>CAWUFW010003256.1:1200000-1879129 GCA_963921515.1 Calotriton arnoldi
TGGAGAAAAGATACGACTGAATTTTGTGCCAAGCTTGGGAAGTAAAAGTGGATGATCTGGCTTTGTGTCTGGTATTAGGACGGTTAATAGTTAAGTTAAAAAAGATAGCACTGTGATTGGTCCAAGCGAAAGGAAGAATGTTGGTAACAGCTATTGAAGTGTGGTTTGTGAAAATTCTGTCTAGTGTGTGCCCTGCCTGGTGTGTAGGGCCATCTGCAATTTGGAAAAACCCCATCCCAGACATGGTCTGAAGGAGTGTGGATGTGTCCGTTTCATGAGGTGCTTCTAAGTAAAAATTAAAATTAAAATTGCCTTGTCTATTTGCAACCCACTAGGAATCGCTAATGAAACTCAAAATTATAAATGGCGATTTCCTAAATGCGATTCGCAGGAAATCACAATTAGGATATTGCTATTCCTAATCTTCGTACATGAGGCCCATAGTGACATATTCCACTACGCTGTCTGTTGACTTTCACTCAGAGGCCATCTTTTTTTAGGGTGGCGTTTAAACCAGTAGGGGACACTCACCCATGAAAAAAGCATTACGCATCTTATGTTTTTTAATTCGTTATGTGCTTTTTGACGACAATTTTACTTGTCCATTCTGAGTTCCAAACGGTGGAAATATTATAAACATAGGACATGTTTTGTTTGAGATGTCACTAAAAAGACGTCTTAAAGTAGAACTGTACAGTTTACCAAAAAACATGCTTTTCTGCTTCATTATGTCTTATCATCTGATGAGGCTAACGTGTAATCCTGATTGTCCCAAATACTTTAGCTGAGAAAACCTCTGTAGTTCTCTCATGGAGAGGGGAGGTGTCATCAGATGTCCTAGGGAAGTTATTGTTTGGTAGAAGCCTTACTCACATTTCTGTCAGGTACTGAAACCTAGGAAGAACGGTGACTCAGAGCCCCCATGACTTAAGTGAAAAGTGTGTTCATTGTTCCTGGGGTGAAGTAGGGGCGGAGTTTACAATACTTTGTTACTAGACTGTTGAAGGAATGTCCTCTTTGCCAGTGTGGACACTATCTCTTAGATAATCTGCATGATAGACATAACTCAGTGCTCAGACGTGGGGTTGGGGAAGATGCTGTCCTCAATAAAGGCTGAGGCAATGGGTTCCTAAAGACAAGATTTTAGAGAGTATTTCAAAATACTATCAATGAGTAAGAATGGACTAAAAAAGTGAGGTAAAGATCAGAAATTTGAAATAACTTGAAAGTGTATTAAAATATGAAAGTGAAGTATAGGAAGTATATGTATGAAATTGCGTTACTGGTTGGTGGTGGGAGGCAACCCTTACTCAGGCAGCAACCATCATCCTTGTAAGAATGATCTACAAGCGAACCCCAAATTGACTGGTGCTAAACCCTCTGCTAGCTTGGCACAGGGCAGTCAGGCTTAACGTAGAGGCAATGTGCAAGGTATTTATGCAGCACTTCAAACAGTAATAAGTGCAAACTCAACACAAGAAAAATCCCTCACCAATTTGGAAAAACTGACCAGAAATGTATAAATAAGTCAAGACAATAGCAACAAAAGTACAATCAGTAGAACCAGAGATATGTATTTGTGAAAGCAGGGTTTGTATAGTGTCCCTCCACTGTGTGTCCCCATTTGGACTACTAGATGCTGGTTTTCTGACTCTGATTGTGCCCTGGGGTCTGCTAACCAGGCCCAGGGCCAGTGCTCTGTGTAAAAGGTACATGGTAATTAGCCATAAATACAATTGATACTGAGCCTACTTATAAGGCCCTAGTATATGGGAGGGCATGTAGGTTCAGAGGTCTAGTATATTTAATGAACTCAAGTGTGCACTGCTGTGATGCCTGCTGTCATTTTAAAGCTAGCCATACTTTGCTGGCTGCTTTTAAAATAAAACCATGTCCAAATTCGACTTTGGAATTAAAGGTACTTCCAAAGTCTTAAAGAACTTTATCTTTTACATGTAAGTCAGCCCTAAGGTCTGTCCTAGTTGCCTCCAGGGTAGGGCTCATTTAAAATAACAAGGGACATTATAAAATATATTTTATATGCCATGGTGAGGGGAAAACTGCCAAATTTGTTTTGAGTGCTAGCTCCAAGGACTAACATGGGAAGGCTTCATTAATACTTAATAAAGTGTAATGTTTGACAGGATTGACCTAGAAAAAGTATTCAAAGTATGAAAATAATAGTTGCAATAAATCCAGCATCTTGCCACGGTTGGATTTATTTTAACTATGGCAGAAAAGATGTTATAGAACTGCTTTCCTAAAGTTACCAAATTCAGCCTTGTAGCAGCCTCTTCTGATCCGCCAGCTTTTGACAGGCTGAGCCAAGCTTCCTTAACTAGGGGTGAAGTGGCCTTGGCTGAGACAAAGGAGACATCTGGTAGGAGGAGATATGCCGTTGCCAATACCAGGACAGTAAGGGGGCTGGGTAGCCAAACAGGTCTTCAAAGGGAGAAAGAGAGTAAGGACAGGAGTCAGGCTCACTTCACTTCCTGCACCCCATCCAGATGGGAGCCCCTGTAATTAGATCAGAAGAGGGTCTGGAACGGAAGTGTAGGGAAACGTTAGCCACACCTGTGGGGTAGGTTAGCCAGACCTGAACCTCCAGGAGGGATTTTGTCCATTTTATTTTTGTTGAAAAGTGCTTTCTGGGATAAGCAACATTTCTAAGGAAGTTGGCATCACAGAGGGTGGCACCTGCACCCCATTTGTCAGGAGTGCCCCCTCCTTGCCAGTCCAGAAACTGGAATAAATATTGGAGAGCTGCCCAGCAACTCAGATCCCTGCCTGGAAATATCAAGAGAAGAAGGACTGTTCTGCTGAACCCCTGGTCTGCACCACAAGAGAACTGCACTCAAAAGGACTGCACCTGCTCCACACTTTGGGCTTCTCAAAAGAGACGTTTGCCTGGCTTCAAAAGGATTAAGGAGTGGACTCCCTGAAAGTAGCAGGTACAAAAGAGCTTTAAGCTTTCACTTGCATCAAATCCAGCAAGACAATCCCAGTGGACCAGCTTCATCTGGACATTAAAGGATTTGACCAGGTGCATTGTGGGAATTGTAATCTCAAACCTCCAAGATGCATTTCAGAGATTCTGAGCCCTTGGCTGGTGTTGAGGACCTCCAAAGACACAAAAGAAACATCTGGAGAAGTATGACTGCCCTGCTGGGCCCTTGGACTGCAAAAGAGGGGACTGCACTCATAAGGACTGCACCTGCTGCACTCATAAGTCTCCATAACAAAAGGACTTTGCCTGTCTTAAATGATAATCAGTGTACTCCCTGATCAGCAGCAGGTAGAAAAATGCTGGATGGCTACCTGCAACATCAACAACAAAGACAACTACAGCTGACAAGCTTCACCTGGATTTTACTAGGATTGACCAGGTGCATTGTGGGAGTTGTAGTCCAAGACCCCAAAAGGCAAACCTATGCTTTTGAACTCTTGACTGGTGCTGTGGACCACTTTCCTGCATCAAGAAACACTTCTGGAAGTAAATTTAAAAGTGTTACATCACAAGCAGCCTGACTGTTTAACTTTGTCCAGGTCCATCGTGTCCTTTTTTTAACCCTTTGAACATGATTTGCTTTAAGTTACAGTCTTACTTTTAATCAATTCACATCTCGATTTCCCTACGTTGGCTTTTTATCATTTTGGTGTCATTTTAATCAGAAAAATAAATATTACCTATTGTTATAAATTGGTGTTTGATTTTTATTGTAAGTTGTGTTTTACTTATTTACTGTATTGGTGTTTTTAAATGCTTTACACACCTGTCTCCTGAGTTAAGCTTGACTGCTCCTGAGCAAGCGACCATGGGTTGAGCAACAATTAATTTATTGAGACTTGGCTGAACCTTATTTGTGATTGTGGTGTTATTACTGTCTGCAGGTACCTACCTGCACCTACTAATAAACTACCTTCCAACATGTACTTTTAAAGATTAAAGTGTAAAGAGCACCACAAATCCCACAAAGTGGCACTTGTGGCTATTTTTTCTTGCAAGACCAGGAGAAAGTCACGAGTTTAGGCCAACCGTCATGGAACTGGGGTCGGATACAGGGACCAGGTTAGTCCTGCTGAACAGATACATTCTCAGTCCAGCGCAAGAGTCTGTTTCACGGTGGAGGGGGCCGAAAGGAGCAGTGAAGCATTGCAGATGGTCGTCGATGTAGTGCGAGATTAGACCTGGTGTAATGTACCGTCATTGTTATAGGGTGTAGATCCTGTTGTTGTCATGAACAGTCACCTTGAGCTTCCTGATGGTGCGCCCCATGAGTGGTAGATTGTGGGCTGTGCAAGCAGCAAAGTTTTGGTGCCAATGTGCCCATTCACAGATGTGAAGAGCCCAAAACCTTCAATTCAGCTACAATATGATAACACCAAGGGTCCAGGACTTGAGGGGCCCCACATAGGGGCCAGGGACTTGATCTAGCTGGAACTGGTTCAGGTGGTTGGTAGCCTGGTATGTCCCTGTGGCTCTGAACAGGAGGTCAGCAGACTAGCCATTGGAGTCACTCTGGGAGTCCTGGGTACAGGTTCAAGTCCAATCCCTCTGATTTAGGCAGAAGGGCAGTAGTCAAGCAGGGCAGCAGTCCAGCATGGCAGTCCTACCAGCAGCACAGCAGTCCTTACTAGCAGAATCTCAACAGGTCTAGAAGTGTACTGAAGATTTGGTGTCTGAGGTCTAATATTTATACCAGGTGACTCATCCGGAAATGGGAGAAGCTTCTAGAGGTTTCCCTTTGAATTGCACAGGTTTCCTGACTCCCCTGACCTGGCTCCAGACCAACTACAGGGAGTATGCAGCCCTTTGTGTGGAGGCAGGACACAGCCATATTCAACTGTATGTGGGGTTGTGCCCAACTCCACCCTCCCATCCTGCCAGTGATGACCCATCCAGGCACACCTAAGTACTCTATTGTGTGTGGCTGTCTAGGAGGAATACACAGAGCCCAACTGTCAGCTACACCCAGTCATCTGACCCATAGACAGGCTGCAGGTACTAAGTGGCTAGGGCAGAAAAATGCCAATTTTCTAAAACTGTCATTTTCAAAATTATAGCCAAAATTCCGACTACACCATAAGAGAGGATTTTTCATTTAATTACAATTTAAAAGTCACCTAACATGAGCTGGTTACCTGTTCTGATTTCAGGTCATGTAAAACTTGCCCTCTGGGCTGTCCAGTGCCTAACCTCGGGATGACTAATATGTATTTAAAAGGAACGTTTGGGCCTGGCAAAAGATTTATATCGCCAGGTACAGATGCCAGTTTAAAACTGCACACGCAGGCTGCAGTGGCAGGCCTGAGACATGTTTAAAAGGCTACTCAAGTGGGTGGCACAATAATTGATACAGTCCCACCAGTAGCATTTAATTTACAGGCCCTGGGTACATGTAGTACAATCTTACTAGAGACTTATAAGCAAATTAAATATGCCAATTGAGGATAAGTCAATGTCACCATGCTTTAAGGAGAGAGTGCATGCACTTCATCATTGGTTAGCAGTGGTAAAGTGCACAGAGTCCTAAGGCCAGCAAAAACCAGATCATCACAAAATGGAGGAGGAAGGCAAAACATTTAAAGAAGCCCACCTTAAGGCTCACAGGTCTAACAGAATAAAAAATACAGCAGCAATTTTAATAAATTAGTCACAAAATACAGAAATCAACTGCCATAAAGGCTCTAAGAGTTCGAATTGGAGGCATCATAAAGTAAAATCTGGAAAATAACCTAAGCCTCAATAGTGCAGCAAATTGACAGAGATTTGGACAACATCCCTAGTAGAGACACAACAGAATCTGGACCACCCCCAAATTCGAGGGTTTAAATAGCTAATTCCATCATCGAAATGATGGAAACTGCAGAGTCAGCAAGGGAAAGTGTCATTCTGTAATGTTTTTTCCTGTAAATTGCAGTTACCCAAGGATATGTACTATGTAGAAGCGTATCCTTGTGTTCCAAGGATTTTGGGTGTGGAACTTTCCATATCTTTACAATTTTGTTTCTTGTCACTTGTTGACTGCATGACAACATGTGCGGTAGTCATACCAAACATTACATTCACCTGTACTGTTAATTATGTGTGGGTCGCAACTCGCAGCAAGTGTCCTCATTTGTCATTTTTTGGACTTGAATGCACGTCCATGCAGGGAAATAGTGGGTTGACATTGGTTAATTTGCAGATTGTGCTACTGTAGAAATGCTGGATGAGATCTGTCTCAGTGCCATTATTTTGGTGCATAGTGTTCAAGTGTATGAGCCTTTGCATTTTTTCTTTGCAGTCCCTTGTTTATTGTGACTCCTTTCTAACAGTCATGTATATGTATTAATTATTTAAAAACTTAATTATTGTATTCATTTATTTATTTTAGTTGTGCAGCACACAGTTTTGAGAAGGCCATGCTTAGCTAACTAAAAGCAGATCATATCCATGGTTGGATAGAAATGTCACAGTGGCACGGATCTGCAAATAGCTACGGGGCATATTAGCAAGAACGGCGTTAAAATTATCGCCGCTTTGGCGGCAGGAAACTGCGGCTAAAGCAGCGATAATGGGCTTGATAATATGCCCTTGAGAATTCCAATAGAAGCCCAGGATCACAGCAGAACATGGGCTTCTATTGGTATTCTCAAGGGCATATTATCAAGCCCATTATCGCCGCTTTAGCGGCAGTTTCCTGCCGCTAAAGCGGCGATAATTTTAACGCCGTTCTTGCTACTATGCCCCCAAGTTCTTAGCTGCTTATGAATAGTAATGGGTTTTTCTGCATCTGAAGATTAGGAGGAAGGGAGTGCAAACGTTGAGCAACTTGTTGCCAAATGTTTTGTCTTCACTGTGAGCCCTGCAGAAGTCTAAATCAGCAAGAGTGCATGGCTAGGGGAGCATAGCACTGATTTCCAATAAACAAGCAATCAATCCAAGCTTACTAACACAATTGCATGAATGTGTGTACTCCATGCATACCAAGTAAAATAAGAGGAAGGTAGGTGTGATCCAAAAGCAGTGACGGAATAACATAAACTGGCTACCATCCCTAATAAGCAACAGGCATTGGAGCAAAATAGATTTGGTGCAATACTCAAATGTCTTTGAATGGGATTGCCCCATCTCAGAATATCATAGTCTCAGGCTTGCAATTATACCAAAGAATACAAGGGCTCTTTATCTTACACTGGGCCCCACTGAATGATTGTTGGGGTATTGTCATGGGACTGGGAAATACTCCTTCGTACCCTCATAACCCATATAAACTAATGGTAACAAATTAAGCTCCTCTGAAGTAGCATTTTACCACATGGCTGTGCCAAACAGTGGTACAACCACAAGGTAAAATGATGGTAGATAGGGTCTGAAATTCTATTGGCTATTCACTCAAAATGAACATGCTTGTTGTATGAAGCTGTTATGGAAAGTGTGTTAAAGTCAATAAATGTTTCTAATATATAACAAGTATTTTTGTATGAAAGCCAATAAACGTTTATTCTTATCATATCATAACTATTTTCAAAGGCGAGATAAGCAACTCATCGTATTATGCCTAAACGTACATCACATCAGTGCTTAATCCAGCGTTCACATATTAATTTGTAAAGAAAATGTCCCTAGCATACTTTTTTTATAAAAGATGATCTAGCTATTGATAAATGATGAACAATGCTAAGTGTTGTTAAAAGCATCTGGTTTACTTTCCACTTGCTGCTAAAGTTGTCAGAAGTTAAGCAGAATCAAGATACAAGTTGCCTATTGCTTTGTCAGCTACAAGGACTTCTCAGAGGTGGATTTTGTAATGGTGTAACTCTTGTTGTTTCGTTCTGTGTCTGGTACCATGTTTGTCAACTGTAGAATGTGCAAATAATATAACCACTGCCTGCACAATGACTAAATATTATTGAGTTAATGTGTTAATGAGTTCTGGGATTCCAAACCAAAACTTCACCACTAGTGCAAGCCTTCCTGAATGTCAAGTGTTGAAGGGCTGTGTAGTTTGGCGTGGCATAATGCCTAATGGACACGTACCAGCAAGTACTACTGAAAAAAACGTATTGACTTTAGATACAATTTAGTGGCTCATTTACATCCTATGTTGTATGTGAGTCACTTTGCCCTGTTTATTCAGTTCCCATCAAATGGTGCCATGTAAAAAATATTTCACACACGCTGTTAGAAATTGGGTTTCTGGTTGGCAGAGGTATGCACCCTGTCCAAGCAGGAACCACAATCCTAGTCAGGGTAAGTCAGATGCGCACTAAATGATAACCTGTGCTCACCCTCTGGTAACTTGGCACAAAGCAGTCAGGCTTATCTAAAGAGGCAATGTGTAAGGTATTTGTGCAGAATATGTGATGTTACAACGCGATCAAAATGATCGCGGTATGTAACATCGCAGTTTTTACAACGCAAGTCGTTACAACGACTTGCGCTGGAGGGCGCTGGACTTAGGAGCAGTAAGATTTACTATTCCAACACCAGTCTACGTACAGTAGGGAAGGTGTTGGAATAGTAAATCTTACTATTCCTTAGGTTTTAGCGCCCTCCAGTGCAAGTCGATGTAACGCTTGCGTTGTAATGGCAGCGTTCTAAATGCATCGCGGTGTAATCATCGCAATGTAAAGGATGTTTCCCATTTGTGCAACACACACATACAGTAACACAATGAAAACACCACAAAAAATACTCCACACTGGTTTAAAAGAATAGACAATAATACTATAAACAAATCAAGAAAAAAATGGCAAAAATACAATATGCTGAAGACGAGTTATGAATAAAAAGAGTTCTAACACTTAGAAGCAATAAGCGTCAATGGGGGTTATCTGGTTGCACTGGATTGGGGCAAAGACAACAGTTCAGGCTGACCGCAATGGAGTGCAGGCCGGGGACAAGAGTCATGCAGGCCTGATGAACAGAGTACCTTGATCCTGGTCGCAACAGTGAGAACAGGGGTGCAGACGAGCGATGCCTCGATGTCGAGCCCTCAGTCGAGGTGATACATCAATTTTCTCCACGCAGTGGTGGCAATGCGACGGTTTCGAAGACGAAGTGCCAAGCTGAGATGCGTTGGTTCTGAAGTGCGATGAGCCGGGTTTCTCCACGCAGTTGAGGCGATGCACCGAGCCCTCCTCATTGCTGCGGTGCCGATGTGTGGGTCTGATGCGTCAGGCTTTCAAGCCAATGCATTGGCTCCGAGAGCAATGTGATGATTCTACTTCCGCAACAGGGTTGATGCGTTAGTTCTGCTACACGCCGACTGGAGATGCGTTGATTCCTATGGTGCAAGTATCTGGGTCCACTTCCAGTTAACCAAGCACAGGAGCAGGTGTAGAGACTTTGATAGCCCTGAGTCTCAAGCAACAGGAGACAAGCCAACAAGCCCTTGGAGATCGCCTTGGTTGCAGGGCAGAGTCCAACTCTCCCTCAGCAGGGTCAGAGAGTTTCAGTCAGCAGGGCAGCACAGCAGAAAAGCAGGTCCTCCAGATCAGCAGTCCAGCAGAGAGTCAGTTCTTTTGATAGAGTTCAGTTACAGGTACAGAAGTGTCTGATCTGGTGGGGTCAGGGCCCCAGTACTTTTATCCAGTTGCTCCTTTGAAGTGGAGGTGACTTCAGAGAAGAGTCTTTGAAGTGCACAGAAGCCCTTTCTTCCCAGCCCTGGCTCCAGACTAACTGTAGGGGTAATCAGCTATTTGTGTGGGGACAGAACCCTGCCTATTCAGGTGTAAGTGTCAGCTCCTCCCTCCCTTCCTGCTCAGGAAGAGCCATCAGAATGCAGGTGAGTACTCAGACACGCCTAACCTACCTGTGTTTGTAGTTGTCTAGAGGGAATGCACAAACTGAAGCTGCCACACACCCCATACGTGTATTGGAGACAGGCGCTGCAGGCACACAGAGCTGCAAAAGCATAGAAATGTCCAGTTTCTAACTGTGGCATTTCTAGAATATTAATGTCAAATCCAACTTTACCAGTAAAGAGGATTTGTCATTACAATACTAAATGTATAAAACATTACACAGCTACTCCTTTCTAACCAGGAATTACAGCTTAAAAGTGTATTAAGAAACTTCCAATGTTAAGCTATGAGAGGGGCAGTCCTCAGGGGAGTGAAAAACGAATTTGGGTGTTTTTCACTACCAGGACATGTAAAACTTAAAAGCGCATGGCCTACCTTTTACCTACACAGCACCCTGCCCTATGGGCTAGCTAGGGCCTACCTTAGGTGTAGCATATGTGTAGTAAAGGGGGAGTTTAAGGCTTGGCAAGGGGTTTTAATGGCCAAATCAACGTGGCAGTAAAACTGCACTCACAAGCTCTGCATTGGCAGGCCTGAGACAGGTTTGAAAGGCTACTTATGTGGGAGTCACAACCAGTGCTGCAGGTCCACCAGTAGCATTTCATTTACAGGCCCTGGGTATATGGCATACCACTTTATAAAGGACACACAAGGGGGGTGTTCTTATGTGGGAGAAACTGGCGCCTATCGAGTATGCATAAGTTTTAATAAAGCGAATATGTCGGTGCAAAAAGGTGAGGGAAAACACCCTTAGCCCTCCAAGTAGACCCTAGGGTCAGACAAAATGTATAGCAAGCCTATGCACACGCTCCTTTCAATTCTGATTTCAGTAAACATTCAGTAGACAAAATACATAACAAAATAAGAGTGATCCGTGTAGTTACTGTTCTCCTGTTTCTTTAATCCAAAAATGCCCAGCCAACACGTGTTTCGTCATTAGGGATATACCCTCCGACTTCTTCAGGACTGTCAGGCTAGCAGAATAATTGCCAGACTCCTCTCCGCCAGTTCTACTTCCGTCCCGGCAGGTCTTGAAATGTGACGTAATTCAACATCAAATGAAATCCCTGCTCTACTGAATGTTACTGAAATCAGAATTGAAAGGAGCATGTGCATAGGCTTGCTATACACTTTACAAAGGACTTACCAGTAAGTTAAATATGCCAATTGTGTATAAACCAATGTTACCATGTTAAGGGGAGAAGCAAATGCACTTTAGCACTGGTCAACAGTGGTAAAGTGCTCAGAGTCCTACGTCCAACAAAAAGATTAAGCAAAAAGAGGAGGTAAGTAGGCAAAAGGTTTGGGGAGAGACCAACATAATGCTGACAGGTCTAACATGCACTAGTAATGCAAAATCTATTGTATAGATTACTTAAAACCATGACAATATAAAACATTTAAAAAAGACATAATATACAAAATGACAAAAGAGAATGGTGATTCCTTGCAAGACCCTGTAAGATGACTAGCGCATAGTGCCCAAAGAATTAAAAACTCAGAATATACAAGCGGTTTTAGTTAAATTTCGGAAAAAATAAAAAAATTGCAAAATGACCAAACTCTACAATACCTAATGTCCATGGTACAGAAACCAAAAGTTATCGAATCACGATCATCTCAATGCTTTGTTGTGAGTTTGTAAGGGAGTCCTGCAAAGCTTTAAAGAATTTGCCTATTCTTGCCAATTCGAGGGGCACCATGGTGCTAAAAATCCAGTCCATTGCCTGATTACATGTCCTTATACCATTAGTTACAAAGAGTGGCTTTAAAAAAGATCGCCGGGAGTCAAGCAACGTCAGGCAGCTACAAAGTAAATGTAAAAAAGTTTCAAATTTGTAGTCGCAAAGTCTACACTTAACTATCTTGGAAAGCAGTGGCCAGTTGGGGTCAAAGTCTTTAATGTGTAATGCCAGCATCCTTGCTGCCAAGATTTGGGTCAGGCAAACCTTCCCTATTGCACTATTGAGGTAAGGTTGTGCCTGAAGTCCAACTTGGCTGTCGTTGTTATATGATACAGCCAGGGCTCTTAATGGTGGTGTAGACTTAATGTTTTGCAGGTGCGTGGTCTTTGAGAGTAGTTTGGTTTGTTTTTTCATTATACTTTTTACTGCGGTGTGCGTAATTGAAGGGGTATTTAGAACGGTCAAGTCAATTTGTTGGGTTGCTGCTGCCGTCGTTAGATACGTGGTCCACGGGTTGTTTTTAGATTTAAATATATCTTGCAGAATAAATTTCAAGGTACCTGGCAACGCCGTTATGCAGTTATAGAAGTACTTTAAAAAAGACCCCATGCTAGACCATGCGATGCCCACCAGGTCAAATTCAAGTCTCACCAAGGGTCCCCTGATATACTGGGGCAGTTTGAACACTCTTTTATAAGTTTTTAGGTGTAGTTTTTCAATAGTTTTGGTGAGTTGAGCAGGAAAAGCCTCGCTGCCATAGGTAAATGCAGAGGGTAGTACGGCCCTAAGCACTTTTCTAATTGGGGCTGAGGAGGGGCTTTCAAGGGCTGTATGTAATTGGAAAAGTCTAGTAATTATTAATGTTACCTTATCCTTTAAGTGGCGCTTGTGTATTGTTGGTGCGCCATTCGCAGAGAACCAAGTGCCCAAATAATTGTAAGATTTAGCTCCTGAGATTTTTAGGGGACCCAGAGACCAGTGACTGCTTGTTTGTTTTAGCGTCCTTCCAAAGGATAACACCTTTGTTTTGGATTCATTTACTATCATCTTGTTTGCACTACTGTATGAATGGAGTGAATTTAGTGCTCTCTGCAGTCCTATTTTTGAATTATCAAGCAGGACAATGTCATCCGCGTATTGCAATATTGTGATCTTAGTATTGCCTATTTTTGGAGGGATTAAATTGGCGTTGTCAAGTGCCCGAGACATGTCTGCCGTATATAGATTAAACAACATTGGAGCGAGGACACACCCTTGCTTTAGCCCTTGATTAGTGTTAATCTTCCTAGTTAGCGCAGTATCTGACAGCTTGACCCTCACTCAAGTTGATGTATATAATGATATAATGGCGTTAAGAAGACCATTAGGAATACCCCACACCTGGAGTTTTCTCCAGAGAATACCTCTGTCCACCAGGTCGAATGCAGATGAGTAGTCCACAAAACATGCGTAGAGAACTGTTTTCTTCTGGCTTTTTGGTTGGTAGACAAGATAGGATAGGGTGATTATATTATCCAGTGTGGAGGAATTGGGTCTGAAACCGGTTTGACAGAAAGGAACTATTGCATTAGTTGTTGCCCAAGTCTCTAGCTCGTTTAAAAGTGCAACTGCATAGATCTTGGCCTCAATATCCAGTAAGGCTATCAGGCGGTAGCTGGTGGGGTTTTGTCTGTAGCCCTTTTTAAAAATTGGATACAATATAGAGCCTCTCCAGCTGTCTGGCACTTGATGGAGTTTGGCACAGGTTGTAAACAATGAGGAGAATATTGCGGGCCATAGTGCCAAGTCTTCTTTAAACAGATGGGCCGGGAGTCCATTTGGGCCAGGTGCACCTGCAGATCTTGTTTTACTTAGTGCTTTTTGAATACTGTTGGAAGTAAATGTGGAGACGCGACCTATTGAATCATCAGCGAGGTCTGAATGTTCGAGTGGAAAGGCTCCTGGTAGATCAACTACGTAAAGCTTTTGTACATGCAAGGACCACGTGGCTTCAGTGATGGAATTACTCCTTATTACTTCCTGGCTTGTTTTATTTTTAATGTGCCTCCATAGGTCTGCCTGATTATGCTTGCTCATAATTGAATATAGGTATTGCCAGTCCTTTTCCCTCTGATGTTTTTTTTCTTGCCATATCAGTTGGTTATGTTGTTTTCTGGCACCTTGGATTTCCAATGTTAGTTCCGCTTTGGCTTGTTCATTCCGGATTTTCTTGCGTGCCGTCGTCAACATTCGAATGTACCGTGCACTAGACAGAATGGCTTGATTTTTATTAGGGGATTTTAACTGGTGTCGCCGAGGGCCTGCAGGGGGGTTTAGTGTTTCATGGATGCCCCTGGTTATGAGAGCCCAATGAGTTAGAAAAAATTCACCACTTTGTGCCTGCAGAGACTGACCAGTAGCGACTTTCCATGATGCTAAATTCCATAAATTGGCATGGCGCCAATTGATTCTTCGGATTACGTGTACTGTTTCATCGTTGCAAGAGGTGCCCAAAACCTTAAGGCCTTTGCGTTTGGGTAGATTAATATTAAAAATTGTATAAAGAGGCAGATGGTCACTATCGTTTGAGGAGTGCACTTTAAAACTCACAAGATTATTCCCGAGGCAAAAACATAGTCGATAGTACTTATCCCCCTGAAGGTTTTCAGGAACTGAGTTGATGGTTCAAAGTTATTAGCTAAAGTCTGTGCGGCTAGTAGTCCATGTTAAGGGATTTAGAGGTGGGCAAACGGTGTTAAATGATCCTAACTGTCTCAGATTAAAGTCGCCACAAATTATTATATTGTGATTAACGTGATCACAAAGGATTTGATCCAAGTTGTCGCTCAGCTCGCTCAGTCTTGTTGCTCGTGCTGAGCCAAAGCTGTTGAAGTAGACGTTAATCAGGAGGATCTTAATTCGGGGCATCGATGTCTTGATGCTCGCCAGGACGAGCCCTTGAAGCATCTCATCTTGAGTTGGAATTGAGTGTGTTTTTATTTTTAAGTTCAAATTGAAGTATATTGTTAGGCCTCCAGAGGGCCTCCCAAAGATGTTTTTTTTCTTAGCTGCATGGTGGACACCTTGGAAGCCTGCAATTGTTAGTGGGGCTAATGCCCATGTTTCTTGAAAACAAAGAGCATTGGATGCCATTAGCAGTGTTTTTGCTGTGTTCGAGCTTAAAAGTCTTGCAAGCCCAGCCACGTTCCATGTCAGAAGAGATATGAGTTGTTGTGGCTCTGGAAGGCGATTCGCACTGCTAGGAATAGTCTGGTGCTTCGCTGGGCAAGAAATAGGGCACCCGTTTCCAGTCAGGTTGATGTTCTCCCTCAATTTGTCCTGTTGCTATTTTCCTAATTGTGCCCCTTGTTGATGAGTAGGTGCAGGATATGTTTATGTTATCTGTCTGTAGTTGACGGAGTGAGAGCCCAGTCCCCCTTAGTATACTGTAGGGGTGGACTTTTGAGTTCAGTAAATCGAGTAGCTTTCTTAGGGGAGCTGGGTATTTCGGCGCTTGTATTTTTATAATTCCTATACCCCATTCCTCGAGGATGGCCTTACAGTCTAGTAGGTCTTCTGCCAGTGAAGTTGTTTTTAGTGTTATGAATGTGGCTTCCCTCCAGTTGCGGCATTCTGGGATGATTTTAAATCCCACGCTCAATATGTCCTCCGACGTTATCTTTGCCTGGATAGGAGTGGCCTGGAGTAATCTTAGTATGTTAGATCAATTCAGAACGTCGTGCCTCCCTTCCGAGGGGTGGTGTGGAATAAGGGCCAGTTTAGACGGTCGATCCTCACCTGAATATTTTTTAATATGTCCTTCATTGTAGTGGTCGACTGGGGGGAGGTGATCGTTAGTATCTGGTCTGATTAGATCACGCCCTAGCAGTAATCTCCGTGGATCCGCGCTTTCTGACACAGATGAAAAGACTTCTTGCGGGGCTGAAGTCACCGCCCATCCTGAGGGTTGCTGTGCCCTCTGCAAATGGATGGTAGACTCTAAGGGGTCCATTAGGATGTCGGGCGGTGGCACCACCGCAGTGCTGGCGGTGCGGAGAAATGCATTTTTCCGACCGCGAGCAGCGGGAATCACATCCGCCATATTAGAATGGCCAAACATAGACCATTTCCCGTCCGCTGCCGTGCAACGCGAACCGCCATCAAAGTGCGCCCGCAAGCGCGGCGGTGGGAGCCAATGGAGACACACCACCGTGCGGAATGACGTCCGCTCCGGTGCACAAATTAGGATGCTCCAAAAAACCAGTCGCACCGCAGCGGAGAAACCGGCCAATCCTACACGGCGGAAAGTCAACAGCAGAGCGCGAAACCAGAGACCCGGACCACAGCGCCCGGACACAACCGCCATGGACCCAGCACTCCACGTTTTCCCGATGCTTTACCTGATACATCACCAGCAAATAATGGACCGTCGCGGATGCCGCCGCAGGTACGCAATTACACAACCACAAAACACAAACCATGGACTGTCACAGGGTCCCTAACCACATCAGATACCCTGATTGGGATAGGGACACATCCCCAAGTGCACACACACATGACCCACCTGCCACCAATACACCCCTCTGCATCCAGGTCACACATCGACCGCGATCGTGCGGCAATGTCACGGCCACGTCACCGCAGCGGTGAAGACAAGGGAATACATGCGCACAATGCAGAAGGCTGGGCCAGCACCAGGCATGGGCAGGGCACAAAGACCACAGGGCCACTACTCCACCCTCACACACTAGCCCCCCACTGAAGGGACATGCCATGTGCCACACCTGTGCCCCCCCATGCACAACAACAAGCCAGGTGACACCACACCCTGCACCACACACAAAACAAATAGGGACACAGCCACAGCAGGAGTGGCTGCACAGGAACACACAGCACAGAAGCACAGGGCCAGGGCTACACACACACACCACAACAACACCACACTAATGGCAAAGTAAATTCAGTACAAGCATCAAATGGACACATACAAGGAACAAACATCTCACTGGACACACAGCCTGCCAAGTCACACACACATACCCCACACTGACACACAGACACATACACACACCACATGCCACCAGCAATGGAGCACACAAAACAGGAAAACAAAAGTGAGGTGCACACAAATGGAAGGCCAAGGAGACAACCACCAAGCATGTGTACAGCACATGCAAGTCAAGGAACATAGAACAACAGCCCCAGCCCACCTAATCACACATTGCTTGCATAGTGATTGAAGTCAAACCACAGACAGCACAGTGCAACAACTCAAGGAAACAGCAAGGCAACACATGTAGAGGCACAAGGATGAAATGAAGGCCCTGAAGTCAAACTGTGAACAGCCACACATATGTATACAAACACTTCACAGGAATACTCCAGCAGCACAACACACAGGGCCCATTGACACACTCCATGACTGTCAAACACTAGTAGGAATCCACACACATACCCCCTCACATCTGCAGTACACAACACCAGTGTCAAACAAACAGAAGGGTGGCAATAATGTCCAGGCAATACACAGACAAACAGTCACACTCCCTGGGGGTAGCCACAAACATCACATACACACAGGGATGCCAGAACCAATGTCTGCACAAAAACAACAGACAAACACATAACCCAACAGACCCACACACAGAACCACAACAAGAACGGACATGCCCTGTGCAGCAAAAATGTGGAAAGGCAATGGGAGCACAGACACAACAGGAGTGCACAACCCCATCAGTCAGGAACAATGCACACACAACATACCACAACACAGACAAGAAGTGTACCATCACAGATAAACACAGCCACTGCAAACAAACAACAGATGCACAGACAAAAAAGAACACATAGCAAACACAGCAGGACATAAGTGGATGCATACCAGCCAATGACAAGGCAACATACCCCCACAGCACTGCATGCACAACTAGCAGTGTCTGAACAACAAGCATACCAGCCACACACAGAAATGAGTGACACAACATGAACCCACACAACAACAATCAGCACAGCACAAAGACAACATCACACACAGGAAGTGAAGCACTACCACAGCAAAAACACATACATGATGAGCCTGGCCAGCATGCCTGCAATCCTCTGGACAGAATCCCATTCTGAGCTGGCAGTGCACCACAACTTGACATGTGTACAACACAGCCAACATGAACAAACAATGACAACTGCATCACACCTCAAATCTAATACATTGCCCACACAAGTATCTGGGTCAGGAAAAACTGACGTCCCTCACCCCTGCAAAAAATAGAGTAAGTGAGTAAAGAAATTGGCAAGGTTGAAGTGGCACACACAGCATGTGGCACAGTAAACCATATACACACAGCAAAAGAACTTTATTCAGTAAGGACACTGACAAAACAGACAACAGGATCAACTGTCTTTATTCACAAAATGCACAGATAGGCAACAAGAGTAGATAATAGCAAGGCCCAAAATGCAGGGCATGTCCATGAGAAGCTGCACAGGCAGGGGCAAAACAGCAAGGCCAGTGGCCAGTCCAAGGTGCAGAGCATGTACATGAGAAGCTGCACAGGCAGGGGCAAAACAGCAAGGCCAGTGGCCAGTCCAAGGTGCAGGGCATGTCCATGAGAAGCTGCACAGGCAGGGGCAAAACAGCAAGGCCAGTGGCCAGTCCAAGGTGCAGAGCATGTCCATGAGAAGCTGCACAGGCAGGGGCAAAACAGCAAGGCCAGTGGCCAGTCCATGGTGCAGAGCATGTCCATGAGAAGCTGCACAGGCAGGGGCAAAACAGCAAGGCCAGTGGCCAGTCCAAGGTGCAGAGCATGTCCATGAGAAGCTGCACAGGCAGGGGCAAAACAGCAAGGCCAGTGGCCAGTCCAAGGTGCAGAGCATGTCCATGAGAAGCTGCACAGGCAGCGGCAAAACAGCAAGGCCAGTGGCCAGTCCAAGGTGCAGAGCATGTCCATGAGAAGCTGCACAGGCAGGGGGCACACAGCAGTGAACGGCAAGGCCAGTGGGCAGGACAAAGTGCAGAGTGAGTCCATGAGAAGCTGCACAGGCAGGGGGCACGCAGCAGTGAACGGCAAGGCCAGTGGGCAGGACAAAGTGCAGAGCGAGTCCTTGAGAAGCTGCACAGGCAGGGGGCACGCAGCAGTGAACGGCAAGGCCAGTTGGCAGGACAAAGTGCAGAGCGAGTCCATGAGAAGCTGCACAGGCAGGGGGCACGCAGCAGTGAACGGCAAGGCCAGTGGGCAGGACAAAGTGCAGAGCGAGTCCATGAGAAGCTGCACAGGCAGGGGGCATGCAGCAGTGAACGGCAAGGCCAGTGGGCAGGACAAAGTGCAGAGTGAGTCCATGAGAAGCTGCACAGGCAGGGGGCACACAGCAGTGAACAGCAAGGCCAGTGGGCAGGACAAAGTGCAGAGTGAGTCCATGAGAAGCTGCACAGGCAGGGGGCACACAGCAGTGCACGGCAAGGCCAGTGGGCAGGACAAAGTGCAGAGTGAGTCCATGAGAAGCTGCACAGGCAGGGGGCACACAGCAGTGCACGGCAAGGCCAGTGGGCAGGACAAAGTGCAGAGTGAGTCCATGAGAAGCTGCACAGGGAATGTCTGCAACTGTACCCTAACCATGGTCAGCAACACAGTCTGGGGTGTGACGATGTGCAGCACAGGCCACGCTGTGTGAGAGACAGGCGTGTGAGGTCGACCAACACTCAGAATTGGCTGTCAGTCGTACTGGGAGCTGGCTGTGTGTCAGGCCCAGTTGGAGCACTTGACTGGGGAGAGGGAGGCACAGCTGAGGTATACCTATCAGTGTTTAGGCAAAACGGAGGGCTGCTTGGACCAGGTGGTGTAGTGGCACGTGGAGGTGGAGTCATGCAGACATGAGACACAGTGTGGATGGGAGATTGTGGAGGGGTGCCTTTCCACTTCTTGGGGAGTCGCAATGGCTTCACTGTCTTGGGAACAATGGGAAGTGGCGTGGACACATCAGGCTCCCACAACACCAAGGCTGCAGCAGGTGCAGATGCTGGCCCTCCCTCTGGTGATGTGCTTGAACCTGCGCAACGCTTTGCATGGCCCTGGCTTTGCCCCTCCATCCCCTGCCTACCAGGTGGTCCCCCCACAGTGCCCTCCATTCCCTGCTTCACTGGGCTTGCTATGGGAGTGGAGGTAGTGGGTGAATCGGACTTGCAGCCCTTCTTATGCCTACCCTTGGCACTCACCACCTTCTCAGTGGGCATGGAAATTGTATGTTTGGTTTTGGGAGACGCTTTCGGGACAGGAGAGTCCTTGGCTGGGGATGTCCCTGAGGCACGTGACCCTGACGCCTGCTTCTTGGCTCTTTGTCCCCTGGTGTTGCCTGATGTGCTCTTGTCTGTGTGCACTGGGGTGGCTTTGGTCATCTGTGGGGATGGTGTCTGCGGCCTGGACCGCTTGGGCTTCTGCTGCTGCTGTGTGCTACGTGTGCCGTATCGTGACTTAGAGGTCTGTGGAGCGTGGTCACTGTCGTCCGACGTGGCCACTGGCATGGGTGTGGACAAAGGGACTTTCGCTGGACTGTCTTAATCAAAACAGGGGACACTGTTCCAGATGAGGGGTACAGGTAGTCACCCACTCGATAAAGAGTAAAGTAGAGATATAAGTGATCCTAGGCTTTTTGAGGCCCACCTGTGAGAGGAAAGAGCAAGCCTTGTCTCCTAATGCCCTCACACACCCCGAAGGATGTCATGCTTCATCATTGGGTGTTTTGCTCCTCGTCGGGCCGGCGCTGCAATGCCCTACGGGTCCCCAGAAGGGTCACTTTAGCGGAGATCTTTTGAGACAAAATGCTGTATGGTGCATGCGGGTGTGTGGTGTGGGTCCTTTAAAAGGGTGCAGTGGTGCGTGCAGAGCGAATCTAAAACTGTCTAAGGGTTACCCAAAGAAAAGTTTTTAATAATAATAAAGAGGGGCACCCTTGACAGACTAAAACACCCGTAGGTCAAGCGTTACCTATATAGGCTCAATGGGCCCTGGGTAACTAAAGAGGTCGACATGTTTCGCGCCTATGTGGTCCAAACAGATCCGTGGCGCTTCTTCAGGACCAAGAAAACAATTTAAAATAAAGTGTAGTGTGGGTGAACAGTGAAACAAGGGTTAATACCCTCAGTGGGTATCCGGGCGTACACAGTAACAATGTACCCTGTAGTCTAACTGCAACATTTAGTTAGATTTTAGCCGCTCCAGGATACCACCTAGGCAAGAAAAAACAAGAGAAAAAGAGAGAAAGAAATTGCGTTACAGCTCTAGGTAGGGAATATCGATGTTTCCCCAGAGCTTGACCTCAGTTTACGCAAAGATAGAAATAACTAAGTACGAGCTAGACTTGAATAATAAAGTGCCTTTTCAAGAGTGGCTGGGATGCGGGGTTCCAACCCCGAGTGACAGGAGGATACCACACACGTCATGGAGGCAGAGAAGCCCTGGCGTATGTGGTCCCACAGACCCTCAAGAAGTCACCCGTATGTCCCAACAAACTCCTGTTCAAAAACCCAATGATAATATCACCAGGCCGTGCCTCAATATTTCACTAGCATTGCTAGGTGGCATGCCTAACAAGGTGACTCTTATCGGGGTTTGATCGCCCTCCTCAGTTGTAGCCACAATAACACACCATTGGTAACAGTGACTGTGTCACACACAATCTTACCTAAAAATGAAGGGGGAGTTTCTCCATAGGCTAGTAGGAGTCGAGCGCCCGCACCTTACCGGGCTAGACAGAAAATAACATAATGTGAACACACTCGTCAATATCATCTAGCGCTGTAACATAACAATGTGGTATACTGTAGGAGAGTAGGATCTGCCTCTTATGTTGCCCCCACTTTTTTCTGATGTTTACACTGGTTTCTGGCTATAGTCTGGCTGGGTCCCTGCCAATCAGGGCCCCAGCCTCTCTGTTCTCTCTAAATGACTTGGAGTGCACTCTAGGTGCACTAGTGATTGGATACTGTGGTACCTTATGAGTCCCTAGTATATGGTACCTTAGGTACCAAGGGCATAGGTACTTCACAGGCCTACCAGGGGCTGAAGCATGTATTATGCCACCCCTGGGAAGCAGACTAAATCTGACACCACAGGCCTGCTACTGCAGCCTGGGTGAGGTGGTGCTAGCACCCCTCACTGAGATATAGGTTTCCTATATCTCTCCTGCACACACATTCAAACCTATCAGTCACCCCTAAGGCAGGCCCTATCAATCCTGAGGGCAGGGAGCTTGGTTCCTATGTGAGAGGGTGCCTCTGCCTGAGCAGGGCCCCTCTGCAGCTCTCAGAGTCCATTCTCTGGGGCTGTTTGTGGATGCGGTTAAACCATATACTCTTAAGTGCATTATATCCTCGCGGTAGAATGCTAACTTTGGAATGGCTGCATCAAAACATGTTGTGTTTGGTGTCAAACATCTTGGAATACTACCCCCACGCCAGTTCTGGCGGCGGGGGTAGCATTCCACCCTTCTAGAGGGATAGACATGTACCTACTGTGGAAACGCGGTAGAATCCTGCAGAGCCCTGGCATCACAAAATGGATGCCACCAGTCACAGACACTGGGCTGCCCTCCTGCTGATGACCGAAACTCGCAGTGGCGAAGCCCAACAATAGGTATACTGTCACAGGAGGGTGTGACCACCTTCCAGATAGGGTTTAGTGTATTGGGGCTGGGTGGGTGCACTCTTAGAGTGCTTTGAAGTCCTGCACTGGGGGAGCAGAAGGCTCCTCTGTGCATATGCCAGTTCAAACCAGCTCAGGGGCTACCTGCCCCTGCTCTGGTGCAAAACTGGACAAAGGGAAGTGGGTGTAGCCACCCACTCCCCTGACCCTCCCATAGGTGGGGTCATAGAGCTAGTCCCTCCCTTTCTTTTAGTATAAGAGGGGGAACCTGTGCATTGCAAACTAGATACCCCTGGACGACGCTCTACAAGAAAAATCCCAGACCTTCGACGTTCCACTACCTTTGGAAGACGGAAGAATCTCCCTTGGAGTCAAGGAGTGACTCCCCTGCTTGGCAGGCACCAAAAACGACAACGACGGTCGCAGACTATGCCGCTCCCGCCGGAGCCCGAAGTCCCTGCAGCCCAGGAAGAGGATTTCCTGACCCCTCCAAGGCCATCGTGAGTCCCCAGCGAAGCTGAGGCAAGTTGACCCCACGAGCAACGAGGAACCGCAGACCCTGGGTTCCGTGCACTATTGTCGATTGCAACCCCTTCACAACATTTTACGAACTTGTGCTTTGGACCACGTGTGGTCCCAGCCTCCAGCAGAGATCCCTCCCAAAATCAGAGGCCTACACCGTCTCGAGTGACCGTGGGACCCTGTTGAGTGAATCCTTCTGAGGCATCTTTGCGATCCCTTGCCAGCCGGCTTGTGGGTCCCCAGAAGACTTTCCAAAGAAACCAAAGGGCTCCGCTGGTTTCTCCAGGCCTGCCCTGACGTACCCTTGCGGGATAAGTCCCCCAGACCTTGCTGGTCTGCACCATTGACTTTTCCTTTCCACCACAAGCTTTTTGGCTACTAAGGCTTGTTGGCTCCAACCGAGTCGCCGACACCTCAGTAAGCTGCAGACGTCATGGGACACACCGAATCCAGCTCCTGGTCATCATCGACGCTGCCTGGACCACATGGTCGAAGAGTCAAGACACCAGCGAACGACCTGAATCTGTCGACGACGGTGGGCATTCATCTTCCTTGCCCCGGGTCACTGCCAAGTGCCCTTGAACACTGTCCCCTCTGCTTTCAGGTCTTCCTCCTTCCGAATCCAGGCTTGGATTCCAACGGACACTTCTTCTGTCGCCGCAAGCAGCAAGTCTTCACTGGCTCCCATTGAAAACGATGCCGCGACCCGACACCAAAGGACACCAATGCACCCGGCTCCCCTGGGTGAGGTAACTTTAGCATTACGGTGCTCCCGTGGGTGTGGGCCCTAGAACTACTTACCCCGTAAGTGGTTTGCTTGTAGCTACCCTAGAAGTGCCCTAAAACTCTTATTTTCTAAGTGCGACAATTGCGCTGACTCGTACAGGGTTCGCGTCTGTGTTAGACACATCGCGTCCATCTCCCTTGAAACACTATCTATAACCGTGTCCTGCGACTCGTACTGAGTCCGATCGGTGTTCGCCTCGAACACACAAGGGGCCTGTAACATTAAAATATCCATTGCGCTGACTCGTACAAGGTTCGCGTCTGTGTTAGACACAGCGCGTCCATCTCCCTTGCAACTCTATCTGTAACCGCGTCCTTCGACTCGTACAAGGACCGATCGGTGTGTTCGCCTCGAACACGCAAGGGACCTTTAACATTGAAATCTCAATCGCGTCTGTTCGCATAGACTCGTACAGGACTCGCACCAGTGCCAGGACACCGCGTCCGTCCCTTGTGGGTCTCCTACGACTACCTGGTGTGGTTCTTGGGGGTCCCTCGATTCTAACTGCTCTAGACCTAGGTCTAGCCAAACTAAGATTGTGATATTTGATTGTGCTAACTTATTTTGATAACATTTGATTTGTACATATGTTCCTGACTTCTAATCTCATAAAGAGATTAGTAGAGAGTTGTTTATTAATAAATACATATATATTTGATATATATACCTGTGTGGTGTCTTTTCATTTGGTGATTCAAGAGATTGTGTGATAAAACAAGCTGCTTTACATTCCTCCAAGACTTAGCCTGAAGGCTGCTCTCCACATCTACCACTAGGATAGCTTTCTATAAAGGTTGTCTTAAACCTACCAACCATAAGAGTCGAATTGTTCTGGTGCAAGGTGTCCACTTTAAGTAGTGAACAGCATATACCAGGCCAACTTCTCACATTGGTGGCAGCGTGTGGGATTCCAGCTTGCTATTGTTTTACCAGAAAATCTCTATTTGAATTACTACCTTACAACCACTATAGGTACTCAAGGTACATATAAAATCAAGCTTAGTATCAATAAGTTCTACTGAACTTAGAGCTGTGTACAAAAGGAATAGCACACCCTTTCTACAGCTCAAGCTAGTATCAGTAGGCCACAAAACTAGTGTAGGTAGTACAACACTGCACAACACTAGAATGTCCTCAAGGGATGGACCCAGTGGATCCACCCAGCTTCAGTATAAGGACATGACTTTCTGTGACTTGAAAGCCATGTGTGCTGAGAGGCACCTGAAGATAGGACAGAGTCCCTCCACACTACACTTGATAGATCTGCTAACAGCAGATGACCTTAGATTAGCTCTAGGAGCTAAGGGGTCTGGATCAGTGGGTGGGTCAGTTATAGTGTCTGGGTCAGATGATGAACATCAGGATGACCAGGACTCTGTGATTGTAGGGCCAGGCCCAAAGGGGTCTGAACAAGACAGAGGAATTCTCCCTAAGAGAACTGACATAGTGGAAGACAGGCACAGGTCCCTTTCCAGGGAATCTGAGCACTCCTTTCACTCTGGCAGAGAAACTGTCTACCAGAGGAACTCCTTCTTCCCAAGAAGAGAGACTCCTCTGAAAGGATGTACAAACTGCTGCAGTATGAGGAAGCAAGATTTGCCCTCAAAACCAAGCAGTTGGCATTAGACAAAGAAGCCTTTGAATTCCAAAAAGCTTCTAGAAGAGAGGGGTTAGAACCCCCTGGTGGCAGCAACAGTGTCCCTAGAGGCAGAGAAAACATTCCAGACCATAGGAACCTGAGCAAGGTTGTTCCTCCCTACCAGAGTGGGGATGATATCCACAAGTGGATAACTGCTATGGAAAGGGCCTGTAGAGTACAACAGGTCCCCCAAAAGCAGTGGGCAGCAATCTTGTGGCTCTCCTTTTCAGATAAAGGTAGAGACAAGCTCCTCACTGTTAGAGAAGAGGATGCTGATGACTATGAAGTCCTGAAGAGTGCACTGATAGATGGGTTTGGCTTAACCACTGAGCAGTACAGGTTGAAGTTCAGAGACACCCAGAAGGCACAGACTCAGGACTGGACTGACTTTGTAGATTGTGCAACCAAGGCTCTGGAGGGTTGGCTGGTTGGCAGTAGGGTTACTGATTTCAAGGGATTGTATAATCTAATGATGAGAGAACAGATCCTTAATAATTGCCAGAACCAGTTGTTGCATCAATACCTGGTGGACTCAGATATGACCTCTCCCCAAGAATTGGGAAAGAAGGCAGACAAGTGGGTCAGAACCAGGGTGAGGCAGAAAACCAAGAACCAAGGGGGTGACACCAAGAAGCAGGATCCTAAGGGCTCTGAGAAAGGTGGGGATAAGGCAAAAGACCAGAAGTCTTCACAAGGTCCCCAAAAATCTGCATCTGGTGGGGAGTCACAATCCAACAAGGGAAAAGGCCAAAAGAAGCCCTGGTGCAAATTCTGTAAACAGAAAGGGCACTGGACTTCTGATTGTAACAAGTCCAAAGACCAAACCACCACCACTCCTGCCCCTAAGGCAACTGTTCCCCCTAGCTCAGCTACTGGTGGAGGTGGTACTCAGAATAAGGGTGTAGTAGGGTTGACCCTGGGTTCTGAAGTGGACTCTGACCTAGTCAGAGTACCCACTCAGGCAATGCTGATTTGTGATGGAGACCTTGATATGTCCTTCCTAGTAAGCCCCAGTAATCTGGGCAAATACAAACAGCAGCCTGTAATAAATGGCAAACAGGCTTTGGCATTTAGGGACACAGGTGCTAGTGTCACCATGGTGGCAGAGGATCTTGTGGACCCTGGACAGATCATCCTGGGCGAAATGTACCAGGTGACCAATGCAAGCAATGTCAGGACCAACCATAGTCTGGCAGTTGTGAATTTCTCCTGGGGAGGGGTAACTGGCCTCAAGAAGGTTGTAGTCAGTGCAGACCTCCCTGTAGAATGTCTATTGGGCAATGATCTAGAGACTTCAGCCTGGTCTGAAGTAGAGTTATGGACTCACGCTGAGATGTTGGGCATCCCTGCAGAGGTATTTGCTGTGACCAGGTCACAAGCAAGAATGCATAACACTGAACCAGCTCTGGATCCTGGAACAATGGACCAGATGCTTCCCAAGAGGAGGAGCAGTAGGGTAAAGGCAGTGCCTTCCCCTCTGTCTCAGATCACAGATTCACCTCCAGAGGGAGGTGAAGCAGATCCTGAAGAAGGAACTGCCCCTGAGGGACTTGAGCCTGATCAGGTTGAGTTCTTGGGGGCAGGGGGCCCTTCTAGGGAAGATCTGAGTAAGGAGCAACAGTGCTGCCCCTCTCTTGAACCCCTCAGACAGCAGGCTGCTGCTGAGGCTGCTGGGAGTGCTAGTGGGTCCCATAAAGTTTATTGGGATGAGGGACTCCTATATTCTGAGGGTAGAGACCCAGCCCCTGGAGCCACCAGGAGGTTGGTAATACCTCAGAAGTTTAGGGGGTTCATCTTGACCCTAGCACATGACATCCCTTTGGCAGGTCACTTGGGCCAAAACAAGACCTGGGACAGGCTTGTTCCACATTTTCATTGGCCACATATGTCAGAGGACACAAAGGAGTTTTGTCTCTCCTGTGTCACATGCCAAGCCAGTGGCAAGGCAGGTGGCACAACAACGGCCCCCCTGATACCACTACCTGTGGTGGGGGTACCCTTTGAAAGGGTAGGGATTGACATTGTTGGTCCCCTTGACCCTCAAACTGCATCTGGGCACAGATTTATCCTGGTGGTAGTGGATCTTGCCACCAGGTACCCAGAGGCAATTCCTCTGAGGACCACCACAGCCCCTGTGGTGGCAAGAGCCCTCATTGGAGTCTTCTCCAGAGTGGGTTTCCCAAAGGAGGTCATTTCTGACAGAGGTACCAACTTCATGTCAGGA
Source organism: Calotriton arnoldi (assembly GCA_963921515.1). Taxonomy (NCBI): domain Eukaryota; kingdom Metazoa; phylum Chordata; class Amphibia; order Caudata; family Salamandridae; genus Calotriton; species Calotriton arnoldi. Next base: position 1,227,263 of record CAWUFW010003256.1, read on the forward strand.
TACTTGAAGGCAATGTGGAAGGAGTGTGGTGTAACTTATAAGTTCACCACCCCCTATCACCCATAATGCAATGGGTTGGTTGAACGCTTCAACAAAACCCTAAAGGGAATGATTAAAGAACTCCCAGAGAAGCTTAGGCGGAAATGGGACCTTCTTCTTCCCTGCCTGTTGTTTGCATACAGAGAGGTTCCACAGAAGGGGGTTGGTTACAGCCCATTTGAGCTTCTGTTTGGGCACCCTGTAAGAGGTCCATTGTGTTTGGTTAAAGAGGGCTGGGAGTTACCTCTCAAACCCCCCAAACAGGATGTGATGGACTATGTACTTGGTCTCCGCTCCCGGATGGCCGAATACATGAAAAAGGCAACCAAAACCTGGAGGCCAGCCAAGAATTGCAAAAAGCTTGGCATGACCAAAGGCTGTGCTGACTGTGTACCAGCCAGGACAGAAAGTGTGGGTGTTGGAGCCTGTGGCCCCAGCAGCCCTCCAGGACAAGTGGAGTGGCCCCCATACAATAGTTGAACAGAAGGGAGAAGTCACCTATCTGGTGAATCTTGGAACTCCCAGGAGCCCCCTGAGGGTGCTCCATGTCAACAGATTAAAGCCATATGTTGACAGGGCTGACATGGGCTTGCTCATGGCAACTGATGAGGACCAGGAGGAGGAGAGTGACCCTCTCCCTGACCTGCTCTCTCAGAACCCTGATGATGGATCAGTAGATGGTGTTGCTTTGGCAAGCAGCCTCACTGACCATCAGCAAACTGAGTGCAGACAAGTTCTGCAACAGTATAGACATATGTTTAGCCTGACCCCTAGTCAGACTACCTGGTGCACCCATGAGGTGGACACTGGAGACAGTCTGCCTGTCAAGAGTAAAATCTACAGGCAACCTGACCATGTCAGGGACTGTATCAGGACTGAAGTCCAGAAAATGTTGGAGCTAGGTGTAGTTGAGCTTTCAGATAGCCCTTGGGCTAGCCCAGTAGTCCTGGTACCCAAGCCTCATACCCAGGGTGGTAAGAAAGAAATGAGGTTTTGTGTAGACTACAGAGGCCTCGATGCAGTCACTAGGACTGATGCCTACCCCATACCAAGGGCAGATGAGCTGATTGATACTTTAGCCTCAGCGAAGTATCTGAGTACATTTGACCTAACAGCTGGCTACTGGCAGATCAGATTAGCTGATGAGGCAAAAGCCAAAACAGCATTTTCGACCCCTAGTGGGCACTACCACTTTGTGGTGATGCCCTTTGGATTGAAAAATGCACCTGCCACTTTTCAGAGGTTGGTGAATAAAGTTCTGGCAGGGATGGAGACTTATTGCTCAGCTTATCTAGATGATATTGCTGTCTTTAGTTCCTCCTGGCAGGATCACCTGGTCCACCTCAGAAATGTTTTGGAGGCTCTGCAGAAAGCAGGCCTCACTATCAAGGCCACTAAGTGCCAGATAGGGCAGAGTCAGGTTGTGTACCTGGGCCACCTTGTAGGTGGAGGCCAGGTTCAGCCTTTACAGAGCAAAATTCAAACCATAATGGAATGGGTTGCTCCAACCACCCAGACACAGGTGAGAGCCTTCTTAGGCCTGACTGGGTACTATAGGAGGTTTGTCAAGGGATATGGATCTATAGTGACCCCCTTGAATGATCTGACCTCAAAGAAAATGCCAAAAAAGGTTCACTGGACAGCTAGCTGTCAGAAGGCATTTGAAGACCTAAAGCAGGCCATGTGCACTGCCCCCATCTTACAGAGTCCAGACTACACCAAAAAGTTCATTGTCCAAACAGATGCTTCTGAGCTGGGTGTGGGAGCTGTACTGTCTCAACTGAATGATGAAGGTCAAGACCAGCCAGTAGCTTTTAGTAGCAGAAGGCTGACCCCTAGAGAGAAACGTTGGTCAGCTATAGAGAGGGAGGCCTTTGCTGTGGTGTGGGCCCTGAAGAAGCTGAGGCCATACTTGTTTGGCACTCACTTCATAGTTCAGACTGACCACAAGCCCCTCCTATGGCTTAAACAGATGAAAGGTGAAAACCCAAAACATTTGAGGTGGTCCATTTCCCTACAGGGGATGGACTATACAGTGGAACATAGACCTGGTACCCAACATGCCAATGCAGATGGACTCTCAAGGTATTTCCACTTAGAACACGAAGACTCAACTGGTCAAGGTTAGTTTAGTGTCCCTGCGTTTGGGGGGGTTGTGTAGGAGAGTAGGATCTGCCTCTTATGTTGCCCCCACTTTTTTTCTGATGTTTACACTGGTTTCTGGCTATAGTCTGGCTGGGTCCCTGCCAATCAGGGCCCCAGCCTCTCTGTTCTCTCTAAATGACTTGGAGTGCACTCTAGGTGCACTCGTGATTGGATACTGTGGTACCTTATGAGTCCCTAGTATATGGTACCTTAGGTACCAAGGGCATAGGTACTTCACAGGCCTACCAGGGGCTGAAGCATGTATTATGCCACCCCTGGGAAGCAGACTAAATCTGACACCACAGGCCTGCTACTGCAGCCTGGGTGAGGTAGTGCTAGCACTCCTCACTGAGATATAGGTTTCCTATATCTCTCCTGCACACACATTCAAACCTATCAGTCACCCCTAAGGCAGGCCCTATCAATCCTGAGGGCAGGGTGCTTGGTTCCTATGTGAGAGGGTGCCTCTGCCTGAGCAGGGCCCCTCTGCAGCTCTCAGAGTCCATTCTCTGGGGCTGTTTGTGGATGCGGTTAAACCATATACTCTTAAGTGCATTATATCCTCACGGTAGAATGCTAACTTTGGAATGGCTGCATCGAAACATGTTGTGTTTGGTGTCAAACATCTTGGAATACTACCCCCCCCGCCAGTTCTGGCGGCGGGGGTAGCATTCCACCCTTCTAGAGGGATAGACATGTACCTACTGTGGAAATGCGGTAGAATCCTGCAGAGCCCTGGCATCACAAAATGGATGCCACCATCACAGACACTGGGCTGCCCTCCTGCTGATGACCGAAACTCGCAGTGGAGGAAGCCCAACAATAGGTATCCTGTCACAGGAGGGTGTGACCACCTTCCAGACAGGGTTTAGTGTATTGGGACTGGGTGGGTGCACTCTTAGTGTGCTTTGAAGTCCTGCACTGGGGGAGCAGAAGGCTCCTCTGTGCATATGCCAGTTCAAACCAGCTCAGGGGCTACCTGCCCCTGCTCTGGCGCGAAACTGGACAAAGGGAAGTGGGTGTAGCCACCCACTCCCCTGACCCGCCCATAGGTGGGGTCATAGAGCTAGTCCCTCCCTTTCTTTTAGTATAAGAGGGGGAACCTGTGCATTGCAAACTAGATACCCCTGGACGATGCTCTACAAGAAGAATCCCGGACCTTCGATGTTCCACTACCTTTGGAAGACGGAAGAATCTCCTTTGGAGTCAAGGAGTGACTCCCCTGCTTGGCAGGCAGCAAAAACGACAACGACAGTCGCAGACTACGCCGCTCCCGCCAGAGCCCGAAGTCCCTGCAGCCCAGGAAGAGGATTTCCTGACCCCTCCAAGGCCATCGTGAGTCCCCAGCGAAACTGAGGCAAGTGGACCCCACGAGCAACGAGGAACCGCAGACCCTGAGTACCGTGCACTATTGTCGAGTGCAACCCCTTCACGACATTCTATGAACTTGTACTTTGGACCACATGTGTTCCCAGCCTCCAGCAGAGATCCCTCCCAAACTCAGAGGCCTACACCATCCCGAGTGACCGTGGGCCCCTGTTGAGTGAATCCTCCTGAGGCGTCTTTGCGATCCCTTGCCAGCTGGCTTGTGGGTCCCCAGAAGACTTTCCAAAGAAACCAAAGGGCTCCTCTAGTTGCTCCAGGCCAGCCCTGACCTACTCTCGTGGGGTAAGTCCCCCAGACCTTGCTGGTCTGCACCATTGACTTTTCCTTTCCACCATGAGACTTGCAGCTACCAAGGCTTGTTGGCTCCAACCGAGTTTCCGACACCTCAGTAAGCTGCAGACGTTGTGGGACACACCAAATCCAGCTCCTGGTCATCATCGACGCTGCCTGGACCACATGGTCGAAGAGTCAATGACACCAGCGAACGACCTGAATCTGTCGACGACGGTGGGCATTCATCTTCCTTGCCCCGGGTCACTCCCAAGTGCCATTGAACACTGTCCCCTCTGCTTTCAGGTCTTCCTCCTTCCGAATCCAGGCTTGGATTCCAACGGACACTTCTTCTGTCGCCGCAAGCAGCAAGTCTTCACTGGCTGCCATTGAAAACGACGCCACGACCCGACACCAAAGGACACCTATGCACCCGGCTCCCCTGGGTGAGGTAACTTTAGCATTACGGTGCTCCCGTGGGTGTGGGCCCTAGAACTACTTACCCTGTAAGTGGCTTGCTTGTAGCTACACTAGAAGTGCCCTAAAACTCTTATTTTCTAAGTGCGACAATTGCGCTGACTCGTACAGGGTTCGCGTCTGTGTTAGACGCATCGCGTCCGTCTCCCTTGAAACACTATCTATAACCGTGTCCTGCAACTCGTACTGAGTCCGATCGATGTTCGCCTCGAACACACAAGGGGCCTGTAACATTAAAATATCCATTGCGCTGACTCGTACAAGGTTCGCGTCTGTGTTAGACACAGCGCGTCCATCTCCCTTGCAACTCTATCTGTAACCGCGTCCTTCGACTCGTACAAGGACCGATCGGTGTGTTCGCCTCGAACATGCAAGGGACCTTTAACATTGAAATCTCAATCGCGTCTGTTCGCATAGACTCGTACAGGACTCGCACCAGTGCCAGGACACCGCGTCCGTCCCCTGTGGGTCTCCTACGACTACCTGGGGTGGTTCTTGGGGTTCCCTCGATTCTAACTGCTCTAGACCTAGGTCTAGCCAAACTAAGATTGTGATATTTGATTGTGCTAACTTATTTTGATAACATTTGATTTATACATATGTTCCTGACTTCTAATCTCATAAAGAGATTAGTAGAGAGTTGTTTATTAATAAATACATATATATTTGATATATATACCTGTGTGGTGTCTTTTCATTTGGTGATTCAAGAGATTGTGTGGTAAAACAAGCTGCTTTACATTCCTCCAAGACTTAGCCTGAAGGCTGCTCTCCACAGCTACCACTAGGATAGCTTTCTATAAAGGTTGTCTTAAACCTACCAACCATAAGAGTCGAATTGTTCTGGTGCAAGGTGTCCGCTTTAAGTAGTGAACAGCATATACCAGGCCAACTTCTCACATATACTGTGACCATGCTCCACGAGTCCTTTCGGTGAGATCTTACTTACAGTTTTGCTCGGGTGCTGGCTCTTGTGCACCTACCCCAACCGTGCTCCTGCCTGCATGTAAATGGTCTCCGGCAGTGCCGCTATTTGTAATCCTGCTAATTGGTTGTGGCGGTGCCTCCTTCCAGTCCAATCAGTCAGCATCTGATTCAGCTGTCTGTTGCGCGTAAGGATACTCTCTTGCCCCTGCGTGTTATCGAGACCCTGTATACCCTCGCATGCGCTGTAACTACTGTGCCTGATCGTCATAGCAACAAGTGACGCTCTCACCATATCAGCGCGATCAGTTTTTACACGTTAGTGAATGTATGTTCGCTAAAGTTTTATACAGTGGGAGCACTCATGAAAATAGTTTGATCGTGGTCCAAAAATAAAGAGAAAATGTGTGCGCTGTGATTTGGTCACCCTGTCGGCACAATCAGTAGTAGTGCGTTCATGAGTGTGTTTGCTAATGCGTTGTCAGAGGGAACAAAGATGAATCTGGTTTGATCGTGTTCCAGGGGTTACTCAAAAAATATATGTATACTGTATACTGGTCATTATTAGGGGGCTGATGATAGCCATCTATATAAGCTCTCATGATGGTGGAGGGTTATCAATTATGACACTATGTTTATGGACCTGTTTGTCATAGAGGTTCCAATACCACACCCCTATATCCAAATGCGGAGGAGTGGCGGGGAACAGTTGTTAGACGGAGGTGAATTAATAAGATGTGGTATGAGTGGTTCAGATATATAGATATCACCCCATTTTCTTGGCCTCAAGTTTGTTAAACAGATGGGGATGATATTGGTTATTGATTATTATACCAGTATAATAAACAAGGGGAGTCATGTGTTTCTGGACTTGTACTGTCAATGGGCATATAAGTTCAAAGTTCTGCCCAGGGTATCTCATCATTCAGACCGTGTTCATGTGTCCGCAGACGATGTACCCAACGTTGTTCTCGACGGAGTAGGGATGTATTGTTCCACATCTGGTTGGTCTTCAATATTGTCCATTGTATTTCGTCACAGGAATGCCCTTTGTCAATGTAGTGGTTCGTCAATCTCGTCGCCGTCCGGCCCCGTCTGATCATACTTCTGTGTTCGCTGATCCTAATTTTGACGGGCCGGGTGGTCATCCCTATGTAGTGTACATGGGCAGGTAATCAGGTAGACACAATTCTTGGTGTTACAGTTCGTGTGTCTATGCTGTTCCCATGTAAAGTCACCCAGTTTGAGGGTTTTGGTATGTCGTGTGAATGGGCATACACTGCATGTACCGCATGGGAAATGGCCTTTCACTGGAGGAAGAACCCACAAAGTTTTCTCCTGGGAGTTTTTCTTGACTCGTGGTCTGGTGTTGATCAGTTGGTCCCGTAGATTCGTGGTCCTTTTGAACGCAAAACGTGGTCGTTCCATATTCAGGGTGCCAGTGTTCAGGATCTTCCAATTGCGGTTTACGATGTTCTTAATTTTGTTAGATATGGGTGTGAAGGTTGTTACACATGTAATGATATTATCAGGCTCTTTTTCCTTTGTCTCCAGAAGTGCCTGTCGATTATTGTTTCTGGCTCGTTTCCTAGACCTGTTGACCACCACCTCTGGGTAGTCCCTGTCCTGGAGGTTTCTTGCCAGACAGCTTGCTTGGGTATCATATTCCTGGATATTGATGCAGTTGCGGCGTATCCTCAGAAATTGGCCGTAGGGTAGATTATCTCTCAGGGCCTTGGGGTGGTGACTCTTGAAACTAAGGAGGCTGTTACGGTCTGTTGCTTTTTTGTAGGTGGCTGTATGTAGTTGTCCTTCCTCCAGGGTGATCAGAAGGTCCAAGAATGGGATCTCCTTGTCACTGGCTGTTTTGGTGAAGCGTAGATGGGGGTTCAAGTTGTTTACCCATTCATGGAACTTGTGACTGGTGTCCACATCTCCACTCCAAAGGATGAGCACATCATCGATGTATCTCTTCCAGGTGATCAGGTTCTCTTTGAAGGGGTTGTTGTCCGTGAAGATGTTAATTGCTTCAAAATGTGCCATGTACAATCCCGCCAGGCTCGGCGCAAAAGTGCTTCCCATGCTGGTCCCTTGTGCCTGGTGATAGATGGTGGTTTTGTACATGAAGAAATTATTTTTCAATGCCATTGTGATGAGCTCCGTGATGAATTCCGCCGGTGTGTTGGTCGGGAGATTGGTTTCTTGAAGTAGTTGCCCCACTACTTCGATGGTTGCATCTTGGGGAATGTTTGTATACAGGGCCTCCACATCCAGGGTGAGGAGGAGGTTGATGCTCTCAGTGTTGTTGTTATTGATCTCCTGTATTAAATTTAGGACGTCTTGTGTGTCCTTAAGGTATGCTGGGGTGGCCTGGACAAGTGGGCGTAAAAAATAGTCGCTGAACTTGCTCAGTGGTTCCAGCAAGGAACCTATGCTGGACACAATCAGGCGTCCCGGTGGGGGAACTATCCCTTTATGAATCTTAGGTAAAAGATAGAAATACGGCATCCTGGGGTCCCCATTAACCAGGAATGCCGCCTCCTGGGGTGAGATCCAACTGGCTGCTTCATTCACCAGAATCCGTATCTGTGAGAGTAATCGATCTGTGGGATCTGTCTTTAGTTTCTTGTAGTATTCAAGGGTGCTAAGTTGTCTTGAGCACTCCTTTTCGTAGTCCTCTACTTTGAGGATGACCGTAGCGCCCCCCTTGTCCGCAGGTTTGATGATGATGGTCTCATCATCTGTAAGTGAGTGAACTACATTACGTAGTTTCTTAGGCATGTTGTCGTAAGTAGGTTTTCCAGTAAGGCAATTAGCCTCCTTGAGGACAGCTTTCTCGAAGGTTATCACCTCGCTGGGGACCATCCCTGCCAAGGGAGTAAATCTGGAGGGGAGGCCTCAGTCCTGTATCTTGACGTTCTGGTGCAGGGTTGTTGCAGAAAAAGGATTTGAGTCTTATCTTGCGGAACAGTTGGTGGAGTTCTTCATTCATGCGAAAATTATCTTCTTTGGGGGTGGGTACAAACCCAAGGCCCATCTCAAGAACAGTGGTTTCATCTGTGTTGAGCTGTCTCCCTGATAAGTTCACAACAACCCCTTCAAAGAGAACCTGATCACCTGGAAGAGATACATCGATGATGTGCTCATCCTTTGGAGTGGAGATGTGGACACCAGTCACAAATTCTATGAATGGGTAAACAACTTGAACCCCCATCTATGCTTCACCAAAACAGCCAGTGACAAGGAGATCCCATTCTTGGACCTTCTGATCACCCTGGAGGAAGGACAACTACATACAGCCACCTACAAAAAAGCAACAGACCGTAACAGCCTCCTTAGTTTCAAGAGTCACCACCCCAAGGCCCTGAGAGATAATCTACACTACGGCCAATTTCTGAGGATACGCCGCAACTGCAGCAATATCCAGGAATATGATACCCAAGCAAGCTGTCTGGCAAGAAACCTCCAGGACAGGGACTACCCAGAGGAGGTGGTCAACAGGTCTAGGAAACGAGCCAGAAACAATAATCGACAGGCACTTCTGGAGACAAAGGAAAAAGAGCCTGATAATATCATTACATGTGTAACAACCTTCACACCCATATCTAACAAAATTAAGAACATCGTAAACCGCAATTGGAAGATCCTGAACACTGGCACCCTGAATATGGAACGACCACGTTTTGCGTTCAAAAGGACCACGAATCTACGGGACCAACTGATCAACACCAGACCACGAGTCAAGAAAAACTCCCAGGAGACAACTTTGTGGGATCTTCCTCCAGTGAAAGGCCATTTCCCATGCGGTACATGCAGTGTATGCCCATTCACACGGCATACCAAAACCCTCAAACTGGGTGACTTTACATGGGAACAGCATAGACACACGAACTGTAACACCAAGAATTGTGTCTACCTGATTACCTGCCCATGTACACTGAGATACATAGGGATGACCACCCGGCCCGTCAAAATTAGGATCAGCGAACACAGAAGTACGATCAGACGGGGCCGGACGGCGACGAGATTGACGAACCACTACATTGACAAAGGGCATTCCTGTGACAAAATACAATGGACAATATTGGAGACCAACCAGATGTGGAACAATACATCCCTACTCCGTCGAGAACAACGTTGGGTACATCGTCTGCGGACACATGAACACGGTCTGAATGATGAGATACCCTGGGCAGAACTTTGAACTTATATGCCCATTGACAGTACAAGTCCAGAAACACATGACTCCCCTTGTTTATTATACTGGTATAATAATCAATAACCAATATCATCCCCATCTGTTTAACAAACTTGAGGCCAAGAAAATGGGGTGATATCTATATATCTGAACCACTCATACCACATCTTATTAATTCACCTCCGTCTAACAACTGTTCCCCGCCATTCCTCCGCATTTGGATATAGGGGTGTGGTATTAGAACCTCTATGACAAACAGGTCCATAAACATAGTGTCATAATTGATAACCCTCCACCAACATGAGAGCTTATATAGATGGCTATCATCGGCCCCCTAATAATGACCAGTATACAGTATACATATATTTTTTGAGTAACCCCTGGAACACGATCAAACCAGATTCATCTTTGTTCCCTCTGACAACGCATTAGCAAACACACTCATGAACGCACTACTACTGATTGTGCCGATAGGGTGACCAAATCACAGCGCACACATTTTCTCTTTATTTTTGGACCACGATCAAACTATTTTCATGAGTGCTCCCACTGTATAAAGCTTTAGAGAACATACATTCACTGACGTGTAAAAACTGATCGCGCTGATATGGTGAGAGCGTCACTTGTTGCTATGACGATCAGGCACAGTAGTTACAGCGCATGCGTGGGTATACAGGGTCTCGATAACACACAGGGGCAAGAGAGTATCCTTACGCGCAACAGACAGCTGAATCAGATGCTGACTGATCGGACCAGAAGGAGGCACCGCCACAACCAATTAGCAGGATTACAAATAGCGCCACTGCCGGAGACCATTTACATGCAGGCAGGAGCACGGTTGGGGTAGGTGCACAAGAGCCAGCACCCGAGCAGAACTGTAAGTAAGATCTCACCGAAAGGACTCGTGGAGCATGGTCATGGTGTACCACATTTATATGTTACAACGCTAGATGATATTGACGAGTGTGTTCACATTATGTCATTTTCTGTCTAGCCCAGTAAGGTGCGGGCGCTCGACTCCTACTAGCCTATGGAGAAACTCCCCCTTCATTTTTAGGTAAGATTGTGTGTGACACGGTCACTGTTACCAATGGTGTGTTATTGTGGCTACAACTGAGGAGGGCGATCAAACCCCGATAAGAGTCACCTTGTTAGGCATGCCACCTAGCATGCTAGTGAAATATTGAGGCACGGCCTAGTGATATTATCATTGGGTTTTTGAACAGGAGTTTGTTGGGACATACGGGTGACTTCTTGAGGGTCTGTGGGACCACATAAGCCAGGGCTTCTCTGCCTCCATGACGTGTGTGGAATCCTCCTGTGACTCGGGGTTGGAACCCCGCATCCCAGCCACTCTTGAAAAGGCACTTTATTATTCAAGTCTAGCTCGTACTTAGTTATTTCTATCTTTGCGTAAACTGAGGACAAGCTCTGGGGAAACATCGATATTCCCTACCTAGAGCTGTAACGCAATTTCTTTCTCTCTTTTTCTCTTGTTTTTTCTTGCCTAGGTGGTATACCTGGAGCGGCTAAAATCTAACTAATTGTTGCAGTTAGACTACAGGGTACATTGTTACTGTGTACGCCTGGATACCCACTGAGGGTATTAACCCTTGTTTCACTGTTCACACACACTACACTTTATTTTAAATTGTTTTCTTGGTCCTGAAGAAGCGCCACGGATCTGTTTGGACCACATAGGCGCGAAACATGTCGACCTCTTTAGTTACCCAGGGCCCATTGAGCCTATATAGGTAACGCTTGACCTACGGGTTTGTTAGTCTGTCAAGGGTGCCCCTCTTTATTAAAAACTTTTCTTTGGGTAACCCTTAGACAGTTTTAGATTCACTCTGCACGCACCACTGCACCCTTTTAAAGGTCCCACACCACATACCCGCATGCACCATACGGCGTTTTGTCTCAAAAGATCTCCGCTAAAGTGACCCTTCGGGGGACCCGTAGGGCATTGCAGCGCCGGCCCGACGAGGAGCAAAACGCCCAATGATGAAGCATGACATCCTTCGGGGTGTGTGAGGGCATTAGGAGACAAGGCTTGCTCTTTCCTCTCACACGTGGGCCTCAAAAAGCCTAGGATCACTTATATCTCTACTTTACTCTTTATCAAGTGGGTGACTACCTGCACCCCTCATCTGGAACAGTGCCCCCTGTTTTGATTAAGACGGTTTACGTTAGGAGCACGGACACTGGACCTTAATTGGCTCCTGGTCCCCCCTCTCTTTATATAGATATATTCATAGCACGGCGGCACAGCCGAGGGACCCTATTATATTTCCTTTCTACTTTTCTCCTTTCATTCCAAGTACGAGACATGACTACTTCCACCATGGGTGAGAACCTAGGACTCGGATTCGGCGAAGACGTTGTGGCTGAGATCCTGAGAACCCCCTCACTACTGGATAGCGAGGGTAATATGGCAAGCGTATCCATACAAGGCGATTGGAATTCACTGGCATCCTTGAAGAAACTACAGGTCAAAATCGCCATGCATGGCACCATCATGACGGAATACCTAAGAGCAAACGCTGCACCGAATGGCCTAATAATACGGACGGCCCCCAGAATCTTCCTGGACGATCTAGTCTTCAGACGGGAATGGAGCCAGATCGCGTGGAAGTGTACCCGCGACTGGCTGATCCTGATTATTGGCACGGCCAAACGCCTCTCTGAGACACTTATCATTAGAATTAACATTGCAGAAAATGGGCTGAAGACGGGCATTAGCATCTCCGCTTACAAAACACGTCTAGCAGAGATTAATGCAGAGATGACAGACCATCGGGATTACCTTCTTCAACAGAAGGTGTCGAAACTGCAGAAAGACATCAAAAAATTCGACAGAGAAAAAATATATCCCTATACGAAGGACGACTACAAACCATCAGAGAGCGATGCATCATCGGATGATGGATCATCCTCATCAGTGAACTCAGGGCGCTCCACAAATAGCAACTCGAGTAACAGCAGCTGGGGAAGGAACACGACCAAACCTGGACTCCTCCCACCCCCAATGATGCCACCCATGTATGGATACCCTCACCAACCCTTTCCACCACAAGGCCCCATGTGGTATCCAGCACTTCCTGGACCATACCAGGGATTCCAGCAACCCTTTTTCCAAAATGCGCCACCTCCTTTTCAGAACAGAGGCAGGGGGCGAGGCAGAGGAAGAAGAAGAGGGCAAAAGCAGGTGCAATGGCAAGATCCAGAGGCACAGCAGAGAACAACGAGGAGCACGACATACCCAAGACCTTGATTGTGAACGTATCGGGGAGACAGCTCAACACAGATGAAACCACTGTTCTTGAGATGGGCCTTGGGTTTGTACCCACCCCCAAAGAAGATAATTTTCACATGAATGAAGAACTCCACCAACTGTTCCACAAGATAAGACTCAAATCCTTTTTCTGCAACAACCCTGCACCAGAACGTCAAGATACAGGACTGAGGCCTCCCTCCAGATTTACTCCCTTGGCAGGGATGGTCCCCAGCGAGGTGATAACCTTTGAGAAAGCTGTCCTCAAGGAGGCTAATTGCCTTACTGGAAAACCTACTTACGACAACATGCCTAAGAAACTACGTAACGCAGTTCACTCACTTACAGATGATGAGACCATCATCATCAAACCTGCAGACAAGGGGGGTGCTACGGTCATCCTCAAAGTAGAAGACTACGAAAAGGAGTGCTCAAGACAACTTAGCACCCTTGAATACTACAAGAAACTAGAGACAGATCCCACAGATCGATTACTCTCACAGATACGGATTCTGGTGAATGAAGCAGCCAACGAGGGTTGGATCTCACCCCAGGAGGCGGCATTCCTGGTTAATGGGGACCCCAGGATGCCTTATTTCTATCTTTTACCTAAGATTCATAAAGGGATAGTTCCCCCACCGGGACGCCCGATTGTGTCCGGCATAGGTTCCTTGCTGGAACCACTGAGCAAGTTCAGCGACTATTTTTTACGCCCACTTGTCCAGGCCACCCCAGCATACCTTAAGGACACACGAGACGTCCTAAATTTAATACAGGAGATCAATAACAACAACACTGAGAGCATCAACCTCCTCCTCACCCTGGATGTGGAGGCCCTGTATACAAACATTCCCCAAGATGCAATCATCGAAGTAGTGGGGCAACTACTTCAAGAAACCAATCTCCCGAGCAACACACCAGCGGAATTCATCACGGAGCTCATCACAATGGCATTGAAAAATAATTTCTTCATGTACAAAACCACCATCTAACACCAGGTACAAGGGACCAGCATGGGAAGCACTTTTGCGCCGAGCCTGGCGGGATTGTACATGGCACATTTTGAAGCAATTAACATCTTCACGGACAACAACCCCTTCAAAGAGAACCTGATCACCTGGAAGAGATACATCGATGATGTGCTCATCCTTTGGAGTGGAGATGTGGACACCAGTCACAAATTCTATGAATGGGTAAACAACTTGAACCCCCATCTACGCTTCACCAAAACAGCCAGTGACAAGGAGATCCCATTCTTGGACCTTCTGATCACCCTGGAGGAAGGACAACTACATACAGCCACCTACAAAAAAGCAACATACCATAACAGCCTCCTTAGTTTCAAGAGTCACCACCCCAAGGCCCTGAGAGATAATCTACCCTACGGCCAATTTCTGAGGATACGCCGCAACTGCAGCAATATCCAGGAATATGATACCCAAGCAAGCTGTCTGGCAAGAAACCTCCAGGACAGGGACTACCCAGAGGAGGTGGTCAACAGGTCTAGGAAACGAGCCAGAAACAATAATCGACAGGCACTTCTGGAGACAAAGGAAAAAGAGCCTGATAATATCATTACATGTGTAACAACCTTCACACCCATATCTAACAAAATTAAGAACATCGTAAACCGCAATTGGAAGATCCTGAACACTGGCACCCTGAATATGGAACGACCACGTTTTGCGTTCAAAAGGACCACGAATCTACGGGACCAACTGATCAACACCAGACCACGAGTCAAGAAAAAACTCCCAGGAGACAACTTTGTGGGATCTTCCTCCAGTGAAAGGCCATTTCCCATGCGGTACATGCAGTGTATGCCCATTCACACGACATACCAAAACCCTCAAACTGGGTGACTTTACATGGGAACAGCATAGACACACGAACTGTAACACCAAGAATTGTGTCTACCTGATTACCTGCCCATGTACACTGAGATACATAGGGATGACCACCCGGCCCGTCAAAATTAGGATCAGCGAACACAGAAGTACGATCAGACGGGGCCGGACGGCGACGAGATTGACGAACCACTACATTGACAAAGGGCATTCCTGTGACGAAATACAATGGACAATATTGGAGACCAACCAGATGTGGAACAATACATCCCTACTCCATCGAGAACAACGTTGGGTACATCATCTGCGGACACATGAACACGGTCTGAATGATGAGATACCCTGGGCAGAACTTTGAACTTATATGCCCATTGACAGTACAAGTCCAGAAACACATGACTCCCCTTGTTTATTATACTGGTATAATAATCGATAACCAATATCATCCCCATCTGTTTAACAAACTTGAGGCCAAGAAAATGGGGTGATATCTATATATCTGAACCACTCATACCACATCTTATTAATTCACCTCCGTCTAACAACTGTTCCTCGCCACTCCTCCGCATTTGGATATAGGGGTGTGGTATTGGAACCTCTATGACAAACAGGTCCATAAACATAGTGTCATAATTGATAACCCTCCACCAACATGAGAGCTTATATTGATGGCTATCATCGGCCCCCTAATAATGACCAGTATACAGTATACATATATTTTTTGAGTAACCCCTGGAACACGATCAAACCAGATTCATCTTTGTTCCCTCTGACAACGCATTAGCAAACACACTCATGAACGCACTACTACTGATTGTGCCGACAGGGTGACCAAATCACAGCGCACACATTTTCTCTTTATTTTTGGACCACGATCAAACTATTTTCATGAGTGCTCCCACTGTATAAAGCTTTAGCGAACATACATTCACTAACGTGTAAAAACTGATCACGCTGATATGGTGAGAGCGTCACTGATTGCTATGACGATCAGGCACAGTAGTTACAGCGCATGCGCGGGTATACAGGGTCTCGATAACACGCAGGGGCAAGAGAGTATCCTTACGCGCAACAGACAGCTGAATCAGATGCTGACTGATCGGACCGGAAGGAGGCACCGCCACAACCAATTAGCAGGATTACAAATAGCGGCACTGCCGGAGACCATTTACATGCAGGCAGGAGCATAGTTGGGGTAGGTGCACAAGAGCCAGCACCCGAGCAAAACTGTAAGTAAGATCTCACCGAAAGGACTCGTGGAGCATGGTCACGGTATACCACATTGTTATGTTACAACGCTAGATGATATTGACGAGTGTGTCCACATTATGTCATTTTCTGTCTAGCCCGGTAAGGTGCGGGCGCTCGACTCCTACTAGCCTATGGAGAAACTCCCCTTCATTTTTAGGTAAGATTGTGTGTGACACGGTCACTGTTACCAATGGTGTGTTATTGTGGCTACAACTGAGGAGGGCGATCAAACCCCGATAAGAGTCACCTTGTTAGGCATGCCACCTAGCATGCTAGTGAAATATTGAGGCACGGCCTGGTGATATTATCATTGGGTTTTTGAACAGGAGTTTGTTGGGACATACGGGTGACTTCTTGAAGGTCTGTGGGACCACATACGCCAGGGCTTCTCTGCCTCCATGACGTGTGTGGTATCCTCCTGTCACTCGGGGTTGGAACCCCGCATCCCAGCCACTCTTGAAAAGGCACTTTATTATTCAAGTCTAGCTCGTACTTAGTTATTTCTATCTTTGCGTAAACTGAGGACAAGCTCTGGGGAAACATCGATATTCCCTACCTAGAGCTGTAACGCAATTTCTTTCTCTCTTTTTCTCTTGTTTTTTCTTGCCTAGGTGGTATCCTGGAGCGGCTAAAATCTAACTAATTGTTGCAGTTAGACTACAGGGTACATTGTTACTGTGTACGCCAGGATACCCACTGAGGGTATTAACCCTTGTTTCACTGTTCACCCACACTACACTTTATTTTAAATTGTTTTCTTGGTCCTGAAGAAGCGCCACGGATCGGTTTGGACCACATAGACGCGAAACATGTCAACCTCTTTAGTTACCCAGGGCCCATTGAGCTTACATAGGTAACGCTTTACCTACGGGTTTTTTAGTCTGTCAAGGGTGCCCCTCTTTATTAAAAACTTTTCTTTGGGTAACCCTTAGACAGTTTTAGATTCACTCTGCACGCACCACTGCACCCTTTTAAAGGACCCACACCACACACCCGCATGCACCATACTGTGTTTTGTCTCAAAAGATCTCCGCTAAAGTGACCCTTCGGGGGACCCGTAGGGCATTGCAGCGCCGGCCCGACGAGGAGCAAAACGCCCAATGATGAAGCATGACATCCTTCGGGGTGTGTGAGGGCATTAGGAGACAAGGCTTGCTCTTTCCTCTCACACGTGGGCCTCAAAAAGCCTAGGATCACTTATATCTCTACTTTACTCTTTATCGGGTGGGTGACTACCTGTACCCCTCATCTGGAACAGTGCCCCCTGTTTTGATTAAGACGGTTTACGTTAGGAGCACGGGCACTGGACCTTAATTGGCTCCTGGTCCCCCCCTCTCTTTATATAGATACTTTCGCTGGACTCCCAGATTGTGCCAGTTGAAGGTCTGATGTCACTGTAGTGGACAATGACTGGACAGTCCGGTGCAGCCCACCCACGTCTGAATGTATGCCCTCAATGAATGCAACCACCTGAGCCAATTTACTGTTGTGGTCCATGAATGCATTGAGGAGAGCTGTCTGGCCTACACACAGCTGGCGCAAAAGGTCCACAGACTCAGCACTGATGGCAGCAGGGGGGACCGGGGCAGGGGCTGCGGTGCCGGGGGTGAAGGACACCCTTCCCCTCTTAGCGGTGCGAACACGGGCAGCACCAGAGGAAGTGGCTGGGAGGGTGGGCACTGCACGCTGTGTGGTGAAAGATGATGCAGAGTCCCTGCTCCCTGTGCCCGCCAACATGTCTGCATCACCGCTGGCATCAGATGACATAGTACTTTGCGTCTCGGGCTGTGATTCCTCCAGCAGACTCCTGTCCCCCTCCGCGGCGCTGGTCACATCTGTCTCACAGGGCTCCTCTGCAGCTGTTGTGCTAGTTTCCCCACCACTGGTGTCTGTCCCATGTTCCTCCGTGACCACGGGAGATGCTGCATGAGAGAGAGAGATGTAGGGTCAGTGCAGTGGCAGCAACAGAACAAACATATGCATTACAGACAACCATTAAGATGTCTAGATCTACATGTTGCACGCCACCCTGTGCAATTACATCGCTCAAACCTACCTCTGTCATCACAACAGTGCGTGTGCACTATCAAACCGGGACAAAGTGAGCAATGTGATGACCACACAGCACAACATCCTGCATGTGGCTCCGTTACAACTGCAACACAGATAGCTCATACCTGTCTCACACCACCCACAATGCCATTTAAATGCCCCATACCCGTTTCCCAGTGTTAAGTACAGGTAGGACACATGCATGACATCTGCACCCAGCACCGGCACAAGCTGACACTCACAGGCCATTGCATCACACTACCAACATCACATTGCCCAGCGCTGGCACATGCTGTGCACACATGCAGCCACACACGGCCATAGTCACCCTTCCCAGTACACTCACCCCTAATTGCCTGCCGATGCTCCTTCAATCGTGCATCCAGCTCAGGGTGAGTCACGGCCAAGATGCGGCACATTAGTGGTGTCATGCTGCGCCGTGCCATCCGGCCAGTGCGAGGGATCCGCCCCAGTGTCATCTCCGCAACGTTCTTTGCCAGCCGTGAGATGTCATCCCACCTCTTGTGGCAGTGGGTGCACCGTCGGTTTGATTCTCCCAGAGCACGCACCTTGTTCGCTATGCCCTTCCACACGGCCTTACGCTGGTGCACCTTGAGCTGCAGGCATGGGAGACAAGAGGGGGCAAACATCAGTGACACAGTGTCATGTGACTAAATCACTCAGGACAGTAGCATGATACAGATTAATCACAAATCCACATATCTCACATGCAGAGACAGAAATGCTTTTCACATGGTACAACTGCATGTGAGAATCACACGTAAATGCATGCATGTATTAGGGGGGACACAATACTTGCACATCTCATGTACAAGCAGGATGCAAGCACAGAAGACCATGTGTACTCTGCCCACATCTACTAACCATTTTTAGGTAGAGCAAGACATATGTCACAAAACAACATGTGTATGTGGCAAGACCCACTGTGTCCGACAATGCGCATGCGTCAACGAACATGCACTGTGAGTAGCCCACTGTGTCATGGTTTTTGTTCCCTGCGTACCGCCGCGGTCGGTGTTTTTTGGCGGTTGATCCTAATTTGGCCGCCGGTTTCTCCACGGTGCCGGCGGGCGGTTATTTTCCGCTTCCATGGCGGTCGGGGTGATTTTCCGACCGCCATCCTAATGACCCTCTAAGTGTCTAGATATAGAGCTTTGGTCAGTAGTGGGACCTGGATTTTTCTTAGGAGAGAGATAGACTACTTTGACAATGCTTTCAGATGTAGGAGCCGGCGGTTGTCCAGCTTCTAAGTCTTTTGTCATATTACCACTGTTGCTGGGCAGATGTGCTTGTGCTCTTGCCTAATTAAAGGTTGAGACCCCAGCAGGTATATTCCTGATGTGATGGGTTGAATTGCTGAGCATTGTACCATGATAGAGTCTGTATTTGATTTGGATAGTGTTGATGGCGAGACCAGAGTTGCCTGGAGTAATGAAGCAGATAGTTGGGCAGGTCGTAAAACATTTTTCGTGCTTCCACAACCTTTGAACAGTGGATATACATTAGTCAAATTATTGTCTAATTTTGTTGGTTGGGATGGAAGCTGGTTTGAGAAACATTCTCTCACTGCTTTGTTCAACAAAAAGATTAAGCAAAAAGAGGAGGTAAGCAGGCAAAAGGTTTAAGGGGGAGACCAACATAATGCTGACAGGTCTAACATGCACTATGTTGAATTGAGTCCGGTACTCACTTATAATCAGTATGTCCCAAAGAACAGCCTAGGTGTTTGAGGGGAGCTGGTCGTGTTGCAATTTTACTGCACGCTCAACTCCTGCATAGGATGGGTGCATATCGAGTTAACATCCAAGTGCAATGTCTTTGAACACCTCCATGATACAATGTATTGCCAAGAATATACTATGCAGACCTTTTTGATTCTACGTGCAGACAGACTGAAGGTCTGATTTAGATATGGGTTGGAAATCCTGTCTGCTGCATTAAAAGTGCATTTTATTTGATACAGAGACAAGATTTCCATCATGTTTGTGCCGGAAAATCCAATCCTGTGAAGCCCTTCTATAAACACTTTGCTTTTGTAACTACAAACAAAATTGGAAAATAATATGTTGAATGTTATTAGGCTACTGAACACAGAAGTTAGTGTGGGGCTTTGGACTACTCACCCAATATTATTTTAGCAGCCTAATGACAAAGGCGGTGTGTATGGTTTACTAATTTGTTTTTTTTCTTCCCGGTTTAAATCAGTTCCAGAGCTAGCACGAAATCAACTCACTGAATCACTGAATTTATGCCAAGTTATTAGTATATTGTAACCACGTGTTGTGTTTTAATTTTTAAAATAATGTCAAAATATGCACTAGACAAGGATTGGAGAACAGGATAGCCAGTCCTCATGGTACTAGGGAGCAGAAATTCTATGTGAATAATTGTCATTGGCCACCACTGAAAGCAGAACATTGGCCCCTGAGGAACAGAGATAAGGCTTCTTAAAGGCAGTAAAAGCACCAAAATAAGAAACAAATAGAGTGGCGCTCTGCAGGCTCTGCATGAAGTGACCTGTGCCTTACAGTTACTGACATGAAACTTTGTTCCGAAAATGCCGCATTCTGAGTGCCATTTATGATCTTATGTCCGAAAAGTTCATAAGCATGCATAGATTTACCAGAGGGGTGGTGTCTGGAATGCATGTCCTCCTGGATCCTTGCCCTTGGCGTCTGATTGGCAAATGAAGTATTGTATTAAGTCGTGTCAATTGCCCAAAGTCCCCCCTGCCAATTGTGTGAAGTTCCTCCCAAACGTATCTTGATCGTTCACCAGAATAACTCGTCTGCCCAGCAGAACCATGAAGTCAAATTCAGCTATGTACAAAAAACAAAGGGCGTTTAAAGCAGGATACTAACGCAGGTATACATTATGGACTGGAAATCTACAGGGCAAGAATTGAGAAACAAGGAAGGCAACCTGTAAATCCAGGATGGGATTGTCCGTGCACAGAAGCCTTGAACATTGCACTTATCAATAAGTCATTATGGCATCCTAAGGGATGGCAGCTAGCATCCAAAACCGTTAAAGTGGGGTTAATCAATAAGTGACTATGTGCTGGCTCCCACATGCCAGGACCCCCATAAAGCTGACTAATGCTAAGGAGGGGGAGGGTAAAGGTGGGCCAGCCTGTAAACTGTAGGACCAGCCAGTGCACCTGAAAGCACTTAACCTGAACAGAATGTAGTGGCAAATAGAGAATATATGACCTCTGAAGTTAACACAGACAGCAAACTCACTTGACGCTAAACGAAACAGTCACAGAGAATTTGCAGTTCAACGGGTGTCTTTAACTCATGAGTTACAGCTCTTAATCAATAGGTTTTGGATTGCTAGTCAATGCTTATCAACATCGCACATCCAGTAATAGAGCATGTATTAGAGAAGGCCAATGCGCATGCCTATTCATTGAATATTTGTATGATGTAGCAAATAATTGCAGTGAAATGCTACTATGAAAGCTGACGCAGGAAGAACTACATTTCTCCAGAGGTGAAATACAGAAACGATGACCAAAACAAGAGTCTAAAAACGTTAATCAGCTGAGAACACATTGGTAAGTAAGGGCTATATTTATGTAAACATCACACAGAGCAGCGCAGCAAGTCACCTTGCTGTGCTGCGCTAAGTGACAGGGAAAGGGCAGGAATGTGCCGTATTTAACACAATACAGCACAACCTGACTTTGCCAGCTCTGGTGCACAATGTGCTGCCTAGCGCCAACGCAGGCAGCCTTGCACCATGGTGCAAGGATGCCTGCATTGTAAGCAGGATTGTTTTTGTGCAGGACATACCTTCCTGGACAAAAACAACCCTCTGAGGCGTTTTTGTCTTTCTAGGTGTGCATCATTCTGCAGCACACATAGAGAGAGGAAAAAACTAGGGGAAAAAAACATATTTCTCTGAGTTATGCCTCGCCTGGAATGGTGTAGTATTTTGGCACATTACCAGGTCTACCAGTTATGGAAAATCTGGGAATGAACAAAAATCCATGGGTGTTGCATGGGAACACACACACACCACCCATGGAATGCCTCCCTGCTATTTATGCTGCATTGCATTACTCTGGATTTATCAAGCCACTCAGGGCCATGCAAGGTGGCCTTGCGTAGCTTGATAAATTGCATTATAGGATTGCGCAATGCATGCACCATTTGTGTGGTGCAAAAGCGATGCAACCCTTACATAAATATGGCCCTAAGTGACTACCGTTAAATGTGTGTTGAACCTTCTGGAACATTACGTTCTATTTCTATCAACAGGCAACTCCGATTCTATAAGACTATAAATGACTTCAAGAATTTCAATGGAAAACTAGCATCAAACATGTGCAATGAGTCTTGCAGAAAAGCATCCATCTGCACTGGTAAAATAGAAGAGGGTTTAGCCATAGCGCACAATAAAACTGAACAACCAGTAATACCTTGAGGCCTTTTGTTAAGTAGATGAGATACTGGAGGTATGGAATACAAATCTACATACTGCTGTTCATGCTTCTAAGATGAGTGATGCAAATATTAAACTACCACCGACATGAATGCAAATAGTAATCAAACCACCAAACCGTCCTTCCTACATGTCTTGAATGCAAAACACAGTTTCACTATTCCTCTCACAATCTGGATTATTGTTGGTGGGTCTAAATTTCACTAAACAAGAGAAGATTTCCTTTGGGTTTAATTCTCAGGACTATTGGTTATGGTACTACTAATCACTGCACCGTCTTGCCCCAATCAGAACCACACTAATTCACATCACTCCTCATTTGTCATACACACTAAGAAGATGTTGCAGTAAACCCAAGGTCAGAATGCGCAAAAATCAAAAATAAATCTATTTATTGATAGTATAAAACATCATATGCATTAACAGTGCAGATACACTGCTACATTAAAAACAATCCAATACATAAAAACGGAATCACGAATATTCTAGTAGAGCCTAGTAAATCCTAGACACAGTTATTCAAACAGTTCACAAAAGAAATTAGGTATAATCACACAAAACTGTCTATATCACGAGAGAACACACAAGAGACAACACACTTTGTCATCAACAACTACACATCCGTGTTACAAACAATAATGGCTGGAACCCGATACTGATAGACTTACTGGTGATCTGTAGTTCCAGTCACTCCACGGATTGTGTGATGGAGCGTTGACGCGTTTCGATGGAATCTTTTAATTTACACCATCTTTTTCAAGACCTTTATTGTGACTCTCAAAATAATTTAGTATTGCCAGTGGAAGGTCAAAACACCTCTTTTCAAATAAACATAGAGAAGAGATAATTCTGGTGGTCTGTGCACTCTTTTTCTAAGCTCCTTGAGACCACACAATATTGTAGTTCCCTCTCTTTTCGTCCTATCTGCCAAATTACAGGAAGTATCTTATGCTCTGATGTGAGCTGTAGCCTCTGGTTAATTTGGTTCCTTTTTTTTCCGCAAGTTTCTGAGCACTACGGTGGTTCATTAAAATCTCTAACGTTCGGGCCTGCCGCAGACTCTTAAGATTCCTTGATCGTCTTTTTTTGTTTGCGGATATGTGGCTCGCCCCTATTTCAACTCGAAGGAACTTGCGCTGTATTCATGCGTCGTGTTCCCTGTAGCGAGCCGTGTGATCCTCAATATAAAAACCCAAAAGGGTATATTACTAAAGTGAGTGTGTATGGAGTGCTCTATATTGCCAATGCAACAAGTCGCCGGTCTGGTAGAGGTGGGCAAGCCACTGCAGGGTCAAGCCAAAGACCTGAGCCTGGCTCAGTTCAAGGTCACCTTGGACCCTCAAACTCAGCCAGGTTCTCTTTGATCCGCAAGCACAAAAAGACCTAAGGCTTCACCACTGTAGAAACCACTTGTGCCAATAATTAAAGAGAAAACAGTGATGTCTCATGTAAGAGAAAGAGCTATCCATCTAGTAGCTGAATTACACAATATGAAACAAGAAAACATGGGATCAATCTGAGCTCTGCATTTGACCAAATTGTATGATCTTAGGCAATTATTTGATCATGAGCACCTTGAAATGCACACATTTAAGTTGTGCACTGTACAAAACCCTGTATGTGTTTTAATGGACTTTAACAATGGCAACCATGCAAAAAGAAGTGGGATTGAAAACTGAAGGTTAAACATCCTGGCCCAACCCTGGAAATTAACTAACCACAAGAGATGGGGAAAAAGGCTCTTCAGTTTTTTGATTTGATGATTTGTAAAGCGCAACTGTCACTCCGGAGGGAGCATCCTGGCACTATGTGGAGAGGGAAAGGGGACACAGGAAGACGTAAGAAAGAATGATGTGTCTCAGTTAAATTAGTGAGAGGCAGAATGCATCAGTGAACCCAAAGATCCAGGTCTTTAGGTCTTTCCTAAAATGAGTTTCTGATTTTATCAGCCTCAGTTGAATTGGCATGAGGTTCCATGCACGGGTTCCTAGGACTGCCAGTGTTTTACCTCCTTTTCTTTTAAACCTGTAGGTAGGGGGCTTAAGGAAGTTGGCTGAGGAGGATCTAAGAGTCCTGACAGTGGTGTAAGGGGAGAATCTGGCCGATAGGTATTTTTTTCCAGAGACTCTGAAAGCTCTGAAAGTGATTAATAGTGCCTTAAACAGGATCTTTTTATGAACGGGCGGCCTATGCAAGGTTTTAAGGGCTGCCGAGGCCGATGATTTACGAGGCAGTTTTAGCACTAGCCGTGCTGCTGCATATTGCACAATCTGCAGTTTATTTAATACTTGTTTATTGGTTCCTGCAAGTAGGCTGTTACAGTAGTCTAATCTGGATAGTATGAGAGCTACTGCCACTGTCTTCCTCGCAGAGAAGGGAATGTAGTCAAAGAGCTTTCTAAGAGTTTCAATAAGGCTAAAGCACATCCCCGAAACTGCGAGAGCTTCAGGCCAAAATGAAAGGGAGGTATCAAATTTTACCCCCAGGTTGTTAGCCACTTCCACTATGTTGGGGGGCCGGAGAATCATCTGGCCACCACTGGATTTGCTTAAAGGGAATGTCCTTCCCATTAGCAAGATTTCAGTTTTATCAGTGTTGCATTTAAGATGGTTGTCCTTCATCCAACTAATAACCTCTGTGAGGCATAACTTAAAGTTAACCTCTGCTTTATTATCGTCTTTATCTAAGGACAGGATCAGTTGTGTGTCATCCGCGTAAGATGTAGTTGTGATGTTAAAAGAAGATATTAATGAGAAAAGCGGGGCCATGTAAACATCAAACAAAAGAGGGCTAAGGGATGAGCCCTGTGGGAGCGTTCAGTTGAAATAAATGGTCCTAGGGCTACCGCTTGTCTACGATTAGTGAGAAAGGATTTTATCCAGGCCAACACGGTGCCAGATATGCCACAATCTTTTATCCAGGTTAGGAGAATGTCATGTGAAATAGTATCAAATGTGGCTGACAAGTCCAATAAGATCAGTACCGCATTTTTTCTTTTGTCCAGGGTGCATTTCAGAGTTTCCGCTGCACTGATTCAGTTGAATGCTTAGGGCGAAATACTGATTGGTGGGGATGTAGTATCTTGGCATTTTCAAGTAAGTTATTTAGCTGTTTATAGACCACTCTTTCTGTGATTTTGCCCAGAATAGGAAGTAAAGAGATCAGGCGAAGGTTGGAAAGAGTGGTGGGTCCAGGGACTGCTTTTTCTGAAGGGGTTTGACGATTGCCAATTTCCATTCTGCTGGTACTGTTGCTGTGGCCAGGGATGAGTTAACTATATTGTTAATTACTGGGTTGATGATCTCGATACTCTTATGGATTACCACAGGGGTGCATGCATCGCAAGGAGAGACAGTTTTACATGTCATAATGGCTTGATATGACTGGTCAAGTGAGATTTTCTCAAAGACCTGGAGGAGTGGGCCTGTATACCTGGAATCAGGCTCAGAATCTGGGTCCTGTATGGGTGGAGTGGAAAATTCTTTTTGGATGGAGATAATTTTTTGCTCAAAGAAGATCGAGATCTTATCGCATAGCGTCTGTGATGGGGGAATTTCCTTGACTGAATGAGAGTTGTTGCGCACACCTATCTTACACAAAAGTTGGTTTAGTAGACACCACCACACCATCGCGGTTTCTCTTTTAGTCTGGACACCCTTTTTAAGATGGCGAGCACCATGTAGAGAGTTTCTACAGTCCTTCGTTTACCTCGTGGCATTTCCTTGCCTATAAGCGTGTGTACTATGCTATCAGCTTGTAAGCTCGGCGACAGAACGGAGGTTTGTTGGAGGAGACAGCACTAGTGTCGGGTAAGTGTTTAGCTCGAGGGGGAGTTCATAATTAATTGGTTGTACGGATAGTACAGTGTCACAATATTTCTCGTTCCTCTCTTTAGAACATTTTTGAGCATTAGTGACGGGCGGTGGAGAAGCTAGCTACTTCCTGCGGGCGCATATGACTCAGGTATTAGCAACTACACAGTACTTATGGTATTTACATGAGTATGGGGTCCTTTTCGCTTTTTCATGCACCTTGTCTTTCTTCATTACACCAGATTCCAGCGTTAATTTGGGGCAGCTATATCGCACCATTTCAGAGCGGATTGGCAGTATCACCAAGTTTAGTTGCCTGCATTTAACCTCGGGTTGTGGCAAGTACAGGCGTCTTTGTGGCTTCACATAGACCCAGGTATTATGATTTGGTTGTACAGACGCTGTTTCCAGGATTAGTGGTAGATTGCACGTTTAACATGCAGGTTCTGTTTTCTTTGACATTCCTTATTCTAGGCACTTTTGCACGGCCTGACCGACTTTTGTGACATCTTTTATGAATATCGAGGTTGACATACTAGTAAGCCATTTCTATCAGCATTTTCTACAGTATTCACAGTGGTATCAGTTGTCTGGGGGCACTAAGTGGTTCATCATTCTAAGTTATTTGGTTTAATTTCTTGCACAAATTTTTTAAGGCTTTTCGGGTCCACACCAGGGTTTCTTTAATGTTTTTGTCACACTGGTGTCTAATCTTTCTTCAGCACTTCTCATGCTCAATTTTGGCCTCACACTGCCATGTAATTCGTATTCTTCTTATGTGTGAAAACAGCTATCCCTGTATATTTATAAAAGCATTATTCATCGAAAACATTTTATCACTTTGTATCCACAGAGGCCCCTGAAGAAGGGATTTATTATCCCGAAATGCATTGGGGATAACTATTTTTTGGATGTTGAAGAACTTTGTGATTTCGAAAACGCCTTTTTTCATTATGTATAATCTTTTTCCATCATGTATAGTTTTGTGAAACGCAATGAGCATTTTGATAATTGATTGTAAAAGTTTTGAATTGTTTAAATGTGCCATACCATACTAACAATTGTTTAAAACATTAAACTATGTTCAGAATGTAATGGTGTAATTCTACATATGTGTGCACAATTTTGATGATGTGAAAGCCAGACATCGAGTGAATAGTCCCTCGTTTATACCAGGAATTTCCTTGACTAACATTTTTAGACTTACTATTGTGAAAATCGTTTTTTTGATCCTGTTGTGCCTCTAGGATCTTTTTTGTGAAGTATTCTTTTTTTGCAAGCTTGATATGAAGGTGATATTTTTTCCTACTAGTTTTGAAGAGGTTCAGTTCTTCTAAGGAGTAGGCTCTTCTCCACCTTCGTTCCAGTTGTTTGCATTGAAGGTGGAGGTCTGTTAATATGAGCGTGAACCAGGATGCTGAGGTTTTCGGGGCTGGGGGCTTAATATTGAAAGGGATTAACATGTGATCTGACCAGATTTGGGGAACTGGCGAGTTAACAGTTAGTAGAGTAAAATTAGAACAGACTCTGTCGAGGGTGTGACGCGCCTGATGAGTGGGTGCTAGGACCAACTGATGAATTCCAAGGGTTTCTAGGATTTCTAAAAAGTTGTCTACTCCTGGTTCATCCCTGCACACTAAATGGAGAATAAAGTCCCCTAACAGTGTAAAAGCAGAATACTGGAGCGTGAGGCGGCCTAATGTTTCTCCTAGGCTTTCAAGAAACTCCTGGCTTGTGCCAGGTGGGCGATAAATCAGTGCACCCATAAAGGAAGTAGAGCCATTTATTTTAAAACAAAAGCCCAGACTTTCAGTCCCTTTCAGGTTGGCAAGCTCAAAGTTTATACATTGAAAGCTATCCTCCTCCTCTTGTTTCATTTCTGTCTTGTCTACAGATAGTGTAGTTATGGGGGAGTGGTAATGCAATGTCAGGATTGCACCATTCCTCGAGCCATATTTCAGTAATAAAAAGGAAGTCGAGTTGTAACTTGACAATAATTTCTTTGATCCTAATGCGTGTTTGCACAGAGAACGCACATTGATGAGACCGCCCTTTAACTGTTTGTTCAGTGAAGTGTCATTCAAATGTTTTGGATTTGGTTTCTGTGAAGCTAAATTCCTTTTTGCATTCGAGACATGTTAGTGGGCCTCTAATTTTGCAGGGTGCCAAAACGCATTCACATTTCACTCCTGTGTTGAATGTGTTTAAAAAGTCTATTGTCATTCCAGGCCCTGGGGGAGATCGGACAGCGGGTCTGGCACTGACCGTGTTCCGGACGGGCGCAGACGGGCTTGCCTTTGGAGCGCCTTCAGCGAGCCCACTGCGCGCATCCGCGATGGCAGGCTCATTAAGTACAGGAGCCTGCCAACCAATAGAACACTGCAGCCCCAAAATGGTGGCAGTGTGATTCCTAGATTACTCAGCCCCCCCATGATCCCCCTCTAGCAAAGGAAGGGTCAGGTTGAGGGTGTATACAGGAATGACAATGCATTGCTAAGATGCTGCCTTTGAACTGTGTCTTCCTGAGTTGGACGTGAACAGTGACAAAGTTACAACAATGTAGATGCCATGATATCTGGCATGTGTAACACAACACAGAGAACCATGGATTTGACAAGCTACTGAAAAGCTAATCAGTGAAGTTGTTCCAGTACTGTGGATAGGTACATAGCATTGACAAGTGAGGATCATCAGACCTCAGCATTTTGGAGATATTGTAGCTGGTATAAACTGGATTTGATAACCCATGATATAAAATATTGGAATAGCCTAATCTTCTTAGAATGATGGACCTGAAACCAATGCAACTGTGTGTCTAGGGGAAAAGAGGCTAATCCACCTAAGGATTTGCAGGTAAAAATGTAAGTGACTCACCACTATCCCCAGTTAAGCACTCAAAAACAGATCCTCATTAAATAGAAGTTGCAAATGATTTCTGATGATTTGAGCAACTTTTCCAGAGATTCTGACCAGCATTATATTGTTCCTAGAATTTTTTCCTTGACTGTCTTTATTGACCTTAGAACTCTGTTAACCTTACCTCTGCTAACTAGCAGCAAAGTGCTTTAAAGTGTTTTAAACACAGTGAAACTGGCACACACCTGATTGGCAGTTTAAAAATACCTATAAGGCCCTAGTATTTAGTACAGAGGGTACCCAAAGCGTGTAAGTTAAATGTCACCAGTGCCCTGCAGCACCAGAGGTGGCACCCACTATAGTGACACAGCAACCCTGACCCCAAGTCTGTAATTGTAGCCTGGCAGTGCAGTTTAAAACTGCCAATTCGGCTTCCCACAATAAGCCCTTTTCACAGTCCTAAACCTTCCTTTAAAATGTTAATAATTTGCTCCTAAGGTAGGCCTTCATACTCACAATGCAAGGTGCATGGTATTTGAAAGTAGGACATGTAAAAGGTTAGTGTGACATGTCCTTACAGTGAAAAAGTCTAAAATCTATTTTCACTGTAGCAAGGCTGGCCGTCTCCACAGAAAAGCCTGGATTACATTTTTATTATTATTATGCTAATTTCCGGTTGGAAAATCTAGAGAAATATTTCAAGGACTCCTTAGTTAAACAAATTGAAATCAAATTGTAAAGTTAAATGTTATCTAACTATTAAGAAAAATATATTTTAGAAAAATTACCTTTCCCTGCCTAAAGCCTCTGAGACATTTCTGTAAGGATTCCAGCTGTCACCTGGCGATACAAAAGGGGGGTGATGGACGGAACGCTTGAGCCAATCAAACACTCACCCCCAGTCAACTGATCTGGGTTTAATCCATCATCATTCTTTAGCTCACTCCACCACCCCAGTTCAGACATGGCCATATGCAAATCAGTCTGACCCTGTGCCTCATGGGAACAGTCCAGCCCGAACTGCCAAGCCATGTCTTCCCTGGACCGGAAACAAGCATCCTAGGACCGGTTTCTGGCATTCCAGCCGTCATCAGCCAGGCTTGCTTGAATCCAGTGGCAAAGTGAGCAAGGGACCCACGTCTGGGCATACCCCCGCCAACTTAGGGCGAACAAAGCGATACAAAAGGGGATGATGGACGGAACGCTTGAGCCAATCAAACACTCACCCCCAGTCAACTGATCTGGGTTTAATCCATCATCATTCTTTAGCTCACTCCACCACCCCAGTTCAGACATGGCCATATGCAAATCAGTCTGACCCTGTGCCTCATGGGAACAGTCCAGCCCGAACTGCCAAGCCATGTCTTCCCTGGACCGGAAACAAGCATCCTAGGACCGTTTTCTGGCATTCCAGCCGTCATCAGCCAGGCTTGCTTGAATCCAGTGGCAAAGTGAGCAAGGGACCCACGTCTGGGCATACCCCCGCCAACTTAGGGCGAACAAAGCGATACAAAAGGGGATGATGGACGGAACGCTTGAGCCAATCAAACACTCACCCCCAGTCAACTGATCTGGGTTTAATCCATCATCATTCTTTAGCTCACTCCACCACCCCAGTTCAGACATGGCCATATGCAAATCAGTCTGACCCTGTGCCTCATGGGAACAGTCCAGCCCGAACTGCCAAGCCATGTCTTCCCTGGACCGGAAACAAGCATCCTAGGACCGGTTTCTGGCATTCCAGCCGTCATCAGCCAGGCTTGCTTGAATCCAGTGGCAAAGTGAGCAAGGGACCCACGTCTGGGCATACCCCGCCAACTTAGGGCGAACAAAGCGATACAAAAGGGGATGATGGACGGAACGCTTGAGCCAATCAAACACTCACCCCCAGTCAACTGATCTGGGTTTAATCCATCATCATTCTTTAGCTCACTCCACCACCCCAGTTCAGACATGGCCATATGCAAATCAGTCTGACCCTGTGCCTCATGGGAACAGTCCAGCCCGAACTGCCAAGCCATGTCTTCCCTGGACCGGAAACAAGCATCCTAGGACCGGTTTCTGGCATTCCAGCCGTCATCAGCCAGGCTTGCTTGAATCCAGTGGCAAAGTGAGCAAGGGACCCACGTCTGGGCATACCCCCGCCAACTTAGGGCGAACAAAGCGATACAAAAGGGGATGATGGACGGAGCAGCTAGAGCCAATCAAACACTCACCCCCAGTCAACTGATCTGGGTTTAATCCATCATCATTCTTTAGCTCACTCCACCACCCCAGTTCAGACATGGCCATATGCAAATCAGTCTGACCCTGTGCCTCATGGGAACAGTCCAGCCCGAACTGCCAAGCCATGTCTTCCCTGGACCGGAAACAAGCATCCTAGGACCGGTTTCTGGCATTCCAGCCGTCATCAGCCAGGCTTGCTTGAATCCAGTGGCAAAGTGAGCAAGGGACCCACGTCTGGGCATACCCCCGCCAACTTAGGGCGAACAAAGCGATACAAAAGGGGATGATGGACGGAACGCTTGAGCCAATCAAACACTCACCCCCAGTCAACTGATCTGGGTTTAATCCATCATCATTCTTTAGCTCACTCCACCACCCCAGTTCAGACATGGCCATATGCAAATCAGTCTGACCCTGTGCCTCATGGGAACAGTCCAGCCCGAACTGCCAAGCCATGTCTTCCCTGGACTGGAAACAAGCATCCTAGGACCGGTTTCTGGCATTCCAGCCGTCATCAGCCAGGCTTGCTTGAATCCAGTGGCAAAGTGAGCAAGGGACCCACGTCTGGGTATACCCCCGCCAACTTAGGGCGAACAAAGCGATACAAAAGGGGATGATGGACGGAACGCTTGAGCCAATCAAACACTCACCCCCAGTCAACTGATCTGGGTTTAATCCATCATCATTCTTTAGCTCACTCCACCACCCCAGTTCAGACATGGCCATCTGCAAATCAGTCTGACCAGGTGCCTCATGGGAACAGTCCAGCCCGAACTGCCAAGCCATGTCTTCCCTGGACCGGAAACAAGCATCCTAGGACCGGTTTCTGGCATTCCAGCCGTCATCAGCCAGGCTTGCTTGAATCCAGTGGCAAAGTGAGCAAGGGACCCACGTCTGGGCATACCCCCGCCAACTTAGGGCGAACAAAGCGATACAAAAGGGGATGATGGACGGAACAGCTTGAGCCAATCAAACACTCACCCCCAGTCAACTGATCTGGGTTTAATCCATCATCATTCTTTAGCTCACTCCACCACCCCAGTTCAGACATGGCCATATGCAAATAAGTCTGACCCTGTGCCTCATGGGAACAGTCCAGCCCGAACTGCCAAGCCATGTCTTCCCTGGACCGGTTTCTGGCATTCCAGCCGTCATCAGCCAGGCTTGCTTGAATCCAGTGGCAAAGTGAGCAAGGGACCCACGTCTGGGCATACCCCCGCCAACTTAGGGCGAACAAAGCGATACAAAAGGGGATGATGGACGGAACGCTTGAGCCAATCAAACACTCACCCCCAGTCAACTGATCTGGGTTTAATCCATCATCATTCTTTAGCTCACTCCACCACCCCAGTTCAGACATGGCCATATGCAAATCAGTCTGACCCTGTGCCTCATGGGAACAGTCCAGCCCGAACTGCCAAGCCATGTCTTCCCTGGACCGGAAACAAGCATCCTAGGACCGGTTTCTGGCATTCCAGCCGTCATCAGGCAGCTGGCAGCTGATAGTTCCCCTTGAGGGAGATATGCATTGCTCCCAGGACAAGGACAAAGGTCGTTAGGTGTGGGGATGTGTTCTTTGCTTGACAGGATAGAATGGGGTCTTTGCCCCTACAATTGATTAACTTCAAAGGATGCCTACACTTTCACAGACAAATGTAGCTTGTATCTGAGCCTGCCCCTCTATTGTCCTTTTAGTCAGGCTTGCACCAATCCCTGTGGGAGGGGGAGCTGTCCCAGAACTGGTTTAGAGTGGCCACCAGGGAGGGGTTGCCCATTTTCACGGCCACATCTCTAGGTGGGCACTGGGAGTTCTGACCAGCAAAACAAACGGTCCGCCATGTCAGAATCAGGAAAAGAGGTGCCCTGGGGGATAGTTTACAGTAAAATAAAGTGCTGCAAAAGTAGGTAGGTCACTCCTTTGACCTTTAAATCCATTGGTTCGTGAAGGGCCGGGAGTTGCCCCCACCCACAGGCTGGTGCCAGCCAAAAATGTAGCACCCACAATACCGTCCTCAGAGTACTGCTGGACCTGGGAAAGAGTCAGAAGGGGACTAGGAAGACTGAAGAAGACTAGATCAGCGTTCCTTGTGCCCAGGACCCCACATGCCACTCCAAGGTTCATAAGGCATATTTGATCTATAGTGAGAGAACAAGCTTCAAGAGGCCTTTAATCTGCATTCCTAGCCGACCAGTTCCAACTGAATCTGCCCTGGACTCTGCTGCTGGCCTCCGCTGGAGTGAGTCTTGAACCCGCCCCCCCCAAGTGTTGTCCTCAAGGTCCTGGACCCTTGTTTATGGTCAAAATGTACACCTCCTGCCTAACCCTAAAAGATGAGACTTAATAACATTTTGCCAACGTTTCGCCTGGAGAATCGAGATACTGGGACTAACCTGTCAAGCCAATGCAATGAAGATGCATCGCCGCTGGGACCTGAGTACACTGTTGCTCCTGCTACATTTTTCTCTACAGCAGCAAATCCCTTTCAAAAGAACCTCTTGACGCCGGATTCTGTCATTGTTAAGCCCTCTTCGGCCACAGCTTGCATCCTTGCACCACTAAAAAATCTGACTTGCAGAAAAGTTTCAAAGTCTCAATGTAGTGTTCTTCACTGCCACTGCTATCGATGGGGATCTGATCGATGTTGAGGATTTTTTGGTTGTGAATTCTGAACTTTTCCCTTTTGAAGCTTTTTGTGCCTCTGTAGATGGCTTCACTTCATCCTCCAGCCATCGGTTGTCAATGAGCCCCTCTTTTGCTAGAGCCTGCTGCCTTGCACCTCTGAAGATGCTCAACTTCCCAAAAAGTTTCTAAATGTGACGGTAACTTTTTAACTCTGACTAACCTGGTCCTTGTATCCAACCTACGTTTTATCACGATCAGCCTTAACTTTCACCTTAGGACTGGTCAAGCGCAACCAGATGACTGCGGTTGGCACTTACCTGTATTTAAAGCTGTTTTTAATTCAGACTTTAAAAATGTGCATCTCTGGTTCCCTTTATTAGATTTTTGACATTTTGATGTCATTTTATTTAAAATATGCACTATCTTTCTAAAATGATTTTGGGTTTTTCTTGTGTTGTGTTTTGATGGTATTACAGTTTGAGTACTACATAAATAGTTTTCATATTGCCTCTAAAGTTAAGCCTGTCTGCACTGTGCCATAGCTGCCTGAGGGTGGGGCTCTGGTTTATTTAGTGACTTCTGTGGTTCACAAGGATTGTGATTATTACTTGCGTAGGCATTTACAGCTCTCAATTACCGAATTTCTTACAACACTGCTGTTAGTCCTGGCATTCATAGTGTGTTTCCCCCTGTCTTTTTGCCTCTACCTCTTGTATTTGTGGTATGTGTGCTGGATTTAGTTGGTTTAGGTACTCTGGGCACTTTGCCACTGCTGCTCCCTGGATAAATTGTGATTCTGATTGGTTATCCATGATTGGCATATTTGATGTATTGGTAAGCCCCTAATAAAGTGCACTGTGTGTGACCAGGGCCTGTAAATCAAATGCTACTTGTGGATTCTGCAACAGTCTTTGTGCCACCCACATGTCTAGCCCTGTAAATGTATCAATCCTGCCACAGGAGTGTCTGCGCACGCAGTTTTCAACTGCCATGTCAACCTGGCAAGTGCACCCACTTGCCAGGCCCTAACCTTCCCTTGTCTTACGTGAAAGGCACCCATCAGGGAGGACCATGGTACTCCCATGGGCAGTGTGCAGGGTATGTGAAAGGTAGGACATTTGCTGGTTTGTTTTGCATGTCCTGATTGTGAAATACTGCGCATTTTGGTTTTCACTATTGAAAGGCTGTCTGTCCCTTAGGTTAAAATGGGAGCTGCCTTGTAAAATCTTACGAGTGTAACTTTCCATTGGGACAAGATGGAGATTTTGAATTTTCGGCTCCCTGAATTCAGAATTTAATAACACACCTTTTAGAGAAGGTAGTTTTTAAATTGTGCATTTAAAAAATGCCACTTTTAGAAAGTGGTCATTTTCTTGTTTAACCATCCTCTGTGCCTATGCCTGATTGTGTGTTCACAGTCTGATTATGGAGTGACAGGAGCTGGGGATGTGCATTGACTCTAGACAGTCACAAAGGGGGTTGAAGTGTGTCCTGCCTTTCCTGGGTGACTCATATCCAGGCTGAATAGACCGTTCTGCATTTAGAGTGGTGAGAGGAGTTTTCACTAGCACCTGAATAGGCTATGTCTGCTCCTCACAATGCTGTCTCCACCTCCTGTAGTGAACCTGGACGAGGGAGGGCAAAACTGGTTTTTACGGAGCTCAGAGACTCTTGCAACAAAGACTACAAAGAAAAAATAGGTATAAATATTATACCTAAAACCCCAAAACTTTAGATTACTTCTGGAATCAAGAGGGACCTCTGCCATGGAACAAGAGCTGAAGAGCTATGCGGAGACTGCCACTTTGCTGTGTGTTGCTTTGCTGGGTTGGCCTGCAGTTGCTGCTTCTGCCAAGGAGAGGACAAAGACTGGAACTTTGCTGTGAACCTGCTTGTGAAGACTCTTCAAGGGCTTGTGTGTGCTTGCCTCCTGTTCTGAAGTCTCAGAGACACAAGACTTCACCACCAGCTTCCTTGAAGTCCACTGCTGGGATTTCTGACCTGCCAGAAGGTGCCTATTCCACTTCTGGGCCTCTAGATTTTAATCCTGTGGCTGGGAGTTGAAAAAGTTTGAAGAAATCAAGAAAAATGGTGCATTGTCATTCCAGCACCTGTTTTTCCGATGCCGCACCACTGTGCGGGAAGAATTTTCACACACCACCGCCGTGCAGCCAAAGAAGCGACACAACGCTTGTCAGCGCCTGAAAAATATGCACACGCCAAGTCCAGTGCACTGACCCCCGAAGTCCGAGATCACCGCACCGACTCTGACGGAGGCCATGCTGTGCAGCTGAAAGAATCGCCTTATCAGGAGATCATGGCTGAACACATCAACGCCGTGCCTGTTTGCTGCCGCCGCATCGACCTCCAGCACATCCCGGATTTCCACGCATCGCACCTGTGCAGCAAGTTTTCCGACGCATCACCCACCAATGAGTTTTGACAAAAGTCCCTCACTACAAAGAGTCACTGACAGAGATTTGCACCAAAATCATGCGCCTCCTCGAGACAGGCATAACTGGGAGACGGTGAACAGACATAATATCTAATTTTTAATATCAAATTGCCAAAATATCGAGTTTTTTATATAGAATGGACAGAATATCGAATTGCCAAAATATAGTGGTGCAGAATATCGAAATTCAGGTAAGAAATATCGATTGTCATAATATCGACAGTCATAATATAGTTGTTAAAAATATCGAATTTTTTTATAGTGTTTTAAGTGTTAGTATATGTGTTAAAAGTATGTATTATTTTTGTAATGTATGTTTTAATTTTTTTAAAGTAATGAATTTTATGTTATTTAATTTTTGCGTAATTTAATTTTGTAGCGGGTTGTGGGTTTATAGGGGAATAGGGTGGAAGTAATTTAAGTATAGTAAATTAAATATTAATTTTTAGGAATTATTAATTATTTTTAATTTAATTTTGCGTTTTAGTTCTGTAGTGGGTTGTGGGTTTATAGGGGAATAGGGTGGGAAGTAATTTAATTGTAATTAAGTAATTATTTAATTTTATTTATTGGTATTGATAAATAATTCTTTGTTAATTAATTATTAATTGGTAATTAATTTTTATTAATTGGTAATTCATTTTTATTAACTGGTAATTAATTTTTATAAATGTTTTAATTGATAATTATATTAATTGTATTAATTTATTATTCAGAGCGGGTTGTGGGTTTATAGGGAATAGGGTTGGAAGTAATTTAATTGTAATTCAGTAATTATTTATTTTTATTTATTGGTATTGATTATTAATTTATTGTTAATTAATTTTTATTTGGTAATTAATTTTTATTAATTGGTCATTAATTTGTATTAATTGGTAATTAATTTTTATTAATTGATTAATTGATAATTATATTAATTGTATTACTTTACTATTCAGAGCGGGTTGTGGGTTTATAGGGGAATAGGGTGGGAAGTAATTTAATTGTAATTAAATAATTATTGAAAATATTTTTGTGTATTGATAATTAATTTACTGTTAATTAATTATTAATTGGTAAACATTTTGTATTACTTATTAATTTTTGGTATTGAAAATTAATTGTTTGTTAATTAATTATTAATATGTAATTAATTTTTAATAAATAATATTTATTGGTATTTATAATTAATTAATTATTAAATATGTTGTAATTGGTAATTAATTTTATTTAATTTTTTATTGGTATTGATACTTAATTTTTTAAATTTAAATATTAAATCATTACTTTCCCTACTGTTGCACTCACTGGAGTGGGAATAGTAATTTTTACCCTACGCTATCCAACGCTTTCCCTACTGTTGCACTCACTGGAGTGGGAATAGTAATTTTACCCTCCCGCTATCCAACGCTTTCCCTACTGTTGCACTCTCTGGAGTGGGAATAGTAATTTTTACCCCTACGCTATCCAACGCTTTCCCTACTGTTGCACTCTCTGAAGTGGGAATAGTAATTTTACCCTCCCTGCTATCCAACGCTTCCCTACTGTTGCACTCTCTGGAGTGGGAATAGTAATTTTTACCCCTACGCTATCCAACGCTTTCCCTACTGTTGCACTCTCTGGAGTGGGAATAGTAATTTTTACCCCTACGCTATCCGACGCTTTCCCTACTGTTGCACTCTCTGGAGTGGGAATAGTAATGTTTACCCTCCCGCTATCCAACGCTTTCCCTACTGTTGCACTCACTGGAGTGGGAATAGTAATTTTTACCCCTACGCTATCCAACGCTTTCTCTACTGTTGCACTCTCTGGAGTGGGAATAGTAATTTTTACCCTCCCGCTATCCAACGCTTTCCCTACTGTTGCACTCACTGGAGTGGGAATAGTAATTTTTACCCCTACGCTATCCAACACTTTCCCTACTGTTGCACTCTCTGGAGTGGGAATAGTAATTTTTATCCCTACGCTATCCAACGCTTTCCCTACTGTTGCACTCTCTGGAGTGGGAATAGTAATTTTTACCCCTACGCTATCCAACGCTTTCCCTACTGTTGCACTCACTGGAGTGGGAATAGTAAATTTTACCCTCCCGCTATCCTACGCTAAAAATATTGAATATTTGTTATTAATATTACGTTAATATATATATATGTATTAAAAAATAAAAATGCATGTTTATTTTTTTAACTTACATTAAATATTTATTAATATTAAGGTTATTTAAGTATTTTTAAGTATGTTTTAGTTAATTATATGTATTATTTTATTAATTTTACATTACTTTTAAGACATTTAAAAAATTTGATATTTTGACTAACTATATTTTTTACAACGATATTTTGGATTCGATATTGTTGTACTTACCTGTTTTTAGATAGGAATTCGATATTCTGGCATTCTATATTTTTTCCTCGATATTTTGCCAGGTCGATATTTTGCTCCTCGATATCTTGTCAGTGATCCCTGGGAGACATATTTTCATTTCCCCTCGTTTTTCCACTTTGCATGTGTGATGCATTGTACAGCTCACTTACAAAGTAGGTAAAGCCTTAGGGGCTCATTACGATGGCGGGCGGAAGCACAACCGCCGTGCTGGCGGATGCAAAAACCACCAGTTACCGCCGGCACGCAGCAGTCCACACGCCCGCCCAATTACGATGCGAAAAGTAGGCCAAACACCGCCGGCAAGCCAGCAACACCGT
This sequence comes from Calotriton arnoldi, assembly GCA_963921515.1. Lineage (NCBI taxonomy): Eukaryota > Metazoa > Chordata > Amphibia > Caudata > Salamandridae > Calotriton > Calotriton arnoldi. The sequence continues at coordinate 1,266,249 of CAWUFW010003256.1, forward strand.
CCGCCATCAAAGTGCGCCCGTTCACGTAGCGGCGCAGCACAACTGACACACACCGTCCGACGAAACACGTCCCGCCCGGCGCATAAATTACGATGCCGCAAACAAACGGCTCCCACGGCCAAGAGATACCGTACGACAAACCGAAGCGGTAACACGGACGCCGAGCACGGACAACGAAGAAGCGGCTCCCCGAGCATGAATCCAGCACTGCAGGCCCTCCCCATGCTCCTGCTGATGCACCACCAAGGACACAACGTACCGCGGAGACGCAGGTAGGCACACACACAACAAGTGCACGCAAACAGCGCACACAGTGCAAGGGCGGAAAAAGCGGACAACCCCCACCAGCGCGTGTACACTACACATCCACCATTGCATCCACATATGACACACAGGCCAAATCGTAACATCGCGTAACACATGTGTACACACCACCTGGGACTAGGAACCAACCACCCCGTCACGGCCCCAAAGCGCCGATGACGCCGCCACACATGCGCACAACGCAGAGGCCAACCGCAGCGCCATGCATGCGTCGCACACAGACACATGGACACAACCAAGCAGCACACACATCAGCCCCACCCCGAACGCACATGACACGTGACAGGCCTGCCACAGACATGTCCCCAACGCTCAATTCACGGACAACACCCAACGCCACACAACCGACGCACACATGTCAGTGAAGACACGCAACAGCAGGACACACCCCAGTGTAACAAACATGGCGTAGCACACAGCGGCGGCAACACCAACTAGGAGAAGCAGGGCTCCTTCGGGAAGAGGAACGCCAGTACCACACTGAAACACCCATACCACCCTGCACATATGAACAAGACATATAAAACGGAACACCAAAGAGCCCGGGGACCAACAACAGGTGGCCCAAGAATAACATTCACACACAAGGCCCAACGCAGAGCGGAAAGGCAGCCTGCCGCCCACACAAGGGAGAGCAGACAGCACTGAATGACCTTCCATTCCAACTCCGAAACCACAGCCCTACGACAGAAGCCGGTGAATACAGCCATTGTCCAAGAATAGACCAACACAGGCATGCCGAGGAGACCGACCACAGGGCAGATAGCGCATATCACAGAAGCACACAACGGACGGGGAAGAAAGAAGAAAACACTCCCCCATGTCGGCCACATGCAAGTTAATTGGAAGGAGTCACACATCACTGACCTTGAACTGTCTGAGAAGCATGTGGGAAGAGGGCCCGTGTCCTCCAAACAAGCCAACAGAACACAAGTCCTGTCTCCCTACGACTACACAGAGCTCACAGCAACCTCGGAGCGTGCACATTGCAGACTGCACACACAGCCGGAGCACGCCACCACAACGCACCGCTGCGAAATGGCAACCGCAACACACCTACCCAACTACGCCGAACAGCTCAAGCTGTACAAAACCAACCTGTTTCATACATTGGGATGCGATCTCCTGTCCCTGCTGAACGTAAGTTACCGACTGACTTACCGCATCACATTGTTCAGCTGCGTCATGCCCGTCTTCTACTGTCGGAGGTGTCCCTACCAGCATCCCGTGGAGATATGCCTCTCCAACCCGGCATGTCTGAAGGCGGACCTGCTACCACTACTCCTCCCTCTGGACGCACACGACAGGGCCTGCTCTGCCTATGGGGGCATGGCGTATGTGGCCAACATCGCACCCGCACTGAAATGGGACCACTGTGCCTCCACACGACGGATCATCGAGAACAGCTACATCGAATGTCACCCAGCATGCCCCATCATGGTCCTCCAAGGGACAACTTACGAACAACACCTTGACAGCCACCATCCGCTACATTGGCTGGCAAACATGTACACCACCAATGACATGGAAGCCCTGCTGGACGGCATCGCATACCTGACAACCTGTAAATACGTCGGACCACAACGCAGGTTCCCCGATTGACCTATGATGTCCAACCCCGCACCCATGCTTAGCTTCCGCACGGACTGGCCAGTCACCACCACAACAGCCATACCAAACGACCGGCAACTGTAACCACACCATCAACGACATCGCCATGACATCGGATATGACCGGGACATGCACACTGTTCCCCATCACATCCAGGAACACCGCATGCATCGTGGGAGGCAGTGGCATGGGCTCTGTGTATCGCACCCACATGGACGGAACTGCACGAACAACCAGGACATGACATGGATCCAGCGCCCATGGACACACACACCGCTCAGTGGACATGAATAGGTCGCCTGGAGTCTGTGGGTGCTGCACCCCTCCCACCCCCGCCCCGGGAATCCCATACCAGGACCTTTGCATGGACGACAAGTGCATACAACAACAACACGACCCCAGTGACTGTGACATGTCCAGTAATCACCACAGTGCAACAACAAGTGGCACGCCGCTGCATGCACGCAAGCACATGCCCTGATGTCATCTCACATGCACGCGTGCATGAGGAACAACCGCAGCAAACCTGTCACATGGAACTGAGATGGACTGTGCCCATGATGCCAAGCGGTCTGGTAGGCTACATGTATACCGTCTGTGTCAAAGTCCGCAGCTCCGCAGCTATACGTAAATGTACATTAGCACAGCCTTGGCCAAGCAGATGTCACTCTGAAGCCCACATCCCACATGCAACAGCCAATCACATGTAACCCCACACCCTATCCCATTTGCAATCATGCTCAGTATATCCTCAACATGTATTCCGCTGCCAGTAGTGTCCACTATACTGCATCACAGAGGACAGAAGACTCAATATAATGTTTGAAACCAAAACTGTCTCCGCTGACTCATTTCACAAGTACGAATGAGAGAGGATGAGAGTATGTGAAGTACACGGCAGTCGTGACATGACCATGTAGTCCACTGGTATTGGATGTCAACGCAAATGAGTAGCACTACTGTGGAAGACACACATGTGTCGTATGAAGTCGTATGGACGCAGTGCTCAGGTGGGTGGGTGCGACGGGTAGATGCGCACATGCCAAGTTGGAGCACGCCGTGTTGGGAGGGGTCATGAACAGTACACCACCGCTTCCCTGGGCATTGTGAGAGGACACCTGTCGGGGGAGTGAACACGTGTGTGCACAGCAGCCGGGCACATGTACAAAGCGGTACCAGGCGCACCTCAGCCCACCCTCTGTGGACAAGCTGGATCCTGTTGTGCGCCCGCCATGCCCCTTGACAAGGCACACACAGCCCCAGTCGACCAGGTGTAACCCCAACATAGTCAATACGCACAGGCGATACAGGGCACGGGATGGCAGTGGAGCATGGTGTGTGAGAGGTCTCCTCGCGCTCCTCCTGGTCATATCACGCAGGCAATAGAACCTCAACGTCTAGCATGGCACAAGTCAAATGGAAGTGTAGGGGGACGCACCACAGCACGAGCAGCACTGACGTCACGGGAGGTGGCTCGCACCATCCCATCCATTGCCCATCATACCAACCACGCCACATGCCATTGCGACTAAGTGCAAGCGCGTGCGCCACCACCCCCGAGCCCTCCCCAGAGAGGCCAAAGAGTGAATGTGTGGGCCATCAGCCACAGACGGACGCGGCCTGGCCGCAAGGGCAGCCACAGCCACTGGGTGTCGCAGGTGGCGGATCCGGAAGGCGAAGACTGTGATGCATAGTCCATGCAGGCCGGGTCTCCATTTGGGGCACCACGCAGGTGGACGGCGTCCCGCAACACATCATACCCTGAGACAGCCCACTCGTGCAACTGGACCCACACATACACTCCTTGCCCTCTCTGGTGCGAGCTTGGGGCTGCCTGTGCAAGCGCTAGCCTCGCAGGTGAGCATGCATATTGGGGGAGCGAGGGGAGGACATGAGGGCTGGGGCGAAGATGACTGTATCACTGTCAGTTAGTACAAGGGATGACCCAGATGTGGAAAGGAAGAGACGTGTCCCGTGTGTACTGCAACTAGTCGCCAATCCAACTACCCCCATGTCCGGAATGTAAGCCCGCACCTAGGCCCGCCCATCCGCCACATCGAACATACCACCAGCACGACAACCTTCCCATTCGAAACACTGACTGGGGGTGGCGACCAGTGTACAATCATGTGTAGCCTACCCACGCGTACATGTGGGCCCTCCATGATCCATGTCACCTGCGGCAAAGTCATGACATGCGCAATGATGGAAGTGAGGAGAGCTGTCCGCCCCACGCGCAGAAGGTGCATCAGCTCCACAGACCCAGCAGCGAGTCCAGCAGGGGTCACATGTGCAGGGGCAGCTGTGCCTGGTGTGAAGGCACATGCATATAGACAGCACATCGACCAATGTGTAGTCTGCCCACATCTACAGTCCATCATCATGCGGACATAGGAATTGAACACAGGGCAACACATCTTAGTTGGTGCACCCACCGTGACCAACAATGCGCAATCATCGACGTACCCGCCCTGTGCATGGCCCCCACCCAACGGAGGCACATCCAGTGCCACCATCCCACACACACAAGCCTTCCACGGAACATGCTGTGTCCAATGCTCAGTACAGAGTCAGCGCCCATCTGGTGGATCCTGAACAGGAGACACATGCACACACATGCCAGCTCCCACTATGTACGTCTGCCACCTGGCACGTGCAATGTAACCTCTCACCTGTGACGTGTGACTGCAAGCACACAGCCGTCTTGGCATGGGGCTGTCAATGTGGACACCTGTCAATGTTTCGGGAGGTGTGATCCGTACAGTGCTGTACATAGGGTGCAGTGCTGACACCTACTACTGTCTCATATCCCCTCGTGCCACAGGTCCCACTTGTTTTGGCCGCTCAGCCTGTGCCCACATCGTCGTCGTCGTGAGCCATACTCATCCAGCCGCGGAAGCAGTTCCATGCTCAGCAGACATTCATGTTGCCGTGGCGTTGCCGCTTGACGGATATGCAGTCAGTCCCCATCAGCACGCCCCGCAAGTCATTGGGGCCTAGATCCCCATGTGCATGCACATGGCAGTGGTTTGTATCACTAGCCATTGCCATTGTTGGGAGACCTGTGTAAGTGTATTGTGGCCGTGCCGTCCCAGCTTGACAGCTGGGCTGTGGCTCATGTGCTTGCTCAGTCATGTCAGTGATGTGTATGCGAAATTGCTATGTGTCGTGTTGCTTTGACATGTGTCCTCTGCCATTGTCCCTAGGCGGAGACCGAACATTGACCGCCCATACCAATTGCTGGCGGACATGGACGATACAGAGGTTATTAGGAAGTTTCGGCTGGAGAGGCCAACCCTGCATCGACTGTGTGCCATGTTAGAACCCCATCTCCGTCCCCGCAGGGTGTATCCGACTGCTGTCACCCCCACGGCTAAGGTGATGGCCGCCATGCATTTCTTCGCCACTGGGTCATTCCAGCACACAGTGGGCATTGGAGGAGGGATGTCCCAGCCCATGTTCAGCAAGGTGCTGAGGGATGTACTGGCAGCCATGATGCTGTACCGAAACAGGTACATCCGCTTCCCCAGGGCTCGTGAATTGGCGGCAGTGAAGGGTGCATTCTATGCCCTTGGCAGAATCCCACACGTCGTTGGAGCCATTGACTGCACACATGTCGGCCTTGTTCCACCACAGGCCACTGAGCACCTGTACCGCAACAGGAAGCACACGCACTCCCTGAATGTGCAAGTGGTGTGCCTTGCGGACATGGTGATCACCCACGTGTGTGCAAAGTTCCCAGGCTCGGCCCATGACGCACACATAATGCGCAACAGCATCTTGCCACGACTGATGTCCAATATGCAACAGGATCGTGCCTGTATTGTCGGTGAGTATGTGGAGTGGTGTAGCGTGCTGGTTGTGCGATGCTGTCCCCTGTCCAGTTGGAATTGCAACGGTTCTCTGTGTCCCTCACACCCAGGTGACTCTGCGTACCCGAATGGGGCATGGCTGCTCAGTCCATTGAGGAATCCTCGCACCCCAGCAGACGATCGCTACAATGAGGCACATGGGAGGACCAGACGTGTGGTCGAGCGTACCTTTGGCCTCCTCAAGTCCAGGTTCAGGTGCCTGGACCGCACCGGGGGTGCGCTGGCGTACTCCCCACAGAAGGTGTGCCGGATAGTGGTGGCGTGCTGCATGCTGCACAATCTGGCCATTCGGAAGCAGATCCCCCTCATCGTGGATGACGGAGATCAACCAGGGCCCCAGCCCGCAGACCAGGACAGCTCGAGTGAGGAGGACAGCGGAGAGGAGGAAGCTGGTAATGTGCGGCAGCAGCTCATCGCCCGCTACTTCACTTGACGGTGAGTGTCCATGTACGACGGCTGATGTGGCTGTATCTGTGCAGGTGTGTGTGTGCTGTGTCAGGGTGGCCGTTTGTTCACTGCGTGCTGTGTGTCAACGCTCCATGGCCAGGGTAGTATGCCACTGTTGGTGGCTGTGGCATTGTGCCCTATTGCTCTGTGCGATGTGTGTACATTGCTTGTAGTTGTTGACATGTATTGTGTGATGGGTGTGTGACACACTCATTGAATGTGCTCCTGTTCTGTCTCCCACCCCTAGGTCCCTACAGGCCCTCCGGATTCAATTGCCATGCCACGCATCAGGTGCCTTTCCGCCCAAGGTGGCCGTTGTATTCCGTACAAATAAAACACAGGGCACAATCAGCAGTTAGTGTAAAAGGTGCATTTATTACAAACTGTGACATGTGATTGTGTGTAAGGTGATGACAAAAGTGGTGCGTGCAGTGACAATGAGCTGTCGGTCATGGCTGCGTGATGCTCAGGGTGTACCCACTGGTTCTATGTCCATAGTCCAACACACACATGCCATCCAGATGGCTGTGTGGAGTGGGATCGTAGTCCAAGTCAATGCAGTGGCTGGTCAAGGAAGGCTGGCGGAAGGCTGGCTGGCTGCCTCACTTGCGTTTGGAGCGTGCAAAGTCCTCCCGGGAGATCTGTTTCCACTTCGGACGGCCCCTTCCACGTTTGTGAGGGGGTGCCTGCTTGCGACATGCTGGTGGTTGAGGTGTGCTCACTGGCTGTGGACGCAGGGGAACTGGACACTGCTGCTCCACCCTGCGCCCCGGCAGGTGGTGGCGGAGGGGAGCTGCTGTCCCTGGCTGTGACCTCACCGCCACCACCAGCTGGCCCATGAGGTCCACGAGTTGGCCCATACGGGCGTCCATGGACCTCAGCACCCCCAGCACCTCACGCGTGTCTGAAGCAGACCGGACCCATTGTCCTTGGGCCTCTTCATAGGCCCCAAGGACTCTGGCCGTTTGAGGCAGGGCATGGCTCCCAGGGGAGGCTGGCGTTTCCCTGACCCTGCTCCTCCTACCAGTCCTGCTGCCACCGGCCTGCCCACTAGCCACATTGCTCACCACGGTCCTCGCTGTGGCTCCCAGGGTGGATCCAGTCGGCCGGGCCACCACCTGCGCTGGGGCTGGTGCCAGCGAAGACGTGGTGGTGGTGGCGGCGGTGGTGGTCGGTGCGGCGATGGTGGCGGTTGCGGCAGTGGTAGTGGCCACAATGACCGTGGGTGTGGCCGCAACGACAGTGGCAGCAGGGGGCTGGGAATGTTCAGCAGCCCTGGATGATGGGTTGGTGGGTAGGAGGGGTCCTGGGGAGCGGCTGGGCCCTGCCACACCAGATGGGCCTGCTTGGTGGTCCGTGTCCGAAGAGGAGGACAGATCCTCCACATCCGTGTGTCCTCGTTGGGGGCTTGTAGGCTGGCTGTGCTGGCTGCTGGCTCCATCCCCAGCATCCAGCAGTTCGTCACCTGTGGAGAGAATGAGATCTGTTATTGTGTTGCACCTGGCGAAGTATGTATTTGTCGTCTGACATTAACAGTTCGTGCAATCTCGTACATGGGTTTCCCGGAGGCGTGTGTGTGGCTGTAGCATCTGTAGTTGTGTGTGCTTGGCAATGGGACTGTGTGCTGTGCACATGTGGCATGGGACGGATTGGCCATGCCGATGGGTGTGTTGCTGTGCCCCTACTTATTGTGACTCTGGTGTATGCGGGCTCCTGGCCCATCCTGGGTCTGGTTTGTACTTTGCTTTTGGTGTTCAGATGGGACGCTTAGGAACGCATATGGCAACATGGGGGCCATGCCCCAGATTCGCATTTGGGAGGATATGCTTTTGGGGTTCAAATGGAACGCTTAGGAACGCATATGGCAACATGGGGGCCATGCCCCAGATTCGCATTTGGGAGGGAATATGCTTTTGGGGTTCAAATGGAACGCTTAGGAACGCATATGGCAACATGGGGGCCATGCCCCAGATTCGCATTTGGGAGGGGATATGCTTTTGGGGTTCAAATGGAACGCTTAGGAACGCATATGGCAACATGGGGGCCATGCCCCAGATTCGCATTTGGGAGGGAATATGCTTTTGGGGTTCAAATGGAACGCTTAGGAACGCATATGGCAACATGGGGGCCATGCTCCAGATTAGCATTTGGGAGGGGATATGCTTTTGGGGTTCAAATGGAACGCTTAGGAACGCATATGGCAACATGGGGGCCATGCCCCAGATTCGCATTTGGGAGGGAATATGCTTTTGGGGTTCAAATGGAACGCTTAGGAACGCATATGGCAACATGGGGGCCATGCACCAGATTCGCATTTGGGAGGGAATATGCTTTTGGGGTACATGCTGTGAGCCATGGGTGCCGAACGTGACATGTGTTGTGGCAGCATGACAGTGCATGGTTTGAGGTGTGTGCATGCTTGACATGGCCTGCATATTTGCTGTCTGTTGTGATTACTGGACATGGCATTGGACGCATCGTTATGAGTGAGTGATGGTTGTGTGCCAGCCAACGTATTGCAGTTGTCCCATCTCCTTGGTGTGCGTGCTGCCCTGTGCCATGTGCATCACTGCAGTGCTCGGGGGTGTGGCCCATGTTGTGTGTTGTTGCTCACAGTGTGTCGTGCGCTTCATTGACTTCTGGCACATGGTTGGTCATGGGCATGTATCTTAGCGTGACTGCTGTATGTGTGGCAGCTGTGCGGATGACATGCCTTTCATGAGACTGGGGCTGACGGATGGGATGGATGGTATGTTGTATGTGCATGGTGTGTCTGTGTGTTTGATGGGTTCAGTGGTGTTCGTGTGCATTTATGTTGTTCCGCTCTGTTGCGTCTAGTGTTGTTTGTCTTACATAGGCGTAGTTGTGGGGTGTGTGGTTGACAGGCAGTGGGGGCTACATGGACAGGACTTCAATGGTGTTTTGGTTGTGTGTGATGAGTTGCACAGTGGCTGCCGTGTGGTACTATATTCAGTGTGGCTTGTGCATGCAGACGTGGCTCCTTGGGTGTTGCTATGTCTGTGATGGGTCATGTGGGGTGTGAGTCTGTTGTTCATGTCCGTGTGCAAATTGTTCACTTGTTCGTGACGGTGGGCGGTGCTGCGTGTTCGTCTGCTACGTGACATGTCCCATGTGTTGGTCGTGTTATGGTCCTCATGCCTCCAGTAATCCAGCCCTGTCCAGTTTCCCACCTGCAAGTTGTTCGTGCGTGCACTGTACTGGATGCCACATGGCTCTAAGCGGGGGTGCTCCATGTTGCAGGTCTGTGGGGGTGGGGGGTGTTGTGGGTCGTGGGGTGGCTGGACACCCACTGACACCGATTGCTGTGGACCATGATGTCTGCCTTTCGGCTGTCGTTGTGCACTGCGGTGGCTGACACGTGGCTGTGGGGTGTGGGGGATGCTCCTCCTTGCTGTGCTGTGGGACTAGGGGCCTGGTGTGTGTTGTACTTGGGCTGTCCACCGTCCCACCCACTGCACTTTGTGTTCCTGCCACTTACCTGTTACTTGTCGGTTAGTGCAGCTGTGGCGGACACATGGGTGTGGTGGGTGCTCGTTGTGGCGCTTCTGGCATATTTGGGGACCTGTTGGTGGTTACGTGGCTGGCTGAGTGTACACATGTCCCCACGTATGTTACAGTTGTTCGGTTTGGGCTGTGTGTGGTGGTGTCTGTTGCATGTGTGTGTGATGTGTTGTGTATTGTGTGCTGGACATGGGGGTGTTTGTCCCTGGGAGCTGTGGCATGGTGGTAGTGCATGTGAGTACATAGCGGTGTGCTGGTATACATTAGTTTGTACTTACCAGCCTCCACTCCCCTGCTAATCCGGCGAGGATCTCCGGATGTATTATGACTCGCACCTTCTCCTCCCACGCTTTGAAGGTCTTGAAGAGCGCGGGATTCCCTCCGCCAGTGACGGCAGCCAGCTCTCTGTTTTTGCCCTCCTTCTTCTTGACCAGGCTCTTTACGTCATTCCAACGTTTGTTTATTTCTCCTCTGTTCCTGGGCAGGGTCCCGACTGCATTGACCTGGTCTACGATCCGGTTCCACATTCTGTTTCTGGTGGCTAGTGGTGTGTGCTGGACCATGTTCCCATAGATTTGTGGGTACACCTTGATGATCTCGTCAACCATGACCGTCAGCTCAATGGGCGTGTACTTGGGCATTCTTTGTGGTGCCATGGTGTTTGTGGTGCTGGTGCGGTGTGTGTTGTGTAATGTGCAGGGGGTTTGTGGTGCAAGTGTTTGGTGGTGGTGGTGGTGGTGGTGGTGGTTGTGATGTGTGCGTTTCTGTGGTGTGCTGCTGTCCTTGCTGTGTCACTGTGTCCTCTCCTCTCCTCTCTGGTTTGCAATGTAGCAAGGGGTTGTGGTCTGTGGGAGTGCTGCTTTTGTACTCACCTATGTGGGTGTGTCCTCATGGTCTGTTGTTTTCAGGTGTGTTGTGTCTGGGGTTCTGGCCTTTGTATTTTTTGTTTGTCCGGGGGTGTTTTCGGGATGTGTACTGTGCTTGTGTATTTGTGCGTGCCTTGCTGTGTGGACTTGTTGGCCATGTTGTGTGCTATTGGTTTTGTGAGCGGATGGTTTCTGTGCAGGTACGTGGGCGCCATGGCTTCTGCCGTGTCGATTCTCATCGGCGTTGTTTGCGCTGGCGGGCGGTATATTTGTGGTTTTTCCGCGCTCATGGCGGTGCGATCGTAATTTCACGTGCGGTGTGTCGGCCGTGAGGGCGGGCGGTTTTGTGTTGTCGTGCGTGTTTCCGTCCGTGGCGGGCGGTTTGACTCCGACTCGGACGTTGGCGGGCGGTATTTTGTGTGATTTTTCCGCCGATGGCGGTTTTCGGTTTGTGTAATCGTAATGGCGTGGTCGGTGTTCAGACGGTGTGTGCGGGCGGATTTTTGCCGCTTCCATGCCTGGCGGATTTTTTTACGCCGGGTATCGTAATGGGCCCCTTAAAGTTTACTTTTGGTAACGGAAGGGACCTGTTGATTTTACACAATGTACCTGTAGGTGCGTCAAAATTCACAAGGCCAAACAGCCACAGAGAAGGTAAGCATCAAAAAACACAGCGATGAATCAGTTCCTGAGTCCTTGGTAAGGCGATGCAACAGTTCTGCTGCACGCAGGGAAATATTGATGCGTCAAATCTGGACTGTAGGGGGAAGTAATTTGTTGATTCCCAGATGGTTCTGGTCTGTGGGTGATGTGTCGGAACAGGTCCCTTCCATTACCAAAAGTAAACCTTAAGGCTTTTCCCATAAAAGGGAGAGAACAAAACAATGCCATATCTTCTAAGATGTGGTTCTGTTCTTGCGCCCTGTGCTGGTGCACTATTGGCAACCATATGCCAACGCAGGCACTCTTCCGTCAAAGAGCAGAGTTTGTGTGATCTCTAAAGCATAGGTGTTGTACTGGAACAGGTCCCGTCCGTTACCAAAAGTAAACTTTAAGGCTTTACAAGTGTGCTGTACAATGCATCACACATGCAAAGTGGAAAAACAAGGAGAAATGAAAATATCTCTCCCCGTTGTGCCTGCCTCGAGGAGGTGCATGGTTTTGGCACAAATCCCAGTCAATGACTCATTGTATTGAGGCATTTTCATCAAAACACATTGGTGGTCCCCCATGGAATGCCCCCTTGAAGGAAGCAAAGTAATGGCAGGCAGCGCATTGCACAAGTTTGGGATACTATCCAATGCAAATCCAGATTTGTGTTAGATAGCAACAACCTATGATCGAGTTTGCACTACTAAAGTGAAGCAAACCTGACGCAAAGTTTTAGTAAATCTGGACCTCAGGATTTAATAAAAATAAAAAAAGGATTGGCATCTAGCAAATAGGCCGCTAAACAAGGCTAAAACATTCATCTCAGTCTCCACGTGCCCTTCTAATTGAAGAACACGTGCAATCAGGAATAGTTCAAGAAAAGATTTAGCCTGGCTCCTACAAAGTGTACATCTTACACAAGTATGCATCATTGTATCTTCATTCTATACCGACCCTACAATTACTGCCGACTTATATTGCATTTAAAGTAATTCATACTGCCTTGGCGTCGATGTATGTAATGCGATGCTTTTATGAATCATTTTTGAAAGATTATTATAGCACCTCACTTCCATATGTTGAAGCGAACACTCATGGCTAATAATGATGCCAGATCCCACGGTGTCGAGATTTGTCATCAGAAACAAAGGAAGCGGATCCAGAATACTGGCCTCGTAATCATAGGATTCTGCCAAATTAACCTCCATAAGGCGTCAGGGGTTAACTTGTTTTCTATGACGGAAAGTGATTCATAAATCTCAGCGTTTAAAAGACATGACGGTCACAGGCGTGATAAGCCTTTGAGTTTATTCTCACCAATCTCCCATCATCCCTCGCTCCTCAGCTGAATGTTTTTTTTTCTTTCTGACAGTTGAGCAGGCCGGCGGCGATGTGCAACTGGTTTCGTTCTGTATCCCAAAATAAACGAAGGGTCAAAAGTGAAAAATCAGTTTCGGTCTTGTTTTGCTAGAATGTCGTTTGTAAACCATAGGAATCAAGAGTTCAAAGGAATGGACAAAAAACTGAAGAGGGACAAACATGAGCCTCCACATTCTGAATGAATGCTATTTCGTTTTACTGAACTCATCAATAATCTTCACCACAAAAAAGCAAAGCACTGATGCTACATTACCTAAGAAAGGCTTGATTTGCTGACCTACTCTCGTTTGGTGGTGTTTCCACTGTAAACTGCCGCCACAGTGTTGCACACCTTGCTCAGAGCATTGTATGCAGGGCTTTAAGTGGGATGAAAGAACTGGAGGGTCTCTCAAAGGGGCGTGGTCGATGTAGTTAAGGGCGTGGGTTAAAAACAAGTTTGCTAAAAAATCTGTGTTCAGCATAGTGTGCCACCGGACTGGTAAATTTTCTTCTTCTGTCATTGATTGCATCCAGATAAATACAACAAGTAACATTACACCTACAACAAGCCTGGACTATTGGCTATGTCAATGGTTGTTAGTCGCATAAGATAAATAAGCAACAGCTATGCCTTCGTTGTATATAATATTGAAAATGTTTTAGTATTGACATGATGAGACTGTGAAAGAACTATAACGAGCCTCTTTCACGTTACGTCAAAGGCAGTGAAGGGTGGTACTGCTGCAGAGCTAAAAAAAAAAAATCACCCTGGGGGTGATGGCAAAAATGGAGAGCCTGATGGGGACCCATTTCAGCACCTGCTTTCTTTAGAGCAGAGCACTAGCAGACCTGGCCCACTTAAAGCCCTGATTGTATAAAGCGTGTTTAAAGGTTGGTGCACCCACTTGTTCTAGTAGAAATGTAATGCCCCATTTTTAGCAACACAGTTGTAATTGATGCTAATTATCGTACCTAGTGAATTCCAAACTAAAGAGTATCACATTTCACTCAGCACACTTTAATGGCATTTCTGAGTCCACAGTGCATTGTTTTCCCCTTATGATCAGTAATTGCAACATTATCACTATCACCTTTGTTATAATTTTGTTTTAATTTTCACATCAGACATCATCTCTCACGAACACTGATTCTAAACCCACTGCAAAGGGAAATTCCCCATATTTTCCTGCCAATGTGAATTAACCTTTGACATATGATGTCTTATTGGTGAAAGAATTACCATCTTTTGCGTAGTATTACCCCAGATTTTTGTCTTCTGTTGCTGAAACCTTTTTGTTGGCTATAGTACTTTGTTCATTTACCGCCTACTAAGCAGTGGAAAGTGGCTGTGCCCTCCCTCCCTGTCAAACCTGTTAAAAATGGTATAAACACTTTGCACATTTAATTTGGTCCCTTGTCTATATCCAGATATGGCAATTGAAATGCTATTAATGGGCTGCAGCACTCATTTTGTCATCCACTACAGTAGCACTGTAGAATGTCTCCAGACCACTGAAGCCTGGGTGTGCAGTTTTAAACTGCCATTTTCATTTGTTAAAAGAAACTTTTTGTCAGGTCTAAATCTTTCTTTTTAATACTTACAAGTCACTGGACACTGAGCTTCGATGTGGACAGACTTCACTTACAGCTAGATGGGATCCGATACCAAACAGCCCCTGTACAACAGCTTCATTGAATTCAATGCCCTTCAGCCTATGAGCGATGCCGATTACCTCTGCTAACTGGATCATTGGCTTGGATACCCGACAATCTCCAGTTGACTCCATGACCAAACACAGCAGCTCCCTGTCGTCATCGAGCCCTTCCTCAGCTCCAGTCAGCTGTCTGGGTCCATTCAAGAATCTCTACCTACATAAAACTTTATGTCAGAAGCTGAATTTTCTAACAGGATGAAACACGTCACTGTATCTGATGAACAATCCATTGCTGTTGGCACTAACTCTGACCAGATATCCGCGGTTGGTGCTCAGTGCTTTTTGACACTATTTTTAACTCAAACTTTAAAAACTAATATCTCCGGTTGGATTGTTGTCATTTTGATATCATTTTCTTTATTAAAACTTACTCTATTTTTCTAAGTTGGTTTGGGATTTTCTTGTGTTGTGTTTTTGCTTTATTGCTGTTTGAGTCCTGCATAAATACTGTACACATTGCCTCTAAGGGCCTGATTTCGATCTCGTTTGGAAAGCATTCCACTGGGGACTTGTGTGGGGAGCACAAGACCTTGATGGGAGTTGTGGGCAGAAGCATACAACAGGTCACACTGTCAGACATCTTGCAAGTGCATGTCCATGCACTTGCAGGGACAGCATAGTCTCAGGTGTGCTGTTTGGGCTGGCTGGGAAGAGTGTGTGTGGGACAGGGCATGATGGGAGTTGAATTCAGTGTAAATACTGCTTCTCCCACATGGCCCGACAAGCCCACCTTGAACTGTGCTTACATCACAGTGAGTGGAAAAGTACTGTCAAGATGGCTGACACTGGGGACTGGTGTGGGGAGCACAAGGCCTTGCTGGGAGTTGTGGGCAGAAGCAAACAACTGGTCACACTGTCAGACATCTTGAATGTACACGTTACGCATTGTCAGGACATCAAACTCCCAGATGGGCTGGTAGAGTTAGCCATCCACCCCCTTACAGGGTAGAAAATGCTGGTAGTGTTAGCCATCCACCCCCCTATGGGCATTTGATTGCTGGGAGTGTTAGCCATCCACCCCCCAATGGGCATTAGATTGCTGGGAGTGTTAGCCATTCACCCCCCTATAGGGTAGACAATGCTGGTAGTGTTAGCCATCCACCCCCCGTATGGGCATTAGATTGCTGGTAGTGTTAGCCATCCCCCCTATAGGGTAGACAATGCTGGGAATGTTAGCCATCCACCCCCCCTATGGGCATTAGATTGCTGGTGGTGTTAGCCTTCTTCCCCCCATGGGCATTAGATTGCTGGTAGTGTTAGCCATCCAGTTCCCCAATGGGCATTAGATTGCTGGTAGTGTTAGCCAACCACCACCCTATAGGGTAGACAATGCTGGTAGTGTTAGCCATCCACCCCCCTACAGGGCAGACAATGCTGGTAGTGTTAGCCATCCACCCCCCTATAGGGTAGACAATGCTGGTAGTGTTAGCCATCCACCCCCCTGTGGGCATTGGATTGCTAGTGGTGTTAGCCTTCTACCACCCTATAGGGTAGACAATGCTGGTAGTGTTAGCCATCCACCCCCCTACAGGGTAGACAATGCTGGTAGTGTTAGCCATCCACCCCCCTAAAGGGTAGACAATGCTGGTAGTGTTAGCCACCCACCCCCCTATGGGCATTAGATTTCTGGTAGTGTTAGCCATTCAGTTCCCCTATGGGCATTAGATTGCTGGCAGTGTTAGCCATCCACCACCCTATAGGGTAGACAATGCTGGTAGTGTTAGCCATCCACCCCCCTACAGGGTAGACAATGCTGGTAGTGTTAGCCATCCACCCCCCTATAGGGTAGACAATGCTGGTAGTGTTAGCCATCCACCCCCCTGTGGGCATTAGATTGCTGGTAGTGTTAGCCATCCACCGCCCCTATGGGCATTAGATTGCTGGTAGAGTTAGTCATCCATCCCCCTATAGGGTACACAATGTTGGGAGTGTTAGCCATCCACCCCCCTATAGGGTAGACAATGCTGGTAGTGTTAGCCATCTGCCCCCCTACAGGGTAGACAATGCTGGTAGTGTTAGCCTTCCACCCCCCTATAGGGTAAACAATGCTTGCTAGCCATCCACCCCCATATAGGGTAGACAATGCTGGGAGTGTTAGCCATCCACCCCCATTTAGGGTAGACAATGCTGGGAGTGTTAGCCATCCACCCCTATACGGTAGGCAATGCTGGTAGTGTTAGCCATCCACCCCCCTACAGGGTAGACAATGCTGGTAGTGTTAGCCATCCACCCCTATGGACATTAGATTGCTGGGCGTGTTAGCCATCCACCCCCTATAGGGTAGACAATGTTGGTGGTGTTAGCCATCCACCCCCCTATGGGGGAGACAATGCTGCAAGTATTCCCCCACCACAATAGTGACTGTGGTTTCGCACAAGCTTTGTGTAATATTGCCTTTCGCAAGTTAGTGGCGTTTTTGTGTGTGGTAGGTGTCTGACTTACCATCTGTGACGACCGCGTCGGTTAGGGTTGTATTACTGGCCGTATTCGTAGAGTATGGGTATGACGTGGATACATGGCTGCACCGTCTCGTTCGCGGGGATTGTGTTGTGGCGTGAATCAGAGCTGAAATACTCCTCCTCCAGATGCTCTGACGTGTGGATAGTGGCGACAGATTCGGCGTTTACGGAGGCTTCTCGTTTGGAAAATGAAGACGGATTCGAAGTGACCAAGTCGTTCGGTAAGTAAGGGATTTTGAGCATTGTACTTTGGAAGACGCAGCTTCCAGTACATGGCTCTGGAAAGGCCTTCCTTACGGGATCGGAATCGACCCCTATGTTAGAACTGACTGCTTTGTGCCAAAGTACCAGATGGTTAAGCACAGGCTCATTTAGTGACTTTTGTGGCTCACCCTGACAATGATTGTGATTTTTATTTGAAGTGGGTTCTCTCCCCCTCAACTAATGCTCCAATTTCTTACATATAGTATATACGCAGACTTTAATATGCTATTTATTACCACGTTGAGTGTGGGGAAAGGCAATGAGCCATGAAAGGTTCAGCCTCAAAAGAGTCATGATGTCCCTACCCTATCTCCACAATAGAAATAAAGAGCATATTTTATTCTGTGCACCTGTGTATTTGGTTTATGCTTTAGCATGTTTCATGTTACATAAACCAGGATGACAGACATTAAATGTATCCAGTAAGGAAAAGTCCCAAAGAAGAAGCTATCTGTCAATAAGAAGAGGTGATTTCATGTGTAAAGTAATTGCGATTTACAAGCAGTGAAGCAATACACAGTGATGTTCTCATGTCAAGTTTTTTCAGCTTTGAAAGCAAACGGGAATTTGATCTTTATTAGTAGTAGTAGTAGTAGTAGTAGTACCCTTGCTCGAAATAACATGAGTTATTGGGCCACATTCTTTTTCACTGCATTGTGAGTATACATATTACATTATAAAATTCTCCTATCACACAAACAGTTTAGGCGTCGAGGTCGTGGTATCAACAGTTCTTTATTCCAATATTCAGTTCCACTGCCCACTTGCCAAAATGTGTTTCGTCGATATGCTGTAGGCGTAACAGCAGACTTCATCAGGGCTAAAATAAAATATAAAACCATTATAGAGAAGAAACTCTGGCTTATTATAATCCCGCCACCAGGGTCGGAGACCCAAACGGCACATGACGTGATTGAGGTATGAGCCTTATGCATGGCCAAGAGTTGATCAAATGGATAGCAAGAAAAATTCCTTCTCCTACATCGCGGCCAAGTCCTGGTATGAACTCCCCCTCAGCATCAGACGAAGCCCCACACAGCAAGCATTCAGGAAGAGCCTCAAGACCTGGCTCTTCGGATAACCTGAGCTGCCCGATACCCCCCTCCCCCCAGCGCCTTGAGACCCTCACAGGTGAGTAATGCGCTGTACAAATCCCTGATTGATTGATTGTTTCCACATGACATAATGGGTCTGACGGTCTCCATGTATTTATCTTTATTGGGTTTGTTATCCTTTAAGGTGTTTTGCCTTTCCAGTTTTAGTGCCCTCTTGTAAGCTCTATTGATGGTGGTGGTATTGTACCCTCTAAACTGAAATCTGTGTTTAATGTCATCCAAATTCTTGATATATTCTCTATCACATCTACAATTTCTTCTAGCTCTAACCATTTCCCATATGGTATTACTTTAAGCTGGTGACTTGGGTGAGCACTATCAGCAGGCAGTACTGCATTACATGATGTTTCTTTTCTGAACATTTTACTCAATAGTTGGTGATCATGTACATAAGGTATAACACACACGAAGGAGTAGGGAAATTGTAATCCAAGGGTGGCACATGCTTTGTGAAAACATACTGCCCTCAATCACAAAATTGTGACATGCTTCATCATTGGACTTGCTTCAATACACCCCCTGCGCAGACCAAAGCCTGGGGCATAGCAAAAGGGAGGGGAAGATAATACAAACATAAAAATTGGGATCACCGAAAGAAAGGGGAGAGGAGTTGGCCTAACGGCTAGGGCGTCCAACCTCGAATCTGGGGAACTGGGTTTGAGTCTCGGCAATGACGCTGAACATCCTGTGATTCTGGGCAAATCACTTAATCTCCCCGTGCCTAACAAAAATGAATGTGTGTCCTAATGTAACGTAACTGGTGCTATGTAAAGCGCTCTGATACCCGATTCGGGTCAAGTTTGCGCTATATAAAACTCTGCAAAAAAAAGGTGCATTGAAGGTTAAAACTAGCTTGGAGGAAGATAAAGAGTTCCTTCACCCCTCCTTACTGACAAAGTGTCTACATCTTTCTGCCATCTGATACGTGCCCACAGTGTTGGGTCACACCAGCATTCCTCAGGACCCTTCGGATCTCAAAATGTGTTACCCTCTGTACCTGGATTAGGTATCCTTGGAATGCATTACTTCCAAGCAAAGGGTTCCCCTATGTAACTCACACTCGGTAATCAAGGTTCATCTACTACAACGCTAAAACTAGCAGGATTTTGAGAGTGACCCCCTGTAGGTGCACTGCCCGGAAAGTATCCAGCTCTCGCCGTGTAGGTGTGTGTTATAGTCATGTGAGAGAGGAGGTCGGAGTAGTGCAATTTTGCCTCTCCCCCCTTCTGAGTGTGTGAGATTCATGTACGTAAAGTTCCACATCTAATAACTGAATTTTGTGGTGGTCGAAACTCATTGTAAAAGACATATTGTATCTATTATCATCCAAGTAGTGCTTAAAGGCAAGCAGCACTTCTGTGGGGCCAGTCCAGATCAGCAGGATGTCATCAATGTATCTGCCCCAATAATGTATGTATTCTATCCAATGTGATCCTATGGGGCCCCAGATCCACTCCTCTCAAACCAACCAATGAAAAGGTTGGCGTATGAAGGAGCGAACCTAGAGTCCATCGTAGTCCTGCTGATCTGTCGGTACCACTTGCCCTTAAATATGAAGATATTGCTATCCAAAATCAAGCGAATCATTTTCAAGATCATCTCAGTGTGTGTTGATAGTTCTGCTGGTCTTTTATTCAGATAATGTGCGATAGCCAGTACTCCAAATTCCGGTAATATGTCTGTATAAAGTGATACCACATCTAGAGTCACCAGAATCATGTCTTCCTCCCAGTCTATATCACTCAACATATTAAGAACATGCTTTGTATCCCTGGTGAAGTAGGTTAACTTGGAAACTAATGTTTGCAAAAATATGCCCATATATTCTGACAGATGTTCTGTGGGTCCCCCTATTCCAGAGATAATTGGTCTCCCCGGGGAAGTAGCATAAACAAGCACGGATATCTGGGTTTATCTATATTGAGATATGCATATTCCTCAGTCTGCTAGTGAGGGAGAGTCATATAGACTGCTGGGCCCCTTGGCCTTATTTAGACACCTCTGTGACACCTCAATGTGTATGCGATGGCCTACACCCAACTCATTTTTTAACACACACTGTGTTCAATTGATTGGTACACAGAATATAATGCCATTCTATTTATCAGTCACATAGAGTATGATACATATTGGTTGTGCTTTCAAATCTTGAAACTAGGATGACTGCCACCATTGGCGTTAACATCGCCCATAGCTATTAGACCATTCCAAGTACATCATTTATTTTCCACCTATCCGGTGGTACTTTATCTTGCCCAAGGGTGAATATTGAACTTTTGTTCATTACAGATTTCACCTGCATCACATGCAGGCAAGATCTCTCGACACTTTAAGGTACGTTCTTACGCCTTACCTGATCCCTATGGTGTAATAATTATATGAATAAGAACTGATTTTGTGTACTTTTTTTAAATTTCAGTACAAATATATTCTTGCTCCTGATCATTGGAATGTATACATGGTACAGACTTTGCTCACACGCACAATAAGATGAAACATTACACATAAATGTCTAGGTGATCTACTCCCACTGATACTCTGTCAGATGGTCGCTTGGGGCAACTAATCAAGCATGTACTTGAAACACCCGCTGAGATGATTGGTCTACAATGATGATTCCACTGCTCATACTATATATTTTGTGCACTCTTCGCTCTTCATACTCTCAGATTACCTTTGTAAGATCCCACCTAACCTGTGGAACTCAAAGAAAAGGCTACTTTGAATTTTTCTTGCTATATCTATTTGGCCAACTCTTGGCCATGCACATGAGGCTAGTACCTCAATCACATTAGGTGCCTCTTGGGTCTCCGACCCTGGTGGCGGGACTATAATAAGCCAGAATGTTCTCTCTATAATGGTTTTATATTTTATTTTAGCCCTGATGAAGTCTGCTGTTATGCCCACAGCATATAGATGAAACACATGTGGGCAAGTGGGAAGCTCAAGTATATTAATTCCAGTACTTCACAGGGCTGAATTAATTTGCATGATAGTTAGCTTCCATCAAAAAATAAAAATGTTAAATGGATTGTTAACACTGCATTACATTTTATTGAAGTGCTGATAAAAATGTTTTAGTATGAAAGTCTTGCTCTTAAACCACTAATGAGCACACTGGACAGACGCACCTTTTATGGTCATCATTGATGAAAGCATCAACCAATGAATCCTCAACACTGTCAAAAATAAAAACTGCAAATGCAAAACCCTGTCAGCAAAATGTTACACTGTCTCACATTTTACTTTCTTTTCATTTACATATGTCTAGTTAAGTGGATTCTATAGTGTTCCTGTACTACAAAAGGAAAGCATATTTTAGAATGCCAGGTTTTTATTTCTTTACAATCTGTTTATCATTTAAAATTGTATTTATAATAATACACATTGTCGCAAAAACACTTTTTAAATATTAGCACATTAATCCCAAAAGCACAATTTCATACTCAGATGCATAGGTTGAACCTCATTGTCTGTGTGGGAACAATGTGTGATTTTTTTGATGTAATATTAAACACTGCTGAATTTCGTGTGTGTATTATTTTTCTGTAGTCCTAGAGAATGATTACAAGCATGTGTCAGCACTTTGAATCACATATTTTACCTCATTGCATGAGGCAGGTCTGTGTGGAAAAGTCACTTGAAGAAATCCATGTCTGTGCATACTTTTGTGGAGGAAAATAAAAAAAATAACTTATTCTAATGTAGTACAAACCACTCCTTCATGTAATGCATGGCAAATTTGCCCTATCTAGTTAGATACCCATCAGCCAGCGCCTCTTTCAGAACTGGCTGCAGCATAGGCATAGCATGGTTAGCCAGAGCCCAGTTTCTCATGGATAGCTGGAGGTGAAGACATTTAAAAGATTTTCTTGCTAGTAAAAAATAAATACGAGAAACCAGCTGTCGATTTTAGTGTGGGTGTTACTGCAATGACCACTGCCATTGAGTCAAATGCAAAAACTTATTAATGTTCATAATCCATGGGTTTAAGGATTGTCTCTGGCATGTCCTCCAAAAGTGGGCAATTCTCTGAAGGTAATTTCAGTTCATTATGCAGATGTCCTTAAATAAATAATTAAAGTACAGCCTTACTTTCTCTTCATAGGCATGCAAGGGTTGCCTTTGAGAAGGACAAGGAGAGGGCGCAGTCACAGAACAGGTACCACACTTAGGCATGCGATTAGGTAGGTGTTGCCAGAACTTAAATATGTAATAATAGAAGGTATACATAAGGAGTAACTGGGTAAAATGTACAATATTGCACATGAGGAGATCTGATGACATCATAAACCATAAGACAGAAGGCTGATTGGTTTGTAAATGCAACGAGAACCCCAAGATGGAAACATAGGACCATATTGCACATGTTACTGTTACGTATATTTTATATTACCTTGATATTTTACAGTACTTAGCTTAAAAACTGTTTTGTTCAAAGTGCAGCTATCAATGTGCATTGTTGGGAATTAGAATGTTTAGGTTTGTTTATCTTTCAAGAATGAATTGGTAATAAAACAATGGATAAAGCTGAGGGCTGAGAATTATTGCAATTCGGTGGCTGCAGCAGTTTCTGTATTATTATGGATTTACTGCATTTGCCACAACGTTGCCACATAATTTGCAGATTTCATCCCAAAAACATTCTACCTAAAACAGATGAAAATAATGATACCTAATAATGTGCTGCATAATTTGTATTGTTTGTTACATAGCTCAGATCACCTTGCAACATAATTTGGTTCTCTATGCTGGATAGTCCTAGTATGTCTGACAATGGTAAAGCTCAACTGAGTGGAAAACTGCTAACCTGGAACACAGAAACTTTTTACCAGCTTTTCTTCTGAAAACCAGTTGGAGACCATGGCCGCCCTCGAGTTGAAGCCATTGACATTGCACCACAGGTTCGATTCAACCTACTGGTCTGACCCACTGAATAAGATCTGACTTCCAGGAAAAGTTTCTAAGTCCAAATGTAGAGGGCTTCACCAAGAGTGATGCTGAACCGAAGCTGATCAACTTCGAGACCTTCTTGGGTGTCGACGCCAGATTCGCCCACTTGGAGCATTCCCACCTTCATCAATGACTGCACACGGACTGCGCTCTTCAACAATCTGTGGGTGTGAAATCTGGCTAGGATCCAGCTTTCAGCTTGCCCCGCAGATGACTTGTTGATGACAACTTTTTCTCCATAAAGGTTTCTGAGGCCGTAGATAATTCTTTGGCCGGGACCGACGTGGTTGTCTTATCTGACCCGCTCTCCATCGCAGTCAGTCTTAAACCTGACCTTTGTCCTGGTCTAGCATGACTAGTTGCCCAGGGTTGGTGCTTTGTGCTTTTTTTTGGCACTATTTATAATTAAATCTTTAAAAATTCATATCCCTGGCCCCCTTTATTAGATTTTTTTATTTTGGTGTCATTTAACATACACCTACATGCAGGAAGAGGGTTTGGATCAGCAATCTTCACCAAATGTCTTGTTTGGGCGACCCCCCCCCTCAGGCATTGGATCCATGGTCCATGTTAGAACTGGGGGTCTCTAATTGGCAGAGGTAGGTACCTTTGTCCAAGTAACGACCCTTTCATCTAGTCAGGGTAAGGGGAATACACACTTTAGATAACCCCTGTTCACCCCCTTGGTAGCTTGGCACAAGCAGACAGGCTTATCTCAAAGGCAATTTGTAAATTATTTGTACTCCAATCACACAGTACCACAGTGATAACACCACAAATGGACGCCACATTAGTTTAGAAAAAAAAATTATCTTCATCTAAACTCATCTAGACCAAAACGACATGAATCCAGCATACATGTAGTCAAATAGCACTTAAAAAGAGTTATCTCCCAAAAAAAGCTTGTAGAAAACAACTATCTCCACCTGGGGCTAATACGACATTGTGACAACAATAAATCCAAGGTACGGTGCCCACCGCGAGGTGTGGGGTGTCGGGCATGGAGTCACATGGACCCCCCAAAAAACAGTACCTTTGGAAACGAAGTCTATGATGATGCACGGTGTCCTGGAGATGAGGCGTTGATGCCGAGGTCGAGGCCGGCTACCCTGGCTGCCACGGGGATGCAGGGCGTGGTGTCCTCGAGGAGGCGACATGTCGAACCCAGGACAGGGGAAGTCAGTTGAGTTGGCGGTGATGCGTTGGTAACAGGATGCAGGCACTGGGGGTGATGAGTCGTTGCGAGCGCTCGTGGCGGGAATGCCGATAACTGCAGGCATTAAAGGGCGCTGGAGCTGCTGTGCAGGCCAGGTGGTGCGTTGTGCACTTCACGAGCGCTGCCCCTTGCCTCGGTGCAGGTTGCGGCATCACAGCAGCGTTGCTGACGGAGTTGGAGACAGATTTTCTTGCTTCTTTCAAGTTGCTTTCAGCTCCCAACAGGAGGAACAACTTCCAGAGGCCCAAAACTGGAATAGGCACCTCCTAGCAGGTCGAAACTCTCAGCAATAGAGTTCAGGGGAGCTGGGGGTGAAGTCTTTGTGTCCCTGAGACTTCAAAATAGGAGGCCAGCACACACATGTCCTTGGAGATTCTTCTTCAAGCAGGTTCACAGCAAAGTTCCAGTCTTTGTCCTTTCCTTGGCAGAAACAGCAATTGCAGGTCAACCCCACACAGCACACAGCAAAGGGGCAGTACTCCTCCTCACAGCTCTTCAGCTCTTCTCCTTGGCAAAGGTTCCTCTTGAGTCCAGGAGTGATCTAAATTTCTAGGGTTTTAGGTGTTATACTTATACTCCAAAATGTCTTTGTTCTCTTTGTACAAGGGTCTAGGAGCCCAGCCCAAACCAATTCTTTCCGCACTGGTGCAGTATGACCACAGGGTGTCAAGGGAGACAGACCCTAATTTGGTGCAAGGAAATCTCCTCCCACTACTCTAAATGCAGCCAAGTCCCATTCAGCTCAGCTCTAAGTCACACAGGAAGGGCCAGGCACACCTCAACGCCCCCCAGTGGCAGTCTACAGTGAATGCACATTCCCAGCCCCTGTCACTCCAAAACCAGTCAATCCACAAACAGGCAGAGGCACACAGAATGGTTAAATAAGAAAATGCCTACTTTCTAAAAGTGGCATTTTCAAACACACAATTTAAAAACCATCTTTACTAAAAGATGTGTTATTAAATTCTGAGTTCAGAGATCCTAAACTTTATTCCTCTATCTTGTCCCAATGAGAAGTTATACTTGTAAGATGTTACAAAGTATCTCCCGTGCTATCATGTGGGACAGATAGCCTTCTAATAGTGAAAAACAAAATTGGCAGTATTTCACTTTTAGAACATGTCACACACCCCCTTACATGTCCTAGCTTTCACCTACTCTGCACCCTGCCCACAGGGGCAACTTGGGCCTACCTGAGGGGTGTCTTACATGTTAGAAAAGGGAAGGTTAGGGCCTGGCAAGTGGGTGCTCTTGCCAGGTTGACATAGCAGTTTAGAACTGCGCACAGACACTGCAGTTAAAGGTCTGAGATACCTTTTCAGAGCTACTCATGTGGGTGGAACGATCAGTTCTGCAGGCCCACTAGTAGCATTTGATTTACATGCCCTGGCACACTCAGTGCACTTTACTAGGGACTTACCAGTAAATTAAATATGCCAATCAGGGAGAACCAATTGTAATAACAATTTACACAGAGAGCATATGCACATTAGCACTTATTAGCAGTAGTAAAGTGCCCAGAGTCCTAAAGCCAACATAAACAGCTCAGGCAAAAAAGGAGGAAGAAGCAAAGAGTTTGGCGATAACCATTGCAAAAAGGGCCATGTCCAACAGTCCCCCTGTCACTTTTTTCATCAGTCCATGCCATTTTGCTGATGTATACCTTTCTGCAGTTCTCTCGTGACATTATGATTAGGTAAAATTATGTATTTATTAATTTATTTATTTTGTGTTCGCTACATGATTTTGTTTTCCGTTTGTATACTGGTTCTCTTGCTGTACTGGCATCATGGTTTCACACTGTACAATACGTATGCAACCATACTGCTTTTCAACACACACAGCATCTGGGGAGCAACTGTCATCACAACAACTCTCAATTCTGCCATTTGAATGCCACTGGGCTGCTTCTATGCATGCAGGACACCCAGTAAGCAACTTTCATCTCCACATTTCCCTGATGCTGCTATCTGGCTGCGTGTCCCGTTTGCCTCCCGGAAGCTGCACCCAGGCACATCCTGAATGTCTAGAGCACCTAAAAGCTGAGAGTTTCATGCTCTTTTCTTTCATGGCATTGCATCATTTTAAGCTGAAGTGAAAGTTCCCTCCGAAGAGATTTTTGACTCTCTCTGCTTCACTAAGACAGAGCTCAGAAAAGCATCCACTGAACAGCATTCATCTTCTCTGTACTCCCATATGCTGATGCCAGGCCATTCTTGTAGAGTGAGAAGGCCCAGCAAACAACTTGGGGAAGCAGACCTCCAGGCCATCTTCAGCCTCCAGACAGCGCTCCAAGCTACCATCAAACCACTCATATAGAGGAAGATTGCCTTCGCAGCAAACTTCAGTCCAGCAATGCTGGTTACTTGCTTCTGTAGAGGCACAGTACTTGGTTAAAAACCTCTAGCTCTTTGTTCCCTCATGCTGCCTCCATGCCAGTACTGTAGAGGAACATTATCTGATGAGCAACCTTCAGTTTCTCCTTTCTTCTCTATGCTGCAAACAACGCGCTGTAGTAGAAGCAGAGAAAGCTGCCCAACCCTCCTCAATAGCCCCTACCAAGTTGTACTGCCTCTGTGCTTCTCCAGTACATGCAGACGAACAATTGTGACTATAACAGGAATTAGGATTCTGCAAAAGCTATACTTTCTTATACCTGTGATGTTTAAGGCAAATGGCCTGTCAATGGTAACACCAACCGAATAATTGAGGATTGCGTTGCTGTCTCCTGACTGCGGGGCTTCCTATTTTGCAGTAAAATTTTCCGCAATTCAAATGTTTTTTGCTTTGGTTTTTGCTTCAACACCCTGCGCATGCTCCGCAAGATCTTCAGATGGATCCCCACTGAAACCAGGAAGACCGTCACCCAGGCACTCGTCACCAGCCGACTGGACTATGGGAACACCCTCTACGCCGGAACCACAGCCAAACTTCAAAAGAGACTCCAGCGCATCCAGAACGCCTCCGCACGACTCATCCTGGACATCCCCCGACACAGCCACATCACCGTGCACCTGAAAGACCTGCACTGGCTCCCCGTCAGCAAGAGAATCATGTTCAGACTCCTCACCCACGCACACAAGGCCCTCCACGACCTGGGCCCAAAGTACCTCAACGACCGCATGACCTTCTACACGCCCACACGCCAGCTACGATCAACCAGCCACGCCCTCGCCACCGTACCACGCATCCGCAGAACCACCGCCGGAGGAAGATCCTTCTCCTACCTGGCAGCCAAGACCTGGAACTCCCTCCCCACTCACCTTCGGCGAACCCAGGACCATCTCTCCTTCAGGAAGCAGCTCAAGACCTGGCTGTTCGAGCAGTAACTTACCCCCTCCCCCAGCGCCTTGAGACCCTCCCGGGTGAGTAGCGCGCTCTATAAATGCCGTGATTGATTGATTGATTGACTTGAGACATAACACTAGAATTGCTGTGCATATGGCCGGTCTGTGTCTAAGGAGGCGTAGTTCATGCAAAATGGTGGAAATGGATGCAACTCATTTCCTCCCCATCATTCATTATTAAATCAAGCATTCCATCCAGTGACATTCCATTTAGTCAGCTGACACCAAAAATTAGGAACTCGTTACCCTTGGAGCTTTGGTTAGCCCCCTCTGAAACGATATTTTGGAAAAGCTGTAAACCTGGCTTTTCAAATCTGTCAAAGTACCTCCCACTTGGTGTGCATCCTTTTTCCACAGTCAGCTGCCCAGCACTGGGAGACATTATTGAAGTAGCCATGTTCTCTACAAGTGAGATTTATATTTATTATTATTATTATTATTATTATTAATAATAATAATATTATTATAATTATTATTATTATTAATAATATTATTATCCATCACCTTGCATTTTTGTACATTGCTCTAAACAGTCTACATACATCCATGCACTACCTAATTCATCCATTCTTGCTCTTACCTATTCACCCATTCATACGTGTACACATTCTTTCATCCATTGTTAGACAGTTATGCTTTTGTCCTGTTCACCCCCATTTTTTGCTTAATGATACTAGTGGTACCTGATTCTGACTGTAACCTGGGCTCTGCTAACCAGTCCCAGGGCCAATGCTATGTTTATAAAGGTACATGTAATAGGGTACAATTACAATTGGCAGTGACAGACTCTATCAGTCCCTAGTAGATAATAGGGCCAGGGGGTGCAACCTGCCCATAAGTTCCTAGTATATAATGGGGCATGGAGGTTTAGAGGCCCAGCAGATTTCCTGCACTCACATGTGTGTGCTGCTGTGTGCCTGCTGTTCTTTTAAAGGCAGTCCTGCCTTGCAGCCTGCCTTTAAAAGTAAATTCTCACAATTGGTATTCACATACCCTATAAGTCACTAGTATATAATAGGGCTAGGGGGTTCAAACTGCCTATAAGTCCCTAGTATATAATAGGGCATGGAAATTTAGAGGCCCAGCAGATTTTCTGTACTTGCATGTGTGCACTGCTGAGTGCCTGCTGTCATTTTAAAGGCGACCTGGCTTTGCAGGCTGTCTTTGAAAGTAAATTGAGTGCAAATTCAACTTTTGTGGTATAGGCACTTTAAAAGTGATATTCTACCTTATTTTTACATATTAGGCACACCCAAGGTCTCCCCTAGGTGTCCCTGGGGTACCATGTAACTATAAGCAGGGACCTTATAAAAGATATTTTATATGCCTAGGTGAGGGAAAAACTGTCAATTTAATTGTTCCCCATTGTAGATACTTAGCTCCATAGGCTAACATTGCAATATTTCTTTTAGGTATAATGTTTGCTGGGTAAGGAGCGAAAAAATTCATTCTAGGACTTAAAAGATTGGTATTGATAAATTCAGCAACTTGCTACTGTTGATTTTATCAGTACAGAAGAGAAGTTATAGAACTTTCTCTTCTGTAAGCCAAAATCCAGGCTTCTAGAGGTCTCTGCTGATTGGTCAGCCTTAACAGGCTTAGCCAGGCTGCTTTGATTTGGTGATAAGTGGCGTGGCCTAAGGAGAGAGCTCCACAGCTGAGGGGGATAGGCCATAAAAAGGGGGCTGGCAAATCAAACTGAGCTCAGAGAGAGAGCAGATCAGTAAGGAATGCCAGGCATATCTACACCCACATCCTGTGCCCCAGCCAGATGACAGGGTTGGGACAGGAGTTTGCAGAGGTCAAGGGGCGGAAAGCTAATGAAAATGAGACACACTGTAGGTTGGTTTAGCCAGCTCTTACTCCTCTGGAGAGAAATCATTCATGTTGGATTTTGGAAGTTCAGTGCTTTGTGGGACAAATAGATGCCACACTTTGAAGGAAGTTGTCATGCATCTGGGTGGCACCCAGCACTCTTATTGGGCAGAGGTGCCCCACTGCTTGTTCCCCAGAACACTGAATAAATATGTGAGAGCTGCATAGTCTCTCAGTTCTGCTGCCTGAAACTACAAGGAGAAGAAGGACTGTCCTGCTGGGATCTGGATCTTCACCCAAAGGCCTGCACTTTGAATTACTGCACCTGCTTTAGAAACTGGTAATGATGCCCTGTTGAATGTGGCTTGCATCAATAAGGGTTAAGGAGTGGACTCCCTCCAAGCTGCAGTTTAACAGAGCCCACCTGCATCATCTCCACCAAGAGTCCTCATCCTGGAGTGCGTCCAGTGGACTTTTGAGGATTTGGCCAGCTTCACTGTGGGGATTGTCGTCCAGACATCCCAGAGACCATCTAGGAGATTC
Source organism: Calotriton arnoldi (assembly GCA_963921515.1). Taxonomy (NCBI): domain Eukaryota; kingdom Metazoa; phylum Chordata; class Amphibia; order Caudata; family Salamandridae; genus Calotriton; species Calotriton arnoldi. Next base: position 1,296,328 of record CAWUFW010003256.1, read on the forward strand.
CAGACCTTTGGATTGGTGATTTGGACACTTTGGGGCCGATTCCGATTCAGGCCGGAAATCACTCTGACCGAGCCGGACCTGGAGAGATTTCCGACCGAATCGGACCCTAGCAGCCCGACCGAACGAGTACGATGCGTACGCATGCAATCGGACTCGATTCGGTCGGACTCCCATTGAAGTCAATGGGAGCCGGTCGTACAACGCGTATGCGGGCTCCCATTGACTCAATGGGTGCGAGACGAACAAGGGCGCCCCCCACAGCGCGTACGCGTCGATGCGACTCGCGCCGTACATGCACAGGTAGGGGGGACCCATGGGTCCCCCCTGTGTGCGACTCGCGCGGCTACGCGTACAGGGGGGTCCGACACGGACCCCCCAAGTCCGGCTCCGACTGCTCTTTTGAGCCGGACGGCGCGAGTCGGTCGAACTGCTCGTGGCACGCATCGTACTTGCCCGGCCGGGGAATGTCTCCATTGCGCGGTGCGAGTCGTGTCCGTGCGAGTCAGTCGGAGCAATTCGGACCCGCAAACGAGTCGGTCGGCGATTTCGCGTGCGCTCGCATCGTACTCGCTCGCCCGGACGCACGTTCGAATCGGTCGGGAAAGAGGGCTCCGAATCGGATCTGGTTAAGCCGAAGCCGATTCGGTGCCCTACCAGCCGAGATCGGAATCGGCCCCTTTGAATCTAGAAAGAGACCTTCAGGAAGCGCCTCTTGGAGTTTGGAGAACTTTGGAGAACTTTTTTGAAAAAGGTACATGAGGGGACGGACCCGAGAGTTAAGCCAACTACAACCAAGCATGACTTCCAGGATTTGACTTGGGCCCTGCAGAAAGACAAGCCAGCGAGCCCTCTCTGAATCTGGCCTGCTGTGGAAGGTCGAGCAACGTCGGAAGAAAAAGCTCCAGAAAAGTTTTGAAGTGTAACATTTTGTCCCAGTCAAGTGCAACCAGATGTCACAGAGTGGCGCTATATGTTTTTAAGCACCATAAAGTGGTTAATATTCATAAAATCATATCTCTGGTTCCCTACATTGGATTTTTGTTGTTCTAGTGTCATTTTAAAGATAAAGATATATATTTCCTATTTTTATAAATTGGTGTGGGATTTTTATTGTGTGTTGTGTCTTACTAATTTGATGTATTGGTGTTTCTGAATGCTTTACATACCTGTCTCTTAAGTTAGGCCTGACTGCTCGTTGTCAGCTGCCAAGGATTGAGAAAGGGACTAATTTACTCAGACCATTACTGGGCCTTATACTGGGCTGGTGGTCTTATTGTCAGTGAAAAGTGCATACTTACCCCGGCCAATAACCCACTTTCCAAAATCCATCTATAGATGTACTCTTGCATCCATTGAACGATTGACAAAATCTTAGAAATAACCACGCTCCTATCTACACCACCACACAGACAAATTTGCAGATCAACAAATTTGCACATTTATTTTTAAAATAGCCTGATCTATTGGCATTGTCAATGCTCATTATCTGCAATTTACTGAAATGATGCATGGGAATCCAGGTCACTAATTCATTCTTTCAAGTGAAGAAGCTTATTACTCTTCAACATTCCAAAATAGATTGTGTTTGCTTTCATTGTTTATTTGCATGAACGTTATTTATTAGGGTTCTTAATCTATTTGTTTGTCATAACACGGGGTACTCAATGATTTAGAAAAAATTAGTTGGGTTTCCAGAAATAAGGAGAACCTCTTGAAAAAGACCCCACAGACTGCTTTGCTTTTTTTGCCATCATAGAAAATATGTATTAATCCACTGCCAAGGTCATTAGATGAACAGACATTCCCAATTCGGGGAAGAGATCACATCTAGCAACACTTCCCACATCAGTCCAGCAATATCTTTAAACAAATTTAGCAGATAAGGTCAAAATTGAGGTTCATGTGAACAAATGGCATGCAGAATTAAGCCTTTTAGTGTATCCTGAAAATATACAAAACCCGTGTATTTTTGGAAAAAAAGATGCAGCAGTTATCAAGAGAAATCCCCTTGATGCCACCTTCTAAACAGTACTTAAAAAAATATCCAGTAGTAAAAACAAATTATGCGCACACAACAACCTGTGTTCCAGTGGCATTGACAAAGGTGGCATTCTTCATGGTAGCAGCGGAGGAAAGTAGTCTGATGGTGCAATACGAAAACAGACAGTGAAAAAAACATCCATAGCATTGAAAAAAACTGGCAGAAATACAAAAAGAATGTGAGAGGTGTCATTAATCTACCATGGATCCTCTCCATTTCCTTTCCTGTGTTGACCAATGTTTTCTCACGTCAGTGGGTTGTGGACATGATATTCTAAAGAGCTGAAATCCGTTCTGAGACAATCCTATTAATCCTCCACCATCAAGTCATACCCCTATTGATCATTTGTCAAAGAAACTTGGCAAAAGCTGCACGGGATGATGACAAAAATGGTTCACCTGATGGCACCACAGTGTTGGGAAGACGATTTCTCAACACTCTGGGGCCGATTCCGATCTCGGCCGGTAGGGCTCCGAATCGGATTCGGCTTAACCGGATCCGATTAGGAGCCCTATTTCCCGACCGATTCGTACGCGCGTCCGGGCGAGCGAGTACGATGCGAATTCGCCGAACGACTCGTCCGGGCGTCCCGACCGCTCCGACCGACTCGTTCCCGAGTTGAACCGCACCAACCGACTCGCTCGGACTCGACTCGTACCGCGCAATGGAGACGTTCCCCGGCCGGGTAAGTACGATGCGCGCCGCGAGCAGTCCGACCGAGCCGCGCACTCCGGCTCGAATGAGCAGTCGGAGCCGTACTCGGGGTCCGTGTCGGACCCCCTGTATGCGTAGCCGCGCGAGTCGCACACAAGGGGGACCCATGGGTCCCCCTACCTGTGCGTGTACGGCACGAGTCGCTCGCCGCGTACACGCTGTAGGGGCGCCTTGTCCGCCTCGCACCCATTGAGTCAATGGGAGCCCGCGTACGCATTGTACGACCGGCACCCATTGACTTCAATGGGAGTCCGACCGACTCGAGTCCGATGGCATACGTGCGCATCGTACTCGTTCGGTCGGGCTGCTAGGGTCCGATTCGGTCGGAAATCTCTCCGAGTCCGGCTCGGTCAGAGAGATTTCCGGCCCGAATCGGAATCGGCCCCTTTGTGTAGCTGCGCAATCCCGAAGGTGACTCAAACCGGCATAAAAATGGTGTTGATAATGTATTTCCTGCCCTGTAATGATGACCTAACATTAATCAAAGTATCCAATGGGCGGTACATTGAAGTTGTAAACTAAGAAGAGTAGGCGGTTCCCCAAAGGGGATGGAATAACGAGAGTGGAGGCCAAAGGAGGGGAGTCCTCCTAGACGGAACTAGAGTCCTCACACACCCAGCAAGCTAGGTGCCATGCTTCATCATATGGACTCGCTCCTCGTTGGGTCGGCGGTGCAATACCCGACGGGCACCCATAAAGGGGCTCTTTAGCGGAGATCTTCTGTTCCTGCCGTATGGTGCCGTGGGTGTGAGGGCCATAGGGGTAAGTGTAGATGTGAGTGAGTGGTTTAAAAAAGGTTGGATAATCCAAAAGAGAAGTTTAATCGGATGGTCATCCACCTTATTAAAAATACAAAAGAGCGGCTGCTCGCTGGCTCAATGGTCCAGAGGAGCAATGCTCGGCTCAAACAATGTGGTCGACATGTTTCACACAGTGTGTTCAAAGTATGATACTGTGCATTTCATCAGGACCTGTAAGGACTATCTACACAAGGTGGTAAGGTGGAGGAGTTCCTACCTACCACTATTCTTATGTGCGAGCACGTGGTCCCGCCAAGTCTAGTTGTAACCTAGACATGGATGACAAAAGTAACAGCAATTGTTGAAATTGGTACTCTGTGAGAAATAGAGTATGGTCATCCTTACAGCCCCGCACCAAGCAATTCATCAGTAAAGTGCATAGGTAGTAATGCTATGCCCTTATTATGTTAAAAAAAACGGTGAAGATTAGTTAAAAAAATGTAATATATATACAGCATGACTGGAAGAGAACGTGATCAAAAAAGGAACTAAAACAAGTACAGTATACAATGCCTCACCTAACTAGGTGATAGCGCTTGCTTCTGTGGTATCGTCAGCCCTTGACACCTTAATGGATGGTGTCCTGCGCATGGGGAAATAAAGCAATTGTGATGGCCAAAAACATCGGGGCCCATCGTGGCAACGTAGGCAACAAGTGGGTCCCCACTCGTTAAACAAGCGGGCCAGCAGCCTAGCTTCCACCTTAGTTCAGACAGTGCTGGTCTGTGAAGGTCAAAGGGGACCGATCAACACTGATCGTGAAGGTACATAGACGGCAAAGGTTGGCACGGCGAACGAGCCTCACAGAGCAAGGATTGCATTAGTGTCCGCTCTGCCGAGTCTAACCCAGACCGCAAGCACCCCACAAATGACCACCAGGACACACTGTTCCAAGCGTGTGGTGAAATGGAAAGTGCCGGGCGCGAGAGTCCCTTGAAGGTAGGGGCACACATAGTTAAGGCATAGCCCCACCAAAGTACACAGAGCCAAATGGCCAGTCAGTCCACTCACCTGTCCTATTCAGGACGCACGCTGGAAATCTACCCCAAGCGCCGGGCCGAGGAACCAGAGCATTCGAGTATCGGCTTAGCGGGGGTTTTAAAGGATACCGCTGTTCTTATTGCAATGCCAGGTCAGCTGGTGTGATTCAGCGTGACGTGACGTTTTAGATAGGTTGCAGTGTTTTCAGCAAATTGCAAACTATAATTGAAGTTTCGTGATGCCCAGAGGCTGCAACAGTGTGCACTGGCACTGCTAGTGCAGCTACAATGACCTCACATATCTTTATACATATATCCTATTTAGCTAATGTCTGCATACTGATGGTGAGATTCCTCATGGCACACTGTAAGGGAGATCCCCCACTGACCTCAGGAATTTATGATCACAACTCAGCTTATTTCACAGTTGCTTAAATGAGTAGAAAATGCAGTGCACGTGGCTCAATTATAAATTGACAATATGTGGAGGGACTATTCAGGACAGTACCTAACTCATGTAGGGACCTATGAACGAACAGTAGTAATTTGTTAGGCCCTTCATTAATAGCTGAACATACTCTCAATATTGAATTTGAAAACAGAATCCTGTCAAGAATACATGGAATACTTGACACGACTTTGATACCCTTAATGGGATGCAGGGGGCGAGTTTCTGCTGTTAGTGTGCCTGGTATCTTAAACGTTGATGAGCCTGATTCTGACATGTATTGACAGGTAAGAGCAGATGTCTGAGTGAGAACCAACAGAACTCGGGTAAAGAGCTGCTAGCAAGCATGCACTGACACGCATGATATATGCCCATAAACGAGAGTAAATAAAAGTCTTGGCCTACTGACATATATATTTAATGTCGCATCTCATGTCAAGAGGCAGTCAAGAAAAGGATCTTTAATAGTTTGGAGGCCGTATTGCAGTGTCGGTGTAGACATGCTGCTTAGCAACTCAGCACGTTTGGGGCAGAAGTGTTCAGTTGAAACAAAAGGTCAACAGTGGGAAAACATCATAAAAAGCGTTATGGAACAGCTGGTGAGAACACACGTAGGGGGAGATTTTCAAAAAGTTGCGCAGTGCAGCCCCCCGTGAGGCTGCGCCGCGTTGCGCGACAGGGAGGGAGCAAGAGAGCGCCATATCTTCAGAGATATGGCTCTCTCCTCCCCTTTCCCTTGCGCTGGTGCTGATTGAAGCTGCTGTGCGCCATGCACACACCTTAGCGCCGCAGCGCTAGGGTGTGTGCATGAGTGTAGCATAGGTTTTGTACAGGAAGGGTACCCTTCCTGTACAAAATACTATGCAAGCCACGATGCAAAGCTTTTCCCACTTTGCATACGTGCTGCAGAGTGCAGCATGCATGGAAAGTCGGAAAAGCACGGAGAAATGAAAGCATTTCTCCTGTTAGCGCCTCCTTTGAAGGGGCATTAACTTTTGGCGCAAAACCATGTTTCGCGCTGCTTTGCGCTACTTAGAGAATGCTTTCCAGTGCAAAACAAGTTTTGCGCTGGAAAGAAAATAGCAAAAAAAATATTTGCACTGGTTAGCGTTACTTTTGTGACGCTAAACCAGCGCAAAGGTTTTGAAAATCTCCCCCGTAGTATTGTTGCTGTTGATGGTGATTAGCTTTGGCATTCTGTTTTGACATACTGGAAAAAATGAAAGATGTGCACTAAAAGTTACTAGCAATGTTACTCTGGTCCTTCAGACACAATATGGACAGACGTCAAGATTTAGGACCTGATTTAGAGGTTGAAGGATGGAGTAAAGAAAGGCAGGCTGACAGAGGACATTATTTATTTCCTCTGTCACCCTGCCTTTACACCACTCACCACATTTAGAGTTCATCTCCGGCCCTGCAGTCAACTCTACGGGCTGTATGAACCCCTCTCACAGCGGTTCATCCAAAGCCGTTCAAAAGCTTGGTGTGTGTACATCATTGGTCAGGGATGCCTGCACCAAACCCTTAAAATATTTTTTTCTTCTCCCAAAAGAAACTCCCAAAGAAGGAGGTTGTTTTTGGAAAAGTAAAAACTATTAAGTCCAGCACTATGGGAGTTTTCTCCCAATAGTGAGGGGTCATTTTTCTATTGTTACTGCCCCCCCCCCTCACCACGATATCCTAAAGGTGATAGACAGTAAAGGTTCACTGACACAACATCAATGTAAAAAATAATGATGTTAATAATATTGAGTAAAAAATAAACACAACAAAAATATCGACTCCTATAAATAAACAGGTAGGTACAAAAATATTGACTAAAAAATATCGATGTAAAAAATATAGATGTATAAAATATCGACTTTTATATGAATATAAAATAAAATAATATATATTAAATAGTAGTATTAGCAAAATAAAATTAACTTAATATACATTTTAATAAAATATAACAAATACACTTAATGAAAAAATAAACACACAAACATGATAATTTATACATATATATTTACTTTAAAACAATTAGTAAACTATTATTTTTAATTTATGTTAAAAGTTTAAAACAATAACAACAGTGAGTGCAACAGTAGGGAAAGTGTTGGATAGCGGAGGGGTAAAAATGACTATTCCCACTCCAGTGAGAGCAACAGTAGGGAAAGTGTTGGATAGTGGAGGGGAAAAAATTACTATTCCCACTCCAAAAAGTGCAACAGTAGGGAAAGTGTTGGATGGCGGAGGGTTAAAAATTACTATTCCCACTCCACTGTAGGCAACAGTAGGATAAGTGTTGGATAGTGGAGAGGTAAAAATTACTATTACAACTCCAGTGAGTGCAACAGTAGGGAAAGTGTTGGATAGCGGAGGGGTAAATTTTGTTATTCCCACTCGGTTGAGTGCAACAGCAGGGAAATTGTTGAATAGCAGAGGGGTAAAAATTACTATTCCCACTCCAGAGAGTGCAACAGTAGGGAAAGTGTTGGATAGCGGAAGGGTACATTTTTTTATTCCCACTCCGTTGAGTGCAACAGTAGGGAAATTATTGGATAGCAGAGGGGTAAAAATTACTATTCTCACTCCAGTGAGTGCAACAGTAGGGAAAGTGTTAGATAACGGAGAAACAAAAATTACTATTCACACTCAAACTGATAATTTTTTTTAAATCATAAAAATAAACTATATTTAAAAAATAAAAAATAAAATGTATTAAACATATAAAAAGAACACATATTATAATATTATTTACATATAATAAAACCCTACAAATATTACATAAAATAAAAAATAAATTTATAAAAAATAATTCTTTTAAACTAGAAAATATTTACAAACCAAAAGATTAATTAAAACATGAATGTATTCATTTTATTTCCTACCCTATAACACCATACCAATAACAAAACACTTCAACATTTTAAATTAAATGTAATTCCATAATTAACTTAATTAATAATCAATTAAAAATATTATTAATAAAAAAAACTAATAAACATTAATTGACTACACACAAGTTAACACTATAATATCGACAGCAAACACTTAAATTAAACTATAAAATAATAAAACACAATTAAAACTTTTTAAAATTAAAAGCTATAACTATTAATAACTAATAATTAAATAATTAAAATGTATTTAATACCCACCCTTTACCCCTTTAAAAGTAAAAACAACACACACAAAAATAAACAATCACCCAAAATAATTATCAAATAAATAACATTAATTAACAACTATATATTAATGAATTAAACACAAATTACTTCCCACCCTTTACTTGTATAAACACCACAACACACACCTAAAATTAATTACAGTTACCATAACTAATTTCCAATTAATTAATTAAAATTAATTAACAACCATTTATTAATTCATCCATTAACAATAAATTACTTCCCATGCTTTACACCTCTAAACACCACAACACACACCTTAAATTAATTACACAATTACCAAAATACATTACCAATGAATTAATTAAAATTAATTAACACCCAATTATTAATTCATAAATTAACAATAAATTACTTCCCACCCATTACACCTAAAAACAACACAACACACACCTAAAATTAATTACTCAACTACCATAATTAATTACCAATTAATTAATTAAAATTAATTAACAACCAATTATTAATTCATAAATTAAAAATAAATGACTTCCCACCCTTTACACCTATAAACACCACAACACACACCTAAAATTAATTACACAATTACCAAGATGTATTACCAATGAATTAATTAAAATTAATTAACACCCAATTATTAATTCATAAATTAAAAATAAATTACTTCCCACCCGTTACATCTAAAAACAACACAACACACACCTAAAATAATTACTCAACTACCATATTTAATTACCATTTAATTAATTAAAATTAATTAACAACCAATTAAGAATTCATAAATTAAAAAAATTACTTCCCACCCTTTACACCTATAAACACCACAACACACACCTAAAATTAATTACACAATTACCATAATTAATTACCAATTAATTAATTAAAATTAATTAACAATCACTTTACACATTTATCACTATAACATCTCAATTAAACAAATATTAATAAATAAAAAATAATCACCAAATGTAATATAATTAAATTACTTCCCACCCTATTCCCCTATAAACCCACAACCCGCTACGGAACTTAAAACGCTAAATTCCAATAAAATAAAATTAATAACTACTAAAAATTAAACACATATATTAAAAATACAAACAATTCTTATACAAAAAACATACATCACATACATATAAAATATATACTAAAATACATAACATTAATAAAAAAACTATATTTTTAACAACTATGGGGCTCATTACGATGGCGGGCGGAAGCACAACCGCCGTGCTGGCGGATGCAAAAACCACCAGTTACCGCCGGCACGCAGCAGTCCACACGCCCGCCCAATTACGATGCGAAAAGTAGGCCAAACACCGCCGGCAAGCCAGCAACACCGTCCGCCATCAAAGTGCGCCCGTACACGTAGCGGCGCAGCCTAACTGACACACACCGTCCGACGAAACACGTCCCGCCCGGCGCATAAATTACGATGCCGCAAACAAATGGCTCCCACGGCCAAGAGATACCGTACGACAAACCGAAGCGGTAACACGGACGCCGAGCACGGACAACGAGAAGCGGCTCCCCGAGCATGAATCCAGCACTGCAGGCCCTCCCATGCTCCTGCTGATGCACCACCAAGGACGCACCGTACCGCGGAGACGCAGGTAGGCACACACACAACAAGTGCACGCAAACAGCGCACACAGTGCAAGGGCGGAAAAAGCGGACAACCCCCCACCAGCGCGTGTACACTACACATCCACCATTGCATCCACATATGACACACAGGCCAAATCGTAACATCGCGTAACACATGTGTACACACCACCTGGGACTAGGAACCAACAACCCCGTCACGGCCCCAAAGCGGCGATGACGCCGCCACACATGCGCACAACGCAGAGGCCAACCGCAGCGCCATGCATGCGTCGCACACAGACACAGGGACACAACCAAGCAGCACACACATCAGCCCCACCCCGAACGCACATGACACGTGACAGGCCTGCCAGAGACATGTCCCCAATGCCCAATTCACGGACAACACCCAACGCCACACAACCGACGCACACATGTCAGTGAAGTCACGCAACAGCAGGACACACCCCAGTGTAACAAACATGGCGTAGCACACAGCGGCGGCAACACCAACTAGGAGAAGCAGGGCCCCTTCAGGAAGAGGAACGCCAGTACCACACTGAAACACCCATACCACCCTGCACATATGAACAAGACATATAAAACGGAACACCAAAGAGCCCGGGGACCGACAACAGGTGGCCCAAGAATAACATTCACACACAAGGCCCAACGCAGAGCGGAAAGGCAGCCTGCCGCACACACAAGGGAGAGCAGACAGCACTGAATGACCTTCCATTCCAACTCCGAAACCACAGCCCTACGACAGAAGCCGGTGAATACAGCCATTGTCCAAGAATAGACCAACACAGGCTTGCCGAGGAGACCGACCACAGGGCAGATAGCGCATATCACAGAAGCACACAACGGACGGGGGAAGAAAGAAGAAAACACTCCCCCATGTCGGCCACATGCAAGTTAATTGGAAGGAGTCACACATCACTGACCTTGAACTGTCTGAGAAGCATGTGGGAAGAGGGCCCGTGTCCTCCAAACAAGCCAACAGAACACAAGTCCTGTCTCCCTACGACTACAAAGAGCTCACAGCAACCTCGGAGCGTGCACATTGCAGACTGCACACACAGCCGGAGCACGCCACCACAACGCACCGCTGCGAAATGGCAACCGCAACACACCTACCCAACTACGCCGAACAGCTCAAGCTGTACAAAACCAACCTATTTCATACATTGGGATGCGATCTCCTGTCCCTGCTGAACGTAAGTTACCGACTGACTTACCGCATCACATTGTTCAGCTGCGTCATGCCCGTCTTCTACTGTCGGAGGTGTCCCTACCAGCATCCCGTGGAGATATGCCTCTCCAACCCGGCATGTCTGAAGGCGGACCTGCTACCACTACTCCTCCCTCTGGACGCACACGACAGGGCCTGCTCTGCCTATGGGGGCATGGCGTATGTGGCCAACATCGCACCCGCACTGAAATGGGACCACTGTGCCTCCACACGACGGATCATCGAGAACAGCTACATCGAATGTCACCCAGCATGCCCCATCATGGTCCTCCAAGGGACAACTTACGAACAACACCTTGACAGCCACCATCCGCTACATTGGCTGGCAAACATGTACACCACCAATGACATCGAAGCCCTGCTGGACGGCATCGCATACCTGACAACCTGTAAATTTGTCGGACCACAACGCAGGTTCCCCGATTGACCTATGATGTCCAACCCCGCACCCATGCTTAGCTTCCGCACGGACTGGCCAGTCACCACCACAACAGCCATACCAAACGACCGGCAACTGTAACCACACCATGAACGACATCGCCATGACATCGGATATGACCGGGACATGCACACTGTTCCCCATCACATCCAGGAACACCGCATGCATCGTGGGAGGCAGTGGCATGGGCTCTGTGTATCGCACCCACATGGACGGAACTGCACGAACAACCAGGACACGACATGGATCCAGCGCCCATGGACACACACACCGCTCAGTGGACATGAATAGGTCGCCTGGAGTCTGTGGGTGCTGCACCCCTCCCACCCCCGCCCCGGGAATCCCATACCAGGACCTTTGCATGGACGACAAGTGCATACAACAACAACACGACCCCAGTGACTGTGACATGTCCAGTAACCACCACAGTGCAACAACAAGTGGCACGCCGCTGCATGCACGCAAGCACATGCCCTGATGTCATCTCACATGCACGCGTGCATGAGGAACAACCGCAGCAAACCTGTCACATGGAACTGAGATGGACTGTGCCCATGATGCCAAGCGGTCTGGTAGGCTACATGTATACCGTCTGTGTCAAAGTCCGCAGCTCCGCAGCTATACGTAAATGTACATTAGCACAGCCTTGGCCAAGCAGATGTCACTCTGAAGCCCACATCCCACATGCAACAGCCAATCACATGTAACCCCACACCCTATCCCATTTGCAATCATGCTCAGTATATCCTCAACATGTATTCCGCTGCCAGTAGTGTCCACTATACTGCATCACAGAGGACAGAAGACTCAATATAATGTTTGAAACCAAAACTGTCTCCGCTGACTCATTTCACAAGTACGAATGAGAGAGGATGAGAGTATGTGAAGTACACGGCAGTCGTGACATGACCATGTAGTCCACTGGTATTGGATGTCAACGCAAATGAGTAGCACAACTGTGGAAGACACACATGTGTCGTGTGAAGTCGTATGGACGCAGTGCTCAGGTGGGTGGGTGTGACGGGTAGATGCGCACATGCCAAGTTGGAGCACGCCGTGTTGGGAGGGCTCATGAACAGTACACCACCGCTTCCCTGGGCATTGTGAGAGGACACCTGTCGGGGGGAGTGAACACGTGTGTGCACAGCAGCCGGGCACACGTACAAAGCGGTACCAGGCGCACCTCAGCCCACCCTCTGTGGACAAGCTGGATCCTGTTGTGCGCCCGCCATGCCCCTTGACAAGGCACACACAGCCCCAGTCGACCAGGTGTAACCCCAACATAGTCAATCCGCACAGGCGATACAGGGCACGGGATGGCAGTGGAGCATGGTGTGTGAGAGGTCTCCTCGCGCTCCTCCTGGTCATATCACGCAGGCAATAGAACCTCAACGTCTAGCATGGCACAAGTCAAATGGAAGTGTAGGGGGACGCACCACAGCACGAGCAGCACTGACGTCACGGGAGGTGGCTCGCACCATCCCATCCATTGCCCATCATACCAACCACGCCACATGCCAGTGCGACTAAGTGCAAGCGCGTGCGCCACCACCCCGAGCCCTCCCCAGAGAGGCCAAAGAGTGAATGTGTGGGCCATCAGCCACAGACGGACGCGGCCTGGCCGCAAGGGCAGCCACAGCCACTGGGTGTCGCAGGTGGCGGATCCGGAAGGCGAAGACTGTGATGCATAGTCCATGCAGGCCGGGTCTCCATTTGGGGCACCACGCAGGTGGACGGCGTCCCGCCACACATCATACCCTGAGACAGCCCACTCGTGCAACTGGACCCACACATACACTCCTTGCCCTCTCTGGTGCGAGCTTGGGGCGGCCTGTGCAAGCGCTAGCCTCGCAGGTGAGCATGCATATTGGGGGAGCGAGGGGAGGACATGAGGGCTGGGGCGAAGATGACTGTATCACTGTCAGTTAGTACAAGGGATGACCCAGATGTGGAAAGGAAGAGACGTGTCCCGTGTGTACTGCAACTAGTCGCCAATCCAACTACCCCCATGTCCGGAATGTAAGCCCGCACCTAGGCCCGCCCATACGCCACATCGAACATACCACCAGCACGACAACCTTCCCATTCGAAACACTGACTGGGGTGGCGACCAGTGAACAATCATGTGTAGCCTACCCACGCGTACATGTGGGCCCTCCATGATCCATGTCACCTGCGGCAAAGTCATGACATGCGCAACGAGGGAAGTGAGGAGAGCTGTCCGCCCCACGCGCAGAAGGTGCATCAGCTCCACAGACCCAGCAGCGAGTCCAGCAGGGGTCACATGTGCAGGGGCAGCTGTGCCTGGTGTGAAGGCACATGCATATAGACAGCACATCGACCAATGTGTAGTCTGCCCACATCTACAGTCCATCATCATGCGGACATAGGAATTGAACACAGGGCAACACATCTTCAGTTGGTGCACCCACCGTGACCAACAATGCGCAATCATCGACGTACCCGCCCTGTGCATGGCCCCCCACCCAACGGAGGCACATCCAGTGCCACCATCCCACACACACAAGCCTTTCAAGGAACATGCTGTGTCCAATGGTCAGTACAGAGTCAGCGCCCATCTGGTGGATCCTGAACAGGAGACACATGCACACACATGCCAGCTCCCACTATGTACGTCTGCCACCTGGCACTTCCAATGTAACCTCTCACCTGTGACGTGTGACTGCAAGCACACAGCCGTCTTGGCATGGGGCTGTCAATGTGGACACCTGTCAATGTTTCGGGAGGTGTGATCCGTACAGTGCTGTACATAGGGTGCAGTGCTGACACCTACTACTGTCTCATATCCCCTCGTGCCACAGGTCCCACTTGTTTTGGCCGCTCAGCCTGTGCCCACATCGTCGCTCGCCGTGTGCCATACTCATCCAGCCGCGGAAGCAGTTCCATGCTCAGCAGACATTCATGTTGCCGTGGCGTTGCCGCTTGACGGATATGCAGTCAGTCCCCATCAGCACGCCCCGCAAGTCATTGGGGCCTAGATCCCCATGTGCATGCACATGGCAGTGGTTTGTATCACTAGCCATTGCCATTGTTGGGAGACCTGTGTAAGTGTATTGTGGCCGTGCCGTCCCAGCTTGACAGCTGGGCTGTGGCTCATGTGCTTGCTCAGTCATGTCAGTGATGTGTATGCGAAATTGCTATGTGTCGTGTTGCTTTGACATGTGTCCTCTGCCATTGTCCCTAGGCGGAGACCGAACATTGACCGCCCATACCAATTGCTGGCGGACATGGACGATACAGAGGTTATTAGGAAGTTTCGGCTGGACAGGCCAACCCTGCATCGACTGTGTGCCATGTTAGAACCCCATCTCCGTCCCCGCAGGGTGTATCCGACTGCTGTCACCCCCACGGCTAAGGTGATGGCCGCCATGCATTTCTTCGCCACTGGGTCATTCCAGCACACAGTGGGCATTGGAGGAGGGATGTCCCAGCCCATGTTCAGCAAGGTGCTGAGGGATGTACTGGCAGCCATGATGCTGTACCGAAACAGGTACATCCGCTTCCCCAGGGCTCGTGAATTGGCGGCAGTGAAGGGTGCATTCTATGCCCTTGGCAGAATCCCACACGTCGTTGGAGCCATTGACTGCACACATGTCGGCCTTGTTCCACCACAGGCCACTGAGCACCTGTACCGCAACAGGAAGCACACGCACTCCCTGAATGTGCAAGTGGTGTGCCTTGCGGACATGGTGATCACCCACGTGTGTGCAAAGTTCCCAGGCTCGGCCCATGACGCACACATAATGCGCAACAGCATCTTGCCACGACTGATGTCCAATATGCAACAGGATCGTGGCTGTATTGTCGGTGAGTATGTGGAGTGGTGTAGCGTGCTGGTTGTGCGATGCTGTCCCCTGTCCAGTTGGAATAGCAACGGTTCTCTGTGTCCCTCACACCCAGGTGACTCTGCGTACCCGAATGGGGCATGGCTGCTCAGTCCATTGAGGAATCCTCGCACCCCAGCAGACGATCGCTACAATGAGGCACATGGGAGGACCAGACGTGTGGTCGAGCGTACCTTTGGCCTCCTCAAGTCCAGGTTCAGGTGCCTGGACCGCACCGGGGTACGCTGGCGTACTCCCCACAGAAGGTGTGCCGGATAGTGGTGGCGTGCTGCATGCTGCACAATCTGGCCATTCGGAAGCAGATCCCCCTCATCGTGGATGACGGAGATCAACCAGGGGCCCCAGCCCGCAGACCAGGACAGCTCGAGTGAGGAGGACAGCGGAGAGGAGGAAGCTGGTAATGTGCGGCAGCAGCTCATCGCCCGCTACTTCACTTGACGGTGAGTGTCCATGTACGACGGCTGATGTGGCTGTATCTGTGCAGGTGTGTGTGTGCTGTGTCAGGGTGGCCGTTTGTTCACTGCGTGCTGTGTGTCAACGCTCCATGGCCAGGGTAGTATGCCACTGTTGGTGGCTGTGGCATTGTGCCCTATTGCTCTGTGCGATGTGTGTACATTGCTTGTAGTTGTTGACATGTACTGTGTGATGGGTGTGTGACACACTCATTGAATGTGCTCCTGTTCTGTCTCCCACCCCTAGGTCCCTACAGGCCCTCCGGATTCCATTGCCATGCCACGCATCAGGTGCCTTTCCGCCCAAGGTGGCCGTTGTATTCCGTACAAATAAAACACAGGGCACAAACAGCAGTTAGTGTAAAAGGTGCATTTATTTCAAACTGTGACATGTGATTGTGTGTAAGGTGATGACAAAAGTGGTGCGTGCAGTGACAATGAGCTGTCGGTCATGGCTGCGTGATGCTCAGGGTGTACCCACTGGTTCTATGTCCATAGTCCAACACACACATGCCATCCAAGTCAATGCAGTGGCTGGTCAAGGAAGGCTGGCGGAAGGCTGGCTGGCTGCCTCACTTGCGTTTGGAGCGTGCGAAGTCCTCCCGGGAGATCTGTTTCCACTTCGGACGGCCCCTTCCACGTTTGCGAGGGGGGGTGCCTGCTTGCGACATGCTGGTGGTTGAGGTGTGCTCACTGGCTGTGGACACAGGGGAACTGGACACTGCTGCTCGACCCTGCGCCCCGGCAGGTGGTGGCGGAGGGGGAGCTGCTGTCCCTGGCTGTGACCTCACCGCAACCACCAGCTGGCCCATGAGGTCCACGAGTTGGCCCATACGGGCGTCCATGGACCTCAGCACCCCCAGCACCTCACGCGTGTCTGAAGCAGACCGGACCCATTGTCCTTGGGCCTCTTCATAGGCCCCAAGGACTCTGGCCATTTGAGGCAGGGCATGGCTCCCAGGGGAGGCTGGCATTTCCCTGACCCTGCTCCTCCTACCAGTCCTGCTGCCACCGGCCTGCCCACTAGCCACATTGCTCACCACGGTCCTCGCTGTGGCTCCCAGGGTGGATCCAGTCGGCCGGGCCACCACCTGCGCTGGGGCTGGTGCCAGCGAAGACGTGGTGGTGGTGGCGGCGGTGGTGGTCGGTGCGGCGATGGTGGCGGTTGCGGCAGTGGTAGTGGCCACAATGACCGTGGGTGTGGCCGCAACGACAGTGGCAGCAGGGGCTGGGAATGTTCAGCAGCCCTGGATGATGGGTTGGTGGGTAGGAGGGGTCCTGGGGAGCGGCTGGGCCCTGCCACACCAGATGGGCCTGCTTGGTGGTCCGTGTCCGAAGAGGAGGACAGATCCTCCAGATCCGTGTGTCCTCGTTGGGGGCTTGTAGGCTGGCTGTGCTGGCTGCTGGCTCCATCCCCAGCATCCAGCAGTTCGTCACCTGTGGAGAGAATGAGATTTGTTATTGTGTTGCACCTGGCGAAGTATGTATTTGTCGTCTGACATTAACAGTTCGTGCAATCTCGCACATGGGTTTCCCGGAGGCGTGTGTGTGGCTGTAGCATCTGTAGTTGTGTGTGCTTGGCAATGGGACTGTGTGCTGTGCACATGTGGCATGGGACGGATTGGCCATGCCGATGGGTGTGTTGCTGTGCCCCTACTTATTGTGACTCTGGTGTATGCGGGCTCCTGGCCCATCCTGGGTCTGGTTTGTACTTTGCTTTTGGTGTTCAGATGGGACGCTTAGGAACGCATATGGCAACATGGGGGCCATGCCCCAGATTCGCATTTGGGAGGGAATATGCTTTTGGGGTACATGCTGTGAGCCATGGGTGCCGAACGTGACATGTGTTGTGGCAGCATGACAGTGCATGGTTTGAGGTGTGTGCATGCTTGACATGGCCTGCATATTTGCTGTCTGTTGTGATTACTGGACATGGCATTGGACGCATCGTTATGAGTGAGTGATGGTTGTGTGCCAGCCAACGTATTGCAGTTGTCCCATCTCGTTGGTGTGCGTGCTGCCCTGTGCCATGTGCATCACTGCAGTGCTCGGGGGGTGTGGCCCATGTTGTGTGTTGTTGCTCACAGTGTGTCGTGCGCTTCATTGACTTCTGGCACATGGTTGGTCATGGGCATGTATCTTAGCGTGACTGCTGTATGTGTGGCAGCTGTGCGGATAACATGCCTTTCATGAGACTGGGGCTGACGGATGGGATGGATGGTATGTTGTATGTGCATGGTGTGTCTGTGTGTTTGATGGGTTCAGTGGTGTTCGTGTGCATTTATGTTGTTCCGCTCTGTTGCGTCTAGTGTTGTTTGTCTTACATAGGCGTAGTTGTGGGGTGTGTGGTTGACAGGCAGTAGGGGCTACATGGACAGGACTTCAATGGTGTTTCGGTTGTGTGTGATGAGTTGCACAGTGGCTGCCGTGTGGTACTATATTTAGTGTGGCTTGTGCATGCAGACGTGGCTCCTTGGGTGTTGCTATGTCTGTGATGGGTCATGTGGGGTGTGAGTCTGTTGTTCATGTCCGTGTGCACATTGTTCACTTGTTCGTGACGGTGGGCGGTGCTGCGTGTTCGTCTGCTACGTGACATGTCCCATGTGTTGGTCGTGTTCCGGTCCTCATGCCTCCAGTAATCCAGCCCTGTCCAGTTTCCCACCTGCAAGTTGTTCGTGCGTGCACTGTACTGGATGCCACATGGCTCTAAGCGGGGGTGCTCCATGTTGCAGGTCTGTGTGGGTGGGGGGTGTTGTGGGTCGTGGGGTGGCTGGACACCCACTGACACCGATTGCTGTGGACCGTGATGTCTGCCTTTCGGCTGTCATTGTGCACTGCGGTGGCTGACACGTGGCTGTGGGGTGTGGGGGATGCTCCTCCTTGCTGTGCTGTGGGACTAGGGGCCTGGTGTGTGTTGTACTTGGGCTGTCCACTGTCCCACCCACTGCAATTTGTGTTCCTGCCACTTACCTGTTACTTGTCGGTTAGTGCAGCTGTGGCGGACACATGGGTGTGGTGGGTGCTCGTTGTGGCGCTTCTGGCATATTTGGGGACCTGTTGGTGGTTACGTGGCTGGCTGAGTGTACACATGTCCCCACGTATCTTACAGTTGTTCGGTTTGGGCTGTGTGTGGTGGTGTCTGTTGCATGTGTGTGTGATGTGTTGTGTATTGTGTGCTGGACATGGGGGTGTTTGTCCCTGGGAGCTGTGGCATGGTGGTAGTGCATGTGAGTACATAGCGGTGTGCTGGTATACATTAGTTTGTACTTACCAGCCTCCACTCCCCTGCTAATCCGGCGAGGATCTCCGGATGTATTATGACTCGCACCTTCTCCTCCCACGCTTTGAAGGTCTTGAAGAGCGCGGGATTCCCTCCGCCAGTGACGGCAGCCAGCTCTCTGTTTTTGCCCTCCTTCTTCTTGACCAGGCTCTTGACGTCATTCCAACGTTTGTTTATTTCTCCTCTGTTCCTGGGCAGGGTCCCGACTGCATTGACCTGGTCTACGATCCGGTTCCACATTCTGTTTCTGGTGGCTAGTGGTGTGTGCTGGACCATGTTCCCATAGATTTGTGGGTACACCTTGATGATCTCGTCGACCATGACCGTCAGCTCAATGGGCGTGAACTTGGGCATTCTTTGTGGTGCCATGGTGTTTGTGGTGCTGGTGCGGTGTGTGTTGTGTAATGTGCAGGGGGTTTGTGGTGCAGGTGTTTGGTGGTGGTGGTGGTGGTGGTGGTGGTTGTGATGTGTGCGTTTCTGTGGTGTGCTGCTGTCCTTGCTGTGTCACTGTGTCCTCTCCTCTCCTCTCTGGTTTGCAATGTTGCAAGGGGTTGTGGTCTGTGGGAGTGCTGCTTTTGTACTTACCTATGTGGGTGTGTCCTCATGGTCTGTTGTTTTCAGGTGTGTTGTGTCTGGGGTTCTGGCCTTTATAGTTTTTGTTTGTCCAGGGGGTGTTTTCGGGATGTGTACTGTGCTTGTGTATTTGTGCGTGCCTTGCTGTGTGGACTTGTTGGCCATGTTGTGTGCTATTGGTTTTGTGAGCGGATGGTTTCTGTGCAGGTACGTGGGCGCCATGGCTTCTGCCGTGTCGATTCTCATCGGCGTTGTTTGCGCTGGCGGGCGGTATATTTGTAGTTTTCCCGCGCTCATGGCGGTGCGATCGTAATTTCACGTGCGGTGTGTCGGCCGTGAGGGCGGGCGGTTTTGTGTTGTCGTGCGTGTTTCCGTCCGTGGCGGGCGGTTTGACTCCGACTCGGACGTTGGCGGGCGGTATTTTGTGTGATTTTTCCGCCGATGGCGGTTTTCGGTTTGTGTAATCGTAATGGCGTGGTCGGTGTTCAGACGGTGTGTGCGGGCGGATTTTTGCCGCTTCCATGCCTGGCGGATTTTTTTACGCCGGGTATCGTAATGGGCCCCTATATTTTTGCAAACGATATTAAACACTTCGATATTTTTGAAATCGATATTACTAACCTTAAGTCGATATTCTTGACCACGATATTCTTGCTGTCGATATTTCTGAACCACGATATTAATGACTCGATATTTGTGCAACTCGATATTTTTTACTCTATATTCTGTCTCTGGGTACTCCATCGACCCTGCGATGGAATATCATGCCCGCTAAGCTCGGAATTGGGGTCTTAGTATTTAAGAGGCGCTTTTGAAACTCCTTTCCTAAACTAGAAAAGTTAAAATAGGGTTTTTCTGTATAGGACATGATTGACAGAGGTAAATTTACACATGCAGATTTGCTCAAATGTAAATCTACATCTGCACATTGATGTTACTCTATGCCTTTCTGCTATTCACCATTTCCGACTGTAGATGTGTAGACTTACATGTCTCTACCCCAGGTGAGCCTCTTACAACAGTATTTACAAATGTAAAGTTACTACTTGTAACTTTTCACACAGAATTAGAGATCACCACCACCATGGTGGAGAGCTTCCTATGGGAAAGTACAGGGGAAAATACTAAAGTTTGTTGTTCTTTAAAACAATTATAAAAATGTATTTTAATACATTATATAAAGATAAATTAATTTAAAATATGCATTATTAAACCAGAACTAATGAAGTAAGCTGTTTTAGCTGAATAATTCATCAAATTATAGGTGTGTTAAATAATTAATTTAAATATATTAATGTATTGCATGAACATATTTTTAAAGAATGATATTTTAAAAACCTAACCATCACTAACATTGTAATTTAATTTGCAGTAAACCTTGTTAAAAATTGGGCCAAATTAATTTACATTATTTTAATTTTTTTATAAAAGTGTAAAAGTTTAATATATTTTTTAATTACGTTTATTATTACATTTTGAAATTATTGAATAATAGTCAATAATTATATGTATTTTACCACACACACAACACAAACATAATTTATTTGTGATTCCAAGACTGGCCTGGAGTACATTTGAGCCTTGTTTGATGCCTTTAAGGCTGTGACAACTTTAGAAGTGTAGTTTGTGAATAGCAATGGTCTTACTCTTTTTCGATGTGCATCTCTATTAGCATTTTCAAACCCCTCCGTAAATTTGTATAAACCCATCCTATTTGTTAGTTAGTGTTTCATATGTCCCAGCCACCCTCCCGAATTTCCTACCAAAATGTATATCTACCGGTGCGGAGATCTATGCCATTTTGGAAGAGATATCTGCACAGAAAAGATATGATAGGCAGATCAGATGTCTCCTGCCACAGGTTTGTTAATAGCATTTGTAATACGTGTGTAGTACTATTCTAGTACTTCTTTAAGTATTACAAAATGCAGTTTGATACTTGGGTCCTCAATGTGCAGTGTACACAGTGGACCATACGTCCCTAGTGACAAACATACTCAATGCTTTTTGGTGCCCGTTCTCTCTAGAACTGTTAGTAATCTGGATTACAAACTGATATGCAACACTCATAAATCATCGGAAGACTGATTTTGGTGAGAAATTATCAATGCTCCACTCAATAATGACAATGTTTTTAAGTTTTGTAATGAAATTAACAAATTGCATTTAATTAACATTAATTTTCATTTTTGTATGGTTGGATGGCCCAATCCACGTAAAACAGATATAACTCATTGGGCCATATGTACAAGGAATGGCGAAAACTACCTCTAACGCTAGTTAGCGGCAGTTTTCTTACCGCTGTGTACCGCTGAAAACTATCGCCTTGTTAGCGACGTATGTACAAGACGTCGCTACATGGTGATAGCTTCAGGGATCAGCGGTGAAAACTGCCGCTAACATTAGCGTGATGGCGATAGGAATTCCGGCGTTAGCGGGCGAAAACCAACAAAAGGCCCATTAGCGGCAAAAAAACACACTTTAGTCAGCCCAACGTGAGTTTTTTTGCCTCTACTGGAAAAAATAGTCTATCAGTCGAACTCCAATAGAAGATAGGCAAAAAAAACAATGAAATGCATAATGGAACAGCCAGGGCCAAGTGCAGCACACATCAACAACCCCCCTCAAGCCACCCAACATTCAGGATGACCAGGATGAGAGCCTAGGTGCCTCGCAGGACCTGTGTCTGGAGCCTGGATGCCTCGCTGGACCTTCGTCTGGAGCCTGGATGCCTCGCTGGACCTGCGTTTGGAGCCTGGATGCCTCGCTGGACCTGCGTCTGGAGCCTGGAGGCCTCGCTGGACCTGCGTCTGGAGCCTGGATGCCTCGCTGGACCTGCGTCTGAAGCCTGTAGTGGGATGTGAAAGGTGCTGTGGAGTCGATGAGCCGTGGTGGTAGACATTGAGGCGCTGCGATCACCCGTGCCTGGTGGGGAAGTCTGGCAGGTTGCATGGAGACACGTTGCTGACCTGTGTGAGAAGACCACCTTGAGCCCTTGGAGCTGTAAATGGTAGAGGCGCCCCTGCGCACCAACGTAGGGAGGTCTGCATCGCATACTATGATCCACCACTACACCGGGGTGCATGTAGGGAATTACCAACGGTGGGCGGGCCTCTCTGCATCACAGGCCGGATGATGTTGCGCTGGCCGGACGCTGTGGAGGGTGAGGCCCCTGAGCTGCGCCGAACTTGTGTGGCGGGAGCGCTGCATCTTCATGCATAAGGGGGCCCTGTTGCATCACCTGCATCGGGAGGTTCCCCAGCGGACTTGGCGGCGACTGCTTTACCCAGGCTTGTGAAATCCTGCCTGGCTGAGGCTCCTGTTGGCTGAGTCACAGATTTGGAGAGAGTGGATTGCGCCACGGTGTCAATGTCTAGGTAAGGAGAAGGTGGGACGCGTAGCGGAGGAGGCCCGGGGAACGAGTCGCCCAGGCCTAGCACCTGTAGATGACGCACCCCCAGTGGCGGCTCATCCACTATGGCAGAAGAGCGTCGCCCCACTGCTTTCAAGCAGTGCAAGAAGAGGAAAAATCATCACATGATGATAACTTCCTGATGTAATCGTGCCATTTTTCCTTTGCGGGCGGGAGGGTGGGTCGGGCATCTCCACTCACAGAGCAGGGCAGGGGCGGAGTGGCATGCCCACTCAAGTATGCAGTGACTGTTTGGTCGGCCCGGTCAGGCAACCCAAAGCAGTCACGCGCACTGTCCTGTCCGCAATGCAGGCTGCATTACAGCCTGCATGGAGAACATGCCCACCCCTCCAGCCCCTGGCCGAACGCCTTGTCCCGGCACCAATGACCTATCCCAACACCGCATTGCAGCGTTGTGATTGGCTTAGAGGAGTGAGACTGGCTGCCTACTTCCTGTTCCTGGAGCAGACTCAGGAAAGCAGGAGCAACGAAGACACGGGACCCGGCCTCGAGGTAAGATTTCTCTCATTTAATTATTTACAACACCCGCTCACACACACCCACACGACCATGCCCCATCCAGTGTTCTTTCCGGCGTTTCCCACCTCCCAGCTGTCCAGTCTCCCCGCAGCATTTCTCAATGGCGGCCACTGTGCGGCCATGCGCAGCGGGCGTACCACTGGTGTGCCAAAGGTATATATGAAGTTACGACGCATACCATTACATCGCACTCCATTACAATGCTTACTAATACTAGGCATATTGCAACAGTAGGGAAGGTGTTGGATAGCAGAGATGTAAAAATTACTATTCCCACTTCAGTGAGTGCAACCCTAAAACTAACCCTTGCAACCCAAAGCAAACACTGGACCCTAAAATTCATCTTTGAGCCCCCAAAACACACCCTAAAAATCATATTTGACCCAGATGCACACCCCAATTTTCATAATTGACCCACATGCACACCCCAATTTTCATAATTGACCCCAAAACACACCCCAAATTTCAAATTTTACCCCGTAATACACCCCAAATTTAATCTCCGACACAAAAACCCATAATGCGTTGTAATGGAATGCGATGTGAAAGGCACCTGCATTGTTGGTGTAGCATTACGGTGTAATGCCTGAGTTGTAATGGACATCTCCTGTGCCAAAGGCAAGCCATAGGCAAGCCCGTCTGCGTCCATCTGCCCCTGGACCACGCTCAGCACCAAGGACCCTTCCTCTCAGACACTCCACCGCTACGACGCCAACACCCTCCTCGCCATCAACCCTGGACACCACATCGCCTGCCAGGACCAACCACTGCTCTGGGCCGGACATCGCCATTGCTGTCACTGACGGCTACTGAATCACCCACAAGGACCACCCCGACCGTCCAGGCGGAGGCATTGCCATCACCTACAGAAGCACACTCCAACTGACCATGCACTCTAATGACCCAACGGTGACCATGGAACACCTCAACTTCCAGATCCAGACCAACCCTAAGCCCATCCTCTGCGGCACCCTCATCTGCAGGCCCCCCGTGCCATGGAGCCCCATTCTCCGATACCATTGTAGACCTCATTGCACCCCATCCACCGATGACATCCTTCTCGGTGAACTCAAGTTGCACCTGGACAACGCCAGTGACCAGAAAACCACCCCCTCCTGGGGAAGCTCCCCAACATCAGACTCAAGCAGCTAGTCACTGCAGCAAGCCACATAGAAGGACACACAGTTGAGCACTTCTCCTCCGCCAGCGTGAACTTCAACTACAGCCACACTACCGGACTCCCCTGGACCGACCATCATTTTATACATCACATCTTCACCATGCCCACCGTACACAACCGCCATCATCGCCCCCCCTCGCAGCTGGATCAAGGCCACCGAAGAACGTCTCCTCAACTCCCTCAGCACCACCACTCTGCCAGCAATTACAGACTATGACACCGCAGTGCGCAACCGCCACCGATGGATCTCCAACTGCCCCGACACCCGGGCACCCCTCAAGAACGGCACTGCGTCAGTACCTTACGCCTGCCTGATGGCAGGCTTAAGGGTGATGCAGTGCCACAGGGATAGGCTGGCCCCATGCATTGCTGGAGTTGCGTCATGCTTGTGACACAACTACAGCAATGCGTGACTTTAGCGCTGACAGATACGTCAGGATTCCAGACGCATCTGTCATTTCTTGCGACATGGAGCGCTGTCCAGTGAATCCAGCACATCCATGGTGTCGCAAGAAGGACGTAGTGAAAAGTGTTGCAACGCTGTCTTGTCGCAGCGCTGCAACACTTTTCATGAGTGAGGCCCAGAAATGAGCACTATCTTATTGATGGTGCACATTCCTGCCTGTAGTTTTGTCGCAGCGCAGCGACATTGCTTGCAGCTCAGTCCAGCACCAAAACCTGCTGAAATGAGGCCCCAAGTGTTATCTCCATTTTTAAGACCAGCTATTTTCTGGTCTTAAAAAACTGCCTCTAACTGCAGTTAGAGGCAGTATTTTTGGTCTTCCACACTTCAAGAATTCCCTTGTAAATATCGCGAAGTGGGGTTAGCGGCCATTTTTGCACGGGAACGCCTCCCTTGCATGTCATTATCGCTAACAGAAGTGGCAATCTTTAAAATGGACGTTTTCACCGGGAAACTGCCACTAACAGAGGTTAGCGAAAGCTTGTACATATGCCAATAAAAATATCACCGCAATACCGTCGGAAAAGTGCCGCTAAACTGGCGTTAACTCCTTGTACATATGCCCCATTGTCTTACTGACAGTCCAATAATTTGCAAAGTACAAAAAATAAAAACGATAAATTAGGAAAACACAATATTTCGCTGGGGAAACCCTGATAGTGGTATGCGTTCCTGTCAATATAAATAGCAAAAGGCTCCCAAAATAATCAGATATTCCCTATGTTATCGAGTGGCCAGCAGCTCAGGGACGCAGCAATCAATATTGTATTAGGTACAGTGTCACCAGGGTCCAAGGGTATCAGCGGTCCACAGCATCCTTTTTCAGCCGGCTACTTATTACCCAACCAGTGGTTCAGTGGCCAGTTTCTGTAGGGCCTACAGCACCCTTGCTTTGACACCAAAGCAGCTGCTTGCCTGAGACCTCATTGTGACTGATTGCATTTCGGCATATGCAGGGGAAGGCAGTGATGCCCACCAGCAAGGGGCTCCATTGGAGACAGAGGGGCACATGCATCAAGGTAGGCTTTTGCGATTCCTTAATTGTGATTATTAAGGAATCACAATTAAGGAATCGCAAAAGCCTATGCATGTAGGAATCGCTAAAAAAATAGCTGATTCCTAAACATTCTTAATTGCGACTCGCAATATGCGAGTCGCAATTAAGGAATGGCTTCCCATTCATTCCTATGGGCCTACAGGCCCATTGGGGTGAATGGGAATTGCATGCGCAATTTGCGAGTACCCAATAGGTAGTCGCAAATTGCACATGCAATTTCAATGGTGCAAGGGTGCCAAAAGGACACCCTGTTGCACCCCTGAAATAGCAATGTGAACACATGTTGTGCACACACATGCCCCAAGGGCATGTGTGTGTGTAACCTGGAACTTTGAAAAATGCACTTTAGTGCATTTTTCAAGTTTTCGCTAATTACCATTAGGTTTAATTTTTCGGTAATTAGCGGCCCCTAATAGCGAAATCGCTATTTTAAATGGCATCTTGCATTGCATTCAAGGCATCGCAATTTGAGATTCCTTAAATGCAATCGCAATTTGCGATTTTTGCATTTGGGATGATGAATCCCAAATGCAGAAATACTGGTCGCACGTTTGCGACCGGTTTTTCGCTTGATGCATGGGGTCCTGAGAGACCAAAGTTGACCTGAACTCAGAGATGGCCCTCTTATTTATTACAGGGTTCCCAACAGAAGTATTTTATGCAAACATATTGTCCAGGACACGAATCACAAAATCTCTACCGACCAACACATGCACATCTATGCAGGTTTTATATAACCCCAGTAAGTGTGTGCACTTCGCAAAGCATGGTCAGGTAAAGCTTTAACTTTTCGTATTTGAGCACAGTCTATGTCACGTGGTCTAAAATAGGTGAAAAGCTACAGGCAGGCATTACTGCATGATCAACGAGGTTATCCTACCTAAATATAATTTCACTACAGTTTACGATTTCTAGCACGTTCCTTAGTGCGTGGTTGACTCCCAGACCCTTTTCATATATGTTTAAAGTGTACACATGATGAATAAAAGCCAACCCCGCGGGAAAAGAAGATGCTTTTATTTATTCTTTTGGGAGGCAATAAAAATAAGTCATATTGCTAATTATATAATTCCGACAACAACCACGAGGCCCGTTTACTTCCTTACATTAGTGCGCGTGACACACTGGTTACTTTCTTGAATGATGAGATTATTCTGTGTGCAAATACTTACTTTCCTAATTGACGCCATTATTTAATTCCAACCTCTAGTCGGTATTAAGCACTGTGAACTGCAGCATCCACCTGTACGCAGTGGGCATGTTATTGTGGTTTGCCAGCAAATGCTTTCTAAAGGCCAGGGAAAGACCAGTGGCATTATCAAAGCACTGCAAAGTATTTTCTCTTCAGTCCAATGACCCAAGTATAGTAACCTTTGCAGAGCTCAATCTACAGAGGAATGAGATATGAAATTTACAAAAGAGGAGGCTAATGGCGCTACATCTCCCGTGGATTCGGCTATCACAGGCTCTGCACGCTGCTGTGGTTCGTGAATGAAACCTGAGCTAAAGGTGAATGATTTCAAACCACCTCTGGTGCTCTATATTTTGCTGCTGAGTCCTTGTCAAAGGTGTAGTGAATGCAAGCGGGCTCCCTCCTGATGAACATCATTGTCAGATGCTTACCAAGGTGATAAAACCAGCCAAGGCATTGAGAAACACCGGTGATAGCATGGCATACACATGCCATGCTTTCTGCATCACTGCATGCAGTTTTAGAATACAATGCTGTGTGTTTGTAGTGACATTGACAGAATAAGGTGAGAAATCTACAATGGACGTGAACGCATTGCCACCCCTGCCTCTCCATAGGAAAATAATGCATATACTGTAAAATAAATTAAGATACCATTGGTGACAATCTCTCAGCACGGCAGGCCCCTGCATCTTAAGGATTCTATTTCAGTGTCTGTTTGAGTTTAGAAAGCGTTGTTTGGACGTCTGCTGATACTCAGGGGCATATGTACAACGAGTTAATGCCGCATTAGCGGCACTTTTCTGCCGCTAACGCGGCAATATTTATATCGCCGTATTAAAAGGCTGCTGCTAACAGCCGTTAGCGACAGCTTTCTGGCGATAGCGGCCGCTTCCAGCATCGCCAACGATGTTAGCGATTACTATCGCTAATGATATGCAATGAAGGCGTTCCCGTGCCAAAACGCACGCTAACCCCACATTGCGATATTTTCAACGATTGCCCGGACCCGCAATATGTGAAAAAAACAGCCGCTAAAGCCCGTTAGCGGCTAGAACTTAAGACCAGAAAAAAGGTGGTCTTATAAATAGTGAAAAATAACAGTACATAAGAGAGACTAGCCCAGAGCCTCATCTGAAGAACCACTGATGCCATGGAGGTACTACTCATGCAGCTTGGAACACCAATAGGCCACAACAACCACCTCCCCCAGGACCACCACGGAGGCAGCGCCGAAGAAGACAGTGGGTCCATCGCCCATGCCTCAGACTCACAGACCTAAGGCCAGAGGATGTTATTGCCCACTACAGGCTCAAAAGGACATCCATCCTCCTCATCCTGACCCAGAGAGCCCACAGGCTGCAGGCAACAACACAGCGGATAACCAACATTCCTCCGCAGACAAAGCTGCTGGCTGTGCTGCACATGTTGGCCTCTGGTACCTTCCAACCAACAACTGCCAGAGTTGGTGGAGTCTCACAGTCAGCCCTATCAAGGTTCCTCCCAACTGTCTTGGATGGCATCATCAGCCTGATACCCCAGCACCTACCCTTCCCCAACACTGCGCAGGAACAGCTTTAGACCAAGCAAGGCTTTTATGCCATTGCTGGCTTCCTGCAGGTGTTGGGGGCTTCCTGCAGGTGTTGGGGGCAATTGACTGCACACATGTCCACACATGTGCCCCCTGCGGACACTGCACACATATACCGCAACAGAAAGCACACACATTCCATCAATGTGCAGGCAATAGTGGACCACCGGCACCTGTTCACCAATGTCGTAGCCAAGTTCCCTGGGAGTGTGCATGATTCCTACATCTTCCGCCAGTCCATCATCAACCAGCGGTTTCAGGATGGCACTTATGGAAATGCACTGCTTGTTGGTAAGTATTAACTGAACACACCACACACCTCAACTCCACAATCATGGAACTCACAAATGTGAGAATGCACAAGTACCAATCTCACATACAACAAGTCAATTAACATGCCCACCTACCAGACACAACAACACAAGTAACTGTGGTAGCGGCTGCTAACAAAATAGCAACACATGTACTGTTAGGGGGAAACATGGCGGCTGCTTAGGACGCGGTCGCGGAGGCTCCTGATCTACGGAGAAACTATGCGGGTTTAAGGAGAAAATACCCACAGTATGCAAAACGGAGGATTTTTTCGGACCGCTAAAAGAAATGCGGAGTGTGATTACCCAGTTGTAAGAAAATAATGTGATTTCTCACCGATTCGTGTTGTGGCTGAAGTGCGGTTGAGTACGGCGTCTCTGGCCGGCTTGTTGCCGCCTCCTTTCGTGTGGGTTTTCCGTCTCCCACGCATTTGCGGTCTCAGCTCCTTTCTCCTGCGTTGTTGGCCTGGTGGTGGGGCTGGAGAAGTCGAGACGAGGGTGCGGTGAGGAGCAAGGGAGCAGACGTGTTTGCTGCTGGAGTTGGGGCCCTGGGTCCCACGAGCCTGGACGGTTTGCGGGCTTCCCTGATCCTGGATCCCTGCTGGGCACGAGCTGCTCGGGAGCTCGGCAGGGGTCGGAAGGCGTTGGTGCAGCGGTTTGGTCACGGAGGCTCGTATAAAGTAAGGCTGAATGCGGCAGGCATAAAATCGAACACGAAGCTTAAAGGTGACTCCTGGATGTACGACACTACAGGTCAGTGTGGGATATTCCAGGACGAAG
Source organism: Calotriton arnoldi (assembly GCA_963921515.1). NCBI lineage: Eukaryota > Metazoa > Chordata > Amphibia > Caudata > Salamandridae > Calotriton > Calotriton arnoldi. The sequence goes on from CAWUFW010003256.1 coordinate 1,326,426, forward strand.
GAGGGCAGGTATTTGCTAAGAAGACAGCGGTGAAAGGAGACAGTAGTGGGGCTCTAATTGGTGTTGAGGAAGATTTGACCTTATCTTCAGTAAAGGAAGGGGGAGTAGATGGGAAATTAGATGCATCTGGATCTGCATCGGTAGAAAAAATGGAAGGGGCGGTGGGAGTGAAAACGGAGCAAAATCGGTATTACTTGAGAAGTGGGCTAAGCAAAACTTGTATGAAGGGGGGGCAGGGCTCTCTAAAATTAAATAGTGGAACAAAATATTCTCCTCCCTCGAAACAAGGGGACACGGCCACGGGAGAGTGTGTAACTCCAAAGAAAAAGAGGAAATCTAAGGTGAATCGAGCAACTCAAGCAGTAATTCCTAAGATCACTCCTTCATTCAGAACTTTTTTTAAGGTAGCCCCAAAAACACTGCTATTAAAAAAAAACACTGTAGGTCCCCTCGAGTCTGGCTCACAAGGAGGGTTAGATACAGTCAGCATCAACAGGTTTCAGGTCCTGGCAGGGCTCCCAGAATCCCAGGAGGAAGAGCCTATAGAGAAAGAAGGGGGTCGGGCTGAAACAGAGTATTCTATCTCTGGAAGAATGGAGGTACAACCTGTACAACTTCATTCACAAAACCAACTACAGGCAATGACTTCTGAGGTGTTGATCGAATCCTCTAATGGAGCATTTAGAGAGGGGGGAGACCCATGCGCAATCATTAGAGCGCAAAATGAAAATGAAAATGAATCCCTGCCACAAATACAGCCTCAACCACAAGCCCAGGCGCAATCAGTCGCGGAGCTGATACATCTATTGACAGCCGAGGTTAGAAATAGGTTTGAAACATCTGAGTTGAATCAGAAAGAGATCCGATCTGTTTGCGAGAATCTGGGGAAAAAGTTAGATGATGTAGCTGCAAGAACTTCACAGCTGGAGATCGAGATGAAAGATCTAGTATCTCAGATGGCGGTTAACACAAAGGAGATCAGCGACCTTAGGGGTAATGAACAGCAACTGAAAGATAAAATAGAATCATTGGAAAATAACCAAAGAAGATGTAATCTTCGGGTGCTTAAGGTCCCGGAAGGAGCCGAAGGAGAAGACATAAAAAATGTTGTGGTACATCTGATCAAGGAAGGGTTACAAGTAAAATGGTCAGAAGAAGAACTAAGTACAGATATACAGAGGGTCCATAGAGATCCATATAGAAGGAACGTTAACAAAACAAAACCGAGGAAAATTCTGGTAAATTTCCATACCTACAGTTTTAAAGAAGAAAACCTTCTCAAGGCATTAAAACAAAGATCTCTTATAGTCGACGGTATCAATTTTGAGATCAGGTCAGATATCTCGCAACTAACGGCTAATAAGCAATGGGAACTAGGAAATTTGATCGAGTCTTTTAAGAGTTTGGGAGCCACAGCACAGTTAAAATTTCCTGCCAGCCTATGAGTAATGCACAACAATAAGCTGCAGACTTTCCGTAGGGTAGAGGAGGCGGAAGAATTTCTGAGATCAATATCAGGTGCGGGAGTATGATAGGTGTGTTTTTTTCCTAAATCCGTGAGGTACATAGTGGTGATATGTTGAGATAAGGGTTTTTAGCGGTACATTATTAACTTTGGGTGGGTTATGTAGACTATTAAGTTTCTCCAAAATCAGGGCCTCCTCAGGCCTAGGCCTTCAAGAAGGATGAGGAGGGTTTCCCAAAGGGTGGGGATGGGAGGGGATCACGGGTAGTTTTTGGTGCACGGGTGTGGGAGCATGGGGAAAAAAACAAAAAAAATGAAGTCCTCTATATACATCGAAACCCAGGTAGTAGTTTAGCCACAAAACAAAGAGGAAAAAGAAATGACAGCAAATCATATGCCATTGCTAGAATTTCTATCATGGAATGTGAATGGACTTAGGGTGTGTCATAGGCGTGAGAGGATCCTACAATATTTAAAAGACACCTCTGCTCAAATTATTCTACTTCAAGAGACACATCTAACTGGTGATGAGATGAGAGAGTTGTTCAAAAGCAGGAGATGGATACAGAACATGGTATGTACAGAGCAGCTTCTCACTATAAGGGGGGTGGCAATTCCGATAAAAGTTAACCCTCAGTTGGTAGTAATGGAGAGTAGGGTGGATGTCTAACTACAGTGGGGGCTAGCATAGAGGATACTTTGTTAAAATATTATGAGGAAGTATATACAGAGGACTTATGTACGACAAGGAAGGAAGTTTTAGATTGGTTAGATCAAGAATCACCTCGTAAAGTATCCGAACTCCATAAGGTCGTCATTAATAGCACAATAACTGAGCAAGAAATAGAAAATGCCATTAAAGCTGGGAAATCTGGTAAGGCAGCAGGCCCCGATGGTCTTCCAATGGAGGTTTATAAGAAGTTGGGTAAATATTTAATGCCAGCTATCAGTATGCTATTCACAGCTACCTTCGAAAATGGAGAAGAGATTCCTCCTTCATGGAATGAAGCTATCGTGACCCTGATTCTTAAACCCGATAAACAACCAGACTGCTGCGATTCATACAGACCTATCTCTCTGCTAAATTCGGATTATAAGATCTATTCAAAGATATTAGCAGACAGGTTGAATGGGGTGGTGGGAGCACTCCTTCATGAAGATCAAAAAGGGTTTGTGCGCGGAAGGAGTATTAAGGATCTCACTTATAGCCTTATTGGTGCTATTGACCTAGCCTCTGTCGACAAGGAGCCATTAGCCGTATTCACAGTTGACGCAACTAAAGCGTTTGACCGAGTAAACTGGTCTTATTTACTAGAAGTATTGAGACTATCAAACTTGGGAGGAAATTTTTGTAGGGCAATAAAGCAGATATATAAAAACCCCACTGCAAAAATACTAATAAATTGGAGGTTATCTGAAAAGTTTAACATCTTTAGAGGGACGAGACAGGGGTGCCCACTGTCCCCACTACTTTTTAATCTCTACATTGAACCCTTGGCAGAAAAAATTAGGAAACATGGGGAGATACTTCCTTTTCAAGCCAGGGGTTGGCAAAAGAAATTGGGACTGTATGCGGATGATTTGGTGGTGTATACATCAAATCTCAGCCAAGCACTACCAATAGTTTATGAGCTGGCGGCAGGTTTTGGGAAGATTTCAGGCTATGAAATAAATCAAGGCAAAACGGTCATAATGGTTTGGAATATCATTACACAAGAGAGTTGTGTTAAGAAGGAAATGAGGTATCTGGGCATCAAAATCACTGAGAAAATAGAACAAATTCCCAAAACCAATTTTCAGAAGACCAATAAGGAAATTGGGAAATTGCTGTTGGGGTGGTCTCACTTGCCATTATATATCTATGGGAGAGTCAATATCATCAAAATGACAATTCTCCCAAAAATTACCTTCCTACTCCAGAATATTCCAATGGCATTTAAGGATGAGTGGCTTAAAAAAACTCAGTCTAAAATAACCAGTTTTATTTGGGCCTCTAAAGGAGTGCGTATTTCGTGGAAAAAATTGAGACGGCAATATGAGAAAGGGGGCTTAAGGCTGCCAGACCTATCTTATTATGCCTGGGTCTTTCTATTAAAAGGAGGGAAAGGATTGTTCAAGGTGCCAGATGACTCAGAAATAGGAAAGATGTATATAGCAATGCTAAAAGGTGTAAAAGGGGGAGAGTATGGTTTTATTTATAAATATGGTGACCCGAGTTTTTAAAAAAAAATACGTCTGAAAACCCTACAGAGCTTAGCAATAACATGGTACAAAGTCAGGAGAGAGTTAAAAATTAACTACTATAGTGGGATGGCACCAATCTTTGACTCTCCTGGATCTCCGGAATGGTCGAAGGACTGTCTGGCGCGTCCACTAAAAGACGCAGGAATTACTATCTGGGGTCAATTGATAATGAACGGAGCCTTAGTACCCTGGGATGAGTGCCAAATACTGTTTAATGGCCTACTGTCGAGATTTAAGTATCTACAAATGATGAGTTGGAGTCTCACAGATGGCCTTGGAGCAGGACTGCCTAATAAACTGGAAGAAAGCCTGGTAGCTGGCGTAACTTATAATAAAGAGGTGGCAAACGGATATTGGTTCCTATTGGAGATGGCGGATGGGGATTTCAACTTGCCATCAGTGCTGTGGGAGAAGAGCTTGCCAGGAGAGCAGATCCAAGATTTATGGCAAGTATCATGTGACATGTTATACTCCACAGTACGACCCGCAAATTTAAGGCGGAACCACCTCTTTTGTCTCCATAGGGTATATTGGACTCCATATAAATTATCTAAGCTGGGGAATGGAGCAGTGCCAAGATGTCCCAAATGTGATAAGGAGAAAGGTGATGATACTCACATGCTTATAGATTGTCCGGTGATTCAAGGTTTTTGGTCTGATGTGAGTAATACAGTCTTCTCAATACTTGGTGAAGCGCTCCAGGTAAGCGTATCGTTGTTTTTTTTTGGGCTCCCAAATAATTATGAATCTCTGTTAAAAAATACAAAAAAACTGATATTTTACCTAATACTACTTGCTCGCAGGGAAATCTGTAAAAAATGGGTCAAAGTCACTCCCCCTAGTAAACTAGAATGGTGGGCCTCAATAAAGTATACTAAAATATTGGATAGACTACATAAATGCAAGCGTAATGCCTTTTGGCTTCCCTATGAGAATTGGGCACAGGCATCAATGTATGAGTCCAATGATTAGGCCTCTATACCATACTGCTAAAATACTCTGGCGGTTGTCGACGGATGACAGGGCGGAATAGGCACCGATGGTTGAGTACAGATGGCAAGGGGCCTGATTCACAGAACTAACTTACGTCAAAAACGTAAAGTTAGTACTTTTTGGTATTCACAGAATACACTTACTCATTTTGGTATTCACAGAATGAACTTACGCATTTTGGTATTCACAGAAGTTAGTAGTCCTAACTTTAGGACTCCTAAATGCCTTCTGTGAATACCGAAAGTCTTAAAGTTAGGATTGTTCTCAGTTTAGGAGTAGTAAAGTTAGGACTCCTAACTTTAGGACTCCTAAATGCCTTCTGTGAATACCGAAAGTCTTAAAGTTAGGATTTTCTCAGTTTAGGAGTAGTAAAGTGACTCCCTAACTTTACTACTCCTAAACTGAGAAAAATCCTAACTTTAAGACTTTCGGTATTCACAGAAGGCATTTAGGAGTCCTAAAGTTAGGAGTCCTAACTTTACTACTCCTAAACTGAGAAAAATCCTTACTTTAAGACTTTCGGTATTCACAGAAGGCATTTAGGATTCCTAAAGTTAGGACTACTAACTTCTGTGAATACCGAAATGAGTAAGTTCATTCTGTGAATACCAAAATGAGTAAGTGTATTCTGTGAATACCAAAAGTACTAACTTTACGTTTTTGACGTAAGTTAGTTCTGTGAATCAGGCCCAAGGTGTAGAGTGTACCACACCAGGACTCTATAAGGTCACTAGAGGCGCCATTTTTTGAAGTGATCAAGGAGTAAACTCCTGTGTACCTGGGCAATGAGGACTTAAAAAAAAAAAAAAAAAAAGTAACTGTGGTAGCGGGGCTAGCCTTGTAGAATAACCCTCCCCAAAGGCATAGCCCCTCCGCCACACATTTGCAAATGCTGGGAGAGGTGGGAATCCAAGTATGTGCGATGGAGGGACTCGACCTATGAGCAAAGTATGTACACAAGGCCTAGTGTGGCGGTGGTGTGCTGTACAGTCTGGACTCTGCAGAGCACAGACCTGTCTATGTGGTCATATAGTGCGTTTCCGTAGTCCAGCCTGATGGTAATGACTGCGTGGGTGACTGTCTTCCCTGACTGGGGGGGGATCCATGTGAAGGTCTCATGGAGGATGCAGAGGGTGTCGAAGCAGCTGCAGGCCACTGCGTAGACCTGTTGGTTCATGGAGAGGGAGGAGTCGAGTACGATGCCTAGGTACCTAGAGTTGTCATTGGGAGGGGCTGCCCACCAGGTGTTGTCACATGCTGATGGGGTTGTTACAAGGATGATGACTTATGTCTCCTCCGCATAGAGCACCACCCAGCTGTTGATCATCCATGTAGCAACCTGCTGCAATCCTTCCTGGAATCCCAGTCTGGTGTGTGTGGGCGCCTTGGTGAGGGAGAGTATGAGCTGGGTGTCCTTGTAGGTGGTGATGTCTAATGGGTTCCTTCATGTTGCTCCAGTTCTACTCCAGGCGTCTGCAGATGCATCTGTCATCTTGGAGGTATGTGGTGACTGAGGTGGCATTTCTTGCCCGCTGTATGTTGGAGTTGCATAGTGGGGAAAGTGTATATGTGCATTTGGAGATGCATGTGTGGAAATCACGGGCAGCACCGTTGGTGTTGGCTGCAGCGGTGTGGGTGTTGCCGTTGATGGTGGAGTGTAGCAGCTCCTCGGTGACTCAGCTCCAGTACCTTTGTGTGGTACGGGCTGTGGTTTAGTGTGGCTTGGGATTTCTCGATGAGGAAGTGTACGCATTGTTGGTCACTCCATGGGCGTTGAGTGTTGTGGATGAAGTGGACGCAGTTTCAACATGCGAAGATGGGGTCAAGGGAGTGCTCTTCCTTGTGGGTCAGTGTGGTGAAGAGTTGTGTCAGTCCGATGTTAGCGAGTTATTGCCAGAGGGTAATGGATTTGAAGTTGTTGTGGTTTGAGAGGTTGAGGCTCAGGTCTGAAATGAGTACGTAGTCCATGGAGTAGATGGCTTGGTGTGTGATGATATTGAAGGTGTGGGCGAAGCATTCCCGGCCTCCGTGGGCTCTGCAGGTGAGGGTGCCGCGGAGTGTTGCTTTGTGGCAGGTCTGAATCTGAAAGTGCAGGTGTTGGGTGGTGGTGAAAGTCTTGCGGCAGAGGCAGCAGCCGAATTGGACGTGAGTCATGTCTGGTGTGGCCTATTGGCAGTTGTACGTTCTCCTGGGTTTGACTGCGAGGAGGGCGGGTGAGTTGTAGCGCTAGACGGTAGGAGACCCAGGGTCCCTGCTGCTGTTTGTGTTTGGCTCGCAGACAGGTGCAGACGGGCTTGCCTTTGGAGCGTCGTAGGAGTGCCAGTGATGCAACCGCGCAGCGCACACAATAAAATAGGCTGGGGGAGGGACAAGCAGCTGTGAGGCAATGTTATTTGCATTGATGCTGGTCAATTGTCTGAAGCTACACATGGCTAACCTGAAATCCAAAGTTGCACAAATCACACCACACAAAATATAAACACTGCAAACACAGCATGCACAACTACTAATGAACACATCTCTCCATCACATGTTTCAGGTGATCAAGGATATGCACTCTCCCCATAGCTGATGACACCCCTCCAAGCCACTAACACCCAGGCCCAGAGGCAGTATAATTTGTCCCTTGGATGCACCAGGGCCATTGTGGAGCGCACTTTTGGCGTGCTAAAGTCACGTTTCCGGTGCCTTGACATCACAGGTGGCAGACTGTTGTACAGCCCGCAAATAGTGTGCAAGATAATCATAGCATGTTGTGTGTTGCACAATATATGTGTATGCACCAATGCCCCATGGATTCAAGTGCCAGATGCACCGGACGATGCTGAGGTTGATGAAGAAGATGAGGCTGGTGCAGCACACCCCACAGTTTCTGCTGCAGGAACTGCCCGAAGGAACCGAATCACAAACAATTTCTTCATCTGAGCACGTCACAATGTGACAGTCCTTTGCCATGTATCTGTCAAAAATGCACCTAAGCACAGTTTGTGCAATAAAACCACACAGCACACATACCCTGTGTGCAAGTTTATCCTCTGCATAAGTGCATCCCTCTGACAAGTGAAAGTCAAACATTTTGTGCTAAGAATAGTACAATTGTAATTTGATGGTGGGTATGTCTCATGTTTTGAGAGATGATTTATAGGGTGCCATTTGGTATAAATTCTGAATTTTAGGGTGTCTTTTGGGGTAAAATCTGAATAATTGGGTGTCATTTGGGGTCATTTATGAATTTTAGGGTGTCATTTGGGGTAAAATATGAATGTGTGGGTGTCATTTGGGGTCATTTATGAACTTTAGGGTGTCATTTGTGGTGTGGTAAAATTTGAATGTTTGGGTGTCATTTGGGGTCATTTATGAATTTTAGGGTGTCATTTGGGGCAAAATCTGAATAATTGGGTGTCATTTGGGGTCATTTATGAATTTTAGGGTGTCATTTGGGGTAAAATCTGAATGTGTGGGTGTCATTTGGTGTCATTTATGAATTTTAGGGTGTCATTTGGTGTAAAATCTGAATAATTGGGTGTCATTTGGGGTCATTTATGAATTTTAGGGTGTCATTTGGGGTAAAATCTGAATGTTTGGGTGTCATTTGGGGTCATTTATGAATTTTAGGGTGTCATTTGGGGTAAAATATGAATGTGTGGGTGTCATTTGGGGTCATTTATGAACTTTAGGGTGTCATTGGTGGTAAAATCTGAATGTTTGGGTGTCATTTGGGGTCATTTATGAACTTTAGGGTGTCATTGCATGGTAAAATCTGAATGTTTGGGTGTCATTTGGGGTCATTTATGAATTTTAGGTATCATTGTGATGGTAAAATCTGAATGTTTAGGTGTCATTTGGGGTCATTTATTAATTTTAGGGTGTCATTTGGAGTAAAATCTGAATACTTAGAGTGTCATTGTAAGGTCATTTATGAATTTTAGGCGTAGTCATACGGGGTAAAATCTGAATGTTTGGATGTCATTTGGGGTCATTGTATGAATTTTAGGGTGTCACTTTGAGGTACAATCTGAATAATTGGGTATCATTGTGGGGTCATTTATGATTTTTAGAGTGTCATTTGGTGGTACAATGCTGAATAATTGGGTGTCATTAGAGGGTCATTTATGATTTTTAGGTGCCACTTGGGGTGAAAGTGTCTCTGTGAAGTGTTGTGTACTTGTTATTACGTGTTTTTTGTCTCTTGTCCTCAATCTTTTTGGGTGTTTGTCTAAGGGGTGGTTTAATTAATTACTAGTTGTTGGGGCATATATTGGGCATTTCTTTTTCTTAGTAGTGGGTTTAGGTGTGTGCTGGGAGATGGTGGGTGTGGACAGGGAGGGCAAGATGTCAGAGGGGGCATTGGGGGGCTTCCTCTGGCTGGTGAAATTTTACTTGCCCTTGATGGTGGAGAGTGGGGGACGTATCCTCTCTGGATATCCTGTCCATGTGCGGAAGGTCAGGTGGGAGCGTGTAAGGGCACAGATGCAGCGTGTCTTTGGTGTCGACAAGACCGTGCGCCAATGGAAGCACCGCTGGCAGGATTGCGTGGGCCGTGAGGGTGACCTATTGGACCACCTGGGAGTCATTATTGGCTTACAGTGTGGTAAGTTCAACCTCTACATTTATATATAAACACTCTTACGAATAGCCAAAAATACTGTGTGGGACACACTGGGGTCCATGTGCAAAAATGCGGCAGAGTGAGGCATGAGACGTCATGCCTTCACGCCTAACGTTGCCACATCAGAGACAAAATGCTGCATCATATTGACAAGCATAGGGTTTCACACTGCGCTGGCGCAACACTTAGCACTATAGTGCCAACGCGGGCACCCTTGCACCATACTGCATGCAGGGCAAAGGTTGTTCATGTACAGGAGGGTGACTGCATATAAACAATCCAAGGCATTGTTTCTGGGACCTGTGTGCTGCACAAAGGGAAGAGTACAAATGCCTTCCTTCTTGTGTTGCTAAGTTAGGTACGCTGCCCTTGTACATAGGCTCCATGTGACAATGGGTGAGATAGGAACAATAGTTCAAAGGAAAAAGGACATCTCCAGAGTGTCATACACCACCAACATTTGTGAAACAGCCTTGTGCGATCTGCATCGATGCCATTGTACACAGAGCATGTATAACATCATGTTGCGTGTAGTAATGGGGCCTTGCGAATGTGTCACACAAGTAGTCTATGCAAGTTTGCTTGTATTGTTGTCTGGTTTGGCACAACTCAGCATTCACAGATCTTGTGTGAATGGCAGGCAAAGTTGACCCAATCATGTAGGCAACATGAACTGCAAAAGTACAGTTATGGAGCATTGTCAGTGATGGTGATGAATTGTATGATGAATAGGACACGTGTGATTTTACGTCTGATACCAACACACTTTTCTTTTGATATTTCACAGCTGGAAGATCTCTCATCACACAGGGTGATATCGACACCTTCAAGGACCCACACGCCACTGGTGAGTTCTGCCATTATATATTGGCATAGTGCGATTTCATGACTGTCTGGGTCAAATGATAGACGTTGTAGTATGCAGTATGGTTGTGTATCACATGTACCTTGCCTACAGTGTGATGATGTTTTGTGGAAGTCAGAAGTGTGTACAAATCAGTAAGTGAAGATGGAGCTCTGCCTTTGTCTTCCAGATGTAACTTTTCACATCCCCAGTCAGTGATACACATGGAAGTAAAATCTATGGGTTCTGTCACTACAGCACATGCATGTGGATTACAGAGCGTACAAATAGGAGAGGAGACATGTGAGTGGTTTTGCTGATGAGTATGAGCAGACATGGAATGCATGTACATCCTTGACTGAGATGACTGTGCAAGTGGGCCCGATCATGCACAAGGAGGCAGTGGTTATCAGGCCGTGCCTGCTCAGACACAGGTCGGCACAGTAATATTGTAGGTATGCTGCATGCCAGCTTCACAGAAGTTGCAGTGCGTAGCTTTGATACAAGCATATCAATGGCACGTTCTCCAAACAGCTAGCAAAGATGGCCCTATGAATCTCATTGGCAAATTTGGCCACTGCAATGGTGTTGTCAAGCTGTCTCCTTGGGGTCATTACCTGGTAGACTCAGGCTCAAGTGTACAAGCCCCTCAGTCCAAATTTGTGACATTACTCCGCATGCATTTGCCCCGCATGCTTTTGCTCTGCATTTATTGCTGTGCCGTATATTTAACAATGCAGGGCTCTGCAACGCTAGTTGTTAAAACGCATTACCCATTACAACACAATAACCATTATGACTCCAGGGGACCGTTACTATGGGGAATGCATTGTAACAGTTTGCGTTGTAAAGGCCTGCGTAGTTAAATTGTCAGCGGAGTGATAATAGCGGATCTAAGACATGCATAATTGACAAATCTGAGGAAACAATGTTTCCCCCTCTCACCAGCAAAGCGTCAGCTATTGTGAAGTTGTGGTGGAGAGAGGGCCTGCACCTCATGTACAAGTCAGTGTTCAGCCACCTAACGTGTGTTCATGTGTGCTGCATGATGCAGCACAGATGAAAGTGTGAGTAGGGCTGTTCCAGGATTGCTCATGTGCAGGTAGGGTAACCTTCCTACACATTAACAAGCCTCCCCTGCACACAGACACCCTTGCACTCTTGTGCAAGAGTGCCTGTGTTTGCACTGACTTGATGAACTTCACGCCGTCTCTGGGTGACACGCAGGGCTGCACATGATCAGTGTACATATGATGCAGCACTGTGTTACAGGAGAGGATGAGGGAGGCACTACACCCGGAGGGCTAATGCCTCCCTCTGACAAATCCTTGTACATGTCACCCTCAGTCAGGGTATGTCATAGCACCATCATTTGACACTGACAGTCTCATTTGGTTGACAGTATATGTTCCATGCCATGCACTGTCATGTCAGTCTCCCCAGCATGTAGTCACTGATCCTGGATTCAATATTTCATTGTCCAGGTCACTCTCTGACTTCACAATGTTACGTTAGAGTGTAGGCTCCCATGTTTCACTGACCTTGTGTATCTGAGTTAAATGGAGAACATCGACATAGTCTACAGGCCTAACAATTTTGTCATTGCTCTTATTTTACAGATAACATGTCCCCAGAGGAGTCCCATGCCTTCCAGGTGAGGAAGGACCGGTACCTCCACATCAGAAAGGTCGCTAAGGGGTACCGCAACATGGCACGGAGGTACCAGGAAGACCGGGCAGCTGGGAGTTGGAAGTCGGTGCCCGAGGTTGGAACACATGGAAGACAGAGTGGAACACAGGCCATCCCGGGCCCCTCTGGTGACAGGCGTGGGTCCCGGCATGGACAGCCAGTAACCCATCCCCCTTCCACACCACACACCCAAGGGACAATGCCACCTGCCCCAGCAGATCAGGTGGTGCCATTCACTGTGCGGGACCGGAGAACATTATTGGACAACAATGTTTTGCTGGCTGAGATACGGAGGGAAATGGCGGAGCATACCAGGCTCCTGCAGGACATGAGTAAAACCCTGGGTCTCCCATAATGACTGGACATATTCATCCCCATCCCCCTCTTCTCCCTTCCCCCAATGTTATATATTGTTATTAGTTAGTGTTAGGTAAGTATTTTAAGTGTTAGGTAGTGTAGTTCTAGTGTAGGTATAGTTAGTGTTAGATTTTAAGGTAGTTTTAGATATTTATTATTAATTAGTATTTGGGGATAAGTTTCCTTTTCCTTTGGGTGGGGGGTTGATGTCTTTGTTGTTAAAAAATATAAAAATTAAAAATATATATATATATTTGTGTAGGATAACTGTGTAGTTAGTTTATGTATAGCTTAGATGTCTGTGTCCTGTCTCATGATGTGCCATAAGGGTGGGAGGGGGGTTGATGTCTTCGATATGTTGTTGCATGTTTAGGATTAGTTAGGGTAGATAGTTTAGGTCATAATTCACTTTCTTCCAGTTAGTTTAGATTAGATTAGTAGTAGTAGTGATTAGTGATAGTTTAGGGTAGGTTATTTTTGTACTTTTATAATAAATGGTTAATACTTCAGAATTCTGGTTGCACTTATGTCAGGTATGATGTGGTGGAGTGTGGCTTTTTACCTTTGTGCAACTCATACTATCACTGGGCAATCCGTTGAACGTGTAAGTGTGCTCATGACATGTTACTTAGCAGGATGGATTGTGTCAGGATACCTTTGATGTGACCACAGTAAACTTGCATGGATGACAGGGTGGCAAGTAGGATTTACGGCCTAGTCTAGGGACACTCTTTTGTGAAGTTTTACATCTTAAGTTTGACTCACGGAGTTGGACAGCACAATGTTGCCCATTTACAACACATCCTGGGACATGGCCTTGAGTTGACATTGGATTTACAACTGTTATCCATCATGGAGATGGATGTATGCGCCGGATACCACAGATTCCGTAAACACCCTGCATATCACATGAGCCTGTCGGTGAGTCCATCTTCAATGCACAGACCTTGGCACACTTGCTGCGTTGTGCAAGTGTGTCAGCATCATTGGAATTGTATGTTCCTGTGCATGGAGGCTCAACCTCCTGCCCATGCAGGATGTTGTCATTTAGCGGGACAATTGTAAACGGCATGTGGCAGAACTGTGGGCCCGATTCACAAAAGTAATATGAGAGTAGGTCCTAACTTTACGACTTTCGGTATTCACAAATGGAATTTAGGAGTAGTTAAGTTAGGAATACTGACTTCACTACTCCTAAATGCTTTGTGAATACTGAAATTCGGAAAGTTAGGGTTTTGTCTCAGATAACGTTTTTGATTTGGGCACACAGTTGTGCTGCTCACAAGAGGGGAAATGTAGCATTGCTCCCTGTAGTGCCAGTGTCATAGCCACTTCTCCCAGCTGTTACATTTGGCATTGGCTCATAGTAATGCCACCCTTTAAATGGTGGTACTGCATCTGACTATATGCTAAGTGCAGTGCACCACACATCCCTAGATACATTGCCCTATCCGCTCACAGTAATCACAGCATGAGAGGGTTCCTAATTTTGAATGCATTGTTCGTCATCAGGAAGGGGTTGACTGAGGACTTGCACTTTGGGGTGAGTCCCTATTGCCAACTCAACTTCACTGAGTCAGACATTGTGGTTCCAATAGCGGCTGGTAGACATGTGCCCTTACCATTCTTCATCAATGTGAATATGGTGTGCACCATCTTGGGATGTGACATGCAATGTGCACCATCACAACAGGCTCTGTCAACCCCGTAGAGTGTGAGTAGATATGCCAAGTGAGAATTTGTAGCAATGGTAAAGGTGGACACTACTTGTGGCATGCAACTGACTTGGACATTTTTGCACACATGCCTATTTCCTTAATGTACGTAGGGCTAAGTTGGGATCTTGCTAGAATGTTGTATTTGAGCAATGAGGGCAGGGCTAGTTCACACATACCCGGTCATCTCACTGCCTATCTGGCTCACAGTAAAAAATTTACATTTCTCTTATTTCCCTTGGTGTACTTTTTGGTGGATTAATTGGCACAACATTTTTAGAGACTACTTTACTTGATTGGTCATAGACAACACACATGTGTGTGACTTAAATATTTTTATTTACATGTCCATTGACATTGGTGAAGACTGGACCAGTACTTGGTCATACAATCCCCACAATCCATAGATGCCCAGTGGAGGGCCAGACAGAGTCCTTATGGGGTAACATTTCCAAAGGAAGAGGCAGAGTTCAGCCAGCAGGCTAATTGCACTGTCATTGGGTAACAGACAAAATATGGCAGTCCATGTCGAAGTCCAAGGTGAGTGTCACAGAGTGTATCGGGGGACAGTGGAAGCTGGTGTTCCGGGGCATGATGCTGAGCCCAGATCCAAGGAGAAACAGGCCATTTGGCATAGATGAATGCTACCGCTTTCTTCTTTGCAATAATGCTGATTCATCCACATCTTCGTCCTCGGATGTGTCATGTGCCTCACAAGTGTGTGGTGGTAGATTGGCTGCAGCACTGTGAGGCACTGACACATCAGGGGGCAGAGATGTGGATGTAGAAGCAGCAGCAGCATTCATCTGTGCCAAACCTTGATGCAGCAATTCAGTGATGATCAGCTGCAGGGCATGGAAGATTCCTGCTACGTCTTGTCGGTGTGCAGCCGTGGCAGCCATTTGTTCCGCTTGCATACACTCCATGTTCTCCATTATCATTCGCATGCGGGCCAACTCCTGGCTGCCATCGTTGGAGCCACTCTGACTGGACAGTTGTTCTTGTCTCTGAGTCATGACTCCAGCGATGTCAGCCAGGGAATGTCGGAGAGCATGGAGCGGACTGTGGTTGTCTGTGATGTTCTGTAGGTGGTCCCGTATGGGACTCAGACACCCACGTATGGCATCGAGTTTGGCCACCAGGCTGGCAAAGCCCACACGCACCATATCAGCCATCTCCTGCTGGACCTCTACCGCACGGCGTTGAAATGCCAGAAGTGGGTCCTCAAGGTCCTGTGAGACAGCTGTGGTGGTAGGTGCTTGATGGTGGGTGGTTTGTGCTGGGGGTGGACCTTCCACGACGCAGCTGGATGGACCTGCTTCCGGAGGTGGTGTGCTAAATGAGTCTAGCAGCTGTTGGAGGGTGTCCTGGTTGATGGTGGTAAATTCCTCATCGTCATCAGTGAAGAGTGGGGCAGGCTGCTGTACAGGAGGTGATGTTTCGACCTCTGCAATGTAAAGGGGAGATGCCGTTAAATGTGTGTTTCAAGTATGGTCATGCATTAGATGAGTTCACTAGCAGACTGCATGAAAATGTCCATTCTGACTGTTTAGGAGGAGATGCCTATTAGATGCCGGATAGTGATTATTTGTACAACATCATGGATGTGACGTTGTAGTTGTACATTATCATCTCACAGTTTACAGCTATGCCAAATGTGAATCGCCCATTTCTATACACAAGCAGCACCAGTTGTGTCCTCGGCTCAGTAGTGGAAGTGATGCAGTTTGTACCACATTGTAGTCAATGTTGATTAGCTCAGATTTATGTGTCTGTGCACTGCACTGTGGGAGAGTCACCCCTGCAGCTTAGGTTTTACTGCCCCTTATCCCTTTCAGCCAGTGTGCCTTTCATTTATGTGCTCTTACAATGCTGAGATGTTGCAGGCTGGAGTAAATATGGGTCTTGATCAGAGTTGGGACACTTGTGCATTGTTTGGCAGAAGAAGTCTTCTTTACATCAGAGGTTGTATGTACACAAGGAAGTGTCAGAGTGTGACCTGCTCCTTTAAGGATGAACTGCACACTCAGCCACTTCAGTGAACGTGGCCTGCACCATGTTAAAATGTTTAGGGTGCAGGCATACTATTCATCATGCACTGTCACTTGCCTTGTCAGTGTGGCTCACAGACAGTGAGGTTTGCTGGGTAGTGCACATGTGCATGGATTTGGTGCGAGAATGGTTATGTGTGATGAGGGAACTCATTAGGCAGATTGGCAATGATGGGCTAATAGCTGTTTCCATGTGTGATGCATAATGCAGTACACATGTACATCCAGGTAGCTTTGGCTCTTGTGATTTCTCTTGTGTGCATGTCATCAGTCATGGTTTTCCTTGCATGCATTGCTTACTGCCCTCCTGCTGTCTTACCCATTGTGAGTATGGTGCAGCGTGAGTTTCTATTGTTGTAGCAGGCTGAACAGACAGTGACAACGCCCATTCCCCTCAACGTTGGCCCCACGTGTGGTGTATAAGTGGGCCTGGATTTGATGGATGTGGATTTCCTAAGGTGTATTAGTAGTGCTCAGGCTTATCTCCGCCACCCTCCCAACAGATGCTGACGGCAGAGTGATGTGTATTTGTGTATTTACCACGCAGATGGTTACATGGATGATACATGCTGTCCTGGTTCTGATTATTGAATGCCGTGCTTTGCGTGTGGATGATAACAACCATGACTGCATATTTGATCAATGACACAGTTGACTTACCAAACAGATAGGTTTACATGCACATAATGGTGTAATGGGCAAATCACACCAGTACAGATGTGGAATGGTGTTTTCTGTATGGCCGATGTGTACACTGGAGAGTGGAGGAGTGCTATTTGACCTAAGGGGTGAGGGTGCTATTTAGCTACTTGTCATTATTTGGTGCTACTTTGCTATCCTTGCTTGTTGTCATACTTAGGTTGTCATACTTCTTTACAGGGACATTGTAGGTCTGTGAGTATGGCACACAGACAAGTCATGTATTACATCACATTTTGAGTCAAGTCTGCTGTTTGTGTGCATTGTGGGATATGCAGCTTTTAGCCATTAGGCTCCATGATCACTTTGTTGTGACAATGCATGTGTTTATGGTATGCAGACTCACTAGATGCTTTCTCACTTGGTGTACACAGGACTGCATCTCATTTACAAGCAAGCGGGCACATTGACTGGAGATGCAGCAGGATGTCTACATGGCCCCCTTGCCGCGACACCACGCATATACAAATCGTCTGCACAGGGCCGCATATCTCTGACACCAAACTGAGGACGCACTGTGTAGGTGACTGATCATGTGCATGAGTGGGCATGCCGCCACCAATGTCAACACACATGCACCATTGTGCACGTGTGTCTGAGTTGTGTGCAAGTTTGTGTATGTGCAGTGGTATCCCCCTTGATGCACATGCACATTCTTGCACACGACTCAGACATACATTCATATGTGTGGTATTGAGGCAAGGGGGCCATTTAGACACCTTGCTGCATCTCCAATCAATGTGGCCCTTTGCTCTTTCATGTAGCCCTTATTTTGTGATCTGATATGGTACTTGGGGTATATTTGGATGACATTTCTGTGCACATTTCCAGGTCTGTGAGCCCACCACTATGTGTCTTGCAATGTATTAGTTGAGTAGGGTGATATGTGTCTATGCCAACAGGGACAAGGGTATCCGGGACATGATCCGCAGTCATTGTGGGTGTGCACTGCAATATATTTAATTGTGCATGAGTGCCATTGGGCCCATCCACCCCGTCCCCCCAGTCCCTGGTTGTTACTCACCCTGTTGCTGTTGTGTCTGGTCATGTTGAGCAGTATCCTGTCCCGGAACTTCAAACACTGTCTCCTCGCTGATGACTGCGGACACCTGTTCCCCCAACGCATCCAGCTCCTCCTGTGGCGCTGGACTCCCACCTCCAGTCTGCATTGCTGCTTTCAGATTGGCTGCAAGTTTCTGCTTGGTCTTGCGCTTGGCATCATGCCATCGCTTCTTGCAGTCGTCCACTGTCCTCCTCGCCTCTCCGACAGCATTCACCTTGGCTGCGATGGACTGCCATATTGCATTTTTTGTTCCCAATGACACTGTGGAGCTGACAAAAAGTTGTTGTTGTTTTTCAGTCCCCTCCGCAATCAGGACCTGGTTTTCCTGCTGACTGAACCGGGTCTTCCTCTTCCTCTTCTCCTTGCCCTTCCCCAGGGTCTCTGGCTGGTCCTCCTGGGTGTTTGGGGGGTTGTTGTTGGCTTCAGTACTCGGTCCAGCTTCCTCCATGGTTCTCCTCTCTTTTTGGCAAAAAATGTTTTGTTGTGTTTGAGCTGCATAGCGGGCATTTTATAGTGGTTTTTCCCGCCGAACGTGAAAAAAAGTGCGCTGACGCTAATTAGCGTGCCGTTTCTGGCCGCTAATTGGCCCATCGCCACTTTTTTCACGTTAGCGTGAGGATTTCTATTGCCGTGCCGCTATTTTTAATGCCGGACAGTTCACCCGGTAAGGGAAACTATCGCCAGTTAGCGGCGTGTTGTGAATACGCCGCTAACACTGCGATAGTTTTCCCCGGTACACGGCGATAAAAACAGCGATAATAAAAGGCACGCTAACTGAGGTTAGCGATAAATATCGCCAATCCTTGTACATATGCCTCTCAGTTCTGCATCGAATGCCGCCTATATCTCAGTTCTGCCTCTCTCTGACACTGGTAGGATATAGAAGCAGTGCTGCGTAATGAGTATCCTCGTGTATAGTACATTTCAGTTTCCGCAACTGAACATTTTTATGCACAATGTGGAAACCAGAGCTTTCTGTAGAGTCCCCTTTAGCCTCAAAATATTTTTGCCTAAATGGACTTCATGTCCCTTGTTTCCACTCTTTGCCCTCTCCCCACTGAAAGCCCAGATTGCACCTTTCATGTTTAAAAAGCTTTATTTCGAATAAAGGTAGTACAAATAACAAGAAACCAACAATACAAATTTACTGCAATCTGAGAGAAAAGAAAACCTATCAAATAAGAGGTTTATGTAAAGAAGAAAAGAAAGCTATTTTAAATTTTGAAGGGAATAAGGGGGAGGGAATAAGGGGAGGGAAGGAGAAGGGGGAAAAGGAAGGTAAACATTTCAAAGCTAATAAATTAAAATTTAAGAAAATTGCATCTTACATCAGGATAAAAAAGATAAAACTAAACAATTTAATGTACATGGTGATCAAAGAACTGTAAAAGGTAAGGAATGAAGAAAATAAACGTTCAAGGAGGCTTGAAATTTTCAGCATTTAAACGAGTATTATCAGTTAATACCAAATGATCTAAATAAGTGACAAGAGGTAGCCAAAAGAGATCTCTATTGAGCACAGGTTTACAAGAGGAAGCGAAAACAATATCAAGTCGATGCATATGACAGAGGCTGTTCCACCAGTGTTGAATGGAGAGTTTTGTTAGTGTTTTCCAATTGAGAGTAATGTGTTGGAAAGCCAAAGCGAGCATAAGGTCAAAGAGACCATTTTTATGAGAGAGAAGGTCTATGGAATCAGAGAGACTTCCAGAGAAGAGTAGGGGAAGGGAATAGGGAATAGAGATATTAAATAGGCGAGACACACAAGACCAAACCTTCTTCCAAAAAGAGGAGACTGAAGGGCAGAGAAAAAGAAGATGAAGAAGGTCGGCACTAGGGGAGCCACAGGTCCAACAGTTTGTATTAGTAGAGTGAGAAAATTTAGCAATAGATGTGGGAGTGTGATATAGTCTATGATAGAGAAAGAACATAGATTGAGTAAGAGAAGCAGAACGAGAGATTTTGAGAGAACGCAACCAAAGTTTGTCCCAAAAAATAATAGACCATTCACACCCCAGGTCAGATTCCCATGTAAGTTCCAACTTGGTTTTGATACGTTCTGGATTAGGAGCTGAGAAATATTTATATATAGGAGATGCTTTAGGTGCTAAGAGAAGAATTTTAGAAGAGAATGAGAGGCAGGGGGAAAGGGTGAGGAAGGAAGAGAATAGAAAGTATCAAGGATGACCGTCATTAGAGCAGTAAATTTCTGTAGAAAGGAGCGGGGACATTGAAAAGTGGATTGAAACTGGGGAAATAAACAAGGAGTTAGACCATCAAAAGGTCCCTGACCCAGGCTATACCCCGTGATCTCCAAGAGTGCCAAAAAATAGGTCTACCATTAATAGTAATGAGGAAGTTGTGCCAAATAGGAGATTCTAAAAAGGATTCTCTAGAGATAGGATTGGAATGTAATAAAGGTTTCAGTAGAGAACAGGTATGTTTAAACAATGGGAGAGAGGTAAGAGGAGTCTTGGCAGAAAAGGCCAAGACTTCCTTTAAAGAGAACGGTAATGACAGGGCTCGCTCAATGGAAAGCCATAAGGGAGTGAAGGGGGAGTAGTCAGAGAGGAGCCACTTGGAGGCCTGTCGAAGGCAAAAAGACTTATGATATAAACGAAAGTTAGGAAAATTTACACCACCATTAGATTTTGTTCTACGAAGAGAAGAGAGAGAAATCCTTGATTTTTTATTTTGCCAAAGAAATTTAGTTAGACGAGAATCGATTTGTTTAAAATAGCAGGCGGGAATGTGAACAGGAAGCATAGAAAGAGTATAAAGCAAAATAGGAGTAATCATCATCTTGATTGAGTCCAACCGACCCCACCATGAAAGAAAGAGAGGATTCCAAGAGGAAAGTAATTTGTCAATCCGAGACAGGGTCGCAGTCATATTTAATTTAATAGAAGAGGCAATAGAATTGGAGAACCATATACCTAGATATTTTATTTTGCAACTATTCCAAGCAAACCCAGTGGAAGAAAAGGAATGAGGAAGACAGAATTTAGTGAGGGGAAGAATTTCTGTTTTGTCAGAATTAATTTTATAACCAGAAACAAGAGAAAAGGAAGCAAATTCTTGTAATAAGGAGGGAATGGATTTGTCAGGATCAGAAATAAAGAGTAGGATGTCGTCTGCGTAAGCAGAGAGTTTTAAATGTTGGTCACCGTACGAAAAACCAGAAATAGAAGCATTGTTGCGGATTGAGGAAAGAAAGGGTTCAAGAGCAAGAACAAAAAGAAGAGGGGAAAGAGGACATCCCTGACGGACACCACGCTGGAGGTGAAAGTAGGACGAGACACAACCGTTAACTAGTACTGACGCTCTGGGGGCTGAATATAACAAAGATATAAGAGAAATAAACTTGGGACCAAATCCATGCCATTTCAAGGATGTAAATAAAAATGACCAATCTACTCTGTCAAATGCTTTTTCAGCATCAACAGAAATGGCCGCTAAAGATGTGGAAAGAGAGGGGACTTTGTTTAAAACATTAAGAAAAAGACGAGAATTATCAGAGGTCAACCTACTTTTGACAAAACCACATTGCTCCTTACCAACCAAATGAGGTAAAAGAGGATCTAAACGTAAAGCAAGTGTCTTGGCAAAAAGTTTGTAATCGACATTAACCAAAGAGATCGGCCTATAATTTTTGCAAAACATAGGATCTCGTCCCTCTTTATGGATAAGGCAGATTGTGGCTTCTTGAAAGGTACCTTCTGTCTTGCCAGAGAGAAAAAAGAAATGAAAGAGATTTAAAATCTTAGGAAGGAGTAAGTTAGAGAAATGTAGGTAGAATTCAACAGAAAAACCATCAGGGCCAGGCGTTTTCCCTTTCTTTAGAACGGACAAAGCAGAGGAAAGTTCATTTAGAGTAAGGTCAACCTCAAGACCAGACAGATTTAGATGAGAACTGGATGAAGATGGTATTCCATCAAGATAGGATTGAATGAGGGAACTAGACGGAGGGGACTCCGGGGTGTATAAATCTTCATAGAACAATTTAAATTCGTTAAGGATATCTTGATCCTTATGAAGAAGAGAGCCGTCCGCAGAGTAAACAGAATCAATCAGCGTACGATCTTTACGAGATTTAAGATAGTTTGCTAGGAGTTTTCCAACTTTATTACGACCACCATAATACCGAGCACTACTGCGGAGAAGTATGGAAGAAGCGTTGTCAGTCGAAGTTTTATTGAATGCCAATTTAGCGCGAATCAGGGCTGGAAGGACTGCGTTGTCCGATGCGGTATAGAATTTGTGTTCTAAAGCCTTGATGTGGGCCAGGGTGGCTTTATGTTGATGGAGAAAACGTTTCTTCTTTTTTGAGACGAAGTCTATAATGAAACCCCTTGCAGTAGCCTTAAAGGAGTCCCAAATTATATAAGGGGAGGAAGTAGAGACATTATTAATGTCAAAAATTCGTCAGCAAAGGTGGTGAAAGAAGAAGAGAAAAAGGGTCAAGTAGAAGAGAGTTGTTGAAACGCCAACGGGAAGACCTGGGATGTGGTGGAAGTAGGTCAATTTCAGTTATGATTGGGGAGTGATCAGAAATAACGATAGGTTCAATAGAAGAGGATAGCAAGTTTTGAGATAAGGATTGAGAAAGAAAGATATAGTCTAAGCGGGAGAGAGAGTTGTGGGGGGAGAGAAAAAGAAAAGTCAAGAGAATCGGGGTGAGTGAGCCTCCAAGAGTCAACAAGATGTGTTTGGGAAATAGTGTCCAGAAATTGTTTATGAGATCTATGGGGTGTAAAGCGTGTCTGTGATTGGCGATCTAGGAAAGGGTCAACAACTTGATTACAGTCACCTCCTAAAATGAAATTTTCATCTCTAAACTGAATACATTTTTGTGTGATCATAGGCCAAAAGGAACAATCAGGGTGGGTGGGGCCATAAACATTAAAAACGGTCAAAGAAATATTATTAATTAACAACTTAGCTAATATCCATCTACCTTCTGTATCGATTTCTTGCGAAATAATTTTGCAATTTAATTTCTTATGACATAGAATTATTACACCATTTTTCTTATTAGAAGTGGGAGAGAATAAAACTGATCCTACCCAGCTCCTCTTCAATTTTAAAGCCTCAATGTCTGTCAAATGGGTCTCTTGCAGAAAAACCAGATCAGGGTTATAAGAGGCAAGATGCGATAAAATTTTCTGCCTCTTAATAGGGTTAATAAAACCCTTCACATTCCAAGAAATAACTCTGAATGTAGAATCGTCAAAAATATATGAGAATCAACAACAACAACAAAACGTGTAATATTAATAGAGATGCAATAAATACTGTACTTAAACTCACAATCCAAATATGAGTACAACATTAGAGAAAAGGGGGAAAGGGAAGGAAAAGGGAAGAAGAAAAAGGAGAAGGACTGAATAAAGGAAAAAGTGGAGAAAAAGACAGTAAGAAAAGACAGTACATGACAACCACTAATGCAATAATGGGAATGTAAATTGAAAAAAACAAGGAGGTTGACGACTGTGATACGTACCTTTTAGGGGAAGACAAAGAGAGAATACGAGGAGTGGCGACACGAGGAAGACGGCACAACTAACCGGGGAGGGAGCGTCACAGCGGAGAACATATGCGATAAACAGGAAACAGAGAGAAAGATGCGTTAGAGGATAAAAGAGTATCTATAAGACAAAGAAGGATGTAAGAGAAATGATGTAGAACCAAATAAGACAACATAATGTTACAATATAACTATGAACAGTAATCTTAAAAGATGAAAAACATTGAGTAAAACCAAGCTGAGTAAATCCAAAACAGTAGAGAAAAAAGTCAAGGTATAAAGGACGAAGAAGAGAGAGGGCCAGAAACATCCATCGACGATGTAGAAAGTGACTGGATGAAATTCTTCAGCTCTGCTGGCTCCTCAAAGGTCGAAGTTTTATTCTGATAGGTAACCTTGAATAAACATGGGTGAAAAAGTCCATATCGGGCTCCAAGCATGCGTAAAGGGGGTCGGAGATCCAAAAACTCTTTCCGCCGTTTAGCCGTTGCAGAGGAAACATCCTGAGATAAAAATAACTTAGTACCCGACCAGACAAGTTGTTTTTTATGCTTAGCTGCATTTAAAACCAGTAGCAAGTCCGTGAACCTCAAAAACAGAAAAATCACACCTCGTGGCTTGGAGGGAGCAGCTGAAGAGGACAAACGAGGGCCTAGCCTGTGTGCTCTCTGTATATTCAGATTTGTAGAAGCAGGAAGGTCCAGAAGTTTTATGAGAAAGTTGTTAAAGAAGGGAACTGGATCATCACCTTCTAAGTTTTCCGGAAGGCCGTATAAGCGCAAGTTGTTGCGCCTATTTCTGTTTTCCAAGTCCTCCGCTGATTTCTTCAACCAAAGGACCTCCTTCTCAAGGACAATTAGTTTTGTAGAGACACTTTGAAGTTCATCAACCTGCTGTTCCACTGTGGAGATGCGAGTGTCCATAGAAGCCCACTTGGTGTCCATAGTCTGTAGGCGTGAATTAGTCTCCTCGATAAAGGGGCGCAAAGCGCGAATTTCCTCAAAGATAGTGTCAAGAGAAACCGGGGAAACTGGCTTTGGTGGAGAAGGAGGGTCCTGTTTGAGGCGTTTGTTAGCGGAAGATGAGGCCTGCGGTTTAATTGTCGCTGGTGACGCAGATGTCGACCTTGAAGAGCTGGATTGCGCCATAGTGGTAGTATTCCTAATTACAGGAGCAGAGGAAGAAGATACTGACACTGGAGCTTGATTAGTAGATCTCTTCTGTGTAAGTAATAGCTTCTTGCTCCTGCCCATAGAGCAGGGAAGGAAATAACTACGTGTAGTAGGAGGAAAACACCAGTGAGGAAATTAAATGTCTCACAGTATGTGAGGTAGGCTCCACAGGTGTATGCGCAAACAGTTCAAAAGTACAGCATTATTGTCACCAAAATTCAAAATATGTCTGGTCAGGTAAAAATTGATAGAGAAATTAATAAGTATCACCCATAAATCAGGAAAGCAGCATAGCAACTGAAGTAAAATGCGAGGAAAGCCTCACAGGGAAATCCAAAATGGCGGTCGCAGAGGAGTCAGAGCAATAAAGAGAGGTTTTACCTCAAAAACAGAGAGGACACCCATATCAGGCATATGAGGGTGTTCAGGAACGGTTCCGATGTCTGAAACTCACTATTTCGATGTCTAAAGGTAATTTTTTGCCGCGAAATTTACCGCGACATTTCCGCCGCGACGCGGAGCTCCGGAGCTAGGCGGCCATCTTGTTTGGCGCCGCGCGCGCTCCCCAGATTGCACCTTTAAATGATAGATTATTGGTGGTCTGAGGGATTCAGCTTTAACAACATGCCAAATGTAGTCAAAATGGGTCTTTAACAAAATCAACGGCACACATTATGGACAGTTTGAACAAAGTTACATTTTTAGTACAGCAGCAAATTTTCTTTGTTTCGTGTGCTGATTATGTCATCATTACAAAATAATGTGGCAAAACAGTGCCCGATACCAGAAGAAAAAAAAGTTCAGGACCGGAATGGAAAGTTGCTGCAAAGGTGCTAGTGAATGAGGGATATGACCAGGCCACCTTAACATGGTTGATTTAGGGATACAGGAGCAGGACGCTATCCCAAGGAGCCAGGATCAATAGACTAATGATAAGAGGCAGAGTAAAAACAAATTTGCTGATGAGGAAGTGTATATCCTCATCTGTGAGGGAACAAATCACAAGGACACATATTTTGCCTCCTCCAAACTACCTCCTGTATAAAAAGCTGCCCTACGGAACTATGTTACTGGCAGTGCTGATTTGAGCCATTTGTTGCAAGTTTGGGCCATCAACACCCTTTTTTGGGGACTGGCACTTATTTTTCTTCACAAGGGTTTGACCCAGAGCACAGGAGAGAAAAATAAAAATATGTCAAAGAGGAAGCCAAAAAAACAGTGACGAAGACAGAAAGCAGGGATGACAACGAAACTACAGAAATAACATAAAAATGCAGGGAGTTCCTGGTGGTGGAATAAAATGTCATGAGGTGGAATTAAGACTACACAGTCTTGGTATTCAACACTCTGATATTCAGTAGCACCGGCCACAGGCTTCTCACCAAAACCTTGGGCCATGGCACTTATTCTTTTACAAATTAAATACTGATCCGAGGGAATATAAAAAGATGCTACCCACAAGAAAGTCTGTGGATGAATTGAAGAGGTGCTAGCATGACAAAAAAGAAGAGCACAAAAGGAAACCAGTGCATGACCAAAAGCAGCACAGGCAACAGGTGGTGGACTAGAGATCCAGGAACCCCTCAAATGGAGACAGGTCAAACAATCTGCACTAAATGTGGAAAATGCTACAAACAGCCAATTTGCCTTTAAAAAAACCAAAACTGATAGCAGTAGCCTTTGTCCCTGTCACAAAGGTAGCTAACCACTACAGTTTACTAATATAAAATCCTTTTTAACAACAAAACAAACACATTTAAGCCCCTAATAAATTATTTTGAAGATACTTGGGTTGCCAGACTATATCGCTTCAGACACAGATGCCAACCCATTTTCCAAATACCGTGGTGGAATTTCTATAAAAACACCTTCGCACAGGAAGTCAAAACAATGACACAGTGGAAGGCAATCCACTCTAGGCAGAACCCAGCCACACTCCATAGATGTATAGAAGCATTGCAAAAAGAGCAAAGCTACCAACTATGAATGGAGCAATCTGTAACCCAAATTGCACTCAAGCTTAGCATACAAATCAAAAGAATGTTTGACATGCTATGATTTAGAGTATTACTCCATAAACAAAAGAGGAGTGGATTACTTAGCAATAATAGGCAAAAGCATATTATAAAATAAATGGAAACCTACAAAACTCCCCCAAAAATATAACTAATCTGAACCAACATTACAAATCAATTTTTATATATATAATAAACATAATATTTTATTACATCAGTCAAAACATTAACTAAAACTTTAATCTTGAATCCGACTGCTATTATAAAATAATATATACATTATTTATATAAAAATGTAAACCTTACCAAATAGAAAGCTCAAAGAACAAATTCAATTTGTTACATAAAATAATTACACATAAAATACAGAATTAAAAAAACAATTCACAAAACACATAAATAATAAAATATAACATTTCCCAACCCAAAAAAATAAATTAAATATGACTTACTTGGCCAGATGTACGACCGTTATTGCATGCGCAAACGCGTTTGCGATCCCGTTTGCGCATGCAAAAACAGCATGGGCCATGTATAAAGCCTATTTAGTGAGTTGCAATTTATTTGCGACTCACTAAATAAGTTTTGTGAAGGGGGGTGCCCTTCGTAATAGCGAGCGCAAGCCCATGTATGAATGTTTTGCGACCGCAATTGCGGTCGCAAAACACTCGCAAATTACCACCCTCTTCAAGAGAGTGGTAATGCACTCGCAAAAGGGAAAATGCAGGGGGAAATATTTTTTAAGGGCAAGCAGTGGTCCCAGGGACCACTACCTGCCCTTAAAAAATGAAACGAAAACGTTTCATTTTTTTCTTTTTTATATGCATCCCGTTTTCCTTTAAGGTAAACGGGCTGCATTTAAAAAAAAAAAAACTGCTTTATTTCAAAGCAGTCCCAGACATGGTGGTCTGCTGAGCCCAGCAGGCCACCGTACCTGGGAGGGCCTGCCATTTCCAATGGGGTCGCAAATTGCAAGAGGCTCATTAATATTCATGAGCCTCTCAATTTGCGACCCCATTGGGAATCGCAAGCAGTGTGATACACACTGTTGTACATGCAAAATAGCGCCTCGCAAATTGCGAGTTACAAAAAACTCGCAATTTGTGAGGCACTATTTTGCCCGTCGTACATCTGGCCCACTGTTCTGTAGCTGCAGATCATCCTCTGTATCCACTTAGTCAAAAAGTATAATCCGCCAACACCAGGAATGTTATTTTCCAAAAGCCCAAAAAAGCCTGCAAAAATAAAACCAATCCAACAGAGATCCATCAAAGCAATCCAAAGTATAACCATTAAAAAAAACAGAAAAAGTGTTTATAACATAGACACACTTCTGGAAACTTGTGGACACTTGAAAAAAAGGAAATCAAAGTAAAAAATATTGGTTTATTATACACCCAAAGAGATTTCCTTAAAAAAAACACAGTAAATCCAAATGTCCATTGGACACGTTCATAGAGAAAAACTTGCAAAGTAAAACAGAAAGCCCACCCGCAAAAAATATTACATTACCAAAAGTACATATACATTCCACTTAATCATCAAAAAGCCAGGAACATAATACATTATCACATAGCATATCAAAACATTTCTGAAACAGTGTACGGAAACCTAAACCAGTACACTATTGGAAAACACTACAATTAATACAACTAAATGTCCAAAACAACACAAACAAACCCATATCTAACCTCCAGAACTCTCCCCTCCATCTTCACTACCCTCACAGCCCTAAAAACCATTAAAAAAGGCTAACCTGTTCTGACGAACAGCAGCACCTTACTGCAACCTAGATCCCCAAAAATAGACAAAAAGTGAGACAAATAGACTACAAAATAGAAAGTAGAAGGTAATAAAAATGGCAGCTAAATGAAACCAAATTACAAAAACTACTTTTTCTACATAGAAAGACAATTTAACAAAAGAATTTCACTCTAAAATGGTTAAATTAAATATTCACGCTCCAACGTAACCCATTTTGAAAAAAGTGCTTTAGGCTACAGGGGCCCCAAGGCTTGCAGTTTCGTATGTAAGGCAAGTCAGCGTAGTGGGAACTGTTTTGTCCTGCGTTGGCTGGTTCTTCAAGTAGTGATTTTGCAAGTTGGACCAGATATACCCATTTGTAGCGGGTTGAATTGTGGCAACTCAGAGATGCGAGTGCGACCCTCTCGGGTGACCTGTTAACATATCCTTTTGACTCGGGATATCCTTGGGTTGGTTATCAGAATCACATGTGAATGGTAGATGACGAAGTCCTGAGGAGAATTTACCATTGTTTTTGGGGTCGAAACGTTGACAAATTTACTCATATGGTCCAATAACATTTTGTGAAATAACAATAACACTGGGAATTGTAAAGTGTATTATATGTTTTATTTGTATTTATGTACCTAATTGTAAGCACTGTGTCGCCTGCAATATTCTATTCACTTTTCTCACACTTGAATAAACTGTATGTTCACACATTTGGGAATCCAGAACCCTACATTGAATGCTACCAACGTCAGTCATCCTACAGTAATTAATTGTTTCAATTAGTTTGTGGAACAGAATAGATTCAAATTTTTTTTTTAGGGCTTTCAGATTTACAAGCATAAAGCTCTTAACTAATGAGTCCCAGATTACATTTGTGATGTACTTATAGTAGACTAGAGGGGTAAAATTTACTATTCCCACTCTATTGCAAACCAATTTGGGGATGATGGTGGACACTAAAGGTGTGACATTTGCTATCCCCACTCCAACTAAACCAATTTGGGGAATTTGACACTTAAGGGGTGACATTTACTATTGCTACTTTAATCTAAACCAATTTGGGGAAGGTGTTGGACCTAAAGGGATGATATTTACTATTTCCACTTCAATCTAAACCAATTTGGGGAAGGTATTGGACACTAATGGGGTGACATTTACTAATCATAATCAAATCTAAACTAATTTGGTGAAGGTGTTTGACACTAAAGGGGTGACACTTACTGTTACCAATCCAATCTAAACTAATTTGGAGAAGGTGTTGGACACTAAAGGGGCGACATTTAATAGTACCACTACAATCTAAAGCATTTAAGGCAAGGTATTGGAAACTAAAACATTTATATACACAATGAATACTCCATACCCACACATATTTTTTGATGTATAAAATAAAATAAAACGTAGACACAATAACCCAAACAAAAAACTATTATCAAATAATTTCCAATCACTATTGATAATTGATATATTTTCATTAATATGTATTAATATTCCTAAACTTTGAAACATAACATAAAAAAATGGTCAGTCCAAAACTGAAAATCATAAAATTAAAAAAAAACTTGCAACTAAATTTCAAATTATTCATAAAAATATTTTTTTATTACATTCAAATTAAATCATTTCAAGATATACATCCCAAACAACCGAACGTATTCAAATAATAAAAATGTAAATTGTTTAATACATTTTACAGAAATAAACCTATAACATATAAATAAAAAAACAAAACCATATTTATTTTAAACATCATAAACAATACATACTTATTCTATTCTCTTAATTTAACCCTTTCCGTATCAAGGACATAACGGTTACGTTCTCCACCATGGTGGCTGTGTGCGGAGGACGTAACCGTTCCGTACTCTGCAGACGTCAAGGAAATCCCTCTGCTGTATACAGCAGAGGGTTTTTTTTTTTATTATTCAGACTCGGGAGCAGGGGAAGAGCTTCCCTTGCCGCCTGAGGCATTTTTTTAAATGTAATGATGATTGGCACCCATGGAGCCCTGACGTCATTTACACTGAAAGTGAAATGAGCTGATCGGCTCAGTGGAAAAAAAAGGGCCAGCTTTTGGTAGAAAAATGTGCTGCGTCTATTTTGCATTTTGGCCCATTTCCTGTTGCAGGCACTAGGTCTACCCACACAAGTGAGGTACCATTTATATCTGGAGACTTGGGGGAATGCCGGGTAGAAGGACGTTTGTGGCTCCCTGCAGATCCCAGAACTTTCCATCACAGAAATGTGCGGCAAATGTGTTTTTATAGTTAAAGTTTGAGGTTTGCAAGAGATTCTGGGTAATAAAACATGGCAAGAGCCACTCAAGTCTGCCCACCCTGGATAACCCTAGGTTGGCTAGATTTCCCTAGGTGCTGGCTTAGCTAGGGTCCAAAACCTAAGGGGAAAAAAGTGGTAGAACAAGTGTTATTATCAATTTTCCGAGCCCAGGGAGGCTACGCCTGCATAGCCGGGTCCAGGAGGTCTGACCAGGCCCTGGCAATCTGCAAAGCCACGGGGCGGGAGCTCCTGCCCCGGTGCACCAGCCTGCTGCACTTCCCTGGACGGGGTCCATCAGGCCTGGGGAGTCTGCTCCCTGCTTGATGGTCCAGAAGCTCTGACAGGGGCCCCGTCACAGCCAGGGGTGATGTTAGACCTGGCATCTTTTGCCATGTTTCTCCTGTCTTTTTGCTTTCTGGCATCCTGTTTTTAATGGTACGTTGGACTTCTTTTTGCTGGTTTAGTGCCTGTGCACACTTTCTCACTGCTGTTCAGTGTTAAAGCGCAAGTGCTCCTACTGTAAATTGTCTTTATGGATTGGTGTTTCCATGTTTGGCTTATTTGATTTACTAATAAGTCCCCAGTACAGTGCACTGTGTGTGCCAAGGGCCTGTAAATCAATGCTAAAGGGGGCCTGCAGCACTGGTTGTGCCACCCACACAAGTAGCCTTTCAAAGGTGTCTCAGACTTGCCACTGCAGTGTCTGCGCACAGCTCTTACTGCCATGTCGACCTGGCAGGACTACCAATTTGAAAGGCCCTAACCTTCCATTTTCTTACATGTAAGGCACCCCTCAGGTAGGCCCAAGCTACCCCAATGGGCAGGGTGCAGTGTATGTGTAACGTAGGACATGTTCTGGTGTGTGTGACATGTCCTGGTAGTAAAATAATGCCAATTTCGTTTTTCACTATTAGATGGCTATCTGTCCCATAGGCTAACATGGGAGTTGCTTTGTAACATCTTACAAGTATAACTATCCATTGGGTAACCCCGGCTGTCGTGGGCGAGGCGGGGCTACGCGGAGGTCCACGGAGTTGCGCCACCCGCCTCCACCCCCCCTATATTAACAATGAATTCTACATGACTTAAAATTAAATTAAAACCACTTACCTGGCATGCTGCATCCCCGGGCTGCCCTCCTCCTCTTCCTCCCCGTCTGGGTAATTCTTTGAGAAAACTGCGCATGAAATGCGCATGCGCAGGCGCGTGCGCGAAAAAGAGGAGGGCAGCCCGGGGACGCAGCATGCCAGGTAAGTGGTTTTAATTTAATTTGAAGTCATGTAGAATTAATTGTTAATATAGGGGGGTGGAGGTGGGGGCTGGACAACTCCGCTCTCTGCGTTCTCAGTGAAACGCGGAGGAGGCAAATCTCCGCACACTCCGCTGGCGGAGCGGAGGTCTCCGCCCGGGGTTACCATTGGGACATTATAGAGGAATGGAGTTTAGGCTCTCTGAACTCAAAATGTAATAACACATCTTTTTAGGGAGATGGTTTTTAAATTGTGTGTTGGAAAATGCCACTTTTATAAAGTAGGCCTTTTCTTGTTTAACCATTCTGTGTGCCTCTGCTGATTATTGTATTGACTGTCTGGTTTTGGAGTGACAGGGGCTGGGGATGTGCATTCACTGTAGACATTTTTTCTGAAACTGGTGTGGTGTCCTTTTGTAGTGTTTTCACTGTATTACTGTTGGTTATGTGCAAATGCTTTACAACTGCCTCTGAGATAAGCCTGACGGGGTGAGCAGGGGCTATTTTAGAAGTGTATCAACTTTACCTTGACTAGGGAGAATG
This sequence comes from Calotriton arnoldi, assembly GCA_963921515.1. NCBI lineage: Eukaryota > Metazoa > Chordata > Amphibia > Caudata > Salamandridae > Calotriton > Calotriton arnoldi. The sequence goes on from CAWUFW010003256.1 coordinate 1,358,693, forward strand.
GTCCCTACTTGGACAGGGAAACAACCTGCCAACTTGAGACCTCCATTTCTAACAGGTGGGGGCCCCCGTCCTGAGCTCCGTCCTCCAGTTGCAGCATGGCCAAGCCCCTGGGATGGAGTCCAGTGGACATAGGGAGGCCTCCCCTGCGCGGCCAGGTCCAGGAGTTCTGACCGGGGCCTGTGCCCTGAGGCCTCACAAAGCCCCGGGGCAGATGATCCTGCCCTGGGCTCTGTCCTCTGACCTTCTGCACCACCAAGGGCCCGGGACGGGGGTCCATCGGGTCAGGGGAGGCTTCCCCAGCTTGGCTGGGTCCAAAAGCTGTGACCGGGGCCCTGGCGGGTCCTTGGGTTCGAGCCCCCCATCCTGGGCACTGCCCTGCAGCTCGTGGCATGGCAAATGATCTGAGACCAAGAGCTCTGACCTGGCCCTGCCAGGCCCCGGGGTGGACGCTCCCTTCCATGGCTCTGTCCTCCAGCCTGCCACACCACCAAGGGCCTGGGACAGGTGGACAGGGGTCCAACAGGCCCAGGGAGGCCTCCCTCACGTTGCCTGAATGTTAAGAAGCCCACAATCCTTCTGTTGGTGCTCTGTCAGGGCCCCCCTTGCAGCCATGTGCCTGTGGCCCAGCTGGGGCTCCGAGCACCCAGGCCACAGGGTCCCCTGAGCCTGGCCATTTGGTCACATGCCATGCTTTCCACTCGGGCGATCAAATGACTAGGCAGCCCTGAAGTCCTGATGAAGGCCTATTTGATTCCTTGAGCTCAGCCAGGACTCCAGGAGGTCGGTGCATTCATGCCTTTGGTCCCCTCTGTCACTTGGTGTGCACAGATTACAAGAAAGGGGGGGTTTGCCGTCCTACATATTGCTAGGGACAGGGTACCCTGGACCCCCTTGTGGTCTGCCGGATCTGGCGTAGGGGGCCGCCCCATCCTGATATCCGTCCTCAGGCCTTCTGTGTGGCAGAGTGCCCGGGATGGGGTCCCTTTGGCCTCGGGTGGCCTCTCCTATGTGGTTGGGTCCAGGAGCTCTGACTGGGACTCACCAGGCCCTGGGGTAGGTGCTCCCTCCCTGGGCTCCATCCTCTAGGCAGCTGCACTGCCAAGGGCCTGAGATGGAGGTCCAACGGACCCGGGGATGCTTCCCCTGCTTGACTGGGTTCAAGAGCTCTGACCAGCACCCCCTCATTCTGAGCTCTGTCGTCAGCATGCTGCGTGGTCAAGCCCCCAGGACGGGATCCCGCAGGCCTGGAGGCCTCCCTGTATAGGAACTCCCACCGGGAGCCTGGGTCTGCCAGGGCCCTGGAGCAAGTGCTCCCACCCTGGGCTCCGTCCTCCACCCTCCATACTGCCAAGGGTCCGGCATGAGGTCTATCAGGCTGGGGGACACTTCCTCTGGTCGGCCAGGTTGAGAAGCTCTGACCGAGGCCCCGGCGGGTCCAGTAGGGCCCTGGGGTGGGTCATCCCTGTCCTGGGCTTGATCCTCCAGCCTGCCACATGGCTGAGCCCCTGGGACAGGGTCCTTCAGGCCTGGGGAGCCCTCCCCTGCTCGGCCTGGTTCAGGAGCTTCAACCGGGGCCACCCAAACCCAAGGGTGGGAGATCCTGCCCTGGGCTCTGCACTTTGGCCTGCCGCGCCACCAAGGCCACAGGACAGGGTTTCATCTGGCCTGGGAAGGCTTCCCCTGCGTGGCTGGGTTCAGGAGCCCTGACCAGGACCCCGGCGGGCTCTGTCCTCTGGCCAGCCATGTGGCAGAGCGCCCGTTGTGGGTCCCGCAGGAGTTCTGACTGGGCCCCGGGGCCACAATAGGGCTGGGGCAGGCACTTCCGCCACCGGCTCTGTCCTCTGGCCTGTCATACCACCAAGGTTCTGGTCTGGTGGTCCATTAGTTCTGGGGAGGATTCCCCTGCTTGGGCAGGTTCAGGTGTTTTGACCGAGGCCCCGGCGGGCCCTGGGGTAGGCACCCCTCATCCTGGGCTGGCAGAGCGCACAGTCAAAGGTCAGAGGTCCATCAGGGGCCCCCCTTGCAGCACTGTGCCTGAGGACCAGCTTGGGCTCTGAGTACACATGCTTCAGAGTCCCAATCCTCTCCAAGGACAAGCAGAAGAACATTAGTTAAGGAACAGCGTGACCAGAAGGCTGTCCCTTGTCCATCCGTTCATGTGCAATGTTTTCCAATGGCGTATTCAGATGGCTGGGCTACCCTGTAAGTCTTGATGAGGGCTCATTCGCTTCCTTGAGCCCATCCAGGGCTCCAGGAGAATGGGGCATTTGGGCATTCGGCCCCCTCTGCACACGGATTACAAAAAAGGGGGAGTAGACTTCCTCCGGATTGATAGGGACAGGGTGCCATGGACCCCCTTGTGGTCTGGCGGTTCTCAGCCAGTGACCAGATGGCCCAGGATTGGGGCCCTGGCTGGCCCTGGGGTGGGAGGCCCCCATCCTGATCTCTGTCCTCAGGTCATCTAACATTGTTTTTCATGTCTTAGTAAATGTCAAATACTTTTTTGCATTAGGGTTGCACCATAAAAGTGATGCAACCCTAATGCAAATTCGTAGTAAATCCTGGCCTGAGTCTTCCTCGCTGTTGAAGGAGAAACAAGTGTGAGTGTCGGGTCTATGCCCATCTGACTAGAGTATCCGTCCATAGCTTGATTTAAAGCACATCTAACATAGATACATCCTGCATTTGAAATGGATTGATGTCTCCAAAACTCCATAGTTCAATAAAAAATACCTGTGAAGCATTTGGGGTCCATTGGTATTGACCCTATGTCAGATACTACAATTGCTGAACAGAGAGTGGCTAACCTATAATAACAGGCCCAGCAGGAGCGATACACAATGTTTGTCCTTTGACAGCCTCTGATGCTCAATCAAGTTGTCCACTCATTCTGGAGAAACATCAAAGAGAATGTAGGAATGGGAGAAATAAGAAAATAGCTAACTGCTGACTGTATGACAGCTTACTTGTATCACCCTTAAGGCTAGTAGTCATCTGTCTCCCAGTGTGCAAGTGCCTAACCAGCAACAAGAACAAATATTTAGGTTTTTATAAAAAAAGCCCTTTGCATATTTTATTTACAGTTTCAATCATTTACATTGTCTCTCTCAATCTAGAATCAATATACCTGTTAATTCACGTGAGAGTCCTTTAAAACATTAGTTATTTCTCTTCTAGTTGTTTCTTCACTAGAATGTAGCTAGGCTCTGTATTTGGCACAAGCTGCATGGTTTCCTGAATGTCTCTCTCTGGTTAGTGCAGATTGCGCACTTCACCGAATAATAATTAAGTACCTTGTAAATAATCAAGTATCTTGCGTTTTTGTCCACCAAGGGGCTCATTACGATGGCGGGCGGAAGCACAACCGCCGTGCTGGCGGATGCAAAAACCACCAGTTACCGCCGGCACGCAGCAGTCCACACGCCCGCCCAATTACGATGCGAAAAGCAGGCCAAACACCGCCGGCAAGCCAGCAACACCGTCCGCCATCAAAGTGCGCCCGCACACGTAGCGGCGCAGCACAACTGACACACACCGTCCGACAAAACACGTCCCGCCCGGCGCATAAATTACGATGCCGCAAACAAACGGCTCCCACGGCAAAGAGACACCGCACGTGAAAGAGAGGCGGAAACACGGACGCAGAGCACGGACAACGAAGAAGCGGCACCCCGGGCATGAATCCAGCACTGCAGGCCCTTCCCATGCTTCTGCTGATGCACCACCAAGGACGCAACGTACCGTGGAGACGCAGGTAGGCACACACACAACAAGTGCACGCAAACAGCGCACACAGTGCAAGGGCGGAAAAGCGGACAACCCCCCACCAGCGCGTGCACACTACACATCCACCATTGCATCCACATATGACACACAGGCCAAATCCTAACATCGCGGAACACATGTGTACACACCACCTGGGACTAGGAACCAACCACCCCGTCACGGCCCCAAAGCGCCGAAGACGCCGCCACACATGCGCACAACGCAGAGGCCAACCGCAGCGCCATGCATGCGTCGCACACAGACACAGGGACACAACCAAGCAGCACACACATCAGCCCCACCCCGAACGCACATGACACGTGACAGGCCGGCCACAGACATGTCCCCAACGCCCAATTCACGGACAACACCCAACGCCACACAACCGACGCACACATGTCAGTGAAGTCACGCAACAGCAGGACACACCCCAGTGTAACAAACATGGCGAAGCACACAGCGGCGGCAACACCAACTAGGAGAAGCAGGGCCTCTTCGGGAAGAGGAACGCCAGTACCACACTGAAAACCCATACCACCCTGCACATATGAAGAAGACACATGAAACGGAACACCAAAGAGCCCGGGGACCGACAACAGGTGGCCCAAGAATAACATCCACACACAAGGCCCAACGCAGAGCGGAAAGGCAGCCTGCCGCCCACACAAGGGAGAGCAGACAGCACTGAATGACCTTCCATTCCAACACCGAAACCACAGCCCTACGACAGAAGCCGGTGAATACAGCCATTGTCCAAGAATAGACCAACACAGGCATGCCGAGGAGACCGACCACAGGGCAGATAGCGCATATCACAGAAGCACACAACGGACGGGGAAGAAAGAAGAAAACACTCCCCCATGTCGGCCACATGCAAGTTAATTGGAAGGAGTCACACAGCACTGACCTTGAACTGTCTGAGAAGCATGTGGGAAGAGGGCCCGTGTCCTCCAAACAAGCCAACAGAACACAAGTCCTGTCTCCCCACGACTACACAGAGCTCACAGCAACCCCGGAGCGTGCACATTGCAGACTGCACACACAGCCGGAGCACGCCACCTCTACGAACCGCTGCGAAATGGCAACCGCAACACACCTACCCAACTACGCCGAACAGCTCAAGCTGTACCAAACCAACACGATACATACATTGGGATGCGATCTCCTGTCCCTGCTGAACGTAAGTTACCGACTGACTTACCGCATCACATTGTTCAGCTACGTCATGCCCGTCTTCTACTGTCGGAGGTGTCCCTACCAGCATCCCGTCGAGATATGCCTCTCCAACCCGGCATGTCTGAAGGCGGACCTGCTACCACTACTCCTCCCTCTGGACGCACACGACAGGGCCTGCTCTGCCTATGGGGGCATGGCGTATGTGGCCAACATCGCACCCGCACTGAAATGGAACCACTGTGCCTCCACACGACGGATCATCGAGAACAGCTACATCGAATGTCACCCAGCATGCCCCATCATGGTCCTCCAAGGGACAACCTACGAACAACACCTTGACAGCCACCATCCGCTTCATTGGCTGGCAAACATGTACACCACCAATGACATGGAAGCCCTGCTGGACGGCATCGCATACCTGACAACCTGTAAATACGTCGGACCACAACGCAGGTTCCCCGAGTGACCTATGAAGTCCAACCCCGCACCCATGCTCAGCTTCCGCACGGACTGGCCAGTCACCACCACAACAGCCATACCAAACGACCGGCAACTGTAACCACACCATCAACGACATCGCCATGACATCGGATATGACCGGGACATGCACACTGTTCCCCATCACATCCAGGAACACCGCATGCATCGTGGGAGGCAGTGGCATGGGCTCTGTGCATCGCACCCACATGGACGGAACTGCACGAACAACCAGGACACGACATGGATCCAGCGCACATGGACACACACACCGCTCAGTGGACATGAATAGGTCGCCTGGAGTCTGTGGGTGCTGCACCCCTCCCACCCCCGCCCCGGGAATCCCATACCAGGACCTTTGCATGGACGACAAGTGCATACAACAACAACACGACCCCAGTGACTGTGACATGTCCAGTAACCACCACAGTGCAACAACAAGTGGCACGCCGCTGCATGCACGCAAGCACATGCCCTGATGTCATCTCACATGCACGCGTGCATGAGGAACAACCGCAGCAAACCTGTCACATGGAACTGAGATGGACTGTGCCCATGATGCCGAGCGGTCTGGTAGGCTACATGTATACCGTCTGTGTCAAAGTCCGCAGCTCCGCAGCTATACGTAAATGTACATTAGCACAGCCTTGGCCAAGCAGATGTAACCCCACACCCTATCCCATTTGTAATCATGCTCAGTATATCCTCAACATGTATTCCGCTGCCAGTAGTGTCCACTATACTGCATCACAGAGGACAGAAGACTCAATATAATGTTTGAAACCAAAACTGTCTCCGCTGACTCATTTCACAAGTACGAATGAGAGAGGATGAGAGTATGTGAAGTACACGGCAGTCGTGACATGACCATGTAGTCCACTGGTATTGGATGTCAACGCAAATGAGTAGCACTACTGTGGAAGACACACATGTGTCGTGTGAAGTCGTATGGATGCAGTGCTCAGGTGGGTGGGTGCGACGGGTAGATGCGCACATGCCAAGTTGGAGCACGCCGTGTTGGGAGGGGTCATGAATAGTACACCACCGCTTCCCTGGGCATTGTGAGAGGACACCTGTCGGGGGGGGAGTGAACACGTGTGTGCACAGCAGCCGGGCACACGTACAAAGCGGTACCAGGCGCACCTCAGCCCACCCTCTGTGGACAAGCTGGATCCTGTTGTGCGCCCGCCATGCCCCTTGACAAGGCACACACAGCCCCAGTCGACCAGGTGTAACCCCAACATAGTCAATCCGCACAGGCGATACAGGGCACGGGATGGCAGTGGAGCATGGTGTGTGAGAGGTCTCCTCGCGCTCCTCCTGGTCATATCACGCAGGCAATAGAACCTCAACGTCTAGCATGGCACAAGTCAAATGGAAGTGTAGGGGGACACACCACAGCACGAGCAGCACTGACGTCACGGGAGGTGGCTCGCACCATCCCATCCATTGCCCATCATACCAACCACGACACATGCCATTGCGACTAAGTGCAAGCGCGTGCGCCACCACCCCCGAGCCCTCCCCAGAGAGGCCAAAGAGTGAATGTGTGGGCCAACAGCCACAGACGGACGCGGCCTGGCCGCAAGGGCAGCCACAGCCACTGGGTGTCGCAGGTGGCGGATCCGGAAGGCGAAGACTGTGATGCATAGTCCATGCAGGCCGGGTCTCCATTTGGGGCACCACGCAGGTGGACGGCGTCCCGCCACACATCATACCCTGAGACAGCCCACTCGTGCAACTGGACCCACACATACACTCCTTGCCCTCTCTGGTGCGAGCTTGGGGCTGCCTGTGCAAGCGCTAGCCTCGCAGGTGAGCATGCACATTGGGGGGCGAGGGGAGGACATGAGGGCTGGGGCGAAGATGACTGTATCACTGTCAGTTAGTACAAGGGATGACCCAGATGTGGAAAGGAAGAGACGTGTCCCGTGTGTACTGCAACTAGTCGCCAATCCAACTACCCCCCATGTCCGGAATGTAAGCCCGCACCTAGGCCCGCCCATCCGCCACATCGAACATACCACCAGCACGACAACCTTCCCATTCGAAACACTGACTGGGGGTGGCGACCAGTGAACAATCATGTGTAGCCTACCCACGCGTACATGTGGGCCCTCCATGATCCATGTCACCTGCGGCAAAGACATGACATGCGCAATGAGGAAAGTGAGGAGAGCTGTCCGCCCCACGCGCAGAAGGTGCATCAGCTCCACAGACCCAGCAGCGAGTCCAGCAGGGGTCACATGTGCAGGGGCAGCTGTGCCTGGTGTGAAGGCACATGCATATAGACAGCACATCGACCAATGTGTAGTCTGCCCACATCCACAGTCCATCATCATGCGGACATAGGAATTGAACACAGGGCAACACATCTTAGTTGGTGCACCCACCGTGACCAACAATGCGCAATCATCGACGTACCCGCCCTGTGCATGGCCCCCCACCCAACGGAGGCACATCCAGTGCCACCATCCCACACACACAAGCCTTCCACGGAACATGCTGTGTCCAATGGTCAGTACAGAGTCAGCGCCCATCTGGTGGATCCTGAACAGGAGACACATGCACACACATGCCAGCTCCCACTATGTACGTCTGCCACCTGGCACGTGCAATGTAACCTCTCACCTGTGACGTGTGACTGCAAGCACACAGCCGTCTTGGCATGGGGCTGTCAATGTGGACACCAGTCAATGTTTCGGGAGCTGTGATCCGTACAGTGCTGTACATAGGGTGCAGTGCTGACACCTACTACTGTCTCATATCCCCTCGTGCCACAGGTCCCACTTGTATTGGCCGCTCAGCCCGTGCCCACATCGTCGTCGTCGTGTGCCATACTCATCCAGCCTCAGAAGCAGTTCCATGCTCAGCAGACACTCATGTTGCCGTGGCGTTGCCGCTTGACGAATATGCAGTCAGTCCCCATCAGCACGCCCCGCAAGTCATTGGGGCCTAGATCCCCATGTGCATGCACATGGCAGTGGTATGTCTCACTTGCCATTGCCATTGTTGGGAGACCTGTGTAAGTGTATTGTGGCCGTGCCGTCCCAGCTTGACAGCTGGGCTGTGGCTCATGTGCTTGCTCAGTCATGTCAGTGATGTGTATGCGAAATTGCTATGTGCCGTGTTGCTTTGACATGTGTCCTCTGCCATTTAACCCAGGCGGAGACCGAACATTGACCGCCCATACCAATTGCTGGCGGACATGGACGATACAGAGGTAATCAGGAAGTTTCGGCTGGACAGGCCAACTCTGCATCGACTGTGTGCCATGTTAGAGCCCCATCTCCGTCCCCGCAGGGTGTATCCGACTGCTGTCACCCCCACGGCTAAGGTGATGGCCGCCATGCATTTCTTCGCCACTGGGTCATTCCAGCACACAGTGGGCAGTGGAGGAGGGATGTCCCAGCCCATGTTCAGCAAGGTGCTGAGGGATGTACTGGCAGCCATGATGCTGTACCGGAACAGGTACATCAGATTCCCCAGGGCTCGTGAATTGGCGGCAGTGAAGGGTGCATTCTATGCCCTTGGCAGAATCCCACACGTCGTGGGAGCCATTGACTGCACTCATGTTGGCCTTGTTCCACCACAGGCCACTGAGCACCTGTACCGCAACAGGAAGCACACGCACTCCCTGAATGTGCAAGTGGTGTGCCTTGCGGACATGGTGATCACCCACGTGTGTGCCAAGTTTCCAGGCTCGGCCCATGATGCACACATAATGCGCAACAGCATCTTGCCACGACTGATGGCCAATCTGCAACAGGATCGTGCCTGTATTGTCGGTGAGTATGTGGAGTGGTGTAGCGTGCTGGTTGTGCGATGCTGTCCCCTGTCCAGTTGGAATTGCAACAGTTCTCTGTGTCCCTCACACCCAGGTGACTCTGCGTATCCAAATGGGGCATGGCTGCTCAGTCCATTGAGGAATCCTCGCACCCCAGCAGACGATCGATACAATGAGGCACATGGGAGGACCAGACGTGTGGTCGAGCGTACCTTTGGCCTCCTCAAGTCCAGGTTCAGGTGCCTGGACCGCACCGGGGGTGCACTGGCGTACTCCCCACAGAAGGTGTGCCAGATAGTGGTGGCGTGCTGCATGCTGCACAATCTGGCCATTCGGAAGCAGATCCCCCTCATTGTGGATGACGGAGATCAACCAGGGCCCCAGCCCGCAGACCAGGACAGCTCGAGTGAGGTGGACAGCGGAGAGGAGGAAGCTGGGAATGTGCGCCAGCAGCTCATCGCCCGCTACTTCACTTGACGGTGAGTGTCCATGTACGACGGATGATGTGTCTGTATCTGTGCAGGTGTGTGTGTGCTGTGTCAGGGTGGCCGTATGTTCACTGCGTGCAGTGTGTCAACGCTCCATGGCCAGGTTAGTATGCCACTGTTGGTGACTGTGGCATTGTGCCCTATTGCTCTGTGCGATGTGTGTACATTGCTTGTAGTTGTTGACATGTACTGTGTGATGGGTGTGTGACACACTCATTGAATGTGCTCCTGTTCTGTCTCCCACCCCTAGGTCCCTACAGGCCCTCCGGATTCCATTGCCATGCCACGCATCAGGTGCCTTTCCGCCCAAGGTGGCCGTTGTATTCCGTACAAATAAAACACAGGGCACAAACAGCAGTTAGTGAAAAAGGTGGATTTATTACAAACTGTGACATGTGATTGTGTGTAAGGTGATGACAAAAGTGGTGCGTGCAGTGACAATGAGCTGTCGGTCATGGCTGCGTGATGATCAGGGTGTACCCACTGGTTCTATGTCCATAGTCCAACACACACATGCCATCCAGCTGGCTGTGTGGAGTGGGATCGTAGAGCAAGTCAATGCAGTGGCTGGTCAAGGAAGGCTGGCGGAAGGCTGGCTGGCTGCCTCACTTGCGACTGGAGCGTGCGAAGTCCTCCCGGGAGATCTGTTTCCTCTTCGGACGGCCCCTTCCACGTTTGGGAGGGGGGTGTGTGGTGGCGACCTGCTGGTGGTGGGTGAGGTGTGCTCACTGGCTGTGGACGCAGGGGAAGTGGACACTGCTGCCCGAGCCTGCGCCCTAGCAGGTGGTGGCGGAGGTGGTGTTGCTGGCCTTGCCTGTGACCCCACCGCCACCACCAGCTGGCCCATGAGGTCCACGAGTTGGTCCATACGGGACACGAATTGGCCCATATGGGCGTCCATGGACCTCAGCACCCCCAGCACCTCCCGCGTGTCAGTAGCAGACCTGGCCCATTGTCCTTGGGCCTCTTCATAGGCCCCAAGGACTCTGGCCATTTGAGGCAGGGCATGGCTCCCAGGGAGGCTGGCGTTTCCCTGACCCTGCTCCTCCTACCAGTCCTGCTGCCACCGGCCTGCCCACTAGCCACATTGCACACCACGGTCCTCGCTGTGGCTCCCAGGGTGGATCCAGTCGGCCGGGCCACCACCTGTGCTGGGGCTGGTGCCAGCGAAGACGTGGTGGTGGTGGAGGCGGTGGTGGTCGGTGCGGCGATGGTGGCGGTTGCGGCAGTGGTAGTGGCCGCAATGACCGTGGGTGTGGCCGCAACGACAGTGGCAGCAGGGGACTGGGACTGTTCAGCATCCCTGGATGATGGGTTGGTGGGTAGGAGGGGTCCTGGGGAGCGGCTGGGCCCTGCCACGCCAGATGGGCCAGCTTGGTGGTCCGTGTCCGAAGAGGAGGACAGATCCTCCAGATCCATGTGTCCTCGTTGGGGGCTTGTGGGCTGGCTGTGCTGGCTGCTGTCTCCATCCCCAGCATCCGGCAGTTCGTCACCTGTGGAGAGAATGAGATTTGTTATTGTGTTGCACCTGGCGAAGTATGTATTAGTCGTCTGACATTGGCAGTTCGTGCAATCTCGTACATGGGTTTCCCGGAGGCGAGTGTGTGGCTGTGGCATCTGTAGTTGTGTGTGCTAGGCAATGGGACTGTGTGCTGTGCACATGTGGCATGGGACGGATTGGCCATGCCGATGGGTGTGTTGCTGTGCCCCTACTCATTGTGACTCTGGTGTATGCGGGCTCCTGGCCCATCCTGGGTCTGGTTTGTACTTTGCTTTTGGAGTTCAAATGGAACGCTTAGGAACGCATATGGCAACATGGGGGCCATGCCCCAGATTCGCATTTGGGAGGGGATATGCTTTTGGGGTTCAAATGGAACGCTTAGGAACGCATATGGCAACATGGGGGCCATGCCCCAGATTCGCATTTGGGAGGGGATATGCTTTTGGGGTTCAAATGGAACGCTTAGGAACGCATATGGCAACATGGGGGCCATGCCCCAGATTCGCATTTGGGAGGGGATATGCTTTGGGGTTCAAATGGAACGCTTAGGAACGCATATGGCAACATGGGGGCCATGCCCCAGATTCGCATTTGGGAGGGGATATGCTTTTGGGGTACATGCTGTGAGCCATGGGTGCCGAACGTGACATGTGTTGTGGCAGCATGACAGTGCATGGTCTGAGGTGTGTGCATGCCTGACATGCCCTGCATATTTGCTGTCTGTTGTGGTTACTGGACATGGCATTGGACGCATCGTTATGAGTGAGTGATAGTTGTGTGCCAGCCAACGTATTGCAGTTGTCCCATCTCCTTGGTGTGCGTGCTGCCCTGTGCCATGTGCATCACTGCAGTGCTCGGGGGGTGTGTGGCCCATGTTGTGTGTTGTTGCTCACAGTGTGTCGTGCGCTTAATTGACTTCTGGCACATGGTTGGTCATGGGCATGTGTCTTAGCGTGACTGCTGTATGTGTGGCAGCTGTGCGGATGACATGCCTTTCATGAGACTGGGGCTGACGGATGGGATGGATGGTATGTTGTATGTGCATGGTGTGTCTGTGAGTTTGATGGGTTCAGTGGTGTTCGTGTGCATTTCTGTTGTTCCGCTCTGTTGCGTCTAGTGTTGTTTGTCTTACATAGGCGTAGTTGTGGGGTGTGGGGTTGACAGGCAGTGGGGGCTACATGGACAGGACTTCAATGGTGTTTCGGTTGTGTGTGATGAGTTGCACAGTGGCTGCCGTGTGGGACTATATTCAGTGTGGCTTGTGCATGCAGACGTGGCTCCTTGGGTGTTGCTATGTCTGTGATGGGTCATGTGGGGTGTGAGTCTGTTGTTCATGTCCGTGTGCACATTGTTCACTTGTTCGTGACGGTGGGCGGTGCTGCGTGTTCGTCTGCTACGTGACATGTCCCATGTGTTGGTGGTGTTATGGTCCTCATGCCTCCAGTAATCCAGCCCTGTCCAGTTTCCCACCTGCAAGTTGTTCGTGCGTGCACTGTACTGGATGCCACATGGCTCTAAGCGGGGGTGCTCCATGTTGCAGGTCTGTGGGGGTGGGGGGTGTAGTGGGTCGTGGGGGTGGCTGTACACCCACTGACACCGATTGCTGTGGACCGTGATGTCTGCCTTTCGGCTGTCGTTGTGCACTGCAGTGGCTGACACGTGGCTGTGGGGTGTGGGGGATGCTCCTCCTTGCTGTGCTGTGGGACTGGGGCCTGGTGTGTGTTGTACTTGGGCTGTCCACCGTCCCACCCACTGCACTTTGTGTTCCTGCCACTTACCTGTTACTTGTCGGTTAGTGCAGCTGTGGTGGACACATGGGTGTGGTGGGTGCTCGTTGTGGCGCTTCTGGCATATTTGGGGACCTGTTGGTGGTTACGTGGCTGGCTTAGTGTACACATGTCCCCACGCATCTTACAGTTGTTCGGTTTGGGCTGTGTGTGGTAGTGTCTGTTGCATGTGTGTGTGATGTGTTGTGTATTGTGTGCTGGACATGGGGGTGTTTGTCCCTGGGAGCTGTGGCATGGTAGTTGCGCATGTGAGTACATAGCGGTGTGCTGGTATACATTAGTTTGTACTTACCAGCCTCCACTCCCCTGCTAATCCGGCGAGGATCTCCGGATGGATTACGACTCGCACCTTCTCCTCCCACGCTTTGAAGGTCTTAAAGAGCGCGGGATTCCCTCCGCCAGTGACGGCAGCCAGCTCTCTGTTTTTGCCCTCCTTCTTCTTGACCAGGCTCTTTACGTCATTCCAACGTTTGTTTATCTCGACTCTGTTTCTGGGCAGGGTCCCGACTGCATTGACCTGGTCTACGATCCGGTTCCACATTCTGTTTCTGGTGGCTAGTGGTGTGTGCTGGACCATGTTCCCATAGATTTGTGGGTACACCTTGATGATCTCGTCGACCATGACCGTCAGCTCCATGGGCGTGAATTTGGGCATCCTTTGTGGTGCCATGGTGTTTGTGGTGCTGGTGCGGTGTGTGTTGTGTAATGTGCAGGGGGTTTGTGGTGCCGGTGTTTGGTGGTGGTGGTGGTGGTTGTGATGTGTGCGTTTCTGTGGTGTGCTGCTGTCCTTGCTGTGTCACTGTGTCCTCTCCTCTCCTCTCTGGTTTGCAATGTAGCAAGGGGTTGTGGTCTGTGGGAGTGCTGCTTTTGTACTCACCTATGTGGGTGTGTCCTCATGGTCTGTTGTTTTCAGGTGTGTTGTGTCTGGGGTTCTGGCCTTTGTATTTTTTGTTTGTCCGGGGGGTGTTTTCGGGATGTGTACTGTGCTTGTGTATTTGTGTGTGCCTTGCTGTGTGGACTTGTTGGCCATGTTGTGTGCTATTGGTTTTGTGTGCGGATGGTTTCTGTGCAGGTACGTTGGCGCCATGGCTTCTGCCGTGTCGATTCTCATCGGCGTTGTTTGCGCTGGCGGGCGGTATATTTGTTGTTTTTCCGCGCTCATGGCGGTGCGATCGTAATTTCACGTGCGGTGTGTCGGCCGTGTGGGCGGGCGGTTTTGTGTTGTCGTGCGTGTTTCCGTCCGTGGCGGGCGGTTTGACTCCGACTCGGACGATGGCGGGCGGTATTTTGTGTGATTTTTCGCCGATGGCGGTTTTCGGTTTGTGTACTCATAATGGCGTGGTCGGTGTTCAGGCGGTGTGTGCGGGCGGATTTATGCCGCTTCCATGCCTGGCGGATTTATTTACGCCGGGTATCGTAATGGGCCCCCAAGTTCTTATACTGATGCTCAATTATGATTCCTTTGTCTCACATTCCTGACTTGCATGCGCTCGTGAAAGAGGTAAACTTCAAATGTACATAGTTTTCTCTTGTCTCTTTTATCTCTTGCAGATCATCGAGAACTCTCTCCAGGAAGCGCAGGGTTTACAGAGGAAGAAGATTTCCTGGATGCGCAGGTAAGCTGGGTCAGTAGGAGAGACAAAGGTGATGTCTTCACCGGAACTCTGATTGCCTAGAAAAGGGTGTGGTCCAAGGGAGTGATATTTATACCCTCCAGAAATCAAAGACAGCTGCTACCATCATGTGGCTGTTTTCAGAACCTTTTGGCGTGTTCCAGGACATTTTGGCTTATTCCAGATGGATCAATCAATCAATCAGGATTTATGAAGAGCGGCAAATCAATCGTGAAGGTCTCAACATGGATTGCCATGTGCTGTCAATGTCTATTTACTGACTTGATCCAGAACCTTCTGGTTTGTTCCTGAACCTACAGGCTTGGTACATAACTTTCTGGATTTCAATGTGCTTTCAAAGTCTATTTAGAAAGTGATTAGTTTACAACCATATTTCCTTTTGCCAACAGTCTTAAATTATGTTTATTTGTAACAGTTCTATTACATTTTAACACTTGTGACTCCCCCCTGCCCTCAAAGCTTTGGGAACCATCTTTTTGTACCTTCGCAACTTACCCAAAAAGACCAACCCCCTGGGATGTTCTAGGAAAACCTCTGTAAACTGGTTGGTCCTAAGACACTTATCCAGTGGCATGTGAATATGAGTCTTTGTAGTTGCCCTGCAAATGAAACCAAACTGAATCAGATTATTTACTGGAATTCCAAATTCTGGATATCCATGAAGTTCCATAAACAGACATATTGTGAGTAGGGTTGGACATTACAGGTGTAATACTCTTTAGCATAATTCCTCTATATTTCCTCAAAATTACTCGTAAATATGCACAATTTTGAGAAAAGCATAACCCAACATTTAGCACTCTTTTCTTAATTCAAAATGCACCTTTGCATCCAAAATGGGCCCAGGGAGCATTTTACTCTAAGGAAATAGCACTAAGTGCTACAGGACATAAAAAGCAGTAGCCAGCAGCCCCCACTTTCTCCAGGTTCGTTGTTCCTGTGCTCCTGCGGTAGAATTTCTGCCCCAAATTACTCTTAATTACTCAAGCTGGTGTAATCGCACCATTACTGAAACCTTTATGATTACTGAGGAGTAATTAACATTTCTCCCAGGCCTAATTGTGAGCTTATGCCAAGGTATTCTTTGGGGCTAGGTTATCAAAAGATGCTGTGCTAAAAATAGTTGAATGATTCCCATAGTCAGCATTACAAGTCTAACCATGCCCTATTTCAAAGACATATCAGTCATTCAATACACAGGGTCCAAGCAAATCAAAAACATTAGACATAAGTAATGGCTTTGCAGATATTTTTGAATCCTCATATAATTGAAAGGAAATTTGATTTAAATGCAAGAGACTCATTTGCTGAGGCCATGGGTAAAACATACATAAAATATGCATTTACAGAAATGTCCACGAATGACGTTCGAGGGAGAAGTTTTTTTCCCATTAGAATGGTGTAAGGTATGTAAAAGACTAGTGGGCTTTCTCTTATTCAGGATTTTGCAATTAGGAAGTAAAAGACTAATTGTTGGTGGTGTTTAATCAGTTTCTGAATTCAGTGACACTGAAGTATGTTTTCCACATTGCAAAATCATTGGGCCCAACTCCCTTATCAATACAGTTTCAAGGAGATTTACTAATGTTCTTAGATGACTAGGCTTCAGCATCACATTCTCAAATAATTCACAGCTAATGGGTGGTATTTGGATTCAGCCACACGGCCAGCTGCATTGCAACATTTATTGGAAAGGCATGCAGTGCAGCGCAGCAAGTCATCCTGCTGTGCTACACTGCTTAGCAGGCAAAGAGCAGGAATGTGCAGTATTTAAGGCAATATGGCACATTTCTGTCCCTTCGGTTGTACTGGTGCCTTTTGGTAGCCTAGCGTCAACACAGGCACCCTTGCACAATGGTGCATGGGTGCCTGCTTTGCTTGCAGGATTGCTTTTGTGCAGGAAGGGACACCTTCTTGCAGAAAAACAATCCTGGGAGGCAGAATTGAGCACACATAGAAAGAGGAAGAAACTAGAAGCATATTATCAAGGACGGCGTTAAATTATCGCCGCTTTAGCGGCAGAAAACTGCAGCTAAAGCGGCGATAATGGGCTTGATAATATGCCCTTGAGAATTCAATAGAAGCCCATGTTGACACCAGAACATGGGCTTCTATTGGAATTCTCAAGGGCATATTATCAAGCCCATTATCGCCGCTTTAGCGGCAGTTTTCTGACGCTAAAGCGGCGATAATTTTAACGCCGTTTCTTGATAATATGCCACTAAGTGAAATAGAGAAATTTCTCCTTGTTACGACTTCCCTGGGAAAGTGTAAAAAATGTGTGTAATTCCAGGTTTTCAAGTTCTTGTAAATCTGAGGATGCGTCAAAATCCATGGGAGCTTCATGGGAACACCCACGCAACGCCCATGGAATTACTTCTTAAGGCAGAGTAATGCAACACAGCAATTTCTGCTGTGTTGCATTACTCCAGATATTTGGAGCCACTCAGACTTCAAAAATGTTTCTTACTGTTTGCATAGCTCTTGCACCACGTTGCATGGTACAAAAGTGATGCAAAATGCTTAATAAATAGCCCCTCAGTTATCATCTGCAAAAAGACAGACAGATTCTTGACCACATACTGGCTCTGTAACTAGAGGCAGAGAAATCTTTTAGATAGGGTAGAATTGGAGGATTTATTTAGAGGTGTGTCAGGGTCTGGAATATAAACAGGATAAATAACTTTACTCCATCGTATTAGTCACAGAGAAATACGGCAACATCTATGAAGACTACGTGAAGATCCCCACTTTTTCCTGGTGGGGAAACTCTGGCACGTCTTCATCGAAGCCAGTCAGCGGGGCACAGGGACACAAGCAAGCAGAATGTGAAGGTCATTATGCTCACCCGAAATGAGTTCAAGATCTAGAATTAGAAGCTGATGAACACCTCTCACATTTCTTTGGAAAAAGTATCAACTGATGCAAATATGAAGCATTTTCAATTTCAAAAGTGGCAACGTAAAGCGAGATGTTCTAATGTCCAATACCCTTCAGTATTCAGGAATTATTGTTGAGTAGAGAATTATCTTATATGAAAAAAGACAGTATGCTTTGTATATTTGCTTCAGTTTCACGTGTTTTGCAGAGGTGATGAAAACTGCAATTATCACTTTGCGTCTTGGCTCAGGTTGTAAAAATAATGAAGATTCCCACATTTAATTACATATCTGGTTTGCTTAAATTATATATGAACAAGAGAATTTAGGGGCTCATTATGATGGCGGAGAGACCGCCACCGCCAGGCTGGCGGTGGCGGTCCCTCCGCCATCTGACTCTCATTTCCCCCCGCCACATTAGGATGGCGGGGGGAATCGCTTTGTGACCGCGGCGACCGCAAAGACCGCCCTCCACGCTTCCGCCACAGGCAATCGTCACGATTGCCTGGCGGAGCGGTCAGCATGGGTAAAATGGTGGCGGTGCCTAGCAGGCACCGCCCGCCAGATTACAATGCTGGAGTCAGCCAACCTTTCCATGGCGGTGGAACCGCCATGGAACGGCTGGTGGAGGCTGGGTTCGGGGGCCTGTTGCGAGCCCCCTCTGTGTGAGGGGAGGGTGTATGTGCACTGGGGGGTACCCATAGTACCCCCCTACATTACCATGCACAAGGTGGCAGGCACCGCGTGGTGCCTGCCACGTTGTGCATGAAAATGCACTACGTGGCATTTTGGCATTGCGAACAGTGCTGCAGCCAGCAGCACCATCCGCAATGATCAGGGCCCTGGATGCGCCCGCCATAGTGGCGGGCACATCCTAATTCACTCAGCGGGACCGCCGCCTTACCGGCGGGTGGTCCCAGTACAGCAACGATGGCAGGCGGACTGATGTCCGCCCGCCATCGTAATGAGCCCCATAGTATCTAATGACATTTGTTTCTAGGGAAAGTTTTGGGGGTGAGGTATGCAATGTTTGAACATTACTCAGGTTTATAGTTAGCAGAAACTACATTTTCAAACATCAAGTTGTAGTAGCTGCCATAGTAGATGGTTTAGACACTTTTGCTAGTCTTGGGTAAATATTAACAGGTATTCTGTAACAAGGGAGGCAATTACAGTTACAATCTTCTTAATACCGTGTTTCTGTGCAGACACCACGGATACAGTATCCTACCAGACAGTATGATTATAGCATTGTATTATTCTTTACTGTGAATGTGGTTCAAATATTGTTATGGCTATTTATTTTGTAGCATTTTGTAGTATACATTAATGTGTATTTTAGCGTGCCACATCTTTGTTATCATGAAACTGTATGGTAATTTAACTGAATCTCTTAAAGGGAAGCTGAAATACAAAACTTAACGTCATCAAGGGGAGCCGCCACTAACATACGGCAAATGGAAGCAGATATTTCACAATAATGATACAGCACGTGGGGCAAATTTGGATGTAGAAATAAAATTAGCTCTGTTGTTGCACTGTTTCAGGAGAGAAGAGCAAGAAGTGTTAGTCAATTTGCCACAATTAGAAAGAGATGCAGCACGTGGATACAATGAGTATGACGGGGCATATTATCAACGGCCAGTGATAATTATCGCTGGCCGTGCTTAGCGATAATAGTCCTATCGCAAGCTATCTCTGGAAATTATTGCCCTGGTAGCGCGTTATTAACAACGCGTTTCTCCAGGGCAATAAAAATTCAAGAGATAGCGAGGTTATCGCCGTTTTGCAGGGAACATCGCTGGTTTTCCAACGATGTTCCCTGCAAACGGCGATAACCTTGCTGATATGACCCTGTGGTCGTATCAGCAGAATCCACCCCTATGTTAGGGATGGCTAAGTCAGGATTTTAGCAGACGTTAGATTTTGGCAAAACGGCCGTTTTCGCCAAAATCTAACCTCTGCTAAAATCATGTGGGCTGCCTTGTAAATATCGCGATGTGAACATCAGCGATATTTGCAACGTAGTCCATACGGGGTACGCCAGTAACGCCCACTTTGCATCTCATTAGAGATGCAAAGATGGGCGTTGGGGAAAGAGGCGATAATGCAAGGATTCACGCGATAGCGTGACCTTGCTGATTAGGCAATAAAATTATCGCCGCTTTTCGTCCGAAAACGGACGCAAAAGCGGCGATAATTGTTTATCGCCTCGTTGATAATATGCCCCGACATTTGTATTAAGACGTCAGATGACAAACTACACTTGAATATATTAATTTCCTCCCCTGTGACTCTCAGTATCTCAATCTACCACCTTCCTGTTCACTTAAAGGGCTCCCAGACAGACGGAAATCTTCATAGATTAATTCTCAAACCCCTTCAGCACTTTATTCATCCACTGACACCACCCCCGACATTGATTGATTTCTTTGTTTTCTTTATTTATATTTATACCACTTATAAAGTGCACTATCACCTTACATGTGTCCTGGTGCTGAGGGCCTATATGAGACAAAGGTGCATACTGCTATCGAGGGTGTATGGCTGTGATCCTGGAGTTACACGGGGGAGAGCCATGATTTTAGGACTTTTCTGAAGTGTAGTAGATCCGTTGCTGGTCTTAAGGTGACTGTGAGATTATTCCAAAGCTGAGCTGCTCTGACAATAACGGCTGGCCCCCCCTGTTTTTATTTTTTACAGAATTTTGTGGCAGATGAGATTTGCAGTTGCTGAATAAAGCCAACTCCCTGGGACATATCTTTTTAGTCTTCTTTGTAGGTTCAGGGGGCCTTTTCCCTGAAGTGCTTTAAAGACCATGCACAAAGATTTAAATGCTATCCTCTGCCTTATGGGAAGCCAGTGTAGGCAGATGATCACCTTGGCCTACCATCAGTACCAATTTTGCAGCTGATGCCTGAACTCGATCCAGTCTCCAAGTAGCAGTGCGTTATAGTAGTCGAACCTATTTGATTGCAAATCAAATAGTGGAAATGGAGGGTAAAGTAAGGTGTAGAAGATAGTAAAGTGTTTGCAGATAAAATAAATGTGATGTCTGATAGCTTTGGCTGTATTGAATAGCTATATGCTTTGAAAAGTGAGCCTATGTACACTCCCACTGATTTCTGGTATGTTATCTGGGGAAAGAAGGGGAAAAGTCAGAAGTGAATGTAGACAAACTTTGTAATAGCAAGGAGAGTGTGCGGGTATTGTTGGTAAATGTTATATGTTAATTGTATGTATGTTTTGTGCATTAAGTTATTTTGAAAAAGTTAGTAAAAAAATTGTAGTCGAGCCGACTGAGAATCACGCTTCGCATGATCAAGGTTTTTGCATGTGGGGGCAGCATTGGTATGAGTTTCCTATAACCTCGGAGAAGAACAAAGCAAGTGCCAGCCACTTTATTCACATGGCTATCCAATGATAACTTGTTATCGAAGGTGACTTCTAGGTTGCGTACCATTTCTGGTTGTTTTAATTCGGTTTCTTTAATCAGTGGCCAGAAATTCAAAGGGAGTTTCATGGGGATTTTTATAGCTGGGCAGCACAGGAATTCGGTTTTGTCCCCATTGAATTTTAGTGAATTGATGTCTAGCCAACTGCCAATGACATTGATACAGTTATGAAAGGAGACCACAGCGTCCAGTTTGTTGCTTTCAATAAACAAGACCAGTGACGTATCATCAGTATTATTCACCAGCCTGATGATGTGGGACTTAATGAGAGTCATAAGGGGCCTCATATAAATGTTCAAAAGGATTGCACTGAGTGCCAATCCCTGTGGGACTCCATGCTCTTGGCTGTGAAGTCAGAGCAGTAAGGAGGCAGCAAGACCGCTTGACAATGTTCTGACAAGTAGGATCCGATTCAGTTCGGTACTGTCACGCTGACCCCAGTCCTAGGTAATCTTGTCAGTAGTGTCTTATTTCAAATTTCTACAAAGGAGTCACTCTTCACAACATCATCACTATGCACATCTGGTAGAATATGTCACTCAATCAATCAACCCACTTGAAAGGTAACATAATTGAACTCATAGTCTGGAATGACCGTGAACTGGAATCCTCCTATATCTGTGGTCTGGATCACCTTCCCGCCATTCCATCACCATGCTTCATATGGAACCAGCAAAAGACCAACCAAGAGGCAAACACAGTTTAGTGCCTTTTGTTGAGTTTACCTTGCTTAGAGTTGTGGGTTGATTTTCCAAACAATGTAGAATTTTTGGTTTACATGTGTACTTTCTCTAATCATTATCTAGCATTTTAAGCATATTCTTTATTAGCATGCTTCACATGTGGTAAGCAGATAGGGGTGGATTTAATTTAGGATCACTATATTGATTGTTTGGAAAGCTTGAGGTATTAGTGCTGGTCCTAACAATGAATTTACCAGTCAGAGAGCAATTCTGAGCTCCAGCCTGGCCTGAGAACCATTGTACAGGAGCACATTGCAATCTTTATTTTTTTTACACACTGTACCTTTGCAGATTGGGACCAACCATCTATGGATCAGGTTTAGCCCACCACAAGAGGCCAGTGTAACCCAAACTGCTCGATGACTTTGCAGTCCTGGATTGACTGCCCAGTTTGGGGCTTTGCCTAGGCTGATTTGCCTATAATTAGTCGCTGCCTGAAATGTCAGAAAGGATCTAAAAATGCTCATTATGAGTGCCCTGGTATTGGGCTCAGCATTCCCACCATTAGCTAACTCTGGGGGAAGGGGTTGCAGTTTATTATGAAGAGTACCTCAAAATACCCTCATAATTTCTGATTTAGGGAGGAAATCTGCAATTTTGAAGTGGATTATAAATTGAATTCCCCATTTGTTCACAGAGTTTCACCCTGAGATTTGGACTTCTTTTAGCAGCTAAAATCCCTAGATGAAATAAAAGGAGTCCCCAATGATCTATAATTCTGAATGGGAAGCAGGAGTTACTGACCCCAAATGACTTTAAATGACATCATTGTGGAGCCTCAGCGGGTGACACTGATTATTCCTGATACACTTGGAAGAGCTCTTTGAGTGAGTTATCTGATGTTATGATGTGTGCATCAAACAGCTGTGTTTTCCTATGAGGATGGCCTTCTTGTAAGCGTGGTCTTGAATACAGCATAGTCTATAGTTGATTACCAGACCGGACTTAGTTAAGCATGTTTTAAGAATATGTCCTCTTCATTTTGTGAGTCACTGCTCATAAGAAAATCAGTTATTGCAAATCACTTCCTTTCCATTTCATGCGGGTATGTGTAAGAATTTGGGTTACTTGTTGAGGGGGGTGAGATCCTTCTCAAGCAGCAACGATAATTCTTCTCAGGGTGAAGTCACAAACGAACCCTAAACTTACCTGTACCCAGCCCTCGGGTAGCTTGGCATGGAGCAGTCAGGCTTAACTGAGAGGCAATGTGTAAAGTATTTGTGCAACACTTCGAACAGTAACACAGTAAAAACACACCTCAAAATGATTCCACAGCAGTTTTAGAACAATAGGGTATTTTTTAATAATTTAACCAAGACCAAAGAGACACAAATTCAATCAGTAGAACTGGTGGTATTACATTTGAAAGATTTTAGTAAAGGTCCTCCGAACAGAATACCTTCAATCTTGGTTTGCAGAGCATTGCGAGGATCCACGTTGTATATTCGTCATGCAGCTGAAGCAATGCATCAGTTCCAGGACAGGGTAAGGCTGCGGTGCAAGGTCCTGCATAGTCATTGCAGATCTCTTCGATGAGCACTGGTAATGTGGAGTCCGGATTCAAGGATGCATCGTGCAGTACGACAATGCTTCAGTTCCTAGGAGAAACGAGGCTGCAGTGTGGAGTTTGGCATCATTGTTGGGCAGTAGTTCTGATGATGTGATGGCTGCATAGTGTTGATGTTCCTTCCAAATGTTCCGATCCATGCAGCAGCAGTCAATTCTGCTGGAACCACAGAGGCTGGCAGAGCACCTTAGGCTCACTTCCAAGGTTCTAGGACTGTAGTGGCACCACTTGGCAGGGTAGACTCACAGATGGCAGAGTCCAGGTGCTGGGCTCCACACTGTTGAGCCTTCTGCCCCTGAGGCTCTAGTCAGGAGGCCAGCCAACTAGCCCTTGGAGTCACTCTGGGCTCCTGGGTTCAACAGATGCAGTGTCAATCCTTCTCACCCACGCAAGAGGGCAGCAAGCAGCAGGCCAGCATAGCAAGGCAGTGGTCCAGCCGAGTGGCAGTACTTCAGCAGCACAGCAGTCCTGGCAGAGTATCCACAGGTCCAGAAGTGTACTGAAGATTTAATGTCTAAGGTCCAATATTTATACCTGATAGCCTTTCTCTGGAAGGGGGAGGAGTTTCTAGAAATTCCCTTTGAAGTTCCAAGGCATCCTGCCTTCCCTGTCCTGGCTCCAGACTAACGACAGGGGGATGCAGCCCTTTGTGTGGAGGCAGAGCACAGCCTCTTCAGGTGTAAGTAGAGCTGAGCCCAACTATGCCTTCTTGTCCTGCCAGCGATGGCCCTTCCAGGCACAACTAAGCACTCTATCGTGTGTGACTGTCTATGAGGTATACACAAAGCGCAACCGTGAGCTACACTTAGTTACGTGATGCAGAGACAGGCTACAGGCACAAAATGGCTAAGACAGGAACTTTGCAACTTTCTAAAAGTGACATTTTCAAAATCACTACTTAAAATTTGATCCATCATAAGCTTTAGATTTTTTATTACAATTCCAAAGACACTGAACATGAACTAGTTACCTGTTCCCACATGGAAATCGCAGCTTATTAATTGTAATAAGGTAACTCCAATGTTATTCTATGGGAGAGCTAGGCCTTACGGTAGTGAAAAACAAGTTTTTACTACCAGGTCCTGTACCACATACAATTACATGTCCTACATTTTAGATACACTGCACCCTGCCCTCTGGGTTGTCCAGAGACATATGTTTTAAAAAAGAAGGTTTGGGTCTTGCAAAAGGTGTATTTTGGCAGGTCAAAATGGCAGTTTAAACTGCACCCACAGGCTGCAATGGCAGACGTGAGACATGATTAAAGTGCTACTTGAGTGGGAGGCGAAATCAGTGCTGCAGGCCCACTTGTAGCATTTAACTTAGAGACCATGAGCACAGGTAGTACTAGTTTACTAGGGACTTACAAGTAAATTAAATATGCCAGTTGGGTATAAGCCAATTCTACTATGTATTGAAGAATGAGCACAAGCACTTTACTACCGGTTAGCAGTGGTAAAGTGCACAGAGACCTAAGGCCAGCAAAAACGAATTCAGCAAAAAGTGTAGGGTAAAGGCAAACAGCTTAGGGGTGACCCTGCAGAAAGGGCCAGGTTCAACAGTATGCATCTTGTTCGGGTTAGTGATCAAACTTGACATGCATGTATACTTATACCTAAAAAAGTAAGCTTGAAAGGGAGTCAAAATTGAATAAAATATTAACATTGGCTTTGTCAGTCATTACAGTTGCAATTTAACTTGCTACCTTCACCTTCCTGCCTACCTGTCCCTTGTATTTCCAACCATGAGACTATGTTGATCCTAACTTCCACACCTATTGTTACTTAAGAGAGGTTGACATGAGATGTACTTGAAAGTGTTGTTGATTATGTTTGCAAATGTGTAAAAGAATGTATGATGGCAGTACTAAGTTATTAGAGTGAGAGTGCACTGCATTGTTAAATGGTGGCAGTGTGCTTCTATGATGGCCTGTGTGTTAGCACATAATGATGGGTTTGTGGTGTATGATGGTGGATATATGTGTGACCAATAGTGGTTGTTTAAATGTATGATGGTAGGCTTGTTGATTTAGGATGTAGGATGGATGTATGCATTTTTATGGTAGCAGTGTGGGCATTTTATGGTGGGTGTGAGGTTACATTTTGATGGGTGTGATTGGTTGTCGGTGTATGACTATGGCTATGTAATAAGTAATTTTCTGATGGGGTGTGAGGGTGACTGTTGGTGGTTGTGCTTATTTATGATGGCAGGTGTTTAAGCATATATGATTTTGAGTGGGATGAGAGTGTTGTCATGTAACGATGGCTTGACACATGTATGAATGAACATGTTGAGGTATGATGTTGGATTTTTGGGAAATGTCATTGTTATTGTATGTTTTCTGCTTCTTTGTGTTGACGTGATGTTGCTTGTGTGGACGTATAATAGTTAGTTATATTGATTGACAAATGGTAGAGGGCTTCTGGCGTATAATGATGGTTGTGTGGATTTGCGATAGTGAGTGCATTTGAAGTGTTTTATTGAGTGTAAGGATGATTTATGATTGGTCTGGTGTGAACTTTTATTCTGCTTTATTGTTTAAATCTGTACTTTTATGGCTGCATGTCCAGCTGAATAAAGTTGATCCAACTTGACAAGAATTATGATTAAGGCTCCTAGTTTTCCATTTTTACTGATTTTCACAGATAAATACAGACAGAAAACAATGTGCTTCCTGTCTGTATTTATTTTTAAAAGCGGAAAAATGCTGAAAATTGTGCTTCTTGTGAGAGACTATCCATGCTGTCTTCCATGAGCTCCAAGCAAAAGCTGAACAGATAGACAGCATAGAAAGTTAAACCACAGGATGAGATTTCCTTAAATACAGACATATGTTAACATATATTTGTAGTACTATGCTAATATGTACCTGTGGGTGTATTTTTATGTTATATGTGGCTTCTTTATTAGCTAAAAAAGCGACAGGCATCCACATATGGGTGCATGCATAAAAGGTAAAGAAATGTGGAAATTTACCATTTTGTGTGACACCATTTATTCTCAAACAACAAAATACATATAGATAAATACCAATACGATGGCCCAAAAATAAATGTGGATAAATACAGATAGAAATGTTAAAAAAGTAAATACCATAAAACTGGAAGCCCTAATTAGGAAATGTGTGTTTGGTGTACTATAGGTAGTGTGTTAATATATGTATTGGTTATAACAGTGGGTGTGTTTCAATATGATTTTGGTGGTTTGGACACTTTATGGTGGATACGATGGTGCATGATGTTGATTGTATGTATGTATAATGGATGTGTGTTGGTTTAGGATTGTTGGTGGATTTGTGTATCATGGCTTCCTGCTGTCCCTTTCTATGACCCTTCCACTATGCAACCGTTTATGTAATCCTCACTGTGACACCCTAAATCTAAAGGGTATGCCTAGATGTTGGTCCTTTGCTCAGTGTGACACTGGACTCAAGCTACAATCTTCTGATGAGTCCAAAATAGGCAGAAGCCAGTTTGGGTTGTTTGCTTCAGTTTATAGAAGACATTGCTAGGAGTTTGTGCTGGACTCCTCCACCTATTGCAGCAGGACCAAGATTGATTTGCATATGACGATAGTCTGGATGGTGGCCCGAGTAATTACCAGAGATCGATTGCAGCGTTCCACCCATCACTTTTTTTTATATTTCTCTCTTTTTTACCATATCATCCATGCTGACCTTGTATATTCATACACCTTAGTATGCCCTTCTGCATGTGCTCTTGTCCCACAAAAGATCCCCTTGCTCGAGTCAGCCGGTTTGTGTGTCCACCTGGGCGTCCCCTTTTTACACTACTCTGCAAACGCACCTCCTGGCGCACTGCTGCTCGGGGGATGAAGTCCACTTTAGTCCTGAGATCCTCAGGACACAAGAGGACCTCATCACCCCACCAGCAATGCGCCAAGAGGCGCGTTTGCAAAGTGGTGTAAAAAGGGGCTTGGCCTCGGACCACCTCTCAGCAATCCCACTGTGTGGGGCTTACTGGAGGTACCTGATGGGCTAGTTGGCCCCTAAGGACCCTTAGCATTCAAGGGGACTTAATCCTCCAACCCAGAACGCGCCAGAAGGTGCGTTTGCAGAGTGATGTAAGGAGGGGGCGGGGCCTCTAGTGAGATGCTGGCTTTTCTTTTCTTTTTGTATTTTCAGAAGGGGGGCTGTGTGGCCCCCCTTCTTTTAGTATTTTTTGGGCCCTGGGGACCCCATCCCCCAGGGCCTGACCCATTTTTTTAACTTTAAAAAAAAAAGCACCCCTCCCAAGGCCGATTTCGGCCCCGGGGACCCCATCCCCCGGGGCATGGCCTCGTTTTTGTTTTTTTTGTTTAAGAATTTGTACGGGAGGGGGGCCGCATGGCCCCCATTCCCTGAGACACTTTTGGCCCCGGGGACCCCATCACCCGGGCCTGGCCAGTCTTTATTTACTTTTTTAAATTTGGAGGGGGGCCTCGTGGACCCCCCTCCTGAAGCCAATTATGGCCCCAGTGACCCCATCCCCCGGGGCTTTGCCTCTTTTTTTATTATTTTTATTTTGGAGGGGCCCCCCTCTTGAGGCCAATTATGGCCCTGGGGACCCCATGCCCCATGCAAGAGCAGGTTTTCTGCTCTTGCTTCCATGAAGCGAAGCAGAGTTTACAATGCTCCCGCCCTGTCATTGCAAACTGCAATGTCCCGGGGGTAGGCACCCTGGGACATTGCTGGGCCGGGCCCTGGGGAGTGGCAGTCTCCAGGGCCATAGAGGGCTCCAGGAGGGGGGCCGCGCGGCCCCCCTCCCAACTTGTAAATAACCCCAGGGATGTGGTGGTCTCCGGGGCCGGGGGTCTGCTACGGACCCCCTTATTTAAATAATTAGTGCCCCGGGGAGGTGGTGGTCCCCGGGGCAGTGTGGGGGGGCTTGAGCCCCACACACAGTTTTAGAAAGTAGCCCTGGGGAGGTGGTGGTCCCCTGGGCTTGGGGGGCCTGCAAGTCCCCCCCACCCTATTTAATTTCAAGCACCGGGGAGGTGGCAGTCCCTGGGGCAGCATGGGGGAGAAGGAGCCCCCCATGCATTTCAATAGGAAAGCCCCAGGGAGGTGGCAGTCCTGGGGCTGCGGGGGGCCACGTGCCCCCGCGCATTATCAGAAATGTCCCGGGGAGGTGGCAGTCCCCGGGGCTGCGGTGGCCCCCACGGTCCCCCACACCACAAAAAAACATTGCCCCCGGGACCTGGCCCAACCATGGGCTTAACAAAGATGAAGCGCGGGAGACCGCGCTTTTTTTTTTTTCTTCTTCCGGATTCGTGAACCCGACACGATTAAGACCGACTTTTTTTTTAAAAAATGCTTTTTTGGGCCCTGGGGTTCCCTGTGGGACCCACTGACCAGGCCTAGGGGGTCAGGGTGTTTCTACCCTGTCCCCTTTTTTTTTTTTTTACCATTTTCAACCCTTTTTTCTTTTGACTCGGTTTTACCGAGTCACAAGATGGCTGCCAACACTTCTTGGTTTGGAGTGTTGGCAGCCAATCAAAATGAAGCTCTTGATCGGGAGGGTTCGCGAATCCACCATGCTCACCAGATATCAATATTATTTATTTTTAAATTTCTCAAAAACTACTAAACGGAGTTACACCATTTAAAGGAAAGAGTGCACACTGGACCAAGAGCAACCTCTCTGCCAAATTTGGTGTAATTCCGTTCAGCAGTCCGGGCTGTAGCCACAACAAAAGTTCCTATCAAAATTAACATGGAGAAAACGCGTTTTGGGACCACCCTTTTTTCTCGGCCCCGCTTGAGGAATCACCCTGAAACTTTCAAGATGTCCTTGGGGGCCAACTACCCCTCTTGTTACCTCCAGTAAGTCCCACACAGTGGAATTGCTAAGATGTCTTCGGAGGCCACGCCCCCTTTCTCCACCACTCTGCAAATGCACCTCCTGACAGACTACGGGATGGGGGATGAAATCTACTTTACTCCTGAGGGACTTTGGGGCTAAGAAGCCCTCCTGGCACCTCCTGTAAGTCCTACGTAGCGGAATTCCTGATCACTGGTCGGTGGCCCAGCACCCTTTCTCCACCACTCTGCAAACGCGACTACTAGTTAAAGAAGCATTTGCAATGTAATAGGTTTTGCATTTGCAAGAGTTAGAGCTATTGGCGTTGTAAATGTAAAAGTGTTTTAATAATGTTTCTTGGAGAGGAGTGAATGTAGGTTGTGGGTAGTGGAATTATGTGGTATGTTGTGCAGTGAAATTATGTGGATAGAAAGTATGTGGTATTTAGTGTGTAGGAATTATGTAGTGTGGGATTATGTGTTATGGAGAGTAATTGTGTGGTATGAAAGCCTGTGTTGTGGAGTTGTAACTTCATGTTTAGTCTTCCTCGTTTCCATAGAAGCTAAACTATAAACTCAATGAGACAAAAAATAAGAAGGAACCACTGAGGAGCACTTCTGGACCTAGTCAGAGGTATGTGACTGTTTGGCTGCACTGACTTTTGCACAAACATATATTTTCCGCATTTGCCACATAATCCATCATCTGCTGCATAATCTGCAGATTTGAACAAAAAAAACATTGTTTCTGGCTCAAACATTAACAAAAATGCAGCAACAAGTGTTACAGCGTGGTGGAAGGCCCTGTGCAAACCTAAAATGGTCTCCTGTTACTTATTGCTAATTGTGGGTATTAAATTGGTACTAATGGTGTGTAAACCACTCTTGCTTCTTTCTGCGCCTCTCTTGCCTCTTTCTACATTTCTGTTGCTTCTTTCTGCAACTCTCATGCCTCTTTCACACCACTCTTCCCTCTTTCTGCACCCCTCTTCCCTCTTTCTTCACCTCTCTTGTTTCTTTCTGTATCCCTCTTGCCTCCTTCTCCACCCCACTTCCCCCTACTACATCTCTGTTGCTTCTTTATGAACTTCTCTTACTTGTTTCTGTACCTCTCTTGCGTCTTTCTGCTCCTCTGTTGCTTCTTTCTGTACCTTTGTTGGTTCTTTCTGTACTTCTCTTGCTCTTTCTGCACCCTTCGCGCCTCTTTCAGCACCTCTGTTGCTTCTTTCTCAACTTCTCTTCCTTCTTTCTGCACCCCTCCTGCTTCTTTCAGTACCTCTCTTGCCTCTTTGTGCACCACTCCTACCTTTTTCTGCACCCCTGTTGCCCCTTTTTGCACCTCTGTTTGTTCTTTCTGCACTGCTCTTGCTTCTTTCTGCACCTCACTTGCCTCTTTCTGTACTTCTCTTGCTTCTTTCTATACCTCTGTTGATTATTTCAGCAATTCTCTTGCCTCTTTCTGCACTTCTCTTGCTTGTTTCTGCACCTATCTTCCATCTTTCTGCACCTCACTTGCTTCGTTCTGCACCCCTCTTGCCACTTTCTGCACCCCTCTCCCCTCTTTCTGCACCTCTCTTGCCTCTCTCTGCACCCCTGTTCCCTCTTTCTGCACCTTTCCTGCCTCTTCCTGCACCTCTCTTGCCTCTTTCTGCACCTCTGTTGCTTTTTTCTGCACTTCTCTTGCTCTTTCTGCACCCTTAGCACCTCCTTCAGCCCCTCTGTTGCTTCTTTCTGCTCTTGTCTTCCTTCTTTCTGCATCCCTCCTGCCTCTTTCAGTACCTCTCTTGCCTCTTTGTGCACCACTCCTACTTTTTTTTGCACCCCTGTTGCCCCTTTTTGCACCTCTGTTGGTTCTTTCAGCACTGCTCTTTCTTCTTTCTGCACCTCAATTGCCTCTTTCTGTACTTCTATTGCTTCTTTGTACACCTCTGATGCTTCTTTCAGCAATTCTCTTGCCTCTTTCTGCACTTCTCTTCCTTCTTTCTGCACCCCTCCTGCCTCTTTCTGAACCTCTATTGCCTCTTTGTGCACCTCTTCTAACTTTTTCTGTACCGCTCTTGCTTCTTTTTGCACCTCTGTTTGTTCTTTCTGCACTATTCTTGCTTCTTTCTGCACCTCACTTGCCTCTTTCTGCACTTCTCTTGCTTCTTTCTACACCACTGTTGCTTCTTTCAGCAATTCTCTTGCCTCTTTCTGCACTTCTCTTGCTTGTTTCTGCACCTCTCTTGCGTCTTTCTGCACCTCTGTTGCCTCTTTTTGCACCTCACTTGCTTCTTTTTGCACCCCTCCTGCTTTTTTCTGCACTTCTGTAGCTTCTTTCTACACCTCTCTTGCCTATTTCTGCTCCTCTCTTGCCTCTTTGTGCATTTCTCTTGCCTGTTTCTGCACTTCCTTTGCCTCTTTCTGTACCTCTCTTGCCTCTTTCTGCACCTCTTGCCTCTTTCTGCACTTCTCTTGCTCCTTTCTGCACCTCTCTTTCTTCTTTCTGCACCCTTCTTCCCTTTTTTGCATCCCTCTTGCCTCTTTCTGCTGTTCTCGTGCCATTTTCTGCACCTCTCTTGCCTCCTTCTGCACCACACTTGCCTCTTTCTGCACTTCTCTTGCTTCTTTCCACTCCTCTGTTGCGTCTTTTAGCAATTCTCTTGCCTCTCTCTGCACTTATTCTGCACCTCTCTTGCGTCTTTATGCACCTCTGTTGCCTCTTTCTACACCTCACTTGCTTCTTTCTGCACCCCTCTTGCCTCTTTCTGCACCCCTCTTTTCTCTTTCTGCACCTCTCTTGCCTCTTTCTGTACCTTTTCTGCCTGTTTCTGCACCTCGCTTGCCTCTTTCTGTGCCTCTGTTGGTTCTTTCTGCACTTCTCTTGCTCTTTCTGCATGCTTCGCCCCTCTTTCAGCGCCTCTGTTGCTTCTTTCTGCACTTCTCTTCCTTCTTTCTGCACCCCTCCTGCCTCTTTCTGTACCTCTCTTGCCTCTTTGTGCACCTCCTCTACCTTTTTCTGTACCGCTCTTGATTCTTTTTGCACCTTTGTTGGTTCTTTCTGCACC
Organism: Calotriton arnoldi; assembly: GCA_963921515.1. Taxonomy (NCBI): domain Eukaryota; kingdom Metazoa; phylum Chordata; class Amphibia; order Caudata; family Salamandridae; genus Calotriton; species Calotriton arnoldi. The sequence goes on from CAWUFW010003256.1 coordinate 1,390,799, forward strand.
TCTCTTGCTTGTTTCTGCACCTCTCTTGCGTCTTTCTGCACCGCTTTTGCCTCCTTTTGCACCTCACTTGCTTCTTTCTGCACCCCTCCTGCTTTTTTCTGCACTTCTCTCACTTCTTTCTACACCTCTCTTGCCTCTTTCTGGTCCTCGCTTGCCTCTTTGTGCATTTCTCTTGCCTGTTTCTGCACTTCCCTTTCCTCATTCTGTACCCCTCTTGCCTCTTTCTGCTCCTCTCTTGCCTCTTTCTGCACTTCTCTTGCTTCTTTCTGCACCTCTCTTGCTTCTTTCTGCACCCTTCTTCCCTTTTTTGCATCCCTCTTGCCTCTTTCTGCTGTTCTCTTGCCATTTTCTGCACCTCTCTTGCCTCTTTCTGCACCTCACTTGCCTCTTTCTGCACTTTTCATGCTTCTTTACACTCCTCTGTTGCTTCTTTTAGCAATTCTCTTGCCTCTTTTTGCACTTCTTTTGCTTGATTCTGCACCTCTCTTACATCTTTATGCACCTCTGTTGCCCCTTTCTATACCTCACTTGCTTCTTTCTGCACCCCTCTTGCCTCTTTCTGCACCCCTCTTTTCTCTTTCTGTACCTCTCTTGCCTCTTTCTGCACCTTTTCTGCCTGTTTCTGCACCTCGCTTGCCTCTTTCTGTACCTCTGTTGGTTCTTTCTGCACTTCTCTTGCTCTTTCTGCACCCTTCGCGCATCTTTCAGCACCTCTGTTGCTTCTTTCTGCACTTCTCTTCCTTCTTTCTGCACCCCTCCTGCCTCTTTCTGTATCTCTCTTGCCTCTTTGTGCACCTCCTCTACCTTATTCTGTACCGCTCTTGTTTCTTTTTGCACCTCTGTTGGTTCTTTCTGCACTGCTCTTGCTTCTTTCTGCACCTCACTTGCCTCTTTCTGCATTTCTCTTGCTTCTTTCTACCCCTCTGTTGCTTCTTTCAGCAATTCTTTTGCCTTTTTTGCACTTCTCTTCCTTCTCTCTGCACCCCTCCAGCCTCTATCTGTACCTCTCTTGCCTCTTTGTGCACCTCTCTTACCTCTTTCTGCACTCCTCTTGCCTCTTTCAGCACCTCTGTTGCTTCTTTCTGCACTTCTGCTCCTTCTTTCTGCACTTCTGTTCCTTCTTTCTGCACCCCTCCTGCCTCTTTCTGTACCTCTCTTGCCTCTTTGTGCACCTCTGATACCTTTTTCTGTACCGCTCTTGCTTCTTTTTGTACCTCTGTTGGTTCTTTCTGCACTGCTCCTACTTCTTACTGCACCTCACTTGCCTCTTTCGGCACTTCTCTTGCTTCTTTCTACACCTCTGTTGCTTCTTTCAGCAATTCTTTTGCCTCTTTCTTCCTTCTTTCTGCACCCCTCCTGCCTCTTTTTGTACCTCTATTGCCTCTTTCTGCACCTCACCTATCTCTTTCTGCACTCCTCTAGCCTCTTTTTGCACCTCGGTTGGTTCATTCTGCACTGCTCTTGCTTCTTTCTGCACCCCTCTTGCTTTTCTCTGCACCCCTCTTTTCTTTTTCTGCACCTTTCTTGCCTCTTTCTGCACCTTTCCTGCCTGTTTCTGCTCCTTTCTTACCTCTTTCTGTACCTCTGTTGGTTCTTTCTGCACTTCTCTTGCTCTTTCTGCACCCTTCGCGCCTCTTTCAGCACCTCTGTTGCTTCTTTCTGCACTTCTCTTCCTTCTTTCTGCACCTCTCTTCCTTCTTTCTGCACCCTTCTTCCCTTTTTTGCATCCCTCTTGCCTCTTTCTGCTGTTCTCTTGCCATTTTCTGCACCTCTCTTGCCTCTTTCTGCACCTCACTTGCCTCTTTCTGCACTTCTCTTGCTTCTTTCCACTCCTCTGTTGCTTCTTTTATCAATTCTCTTGCCTCTTTCTGCACTTCTATTGCTTGTTTCTGCACCTCTCTTGCATCTTTATGCACCTCAGGTGCCTCTTTCTACACCTCACTTGCTTCTTTCTACACCCCTCTTGCCTCTTTCTGCACCCCTCTTTTCTCTTTCTGCACCTCTCTTGCCTCTTTCTGCACCTTTTCTGCCTGTTTCTGCACCTCGCTTGCCTCTTTCTGTACCTCTGTTGGTTCTTTCTGCACTTCTCTTGCTCTTTCTGCATCCTTCATGCCTCTATCAGCACCTCTGTTGCTTCTTTCTGCATCCTCCTGCCTCTTTCTGTACCTCTCTTGCCTCTTTGTGCACCTCTCCTACCTCTTTATGCACTCCTCTTTCCTCTTTTTGCACCTCTGTTGGTTCATTCTGCGCTGCTCTTGCTTCTTTCTGCACCCCTCTTGCCTCTTTCTGCATCCCTCTTTTCTCTTTCTGCACTTCTCTTGCCTCTTTCTGCACCCCTGTTCCCTCTTTCTGCACCTTTCCTGCCTGTTTCTGCACCTCTCTTGCCTCTTTCCGTACCTCTGTTGGTTCTTTCTTCACTTCTCTTGCTCTTTCTGCACCCTTTGTGCCTCTTTAAGCACTTCTCTTGCTTCTTTCCACACCTCTGTTGCTTCTTTCAGCAAATATCTTGCTTCTTTCTGCACCCTTCCTGCCTCTTTCTGCACCTCTGTTCCCTCTTTCTGCACCTCTCTTGCCTCTTTTTGCACTTCACTTGCTTCTTTCTGCACTTCTCTTGTCTGTTTTGGCACCTCTGTTGCCTCTTTGTGCACCTATCTTGCCTCTTTTTGCACCTCTGACTTAGAGGTAGTTTTAATCCCCCTGCCCTATTATGTACCAGGGCCTTACATGGGAGGTCATGCCAATCACAGGGGTACCCCAACCCATAGTGAACCCTAGTGTATTTAGGTGTTTTCACTGTATTCTAAGTGTCTTTCAGCATAGCACTGGCTCTGGGCCTGGTGAGTCAGTTACCACCAGTACCAGTCAGAAATATGTTGGGGGCACAAGATGACTTTGCAACAAGGCTTCTTTCTGCACTTCTGTTGGTTCTTTCTGCATATCTCTTGCTTCTTTCTGCACATTTCTTCATCTTTCTGGACTTCTGTTGCCTCTTTCTGCATTTCTCTTGCTACTTTCTGCGCTTTTCTTCCATTTTATGCAAATGTCCTACCTCTGTAGGCATAGTTAGAAATTAGCATTTAAAAAACCTTTGAAATTCACTGAAAAAACATAGGTTTTAGGAAATTATAGTTAGGATTTAGCATTTAAAAAACCTTAGCAATTCACTGAAAAAACCATGGACTTGAGGGACGTTATAGTTAGTAATTAGCATTTAAAAACCTTTGAAATTCACTGAAAAAAGCACAGGCTCCAGGGACGTTATAGTTAAAAATTAGCATTTAAAAAACCTTAGAAATTCACTGAAAAAACCATAGGCTTCATGGACGTTATAGTTAGAAATTAACATTTAAAAAACCTTAGAAATTCACTGAAAAAAAACAGGTTTCAGGGACGTTATAGTTAGTTGGACATTTCACTCGTTTGCCCATCCCTGAACCCTGAAAACCAATCACTCCACATTATCTTTCCCCATCATTGAATATCCAAAACCCTGACTGCCTCTAAACATGTCTTACTACCCCAAAAAAGAAACACAGTCCTGCAACCCTAAAAAAAACTTACCTTTAGAGATAACATCCACACAAATATTTTAAACAATACATTGATATATTAAATTCGGTATGTTTAAATATTACAATAAAACATAGTTACAATTAAATAATATATATATTTGTTATCCCAAAATACATAAAAAGTAATTGCCTTACATTTAATTTAAAAAAATCTAATTTGATTTTATACAATAACAACATTTAATTTAATTAAAGACATTTAGAACATTATTACAAAGACACTAATACTTAGCAATATATAAATGAATATAGGTGTATGCATACACCTCTGTTTGTCTGTCTGTCTGTTGGTCTATCTATCTATCTCTCTAGTCTGAATGTTAAATTCAGGTGACTTTGAAGGTGTGCAGACAGAATATCAAGTAAAGTGGTTCAGAAATATCGACAGCAAGAATATCATGGTCAAGAATATCAACTTAAGGTAAGTAATATAAAGTGTTTAATATCGTTTGCAAAAATATAGTTGTTAAAAATATCATTTTTTTAATTAATGTTATGTATTTTAGTATATATTTTATATGTATGTAATGTATGTTTTTTGTATCAGAATTGCATGTATTTTTAATATATGCGTTACATTTTTAGTAGATATTATTTTGTTTTTATTTTAATTTTGCATTTTTAGTTCCGTACTGGGTTGTGGGTTTATAGGGGAATAGGGTGAGAAGTAATTTAATTATATTAAATCATTTATTATTTTGTATTCATTAATATTTGTTTAATTGATATTTTATAGTTTTAAATGTGTAAAGTAATTTATTATTAATAAATTAATATTTGGATGCTAATTAATTTTAATTAATTAATTGGTAATGAATTATGGTAATTGTGAAATTAATTTTAGGTGTGTGTGGTGGTGTTTATAGGTGTAAAGGGTGGGAAGTAATTTATTTTTAAATGATGAATTAATAATTGGTTGTTAATTAATTTTAATTAATTAATTAGTAATCAATTATGGTATTTGTGTAATACATTTTAGGTTTGTGTTTTGTGGTTTATAGGGTTATAGTGTGTTAAGTAGTTTGTTAATTTTTAATTATTAATTTTTGGTTAATTGATATTGTTTAATTTATTTACAATTTTATTATGTTGATTGTGTAATTAATTTTAGGTGTGTGTTGTGGTGTTTATAGGAGTAAAGGGTGGGAAGTAATTTGTGTTTAATTAATTAATATATAGTTGTTAATTAATGTTAATTATTTGATTTTTATTTTGGGTAATTGTTTATTTTTGTGTGTGTTGTTTTTACTTTTAAAGGGTTAAAGAGTAGGTATGAAATACATTTTAATTACTTTATTATTAGTTGTTCATAGTAATCGTTTTTAATTTAAAATTAAGTTTTAATTGTGTTTTATTATTTTATAGTTTAATTTAGGTGTGTGTTGTGGATATTATAGTGTTAAAGTGTGTGTAGTCAATTAATGCTTATTAGTTTTTTTATTAATAATATTTTTGTAATTAGTTATTAATTATGTTAATTATGAAAGTAAATTTGATTTAAAATGTTGAAGTGTTTTGTTTTGGTGTGGGGTTATAGGGTAGGAAATAAAATAAATACATTTATGTATTGATTAATTTTTTTGTTTGTAAATATTTTCTAGTTTACATTTTTTTTAAATGTATTTATTATTTTATTTTAAATAATATTTATAGGTTTTTGTTATATGTAATTAATATTATGTTTTTTTATATTTAATATATTTGATTTTTCATTTTTTAAATATTGTTTATTTATTTTTATGATTTTTTAAATAATTTTTATATATATATATTTTTTGCTGTTTGAGAGTGAATGGTAATTTTTGTCTCTCCGCTATCCAACACTTTCCCTAATGTTGCACTTACTGGAGTGGGAATAGTGATTTTTACCCCTCCGGTATCCAACACTTTCCCTACTGTTGCACTCACTGGAGTTGGAATAGTAATTTTTACCTCTCCGCTATTCAACACTTTCCCTACTGTTGCACTCACTGGAGTAGGAATAGTAATTTTTACCCATCTGCTATCAAGCACTTTCCCTACTGTTGCACTCACTGGAGTGGGAATAGTTAATTTTACCCCTCCGCTATCCAACACTTTCTCTACTGTTGCACTCACTGGAGTTGGAATAGTAATTTTTACCTCTCTGCTATCCAACACTTTCCCTACTGTTGCACTCACTGGAGTGTGAATAGTAATTTTTACCCATCCACTATCCAACACTTTCCTTACTGTTGCACTCATTGGAGTAGGAATAGTAATTTTTACCCCTCCGCTATTCAGCACTTTCTCTACTGTTGCACTCTTTGGAGTGGGAATAGTAATTTTAACCTCTTTGCTATCCAACACTTTCTCTACTGTTGCACTCCCTGCAGTGGGAATACATTTTTTTGCCCCTCCACTATCCAACACTTATCCTACTGTTACATTCAGTAGAGTGGGATTAGCAATTTTTACCCCTCCGCTATCCAACACTTTCTCTACTGTTGCACTCTTTGGAGTGGGAATAGTAATTTTTGCCCCTTTGCTAACCAACACTTTCCTTACTGTTGCTCTCACTGGATTGGGAATAGTAAATTTTATCCCTCCGCTATCCAACACTTTCCCTACTGTTGCACTCACTGTAGTTGGAATAGTAATTTTTACCCCTCCGCTATCCAACACTTTCCCTACTGTTGCACTCACTGGAGTGAAAATAGTAATTTTTACCCCTTCGCTATCCAGCACTTTCCCTACTGTTGCACTCAGTGGAGTGGAAATAGTAAATTTTACCCCTTCGCTATCCAACACTTATCCTACTGTTGCACTCAGGGGAGTGGGAATAGTAATTTTTAGCCTTCCGCTATCCAACAGTTTTCGTACTGTTGCACTTTTTGGAGTGGGAATAGTAATTTTTACCCCTCCGATATCCAACACTTTCCCTACTGTTGCACTCACTGAAGTTGGAATAGTAAATTGTATTCCTCTGCTATCTAACACTTACCCTAATGTTGCACTCACTGGAGTGGGAATATTTATTTTGACCCCTTTGCTATTCAACACTTTCCCTACTAATGCACTGATTGTATTGTGAAATTTAAGTTTAAATATTTTTTAATAGTTTGTTTTAATTTGCTATAGATTTTTGTTTTTTATATTTTAAATCAATATATATTTTTATTTTTTATATTATTTTAAACTTTTAACATAAATTAAAAATAATAGTTTATTAATTATTTTTAAGTAAATATGAATGTATAAATTATTATGTTTGTGTGTTTTTTCAATTAAGTTTAAATGTTTTTTATTTTGTTAAAATTATATTTAATATTTAATATATTTAATATATATTATTTTATTTTATATTTATAAAAAAGTTGATATTTTATACATCTTTTTTTTTTAAATCGATATTTTTTAGTAGATATTTTTGTACTTACCTGTTTAAGTATAGGAGTATCTATTTTTGTTGTCTATATTTTTCACTCGATATTTTTTACATTGATTTTGTGTCAGTGAACCACTTTAAATTAATAAAAATTCACTTTCCTAAGAAATAAAAACCTGTGAAGTAAAAGTCTTTAAGCTTGCCTGTGGTGTTTCTTCTATTGACTCCCAATTTCGGACCCTGTGAAGTCATTATACCATATTGAATTTGTCAGCATGACTTGCCGCTGCAACCCATGCATGTTTCTGCTCCTCTTCCTTTGGCTTTCTCTCAAAACATGCTGAATGGTAGGGAGATTGGGGAGGTAGAGGACCGCCCTGAGCCCTTCACCTTGTCTAATAGTGAGGTAAGGTAATACTGATCCCTTCTTTCCTCAGTTAAGAGCAAGAAAAGGAAGAGCCCTCCATCCCCTTTATCTTTGTCAAAGGATGAAGGATGGAATACTTTAATGATCCCCTCATGATGTTCAAGACAAAGCAGAAAAATCTATGTCATTCACCTTGCCAAAGATTGAGGATGAGCATATTAAAAAGGTGTTTTTTGCAAGAGCAGGTGAGTTGCCATGTGTGCCATGTCCCCCAATTGGGAACAAGGCACCGAAGTGGGGCACGGGAGATCTACTCCTCCATGGCCCACAGCATTATGAGTGTGACAGAAGTCTTAATAAATTGTCACCCATGCCTGAGTCCTGTTTCAAAATAGGGAGGAGCACACATGCCACCCTCTCATGAGCTATTTTGCCAGTTTGAGAATGTAGCACGGAAGTGGATGACATCTGACCCACTCCTACATGGCCCACAGCATGATGTGTGTCAGGGAGTAGTTGGTCAGATGTCAATTGCTCCTGCAGAGCATTTACAATTAGGAACAGGGCACAAGAGATATAATACTGGCTCATCCGTTATCTGCAGCAATCACAGTGGAGCTGGTTAGCTGGCATCCATTTCTTATTTTTTCACACTTGGGAAAGGCCAGGAGACAGGGGCACTACCCACTCTCACTCTTGGACAAGGTGTATTTATATTTGAGTTAGTACAAGCATGAAGAAATCACCTCACAGGCATCAAGACACACTACAAAATAGATTGCTGAGGTGAAGCAAGCAGAATACCTAATAAGAGCAGAGACAATTTTTAAGACCTTTTTTAAATTTTTGCAGATTTGACTTTCTCTGAAAGAAGGAAGGGATGGTGTGCCATAGGGTAGCACCCGAAACAGAAAAAGCCCTGCCACCTTGTCTAGATCACTTGAAAACCAAGGTCTGAACATGGTAAAGATCAGCAGATCTGAGGCATCATGATGGTTAATATCAAGGCAGACTCTTGGACATGGAGACTGATCATACTAAACCTTATAAACTACGAACATGGCTTTAAATATATGCCCTCAGATACAGGAAGCTATTGGACAGACTTCAAGGCTGTGGTGGTGTACACTTAGCAGGAACATTTTAGAAGCAACCTGGTTGCTGCATTTTGGATAAGTTGCTGCATGTACACAGATTTATTTGGCAGTCCAAGCTATATAGCATTACAGTATTAAAGTCTAGGGTGTCCATTACGATGATGGACGGTAAAACATCTGCCAACTACCACAGTGGTAAAAATCCGCCCGCCTACACCGTCTGAATACCGACCGAGCAATTACGATGCCGCGAACCGAAAACCGCCGGAGGCGGAAAATAAACAAAGAATACCGCCCGCCCATGTCCGAGTGTAAGTCCATCCGCCCGCCACGGACGGAAAGACGCACGACAACCCAAAACCGCCCACCCTGACGACCGAGACACCGCCCGTGAAATTAGGATCGCACCGACATGAGCGCGGAAAACCACAAATACACTGCCCGCCAGCGTAAACAACAGTGACGAAAATGGACACGGCGGAAGCACTGCCGGCCAAGTCCATGCACAGAAATCATCCGCAGACAAAACCAAACACACACAACATGGCCAACAAGTCCACACAGCAACCCACGCACAAATACCCAAACACAGTACACATTCCGGAAACACCCCCCCCTGGACAAACAAATCAACTACAAATCCCAGAACACTAGCCACAACACACCTGAAAACAACAGACCATCATGACACACCCACATAGGTAAGTACAAAACCAGCCCCTTCACAGACCACAACCCCCTGCAACATTACAAACTGAGGACGAGAGCACACAACACAGCGAGACAGAAAGGACAGCAGCACACCACAGAAACGCATATATCACACACATCACCACCACCACCACCAAACACCGGCCACACAAACCCCCTGCACATCACACACCACACACCGCACCAGCACCACAAACACCAAAACACACACCATGGCATCACACAGAATGCCCAAGTTCACTTCCACTGAGCTGACGGTCATGGTCGACGAGATCGTCAAGGTGCACCCACAAATCTATGGCAACCAGGTCCAACAGACACCACCAGCCACCAGAAACAGAATGTGGAACAGGATCGTAGACCAGGTCAATGCAGTCGGGAACGTGCCACGCAACAGAGGCGAAATCAAAAAAGGTGGAACGACCTGAAAAGCGTGGTCAAGAAGAAGGAGGCAAAGAATCGTGAGCTGGCTGCCAGGACTGGCGGAGGTAATCCCGCGCTATTCAAGACCTTCAAGGCGTGGGAGGAGAAGGTGCGAGTCATCATACATCCGGAGATCCTCACCGGATTACCAGGGGGAGTGGAGGCTGGTAAGTACAAACAAACGTATACCAGCACACCGCTATGTACTCACATGCACTACCACAATGCCATAGCTCAGAGGGACAAACACCCCCACGTCCAGTACACAATACACAAGACATCACTCACACATGCAACAGACACTCACACACACAGCCCAAACCTACCAACTAACAAAACCATGGGGGCATGTGTACAGTCAGCCAGCACCGCAACTCCCACCAGGTCCCCTTGTACTCCAGAAGCGCCAGAAGGAGCACTCCCCACACCCACACCCATGTGTCAGCCATAGCTGCACTAACCAACAAGTAACAGGTAAGTAGCCGGAACACAAAGTCAGTGGGTCGGAGGGGGACAGCTGAAGTACAACACCCACCAGGCCCCCACTCCCACAGACCAGCAAGGTGGAGCACTCCCCACACCCATGTGTCAGGCACAGCTGCAGTAACCGACAACTAACAGGTAAGTAGCCGGAACACAAAGGCAGTGGGTCGGAGGGGGACAGCTGAAGTACAACACCCACCAGGCCCCCACTCCCACAGACCAGCAAGGTGGAGCACCCCTCCCTCCCAGCACCATGTGGCATCCATTGCATTGCGCACTCAAAAACAACCTGTAGGTGGGAAACTGTACAGGGCGGGGTGTCTGTAGGCATGAGGACTGTACTACGACTGACACATGGGACATGTCACGTAGCAGAGGAACACGCAGCACTGCTCCCAGTCACAATCATGTGACCAATGTGCACACGGACATGTATTACAGAGTCATACCCCACATGACCCATCACAGATACAGCAACACCCAAGGAGCCACGTCTGCATGCACAAGTCCCACTGGAGTACAGACCCACATGGCATGCACTGTGCCACCCACCACACACATCAGCAACACCATCGAAGTCTTGTCCATGTAGTCCTAACTGCCTGTCACCCACACATCGGACAACAACGCCCATGTAAGACAGACCTTACTAGAAGTACCAACTTGGAACCACAATATTGCACACAAAGACAACTGGACCCATGAAACACACAGGCACACAATGCACATTCAACATATCATCCATCTCATCTCTCAGCCCCAGTGTCATGAAAGGTATGTCATCCGAACAGCTGGCCCTCATACAGTAGTCATGCAAAGATACCTGCCCATGACAAATCATGTGCCTGCAGTGACTGAAGCGCACGTCACACTGCGAGTAACAACACACATAATGTAGTCAACACCCCAAGAGCACTGCATTGATGCACATGTACGAGGGCAGCATGCACACAAAGGATTTGGCCCATCTGCAATACGTCGTGTGGCACACAACAAGCACGAACTCACAACAATGCTACCAATGTAATGTCCATGAATGATAACAGTCAGCAGATATGCCGGGCATGTTAGACAGACACACACCTTCGTCTATGCACTGTCATGTTGCCAGAACACATGTCACGTCCTGCACCCATTACTCACAGTATGTACCCCAAAAGCATATTTCAACCCAAAAGCGTTTAGGGGGCTGTACCCCCTTTTGGCATCAGCGTTTCTAAGCGTACCATTTGAACACCAAAAGCATCGTTCAACCCAACATCGTCGATGGTCCTGGAGCCCCCATACACCCGACCCACAAAATGTAGGAGCATAGCAACACACACCCATCGGCATTGCTAATCCGTCCCATGCCACATGTCCACATCACACAGTTCCATTGCCTAGCCAACACATACACACATCGTACATCCACACACGCCCCTGGGAAACCTGTGCACGACAGTGCACGAACTGTGAATGTCAGACAACCAATACATACTTTGCTAGGTGCAACACAATGACCTATCTCATTCTCCCCACAGGTGCCGAACTGCTGGATGCTGTAGAGGGAGACAGCAGCCAGCACAGCCAGTCCGCAAGCCCCCGACCCGGACTCACGGATGTAGAGGAGCTGGACACCTCTTCGGACGCGGACCACCCAGCAGGCCCATCTGCAGTGGCAGGGCACCACCGCTCCCCAGGGCCCCTCCTGCCCACCAACCCATCACCCAGAGCTGCTGACCAGTCACAGACCCCTGCTGCCACGGTCGTTGCGGCCACCACCACCGCCGCAACCACCACCACCACCACCACCACGCCATCCCTCGCCACAGCCCCTGCGCAAGGGTTGGCACGGCCGTCGGGCTCCACCCTGGGAGCCAGAGCGAGGACCGTGGTGAGCAATGTGGCTAGTGGGCAGGTCGGTGGCAGCAGTACTGGTAGGAGGAGCAGGGCCAGGCCAACGCCAACTGTGCCTGGGAGCCAAGCCCTGCCGCAAATCGACAGAGTCCTTGGGGCCTATCAAGAGGCCCAAGGAGAATGGGCCAGGTCGGCTAGCGACACGCGGGAGGTCCTTGGGGTGTTGAGGTCCATGGACGCCCATATGGGCCAAATCGCGGCCCTCATGGGCCAGCTGGTGGTGGGGGGAGGGCACAAGCAAGGCCAGCAACACCACCTCCGCCACCACCTGCTGTGGCGCAGGGTCGTGCAGCATCGCGTTCCCCTGCGTCCACAGCGAGTGAGCACTCCTCAGCCACCACCAGCGGCACATCAACACACCCCCCCCTACCAAACATGGAAGGGGCCGTCCGAAGAGGAAACAGGTGTCCAGAGAGGACTTTGCACGCACCAAACGCCAGTGAGTCAGCCAGCCACCTTGACCACCTACTGCATTGACTTGTAATATGATCCTACCCCACACTGCCATGTGAATGGCATGTGTCTGTTGGACTGTGGACATAGAACTCCATGGGTACACCTTGACCATCACGCAGCCATGACCGTCAACTCATTGTCACAGCATGCACCACATTTGTCATCACCTTGCACACAATCACATGTCACCGCTGTTAATAAATACACCTTGATCACAATCGGCTTAATGTGTCCTGGGTTTATTCAACGATGTGCAATCGCCACCATGAGCAGAAATGCATCTGCTGTGTGGTATGTCGATGGGACAGGAGAGGCTGTAGGGACCTAGGGGTGAAAAACAGAACAAGAGTACATTCAATGAGTGTGTCACACACTCATCACACAGTACTTGTCACCAACTACAAGCAATGTACACACATCTCACAGAGCAACAGGGCACAATGCTACAGCCACTGTCAGTGGCATACCAACCTGGACATGGACCATTGACACACAGCACTCAGTGAACAAAAGGCCCCCGTGACAGAGCACACATACACCTGCACAACTACAGCTACATCAGCCGTCGTACATGGACACTCACCGTCAAGTGAAGTAGCGGGCGATGAGCTGCTGACGCACATTCACAGCTTCATCCTCTCCACTGTCCTCTTCACTAGAGCTGTCCTGGTCTGCAGGCTGGGGCCCTGGTTGATCTCCATCATCCACAATTAGGGGGATCTGCTTGCGGATAGCCAGATTGTGCAGCATGCAGCAAGCCACTACTATCTGGCACACCTTCTGTGGGGAGTACGCCAGTGCGCCCCGGTGCGGTCCAGGCATCTGAACCTGGACTTGAGGAGGCCAAAGGTCCGCTCAACCACACGTCTGGTCCTCCCATGTGCCTCATTGTAGCGGACATCAGCTGGGCTCCCAGGACGTCGTAATGGGCTGAGCAGCCAGGGCCCATTCGGGTAAGCAGAGTCACCTGGGTGTGAGGGACACAGAGAACCGTTGCAATTCCAACTGGACACAAGACAGCATCGCACAGCCAGCACGCAACACTACTCCACATACTCACCAACAATCCAGCCATGGTCCGGTTGCAGATTGGTCATCAGACGTGGTAGGATGCTGTTGCGCATGATGTGCGCGTCATGGGCCGATCCTGGGAATTTCACACACACGTGTGAAATCACCATGTCCGCAAGGCACACCACTTGCACATTCAGGGAGTGCGTGTGCTTCCGGTTGCGGTAGAGGTGCTCAGTGGCCTGTGGTGCAACAAGGCCAACATGGGTGCAGTCTATTGCACCAACGACGTGGGGGATCCGTCCAAGGGCATAGAAAGCACCCTTCACTGCCGCCAATTCACGAGCCCTGGGGAATCGGATGTGTCTGTTCCTGTACAGCATCATGGCTGACAGTACATCCCTGAGCACCATGCTGAACATGGGTTGGGACATCCCACCTCCACTGCCCACTGTGTGTTGGAATGACCCAGTGGCGAAGAAATGCAGTGCAGCCATCACCTTAGCCGTGGGGGTGAATGCTGTTGGATACACCCTGCGAGGACGGAGGTGGGGTTCCAACAAGGCACATAGATGATGCAGGGTGGGTCGGTCCAGACGATATTTGCGGATGACCTCCACATCCACCATGTCTGATAGCAATTGGTAGGGGCGATGAATGTTTGGTCTCCGCCTAGGAAAGATGGAAGTGGACACATGTCAAAGCAACACCCCACATGGCATATTCACATACACAAAACATAAATGACTGAGCAGGCAATTGAATAACAGAACAGCTGACAAGTAGGGACAGCACAGCCACAATACACTTACACAGGTCCCCTACCAATAGCAATGGGCAGTGACACACCCCATTGCTATGAGCATGCACATGGGGATCTAGGCCTCAATCACTTGTAAGGCATGCTGATGGTAACAGGCTGCATATTCGGCAAGCGGCAACACCACGGCAACATGACTAGCTGCTGTGCATCACACTGCTTCCGAGGCTGGGTGTGTAGGGCACACACCAACAACGCTATGGACACAGGCTGAGCGGCCAAAACAAGTGGGACCTGTGGCATGAGGGGATATGAGACAGTCATTGATGTCACTACTGCACCCTATGTACAGCACTGTACAGATCACACCTCCAGAAACATTGACAGGTGTACACATTGAAAGCCCCATGCCAACACGGCTGTGTGCTTGCAATTACACATCACAAGTGACACGTAACATTGCACGTGCCAAGTGGCAGATGTACATAGTGAAAGATGGCATGTGTGTGCATATGCATATCCCATGCTCCCATGCCAATGTGTACATGATGATGTGCCAACAGACATGTGGAGGCTGAGCACTGGCCGTCCCTGCCTATGCACACAGCATGTTGTGGCCCTGTCCATTGTGGACCTGCACCCACACACAAATCATGGCCACACCTGCAGATGCATTGCGCACATTATACTGTGTGGTGCACATGGCATCAGCGGACTGTACCCGCCATGGGCCAGGCCCTTACGGCCAACTCCAATGACCCTCGTGGTTGCACCCTGCGTGTTCCACTGTGGAGGTAGGAGTCCAGGGCCAGCTGGGAGCAGGCCAACGTCTGCAATTGAAGCTGCCAGACATGATACACGAATTGCAGCAGCTTGCACCCACTGAAACTGCCCCAGGGGGTTATATGTGTGTGTGAGTGGGACAGGCATAACCACAGCTACCTGGAACTGCAGCCTGGCACCCCTCGACAACACCTGCTGCTGCCACCACTCCACCTACAAGTGGATGACGCTGAGGACATGTCCAGGTCCACTCACCAGCGAGGAGCTGGAGATCCTGGATTCCGAGCTCCACGCACACTGCACATGGCTATTCCTTGCGAAAGTTGTGTGTGAGAGACAACTGCAGTGTGTGTGGGAGTGCATGTGGGGGACACACATGTCGTTGATCCGCAGCACTATGAGTCAGAGCCTGTGGTGTTCAAACATGCACTGCTCACCATGCTGACTGCAGGTGGCATGGGTATGTGAGCTCTCGGGCGCTTTGACCTGTCTGTCCCTCCCGAGTGGTGGTACATGGCAACTTCATGTCAGACATCCAGTGACACAGACAATTGGCAATGCAGGTCTCAGTGCACTTGTTGGTCGTGTGGATGTCAGGCTGGGGCCATGCTGCCCTTCTCAGTCCCAGCAGGCCTGGCCTGCACATTGACTGCACAATGCCAGTAGGTGCCGACACAGACTGCCTAGTGGGTTACATGTGTCTCCTGTTCAGGACCCTCCGGATGAGCGCTAACTCAGTCCTGTCGATTGGACACACCGTGCCTCGTGATAGGGATGTGTGTGAGAGATAGAGGCACTGAATGTGACCTCCATTGCGGGGTGGGCCATGCACAGGGCGAGTACGTTGATGGTTGCGCAGTGTTGGTCACAGTGGGTACACCCACACAGATGTGTTGCCTTGTGATCTTTTTCTAGGTCCGCCTGACAATGGACAGTAGATGTGGGCAGACTACACATTGCTCGATGTGCTGTCTATATGCATGTGCCTTCACACCAGGCACAACTGCCCCTGCACATGTGACCCCTGCTGCACTCAGTGCTGGGTCTGTTGAGCTGATGCACCATCTGTGCGTGGGGCAGACAGCTCTGCTCACTTCCGTCATTGCCCATGACATCACTTTGCCGCAGGTGACATGGATCATGGAGGGCCCACATGTACGCGTGGGTGGACTACACAAGACTGTCCAATGGTTGTCACCCCCAGTCAGTGCTTCGAATGGGTAGAATGTGGTGCTGGTACTCATTTTAATGTGTCGAGTGGGCGGGGCTAGGTGCGGGGCTACATGCAAGACATGGGAAGTTCATCGGCTTATCTACTAGTTGCAATACACACGAGACACGTCTTTTTCCGACCACATCAGGGTCATTCCTTAAACTGGCTGAAAATCAAACAGTCATCTTTTGCACTGTCCTCATGGCCTCCCCTCGCTCACCCCAATATGCGTTTGCACCTGAGCAGCTAGCGCATGCACAAGCAGCTCCAAGCTCGCCCCAGAGAGGCCAAGGAGTGTATGTGTGGGTCCAGTTGAACAAGTGGTCTGTCTCACGGTATAATAAGTGCCGGGACGCCGTCCACCTGCGTGGTGCACCGACTCGAGACACGGGCAACATTGACAATGCATGACAGGCTCCGCAGTCCGGATACACCACCTGCAACACACAGAGGCTGTAGCTGCCCTAGCGGGCCAGGCCGCGTCCAACTGGAGCTCATGGACCCACACATTCACTCTTTGGCCTCTCTGGGGCGAGCTTGGAGCTGCTTGTGCACGCGCTGGCTTCTCTGTTGCAATGGCATGTAACGTGTGTGGGTGTATTGGCAATGGGTGGGATGGTGCGAGCCACCTTCCGTGACGTCACTCCTGCTTGTGATGTGTGCGTCCCCCACTACTTCCATTTGACTTGTGCCATACTACACATTGAGGATGTGTTGCCTGCGTGATGTGACCAGGAGGAGCGCGCCATGACCTCTCACCCACCATGCTCCACTGCCATCCCGTGCCCTGGATTGCCTGTGCAAGTGGACAATGTTGGGGATACACCAGGTCGACAGGGGATGTGAGTGCCTTGGCAAGGGCCTGGCGGACGCACAGCAGTATCCAGCATGTCCACGGAGGGTGGGCTGACGTCTACACTTGATGCAGCATTGATCGTGTGCCCGCCTGTTGTGCACACACGAGTTCACATTCATCCCCAGACAGGTGGTCTTTACAAATTCCCAGGAGAGCGGCAATGTACTGTTCCTGAATCCTCCCAACACAGCGTGTTTCAACATTGCATGTGCGCACCTACCCGTCACACCCACCCACCTGAGCCATGCGTAACTCCCGCTTCACATGACACATGTGTGTCTTCCACAGTTGTGCTACTCATTTGCGTTGACATCCAATGACAGTGGACTACATGGTCATCTCACGACTGCCGTGTACTTCACACACTCTCATCCTCTCTCATTCGTACTTGTGAAATGAATCAGCAGAGACACATTTTTGCTTCAAGCCATGTATTGGGACTTATGTCCTCTGTGATGCAGTATAGTGGACACTACTGGCAGCGAAATGCATGTGGAGGATATACTCAGCATGTGTACACATAGCATAGGGTGTAGGGGTACATGTGATTAGTTGTTGACTGTGGGATGTGGGCTTCAGAGTTACAACTACTTAGCCGTTGCTGTGCTAATGTACATTTGCTAATTACTGTGGTGCTGCTGACTTTGACACAGACAGTATACATTTAGCCTACCAGTCCGCTTGTCATCATGGGCACAGTGCATCTCAGTTCCATGTTACAGGTTTGCTGCTATAGTTACTCATACACACGTGCGTGGAGGTGACATCAGGGCATGGGCTTACGTGCATGCAACGGCGTCCCACTTGTTGTTGCGATGTGGTGGGTACTGGCCATGTCACAGTCACTAGGCTCATGTTGTTGGTGGATGCACTTGTTGTCCATGCAAAGGTCCTGGCACGGACGTTCAGAGGAGGTGAGGTGACAGCTCTCACATACTACAGCAGGACGATTACTGTCCACTGACCGGTGCATATGTTCATGGGCGCAGGATCCATATCATGGCATGGTTGTACATGCAGTTCTGTCCATGTGGTTGCCATACACAAATCCCATGCCTCTGCCTCCCCTGTTCATGCAGAGTTACTGGATGTGATGAGGAACAGAGTGCATGTCCCGAAAATATCAGATGTCATGGCAGTGTAGTTGATGGTGTGGTGTCAGTTGCAGGTTGTATGGTATAGTTGTTGTACTGATAACTGCCTAGTCCGTACGGAAGCCAAGCATGGGTACGGTGTGGGACATGATTGTTCAATTGGGGGTATAGCGTCGGGGCCCGACGAATTGACAGGTTGTCAGGTATGCGATACCTTCCAGCAGGGCTTCCATGGCATTGGTGGTAAACATGGATGCCATCCAATGTAGCGGATGGTGGCTGTCAAGGTGTTGGTCGTAAGTTGTCCCTTGTAGGAGCATGATGGGACATGTTGGATGACATTCGATGTAACTGTGATCCATAATCCGTCGTGTGGAGGCACAGTGGTCCCATTGCAGTGAGGGTCCGATAGCAGCCACATACGCCATGCCCCCATAGGCTGAGCAGACCCTGTCGTGGACGTCCAGGGGGTTGAATAGTTGTAGCAGGTCCGCCCTTGGACATGCTGGGTTGGAGAGACATATATCCACAGGATAGTGGAAGGGACACCTCCGACAGTAGAAGACGGGGATGACGCAGCTGAACAATGCGATGCGGTAAGTTAGTCGGTAACTTACATTCAGCAAGGCCAGATTTTCACATCCCAATATCTGTATCAGGTTATGTTTGTACAGCTTCATCTGTCCGGCGTAGTTGGGTAGGTGTGGTGCAAGTGCCATTTTGCTGCAGGGCGATGTGATGGCGTGCTCCGGCTGTCTGTGCAGTCTGCAGGGTGCAACCTCCGACGTTGCTGGGAATTCTGTAATGGTCGTAGGGAGGCAGGACTTGTGTTATGTTGGCTTGTGCGGAGGACACGGGCCCTCATCCCACATGCTTCTCTGAATGGTCAAGGTCAGTGGTGTCTGACTCCTTCCAGATAACTTGCATGTGAACCACATGGGGAGTGTTATCATTTCTTTTTCTGTTCTGAATGTTCTTTGGTGTTATGCGCTATCTGCCCTGTGGCCGCTTCCCTCTGCATGCCTGTGTTGTTGTTTTTTGGGACATTGACTGTTTTCTCCGGCTTGTTTAGTCGGGATGTGGTTTCAGAGTGGGAATGGAAGGTCATTCAGTGCTGTCTCCTCTCCCGTGTGTGGGCGTCAGGCTGCGTTTCCGCTATTCGTTGGGCCTTGTGTGTGGGTGTTATAATTGGAACCACCTGTTGTCGGTCCCCGGGATCTTTAATGTTACGTATTGCATGTCTTGGTATTGGGTGCAGGGTGGTATCGGTGTTTCTGTGTGGTACTGGCGTGCCTTTTGCCGACGGGGTCCAGATTCTGCTCGGTGATGTTGCCGCCGCTGTGTGCTTCGCCGTATTTTGCACACAGGGGTGTGTCCTAATTTGCCGTGACATCACTGACATGTTCGGGTCACTTGTGTGTCGTCAGGTTGGCAACAGTGATTTGCCAGTTGGGGACATGACTGTGGCAGGGCTGTCACGTGACATGTGCGTTCTGGGTGGGGCTGGTGTGTGTGGTGTTTGGTTGTGACCCTGTAGAATTTGTGTGCGGCGCATACATGGCGCTGCCATTGGCCTCTGTGTTGTGCGCATGTGTGGGTGCAGTGGTGGATGTGTTGTGTCCACGCAGGGAGTGTCGGGGGGGCCATATACAGTTGTCCCGCCCTTGCAGTGTGTGTGCGGTGTTTGCGTGCCCTTGTTGTGTGTCTGCCTACCTGCGTCTCCGCGGTGCGTTGACTCCTAGGTTCTGCATCAGGTAGAGCATGGGGAGGGCCTGCAGTGCTGGATTCATGCTCGGGGGTCCACCTCTTTGCTATCCGTACTGTGCGTTCGGGTTTCCGCCTTGCTTTCACGTGCGGTGTCTCTTAGCCGGGGGAGCTGTTTGGTTGTGGCATCGTAATTTGTACGCCGGGCGGTACGTGATTTCGTCGGGCGGTGTGTCTCCATTGGGCCGCGCCGCTACGTGAACGGGCGCACTTTGATGGTGGACGGCGTCGCTGGCTTACGGGCGGTGTTTGGCTGTCTTTTCACATCCTAATTGGGCGGGCGTGTGGGCTGCGGCGGGCGGACGGTAACTGGTGGTTTTTGCATCCGCCAGCACGGCGGTGGTGCTTCCACCCGCCATGCTAATGGGCCTCTAGATGCCATAAAGATATTTGTAATTATTACCTCATGGAAGATGGTAGAAAGGCAGAAAATACTTATGGTCACATCAGACATCTGGGGGACTATAGTCCTCAGAATCCTGTGCTGCACTTTGGGGGAGAGGAGAAGCAGCAAGAAGGAGAGCCCTCTCCTCGCATCAGTGCTATATTGTGCTTCACCACATCCACAGCACGGGACTCATGCAGGATGTGCCATGGCCAAAGGCGGGCCAGTTCACACCCATTGGAGCAATGGAGGAGGGTGGGCTGGGCCACCTTTGTTGTTTATTTCACTTTGTGGCCATAACCTCAGGTACTGTGACTGACATTTCTCTAAAAAGCTCCTTTGATTCTTGTGTTTGGTGATATTTTGCTTAATACAAGGTGTGTTATTAGCCATTTAATTGGTTGAGAGCAATGTGTTTGCTGATATAGTTCTTTAGTTGCTCTAGGTTACTATTGTGTCTCTATTCACCTTTCGTTCTGATACAGCATTTTCTGGGCCCATTTGCTTACCTTTTTCTTTGACTGCGAGGTGATGGGAGTTAACATTTACATCAATCAAATTCAATTAACAGTGCAACCCATTTGGCTACACAATGAGGACCAGAAATTGGTAGATTGGGTTAAGAAGGTTTATTACAAATTCAAAATTAAATACACAACTAAAACCATGCTATTAAGATACAGAATAACAACTAGGAAACACAACCTCCTGAAGATGTTTAGGCTTACCAGTATTAAACACACAAGGAATTCAGTCACATCAATACAAAAGATTAGTAGAAGTAGCTGATGCTCAGAGAAAAGTCTCAGGTTTTGTTGTCTAAGCATAGGTAAATATAGAGTCCCTTAAATTTGAATCCAAGCTTAGAGGATGGTTCTGTTAACCTAAAGATCTCAAACATCAGGAAATTCCAAAAGCCAAACAAATTAAATTTAGTAGGTGTCAGCATCGCAGAAGCTTGGTCAAGAGTCTTCTATGGTAAAAAGAAAGTGTTAGCCTAAGCCACACATAGGAAGGGATCAAATAGACATTAAGGTCTAAACCTCTCAAGGTTCAGGGGAAATGTTCTAAGCATTCATGAGAGAAAGTATCAGGATCTGCAAATAGGGGTATGGAAGGCTCCAAGAGTCTGGAAAGCATCCGTCTAGAGTAAAAGGGGAGTATGAAACTCCAACAGTGTGAACGCTAAATTATAACTAAGGCTCCCTGTCTTCCGTTTTTACAGATTTTTACAGATAAATACGGACAGAAAACAATGTATTTTCCATCTGCATTTATTTTTAATAGTGGAGAAATACAGAAAATTGTGCTTCTTTTAAGTGACTCTGCGTGCTGTCTTTCATGAATTGTAGCCTAGCCAGCCATGGCCCATGTAGGTAAGAGCGGTGGGGCGGGGTGAGGGGGGATTTCGACGGACGATGGCGAGGGAAAGTTAAATAAATAATACATTTTCACTCGTCATCGTCCGTAGAAATACTACCCCACCCGGCCTCACCACTCTTACCTGCACGGGCCGCGGCTGAGCCTAACAGCTGAGCAGATGGGCACCATGGGAAATTAAAAAACAGGGTGAAATTTCTGTAAATAATGGCATATGTCAACATACATTTGTGGTATAATGCTAATATTTAGTGGATGTATTGTTACGTAATATTTGGCAGCTTAAATAGTTAAATCATGACAGACATCAAACTATGAGTGTCTGTCCTATTAGTTAAATAAATATGGAAATGTACAATTTTTCAACTTCATTTATACACAAAACACAAAATAAATATGGATAAATACAGATAAAACGGCCTAAAAATAAATATGGATAAAAATTGACGAAAATGTTAAAAAAATAAATACCATAAAACCGGGAGCCCTAATTATAACACAGTACATCCTCTACGTAACACCCTATTTGTACGCATCATCAGGGGTCCATTGTTCTTGTCCGGTTTTCATGTTGCAGACTGCAACATTGGGGAAGTCTCACACTGGACATGGGAATTAAATCAGTTTCTCACTTGCAAGCCAAGTGGCAACATTGCTCAACAAGCCTTTCAGTTGACACTCTGGTTCCCCATGTGTCCTTCGTCAAGTCTTCTTCTCAGGCTGTTTCTGTCTATAATGCATATGAATACCTGCAAGAAATGTCACGTTAGCAGAGAATGGAAAACAGCATTTATGCAGCATGGTGAAATACAGGCCTACTTAGGACAAGTTAAACATTAACTCATTGGTGCACATTTAATATGTGTGTGCACATTTAAACACTTGTAAATATAAGTTTCTTGTGCATCAGATCCACATTACATGTAACATTCAGTAAGTCATTAAAATATTCCTGTGTAAATATGGTGAGGAGCTATATTTAAATCAAGTATATGAAGTATTAATGCAGACATTACATAATGATTTTATCGTTTTAAGTAAAATCACATTCTACATAGTTGAGGATGGTCTCTATTTTGTTTGCAAATCAATAAATGTTATACACAGTATTAAAGCACACATTAAGAAAATCGAATTTCATCTTTATAGTGAATACATTATCTACTAAATGAGGAAGGTTTATTAATGTCTCATTGGATTCCGTTAAAACAAATAATATGAGCAAATTCTCTAATACTACAATGAATGCACTCTTTAATACTGAATGACAAGTCCAACACTTACATTAGTTCATTAAACCATCCAAGAAACATGTCCTAAGTGCATGTTCATACCATGTCCCTGTTAAATATCTGTGATATATAAAGAGTGAGCAGCGTTTGTGCTGAACCAGTCCCATGTATATACCTCTGCTCATTCTGTCTGTAATGCCTATAAATTAAATTGGGGCATTGTAGGGCGGAATGGGGAAATGGATGGCTGGTGATACTCATACTGGTGCCAGTAAACCAAAAAAATCCAATAAATTGGCTGCAGATAATAGTGTATTAAACAAAATAATTAGCCTGATTGAGGAAGAAGAAACTATACTTAATCCTGCTACTTCTAAAGAAAACACTGGCAAAGATAAGAAATGCAGAATTCATGAATTCTTTTTAAGGAAACAGCAACACTCTCTCCTAACTGCACCTCCTCTTGAGGCTGTGAATCCTGTATTTTCCTTCATTTCAGTTAACAAATCATTGATACCTGATATATATTACACCCTCTATTCCATGTACAAACAGGTTCGCCCTTTTAGCCGAGCAAGAACTGATTAGACTAGTGGTTGGGATTGGAGAAAACAAACAAGGTCTTTCAGACAACAACTTAGGGACCTATTAGGATGGCGGGCGGACTTTAGTCCGCCCGCCATCCCAGTGGTAATGGGACCGGCCACCAGACATGCGGCAGTCCTGCACCCCTGATTAGGATACGACCGCCACCCTTACAGCAGCACCCGCCGCAATGTCAAATTGACATGTTGTGCATTTCCATGCACAACGTGGCAGGCACCGTGCGGTGCCTGCCAGCTTGTGCATGGAAATGGAGGGGGGTACCATGGGTACCCCCCAAGGGCACCCCCAGGGGCCTGCAAAGGGCCCCCAAAGTAATTCCCCGCCAGCCTTTCCATGGCGGCATCGCCGCCATGGAGAGGCCATACACCGCACGCATCATAATATGGATGGCGGTGCCTGCTAGGCACCTACACCGTATTAGAGGCCCAAGTCCGCCCGGCCGGCAATCGGAACGATTGCCGACCAGCGTAAAAGCGGCGGACGCACTTTGCGTCTGCCGCGATACCCCCCACCATTATAATATGGCGGGGGTATTACTCGTTACGATGGCGTAACGGTCGCCACCGCTGGCTTGGCGGTGGCGAACGTTACGCCATCCTAATGACTCCCTTAGTTGGGGAATTGCTAGAACTGATTATAGGGCTGCAAAACGAGGTAAGCTACCTAAAAGAGATGGTAATGAATTTCAAGATCAAAATTCTAAATTCCATCTGCGGATAAGTACAAGCCCAACTACAACCTTGCAAGTTAAGGATAAGTAACAAACAACGGAGCCTCTCCTACCCTCTACTAACTTTTGTAGTTCTGTAGACTATGCTTTTCAAACCTATCCTACACTTTGCACTAAACAGAGCAATCCTACTTGTGGGCATTTACCTACTGACAGCCTTTCCGATCATCACTCTGAGAGATGCAACAGGTTTCTAAACCATAAAAGGAGGTTGGAGACAGTTGATGATGTGTGAGTTGGACAGTTAAGAAGGGTGCAATCTGACTTATGGGCTGACCCTAATAGGAGAAGATGAACCCTACACAAATATATAAAATCTGACAATGTGACACATTTAATAACTCCAGAAGAACTTGTCCCTGCAGCCCAGCAGGAGCGACTGTAGTGAGGTTGTTTGGGAAAGGCAGCCTTTCCTATCATAGATCTGTGAGGAGACATTACTCTGTGGCACAATGAGAAATTTTCTTGACTTCCATTCCAAAAGTTTTACATTCTAATACTAAAACTGAAGGCTTCTTAATCAACAAGGTAATGCACCAGTTGAGTTCTGTTCCCATATGTCCATCCATCATCAAAGATATCTGTTGGGCAGATGGACAAATGATTCCTGAAAACAAATATGATGTTGTTAGAGTAGACTTTTACAACAGTGATATAGTGACAGGCTTAATGGCCATTGATGCCTGAAATATTTCCAATGGTCAAATATATATAACCATTTGATAAGGTACAAATTACCAGATCATGATTACCATTTTGAAGAATGCTTGGGGAAAACACATCATTATGGAAAGGGACAGGATGAGGCATCCCCTTTGAATTAAGTTGACTGACTAATTTAAAGTAAATCAGAAGTTGAACCTTCTCCATCTATATGTTTAGATCGTGCACACAAAAAAGAAAATGGAAAGTAGCAGCAAGGAGACCTCCCTAGATGTTGGACAGATGAGAGCACACCCTCACAGTACTGTGGCTATCTCTCTAATAAATTTCAGAAATACTACTGTTCATTAACAGTAGAGGAGAAAATGTAGAAGGCCATAGTAACCTTGATTCTCAGGCAGATAATACACCCTCATATAGGGAAGATGATAACAATGATGTTCTAACTGAGAAAGAGTATAATGACACTCAAACTGCAACACCTACATCTATAAAAGTATTCTCTTGGAATGTTGCTGGTTTAGGATCAAGGCTAGTGGACCCAGAGTGGGAATCCTTCATAGATGGACGTGATATATGGCTTTTTCAGGAAACATGAGGTTTAGAAGCAAACTATCTGTCAGGGTTTTCATGCTTACACAAAGATGTCATCCACACATGGAAAGAGAGTCCATTGGGGGATTTAGCAATTTGGGTCTAAACCGCCCTTAGTTGTTGAGTCAAAGTGATAAATATTGACTCAAATGATATCATGGCATCTGCTCTTAAATTCCCAAAGCAAAAAGAACAATTGATGGACAGAATGCAGAACAATGTCATACATTCACCCCAGTACAGAGATCTGGGCCTAAATCCATTGTTTTTTTGCTCACCATGACATTCCAGTTTGGACCCAGCCATATGCAAATCAGTCTTGACCCTGCACCCAATGGGAACAGTCCAGCCCGAACTACCAGGCCAGGTCCTCCCTGGACTGGAAACAAACATCCTAGGACCGGTTTCGGGCTTTCAGCCCTCATCAGCCAGGATAGCTTGACTCCAGTGGCATGGAGAGCACGGGACCCACGTCTGGGCATACCCGTCCCACTCAGGGTGACAAATGCAAAAAAAACAACTGATGGACAGAATGCAGAACAATGTCATACAATCACCCCAGTACAGAGATCTGGGCTTAAATCCATCGTTTTTTTGCTCACCATGCCATTCCAGTTTGGACCCAGCCATATGCAAATCAGTCTTGACCCTGCACCCAATGGGAACAGTCCAGCCCGAACTGCCAGGCCAGGTCCTCCCTGGACTGGAAACAAACTTCCTAGGACCGGTTTTGGGCTTTCAGCCCTCATGAATGATGGATTTAACCCAGATCTCTTGATTGGGGTGAATGTTTTGATTTGTTCTGCATTCCGTCCATCAATTGTGTGTCTTTTGCTTTCTTGCCCTAAGTGTGCCGGGTATGCCCAGATGTGGGTCCCAGGCTCACTGTGCCACTGGATTCAAGCTATCCTGGTTGATGAGGGGTTTAACCCCGAAACTGGTCCTAGGATGCTTGTTTCTGGTCCAGGGAATACCTGGCTTGGCAATTCGGGCTGAACTGTTCCCATGAGGCACAGGGTCAAGACTGATTTGCATATGGCCGGGTCTAAACTGGGGTGGCATGGTGAGCAAAAGAATGATGGATTTAACCCAGATCTCTTGACTGGGGTGAATGTTTTGATTTGTTCTGCATTCCGTCCATCAATTGTGTGTCTTTTGCTTTCTTGCCCTAAGTGTGCCGGGTATGCCCAGATGTGGGTCCCAGGCAATTATGTGTCTTTTGCTTTCTTGAATTCCCAAAGGGCCACATTATAAAATTATATAATATACATAATAGAATCTCCGGTCGGAATACAAAATCAAAAATTATTATGCAGCTAGAAGCCAGTTAAAATAATTGGGCAGGGAAGGGAAATTGCAGGGGATTTAGTTACTACTTTTGAGCCCCTATCATGTAGTCTGAGAACAGGATTCACAATGGGCAACACCAGCACTGGAATTGCCGGCTGTCAAATGGTCAGCCAAGGTCATCCAATTAATAGCATTGACACTGGCCTGGGATCTAAGAGCATGTAACAGTAGGTGCAAGGAAGATAGGTTGGGTAAATGTACATTCAATAGGCCAGGCTGTATGAGCCAAATTGAGTATGTTCCTGTAGACCTAGCCCTTTGGCATTTGCTGGAAGATATGATTATCATAGATCCCAAGGAGAGTGATCATAATGCTCTTGTAACAACAATTAATGGTATGTTGAACCCTTCTGTAAAGGCTCTTTCCTTCTGTCCAGGAGATAATTTGTGTACCAATAATAAAAAGTGTATAAAATGGAGCAGGGTACAAAGAAATTGTGAAATCCTGATCAATAATCAAGCTTTAGTAGAAGGCATGATGAAGATTATGCCTGACCTCTATGCTGCAGGAGGCTCCTCTGTGATGATGGAACAGCACAACCCCCTTATGCATAATATTGGATATCTAGTATCTCGGTATGTCAAACAAAAAAATACAAATTCTGCTAAAATTGCATGTTTTAACAAGGCCTGTAGGAGAGCGAAGAGGTTGTTATTTCATGCCCTAAGAAATATTAATAAAGCTGATACCCACCTTACTAGGAAAACACATAAAGGCACCCTGTTAAAGGCGTAAAGAGATTGGGAGAGTTCAATCTGGGAGGATTTTATTGTTGAGGCCAAATCTAATAACAATAAATTGTTTTGGGATATAGTTGCCCATTGCTCCACTGCAGTGCCCAATACATTTGAATTCTTTGTCCAGCCACAAGACCCGGTCAACCATTTCTTTAATTTATATAAACTGCAAAATGGCATGTTGAGGAAATAGCTGGATCCCAAACTTCAGGATAGAATTGACTAAAGCCCTACCTTATCCTTTTCATTACAAGATAAATATGCTGCTATAAAAGGGATCAAAAGAAATAAGGCCCGGCCTCAACAGGGTCCCAGGAGACCTTTATCTTTTAAGTCACGATGTCTGGGTCCCTTATAAAAATGTTATTTCAAATCTTATCTTAAAAGGGTAAGAATACCAGCATCCTGAGGCGGTGCAGAGATCATACCGATCTATAAAAAAGGCTCCTGCGAATTGCCAAAAAGTGTAGACTGATGAGTCTCATACATTGCCTGCAGAAGATATTCTACAGACAATTATTGAGCAAATTGATTACTGCGAAAGACATCTTTGCTCTGCTAATGGCAAGGTTCAGATCTAGGATGAGCATGCTTGACCAGATATTCCATTTTTGTAACATCTTATTAAAGACTACATTAATGAATGGGGGCTACTTGTATGTTGCCGTCATCATTTATGCTCCGCTTTTGATCTGATTCCAAGAAGTAAGCTTTGGGCAGTTTTGAATGAAATGTCCCCCCCTAATCTTCTGTCGATTTTGAAAACACAACACACTAGCAATTACTCGCAGGCAAGATGGGACACCGATGGGCAACTTACGGACCCAATTGAAATCCAGAGGGGAGTTTGACAGGGATGCATCTCAGCTCCAAAATGTTTCTCTCTTTATAGCAGTGATGTGGTAAACTGGTTGGATAAGGATGGTTGTGGCTCACCGAAACAAGGAGGTCAAAGGATCGCCCTCCACTATTTGTGGATGACACTCTTTTAATGTACAAAACAGCCCGAGACTTCTGCCAGCTTTTAAAGGCTTTTCAATTATTGTTTTAGGAGAGAGGGTTGGAACTCAGTACAAGTAGAACCAAATATATGATTTTTAGTCCCCATATAAAATGACCCCTTAAATAAGCATATGAATAGGCATGGAAGACCTTGACTCATAATTTGTCATTAATTTTGCAGCCACAAAAAAGTCAAATATCCTTGCAGAAGTATAGTTTATGCATTATTAAATTGCATAAGACCGCTATATCAAGGGACATTTCACGGACCCTAGAACCTTTCCAAATAAAGGCCTTGGGGGCTGCTTTTTATGGATCTAAAATATGGGGTTACTTGAATTGTGACATCCTATCAATAACTGAAAATAGATTTCTCAGATCTTTCTTACCACTTACCCAGAGTACCCCACTTGCTCCACTATACTTAGATGTGACACACCATTCTATTGCACAGAAGGTCCATATTCGAACAGTTTTATATTGGTATCACTGTTGGACAACTGATCAGCTGGCACCCTATAGAGGTGTGCTAACTGAACTAATCGGTTGTATTTATAGACTCAAGATACCCTTGGGGATCTCTAATAAATCCATTTTCATTGGAATGGGATTAAAAGATTTTGGTTACATCCTGAAGAGATCTTCTTGATTTTGAAATGTCATCTCTGTTCGAACCATTCATACACTATCCCTTTTTTTACCTTAGCCAAGAAACTCTGGGGCATATTCTCAAGAACGTGTGATAACCACCGCAAGTTTAGCTTAACGCAACTTTGCATATCGCAGTCTATTGCGGGAAAACAACGCTGTGTTAACGTAGTATTCCCAACCTGGCGGCACCATGCGATAGTCCCACGATAATGCGTCAAGTGACCGCGTTAAATTTAACGTGAAGCCGCAAAAATGCGAAACACGAACGCGAATAAAGTTGTGATGAGGCCAACCACGATACAAAAATCAGCGATAACCAGCGACAGGCCTGCAATTCCCACGCGTCATGCGGGAAAATGCACTATAAAAGCTGAACAAGAAAAACACACCATAAACAAAATAAACTGCGTAGCAACATGTATGCACCTGGAACGAGTGCCCAGGTCAACGCGAACCCCACAAGCCCCACAGACCACCAGCAAGGAACCTCGGGGTCGGGGACGGCCAAGGAGAAGAGGAAGATGGGGTACAGTCCGCATGACAACCGGATTATCGTCACGGAGGTGACAGAGCACTAACAACAACTGTCCGCCACCTCCACTGTGTCATTGGCAACACAGACGGAAAAATGGCATTCCATCGTGAATGCAGCCGGAGTGTCGAGGAGGGCAAGATGCGCTGGAATGATGTGAAAAGCCAAACCAAGCAGAAACCCACTGCCAACAGGAAGGCAGCAACGGCGAATGGAGGTGGGAGTCCTGCGCCACAGGAGGAGCCGGAGCAAATGGTGGCCACAGTCATCAGTGTGGAGATGGTGCAAGGAGTCAGGAGTCCGGACACTGCTCGACATGACCTGACACAACATCAACAGGGTGAGTAACGAACATGGACTGTGGGGACGGGGGGGACGGGCACAATGGCACACATGCACATCGACGTGTAGCACACTGCACACCCACAATGACCCGGGGTCATGTCCCTGATCCCCGTGGCACATTGCAGCACACATACAAACATCAAGTAGGCCCCTGTCCACCATGTGCCCAAAGGGATCCCACCCCACACATCACCAATTCCACTACACACACATGCACCCGTGCGAAACACAGCAAAGATGCGTATGTGAGAGCCACACTGACAATGCAAGTGACACCACATGACGAGCAGCATGGCTGGAGTACAATCACCATGACATTGTGCACGCCACAAGACTGAGGTGGATGAGTGTGGACCACATCCGGAAAGGATCAGGTCACACTCTGACACATCCACGTGCACAAACAACCACTGACGTCAACAATACATCTGCAGACAAACAATGCACAGGAGTACAAAAACCGTCCAAGAGCACAAATGACCCAAGTCGCCAACATCACAGCACCTTAAAAGCACAAAAGCCAAAGCCACACCGCCTCCAAGGGATAAGGGACAGCAAAATCACAGCTGCAGGTGCGACTCTCACACAATGCAGCACACACACATAGCAATGACAGCACATCCACATGGACGACAATGTGGTACACAGTGCAACACTTACACTGCAGAACAGAGGACACAACTGGGTCCGCCTGTGCATAGAAAATGGCCAATCACTTCTGACATTGCAGGAAACAGTGAGATGCAAATGTACGTGTACAACCTCACCTAGGTCATGTAGTCCAAATGTCCACTGTCCCGCATCAAATAGTCCGCCCCTCCCAAACAGTCACAATGTACATTGTCATGCAGTCTGTATGTAAACTTGAACAATGCGTCAACATACATGCCAACACAATGTCAACAATCATCTCCCCTTCACATTGCAGAGGGACAAACAACACCTCCAACAGAGCAGACCAGACAACTCTACAGTGAAGCTGAAGAGGACCTCCACACTTCCGACACCAACGCCCTACAACAGTCCATGGACATCTTAGGCAATCGACCTCCAAGAGCAGGGCAGCACCGCTGCATCGAGGATACCCCACCCCCTGCACAGACAACACAGCTGGACACAACTACCACCCCGGCTGGCTCCCAGCAGCCCACCAAAGCACACATCGCATTCCAAGGCCAGGTGTCAGACTGCCAGAAGGGGGTGGCCGAACATGTGCGGGTGGGGTACTACCTCATGGAAGCCAAACTAGATCACATACGTGGGTGTCTAAGTCTCATCAGGGACCACCTACACTCCCCAACGGAGACCCACACTGCGACAGAGACACATGCCTTTGCACATTTCCAGTACTGAACCACACCTAGAGCCACAGGATAATCATCCACACCCCCACGCTGGACTGGCGTACGCCGGCCCAGTTCACTCCTCTTACGTATTGAGTGGGGGACGACAAAGCTACATGTGCAATGTCTCACCCGCTGCCTGCGGTGAAATGGCTGCGCCCTCTGTACATGGCACAATGTAAGGTTGTAGGGCCCGGGGCCCTAATGCATACATCATGAGCACACGGACACACTCAGATAGTTAGTTGAACTGGCTACGGGCACGTGCGCTCGACACCTTTATTGGCATGGTCACATGTACAGTGACGCATGTGCTGGATGTGTGTGGGGTGAGTGTAAGCCAGCCCTCATGGAGTCGTTGGTGCTGGCAACAACTTGAACAGTGATCACAATTAAATCGGAAACAGAAAACACCAGCATAACAGAAACAACTGTGAAGCAACATGGTGGTAGCCGGAGAAAGTACAGTGTTCACCCAACATGCAAGCAGAATGGTCCATGATTTGTGGTGCACTGAGTTAGTGGCACCTGAAGAGCTGAGCAGGGTATCAAGCTGATGATGGCACCCACGACAGGTGTGAGCAACTCTGATAGTCTGGCAGTAAGACACTTCCGACTCTGGTACCTGTTGTTTGGAGTTGGTCCTGGCGGTGGTGGCGTGTGCATCCTGCGGTGATGCGACATCCGGGTAGGTCAGGACTCGATTTGATGTGTGAGCCCAGGTGGACCGCAGTTGAGGCCGGAGGCAGTGGACAGCGCAGGGCCACAGACACATGGCCTTGATGACCCGCAGTCCATCGACCCAGAGGCCATCCAATATGCTATCAGACAGGGGCCATGACTTGAGCTGCACAGAGTTAGTGGCCCCGGATGCACTGCGGCTGGCACAGGCACACCGCCACGGGACGGTGACTTGCGGTGCAGTGAGATAGGGCCACGCGAGGTGAGTGGGTCCTCGTCGATGTCAAAGGTGAATGTAGCGGAGGTTTGTGGGGGACAGTGGAAGGTGTCCTCCAGGGCATGATGCAGAGGGCAGAAGCCGGCCGGAGGCGGCAAATGGAGGAGTGGAATGCTACAGCCTTGTTTTTGCCACAAAGTCAGTATCACCGACATGATGATGAAGACAACACCCAGTCCATAGACTCAGTCACCACCAAACTTCAACCAGAAAGTGTCTATGGATGTCGGGGAACAGACTCAGTGGCACCGGAGCTGAAATGGGATGCAGTCTGCGATGAGGCCAGTACAATGATATCAAGTCTGCCATAAATGAATCATGACTGAATTCCAAATGTGTGACCTACTCGAACGCAGTGTAGGCTGAAGGTGTAGTCATCAAGGGCCCACAGACACGTGTGGTTGGGATGCCATGCACATACTTTGTGTCACCACATCAAAGGGAGTATAGTGATTTAAACTCTGCATTGATATGTGTACTCAGCCATTGTGTAATCAAGACTCAGTTCCAAATGTGTGACCTACTTGACCGCAGTGTAGGCCAGAGGCAGCGGTCAGCAGGGGCCTAGAGCCACGTGTCGTTGGCCCGCGATGCACAGAGTTACTGACACCAGAGCAGTTGTCGGCAGTGTTCGATCACCTCCATAACGATGATCCTTTTCTCCTCCAGACTGAACCGCGTCTTCCTCTTACTCGTCTCCTTGCGTACAATGATATGAACTCCGCCATGCAGAAATCAAGACTCAGTTCCACATGTGTGACCTACTCGACCGCAGTGTAGGCCGAAGGCAGTAGTCAGCAAGGGACCACAGACAGGTGTAGTTCGGATGCTATGCACAGAGTTGGTGGCACCACATTGAAGGGAGTACAGTGATATAAACGCAGCCATAAAGTGTGTACTCTGCCATTGCATAATCAAGACTGAGTTCCAAATGTGTGACCTACTTGACTGTAGTGTAGGCTGGAGGCAGCGGTAGAGTACGTCAACGAGAAAGGAGTAAAGCGGGCACGTGTCGCGGAGGCCGTGATAGTCTGAGGAGGCTGCCAAGGTCGCGGGCTTCGGGCTTGGAGCTTGCGCCGGCACGTGATGGGTCTTCTTTGACACACGCCGGTGTCGGCAGGTGAGCAGTGAGTCCTGGCTGCGCAGGGGCGGGCATGACGGGTTCGCGGACCAGCGGCCCGGTGTGCAGCAGGCGCACAGGATCACAGGCCACACCACTCACGGCGACGGTGTTGGCCTCGTGGCGGGGTGGGAGGCACCGCCCTAGCAGACACGTTGGGCATTCCGGAAGAGAACCACGCCCAGAGCTTTTGCTTTTTATTCACACCCCTACGCTGGTCTGGCGTACGCCGGGCCAGCCCACTCCGCACACGCTTACAGGGGGGGACGTCACAAGCTACATTTCCGCGATCTTCCCCACTGGCTGGGGTGACATGGTTGCGTCCACTGTCCACTACACTCTAAACACCAGCAGTGCATGTAGACATGGATATGTCTGTGGTCTGCATACTGCAGTCTGTCCAGCACATCTCTGCCACACTTGGCATTGTGTACATTCTCATTCATGGGTCACTTGCCTCCTTCACACATGCCTGGTTCCCAACTCTCCCCACATTCCGCTATTGTGTGGCTGAGGTGCCATGCCGTTGATGGCTCATGTACATGGCTAACCAAGGTTGCCACAGTAAGTTGTGCTGTCATGTGTGGTGGTTGGGCATGTTGTTTGGCATGTTGTATGTGATTTTGTGACGTGTGCAGTGCCAGAGTTGTGAGTTGCATGATTGTGGAGTTGAGGTGTGTGGTGTGTTCATTTGGTACTTGCCAACGAGCAGTGCATTCCCATAGGTGCCATCCTGGAAGCGCTTGTTGATGTTGGACTGTTGGAAGATGAAGGGATCATGCACACTGCCTGGGTAGTTGGCTACGACATTGGTGAAGAGTCCCCTGTGGTCCACTATTGCCTGCACGTTGATGGAATGCATGTGCTTTCTGTTGCGGTAATTGTGTGCAGTAGTGTCGGCAGGGGGCACAAGTAGGACATGTGTGCAGTCGATTGCCCCCAACACGTGCGGGAATCCAGCTATGGCGTATAGTCCTTGCTTGGTCTCCAGCTGTTCCTGCGCATTGTGGGTGACGTAAAGGTACTGGGGTACCTAGCTGATGATGGCATCCAGGACAGGTGTGAGGAACTTGGATGGGGCTGGCTGTGAGACTCCTATGACTCTGGCGGTTGTTGGTTGGGAGGTACCAGAGGCCAACAGGTGCAGCACAGCCAGCAGTTTTGTCTGAGGAGGGATGTTGGTTGTCCGCTGAGTTGGTACCATCAGCCTGTGGGCATGATGTTCAGGATGCGGAGGGTGGTTGTCCTTTTGAGCCTGTAGTGGGCATTGACATTGTCTGGTGTTAGGTCTGTGAGGCTGGTGCATTTCCTGAAGGTCCGCTGTCTTTGTCTACTCTGCGCTGCCTCTGTGGAGGTCCGGTGGGGGGGTGGGGGGAGGGTCCGGGGGGGTGGCGGTCCTGGGGTGGGTGGCAGTCCTGGGGGTGGTGGTGGTGGGTGTTGTTGCCCTCTCGGGGCTCCGGGATGCATGGTGAGTGGCTCCATGGCATCTGTTGTTCTTCATGTGTGGCTTTGGGCTGGGCTCCCTTTCATGGTGCAGGTTGTCGTCCGACTTTACACCAGGTCAGAGCAGGTGTTAATTTCCTGCTGCTAACGCGCCTTATCGCCTGTTTTGTGGTCTTATCGCCGATGTGGCTGGTCGTTGAGAATGTTGAGGTGTGGTGTTGTCGCGGGTTTTTGCTCGGGAACGCCTACTCTGCATCTCATTAGCGATAGTTGCCGGGGTCATCTGTGGCGCTGTTTTTTGCGGATGCTTTCGCAGGTAAACTGGTGGTACCAGCTGTTAGCACCAGCTTGTGAATGGGGCGATACATTTATCGCGACTTTGGCTGCGATAAAGTGCCGATAACTCGGCGATAGCTCCTTGAGAATATGCCCCTCTATCTCCAATTTAGCTATGGTATTCTGAGGAATCAAACTGAAAGCTCTGATAAATGCCGCACTTGTGCTTGTGAGACAGAGACTGTGGCCCATTTAATCCTTTTCTGTAGGGAAAATGCTCCCCAAAGGAATAAATGGATAATTCCACTTGGTAGGAGTTTTGGTTTTAGATGATGTCAAGATGTATTAAGAATTCTTAGAATACACACTAGCACTTTAACTGTATATTGTATGTCGAAATATCTGCAATTAGTATGGTTACGTAGAGCAAAGTTTTTAGCAGATTGATGATTTATTTTTTAAACATGTTATGTCCTTTTATCCTAGTACTGTTTTAAAACTGAATGATTTGTATATTGGATTTTATGCTATATTGTAAGTCTATGGTTTATGATGATAAACTGTTTTATGTTGTACTGAGTTTTTATAGAAAGAACTTTCAGAAAGCAACAATTTTGTTTATGATGAAAATATTTTTGAGTACATACAGATAGAAAAAAATAGACTGTAACTGCACAGATTTTAGGTGTAGTAACTAAATTGATCTCCTATTTGAGCCCCATATTGATGGCAAATGTGACTATTTCTAAGTGGGTTCCTTAAATATTTTGAGGCCATCAGATTAAAGAAAGGAGAGTGGATGTGAATATGTAATATTAGAATTTTACTATTACTTTTGATTTTGAAAGTTTACTTGATACTGCTATTGAACCTTGAAATGATTTGAATATCACCTTCATCCATAAAGATGGAGTATTCAAAGTATTCTATCAGGTTAGCTTTGCGGGAACATAGGGATTAAACAATAGAGGAGATAAAATGGAACCTGGAGGAAAAAACAAAAGCTCGCCTTGTGGAGTCGGATCAGAAACTTCCTACTTTTACTAGTTGGACATTGTGTTTTAGGAAGTCGTTTTTTTACTGTGTCTCAACAGTAAGCTCACCCAACTTGTTCATCCAGATATGATGATTCATGACATCAATATTACAGAGTGGATAAAGAGAACATGGACTGTGAACTGTTAAAAACTGAATGCTGACAAGGTCTGTTGAGTTTCCTTCTTGATTGCATGACAAAAGGGTGACTTCTATAGTAGCCCCAGTGCCATCTCGCAGTCAATAGTATACATGTCTTGTTCCATCCTCCAGAATATGATGGAAGAATTTGGAAACACTATCAGAAAGGTTTGTGCATCTTGCTGCTTTAGCAGTCCACACCTTCTATTCCTTTACCCATACCATTAACTATATTCAACAATCTTATGGTTTGGGATAGCCTTGAGCATATTGGTTGATTTCGGCTGTTTTAGGTAGGCATATTCAGGTATGGGGCAACACATGAAAGGTGTCAGTTGTCTCCTTAAGAGTGTCCCGGATAGGAGGAGAAAGACTACAAAGGGTAAAATACCTCCTTGGCAATTTTGGAGCTCTTGATTGAACATTAAGAATATTACAGAAGTTAGTAGCAAGGTACCAAACTACCCTTGTAATCAGGATAGTGAATAGAGCCAAGCAGGACGATCCAGAAGAAAATCCAGTAGTATTTTTAACTGCAAGAAGCAAAAATCAGAGAAAACTTAGTAGCAATGGGGGAAAGAACTTGAGGCACAATGGAACAAATGCATAGCAGTGTGATCCTCACATGTAAATGGCTCCTTAATTCTGATTAGAAAAAGAAACTTGCATGACAGAAAAAGAATCTACTTCATCTTGAATTTGGAACTTCAAATAAAATTCTCTGGACAGACCACCATCTTGAAAAGGCCAATTTTTTAAGATTTTCCAGAAACACATGCTGCCACTGTGGCACACAAAGAAGATTTCCAATTTGAAATCATTTGTCCAGGGCTGAACTCCACAGCCCCACTACCTTCCTTCTCACCGAACACTCAATGCACCTCATGCAAAACCCATAATGTATTGATCTAGGCAGTCTAAGTTGTGTAATGAGTGTGATGTCCAGCAGCATATTACCTGAATGCGCAACAAGTTGCTTGACTTTCACAATCTATGGTATAATCGTTGGTAAGCTCTGGACACAGATGTAACATGAAGTCACCTCTGTCTTCTAGTCATCTAAGATAGCCAGTGACAGCAGCCACTACTGTGTTAGTGCATTGCCCGGGCATAAATCAAGTTTACATAGGATATAATATATGATTGGCCTCAATGAAATCATTGAGTCATTGGATACAGCTCTTTCTAGCAGTTTGGGCAAAAAAGAGGGACTGAGAAATAGGATAGTTTTATGATAAAATGCGTGGGTCCAAGAATGCAGGGACATCAGAAGGAAATTTAAAGGCATTGAAAAAATTCTGGTTTCTAAACAATTGTTAAATATTGCTTTATTAAAAGACTGCTAATAAACTGCAAACCTAAACATGTTTTTGCCAGCATAATATCAAAAGGAGAGTGAAAGGGTTTGCTTCTTACAATCTGGATGACTAGGTCTGAGTCAGAGGGAGTTGAGAATCTAGTCAACTGGTTGTGGTAAGAGAAAAGAGAAGTCTCATGAATGACT
This sequence comes from Calotriton arnoldi, assembly GCA_963921515.1. NCBI lineage: Eukaryota > Metazoa > Chordata > Amphibia > Caudata > Salamandridae > Calotriton > Calotriton arnoldi. The sequence goes on from CAWUFW010003256.1 coordinate 1,428,662, forward strand.
GGAGTGGATGATGAACATTGAATAGGTTTATTGTTTAATCTGATTTTGGCAGCAAAGAAGGTGAACAGGCATTCCAGCCATAGCCCCCACCGCACTCAAGAAGTGTCTTGGGGTGGGTTCATATTCTCTCCCTCATCCTCCCAAGGTGAACAGGTTTTAAGTGATGAATATTCTGCAACCTCACCCCTGGGCGTGCTGTTTTTTTATCCCCCCACCCTTGGCACATGCCCTCCCATCCTCGGCCAACAATGGAAGACATGGGGGCCCACCCCACTTAGGCCATTTGGCAAGGTCATGGATGGAATTTGTTAACATCCCTAGCTTTTGGTCAAGGAGGGGTACAGTGGTCCTGGACAGGCCAGAGGAGGTGCAGGCTTAAGAACGTGTTTCTTTTTATAGCTCCCTGGCCTGTTAAACAGCAAAAGTGAGATATTTCTAAGTGTGTGGACTTATATTTCCACTTATAAATAATGAAGCATTGGGTCTCCCTCCTATGCTGCTTTCTTTGTTTTATAACATTTTCCTTTATCCTCCACCTTGCAAGTCTCCAATGTGCACGCACTGAGATTTGTGGATGTGCAATGGGGTCCTGTTGTCTGCTGATGCCCACTCAGCATGCACAAACGTTTTGAAAATTGTCTATACTTTGACACGCATGCTGGACACTCACATTTTGCTTAATGTATTCAAAATACTGGACTCGTTTAGAGGATACCACAATAAGGATCAAATGACTGGAAGGCTACTGTGTCAAAATAGTGAGGGGCATATTTACGTTTCCTGGCGCATCCCTGCAAATCAGCAGGGATGCGCCAGGGAAGATGCGTCACGCAAGTTTGCCCTTGCGCCACCGCCGATGCGCCGCATTTACAATGCGGCGCAACGTGGCGCACGGATGGGCAGATGCGTGTCGCATCCCCCGACGGAAAGGCGGCGCATTGCTGGAGTCGCGTCGCAAGCACGACGCGGCTCCAGCAAGGCTCGGGGTGCCCTATGCCTAACATGCTGCATCAATCCTTACGCCTGCTTCAAGCAGGCGCAGGGTTTGACGCAGCATGGGCGTAAAGTGACTCAGTGAAATCTTGTAGATTTCACTGCGTCACTTTACGAGCGTACCTGCGAGGAACGCCCACCCCTGCACCGGAACGCCCACATGAAACCTGACGCAGGTTTCATGTGGCGCAGGGATTTACAACGTGACGCATCTCCCTAGATGCGTCACGTTGTAAATATTGCGCAACGTGGCGCATGTTTTGCGTCGCCGCTGCGTCACATAAGTGACGCAACGGCGGCGCATAAGTGGCGCAAGGGGCTTGTAAATATGCCCCTGAGTGGTTAGTGATTTCTGAGTTGCACATGCACAATAAGTTCCAGTGGGAATTCACTTTTTACGTGAAAATAATGTTGGGTTCCTACTCATAACATCTGAGCTGCTTTACATAACTGCAAACATCGGCATGCTATCAGAATGCTCTTGCACATGTTTACCCAAGTTTGGTGCAGATTAGTAAAGGGTAGCCAATCTCATATTGCCTATGGAGTATGGTGTCAACCTCAGCTACAGAGATGCAACTGCACGTCTGTGATATATTATCAATACACTTTTTATTGTAGAGCAGTAAATCGTTTTCCCTTTTATGGCTAGCATAATTTATCTTAATATTACACCTTATAGAAGAAACATATTATTCAGAGCAATGCTCATAACAACAAAATACGTTTTTTCTCGACTGGAATCATGCCTCAAGAATTCAACAGAAAAAGTAACTGTCAAGGACCATTTATTGCACCCTACATGAAGTATTGAGGTGATCCCACCCAAATACTTGAACATCCATGACTCACATTGAGGGTGAACCTTTTCGTAAATAAATAGGCAGAGTAATCTGGAGATTCAAAGAACTCAAAAAACAACAAGCGTTCCATGGCTAGAGAATTGTCCATTTTTGTAAAATGTCTTCAATTTTCTCTACTTCACATCTCATCAAACAGCGTATTTAGAAAAATCCCTCTCTGTAGATAAGACAAGTAGGTTATAATTACACATTACATTGTCTTTATTGGGTACTTAATTGCCATATAGTGTTAATATTTATTTGAAGTTAATTAACCGATGGACGATTTTAAATGCTGAAAGATTTAAACATCATTTGGTACTCGTTAGACTGCCAATTGCCAAAGATGTGAAACGTTAACATCTCAAATGCCAATTCAATCTAATCCAAGACACACTGCAGGTCTTTAAATGTAATTAAAACACAATTGCCTTTGGATCTAGTAGTTAAAGCTCATGTCGGATTTTTTTCAGGTATTACAGAACGCTTCACCTCAGTTCATCTGAAAAATCGGGTTCCTTCACAGCACATCAAACACCCCACTCTCGAAACTGAATCTGATAATGATTAATGCCAATATCACTTCATCGCTTGTACAATGCCTAGTGATAATTTCCTTAGAATTGCTGGTATACCGTGAATGCAAATTAAATTCAAATTATTTTCGTATGACCACCTTGTTTGCTGCAGTCTGGACATTGATCATTGCTACTGTTTTGGGTTCATTAAGATAGTATGTAATACAGGTATAGAAAACAACCCCACATTTCTCATTAATTCATCTTTTTAAATTCTTTCGTAACAAATGTATTTTGGGAACGTGCATTTGAGAAATGTCAGGTTTACTGGAATTTGACAGTCTAGGGAGAACGTTAACTCCCTCACAGAACTTTTTTCATTGCAAAGGAAACCACAAGGTAGGTGGTCTGTGGTGTGCATACTTGTGCTTGCATACCTTTGCACATTAAAGCCAGTCCTATTGGCTCTGAAAATGCGTGTTAAAGACGTCCTGGCACTTAGCTGTCTCTCTCTTTAAAACGCTAATGTACCCTTGCATGTCTCTCTGTTTCTCTCTCTGTCTCTATGTTTATCCGTATTTCTCTATCTCTATTCTTCTCTCTCACCGCCACTCTCTTTCCTGTCTCTTGTCTTCGCGTTGTCCAGTACATCATGTACCGTCACTTGGAACTATCTGGCATAAAAATGATGTGTAATTCACAGTTTTAAGATTATGTACTTCATTGCCAAGGGTGCAGAAATACATGCATGTTAAATGACTATTCACTCCTAGAAATATATCTGCAAGTGAATACACATATAGATAGAGCTAGTCTTTTATCAATGTACATACCAGAAAAAACTTATGCTTAAAATTGTAAATCGTGCAGTGCACATTTGCACTTATTAAATACCTTGAAACGTAGCTCTTCTACTGCTTAAGTTATTTACATAGAGCTGTAGAAGATCAAAGGGGCATATTAGCAAGGGCTGGCAATATAATTATCGCCGCTTTAGCGTCCGTTTTCGGGCGATAAGCGGCGATAATTATATTGCAATATCATCAAGGACATGCTAGCGCGTGTTTCTTTGATGTAGAGCCCGTTTTTTCACAGCCTCGCCTCGCATCGCTAATGAGATGCAAAGAAGGCGTGGCTGTGAAAACAACACATGAAAATATCGCGAAGGCAGCTTCGCTATATTAACAAGGAGGTGCAGCGATAAAAAAAATCGCGCTACCTCGGCCTTAACGCTGGAATTTAACGTCTGTTAAATTCCAGACTAAGACATACTAATAATGGTAGGTGGATTATGCTGATACGACCACAGGGTCGTATCAGCAATGTTATCGCTGTTTTCCATGGAAGATTGCTGGAAAACCAGCGATGGTCCATGGCAAACACCGCTATCGCTGAAATATTATCGCCATAGCGCTATGCATTGTAAATATAGCGTTATCATGGCGATAATTTTCAGCGATAGCCGGCGATAATATTTCTATCGCTATGTGGGGCCATGTTAATATGCCCCAAAATTACCAGGAATCATGTACTATGGGTAGTTTGAGGCAAACGGTCTGGTATCTATGCAAAGGTATTGGCTTGATAATCCCATGTTGCCTCTAGTCAGTGCTTTAGAAATTTGGCAAAAACAGCGAATAGAGAGAATGTAATCGAAAAACAGCCAGCATTTTAAGGGAAGAGATAGGTGGGTGGATTGGAGTGGTAGAGGTGTCAAAGTTATCACCCAGATATTTCATATTTTTGTACTGCTCTCTTGATAAAACACCCCAAACGTCCATGGGGTTCCATGCCACTACACCAAGTAATACAAATAAAATATCCACCTGCCACAATTTCGGGTGGAGGATTTCGACTACCAGTGATCGTTCAAGATAAGTACATATAGTTAACTGTAGAATTACAATTCTTAATTCCAGATCTGTTTACATTAAAGAGATATGTCATCAAGCTACATACATGTGGAGTGAAGAATAGTAAATCTATTCTTACTTATGCATGATTACCTTGATGATATGTCTTAGTCAATAGCCTACACTCAGTATTGTTGTAGGTCCAAGAAAGCAGTGACTGGAGGAGATGCAGACCACTATACGTCCCTCATACATCCCTCCTGGTTTCTGATTTGCTGATGTTTCCGGCCCTATGTTGGAAACCCTATCATGGCGCCTCGTCCAATGCTCTCTGCTCCCTTACCGAACACCGATTCTGAAAGCTAGGACACCACCTTATTTCTTCCAAGTCTCTTTGGCGCTGCTGTCTCCTGATTGGTCCATTCTGATGCTAGCAATGAGGTTTGTGTTATGGTGAGACGGTGTGGCATCCACAGTCCATGAGTGTGCATCTGTGGTGCTCGCGGGGAAACAAATATTATTTTGGGGGGCGAGGGAGTGGGGAATTGTGGAGCTGTGGGTTTGTGGAGACAGATGCACTAGCAAGGTGCTAGCATTAGGTCTATTGCGGACTGAGCACCTGGGGTGTTAGCGGTCCCCCACTGCTCCCATCTTTGATGTAGGGTTTGGGAACCTTGTTTGACTGATTATCATTTTACTTTTGAGTCGGTGTCGTACATAGAGAAGAAACCGGTTTATTGTTTATTAAACCGATAAGCACTTAGGTAAATTACTCTAAACTACAGAGATAGATCTGAGCCGTAGTGTACTTTTCAAGCCTTATTTTTTTAATGGCAATTACCCAAATGAAATAACTTGCGTCTTACTCATGCGGCATGGGTGGCAGCCACAGGTTTCATCAATGAAATCGACAAAAGCAATGAAAACTAAGGTACATCTTGTGCAGCTGATGTCAGTTCCAAAAAGCTGAAGAATAAGATAAATAGTCCGCAACTCAATCTAGGGTTGACACATTCTGTGATGGCTACATTAATTTCCTCCGTCTTTTCTGAAGTGCATGAACAGAGTAACTTGCAAGTTTCACAAAGGGGGGACGGTACAACATGTTCCGATCTGGAAGGTATAGAAGACTGTGAAGAGAGATGATGAGGATGATGAGGAATTTATATAGCGCGACACATACCTTGGGGTGTCTAGGCGCTGCCATTAACAAGTATAGATCAGGATGGACTAAGCATGAAAATTATGCCTTAAACAGCCAAGACTTTAAGCCCTTTCTAAATTTTAACAGGCTAGACTCTTTTTTAAGCAAGTTGGCAAAGAGTTTCACAGCTTAGGGGCCGATTCCGATTCGGGCCGGAAAACGTACCGACCGACTCGGAGCCGGAATAAATACCGACCGACACGTACCGGTGCAGCCCGACCCGCAAAGTACGATGAAAAGCGTGCTAAATCCGACCGACTCGTACGGAACACAAGCCGACCGACCGAGCCGCGCGTAAAACAGCCATCCGGACGGAAAAGCACGCAAAACGAACCGACCGACACGCACCAGGAAGAATTCCGAACGAAACGTACCCGCGAACGTCGACCCGCCAAGTACGATGCAACGCGTGGAAAACACGACCGAGTCGCACGTAGCCCAAGCCGCACGACCGACACGCATTCAAAACTGCGAGCCGAAGCAAACCAAAACCCCGCGACCGACGCGTACGCAGCACAGAAAACAGCACAAACACAGCGTGAACGAATAGGAGAGGCTCGCACGAGACAACTGGAGGGTCCGACTCGGTCACAAGAACGTATCCTACATGCACAAAAAGAACCAAGGAAAAAAAAGACACAAAAAAAGGCCAAACAAGCTATTACAAAGCAAATAAATACTGGGGGGGGGGAAACAGGGAACAAAGACACACCCACAACTCCACCCATATAAAGGACACAAATCTCTACCATGATCCTTTGCAAATTCTAATTACCTGCCAGCACTCAACACCAACAGACAGCAACCACACACACACTCACAGCTCATCCATCACACAAGCCACACACCAGCAGCACCACAACAAATAGCACCCTCACATACACCCAGCAAAACACACACTCACACACCCTCACTTGCACACCAACACACACATCACTCACCAGCACCACCCAACACCATGCCCCCAAAGAAGAATCACAAGTTCCTAGATAGTGAATTGGAAGTCCTGGTAGATGAGATCCTCAGGGTAGAGCCACAGCTGTTTGGCACATTGGTCCAACAGACACCCATGGCACAGAAAACCAAGATGTGGGAGAGGATCGTCGACAGGGTGAACGCACAATCACCATGTTTGCGCACAAAGGTAGACATCCAGAACAGGTGGTATGACGTGCACAGGAGGGTCAAGGAGCTGTTGAAGAAGGACTACATCTTGAGCCAACACACCGGCAGTGGCCCTCCTGCCAAACCAGTATACCTCAGGCCCTGGGAGGAGAAGGTGCGGGCCATCCTACCACCAGTGAGCGTCTATGGACTAGAAAACATCCCAGAGCCTGGTGAGTACACAACTAATGTACACAATATTGTGCCACAATACACACACATCACTGTCAAGGGGAGAGTCAAACCATGCACCCTTAGCAAATACACACCAACCAAAACAGATCATCCCAAAATGTGTATGTCAGCCAGATAAACACAATACATGCCAGCTGATAGTGAAATGTAACTGTGTCATGACATGTACAAACCTAACAACAAATACAGCAAGGCAGTGGCACAAATATAACCAACAAACACAATCAGACATGTAGCCACCACCACAACACCACCTCACAGGGAAGCTCACTGAAAGGAAGGAATACTGTGTATGCTGGGTAAGTTAGTGCAGCCAATAGCATCATGGGAGTCGTAGTCACAGAAATTGCCCACCCTCACAATGCGCACATCAACACCACCATGAACCATGCACACATCACAGGCAGTGCAAAACAACTGACAAGATGGCTGACACTGGCTACTGCTGTGGGGAGCACAAGGCCCTGCTGGCAACTGTGCACCAACAAACAGCACAACACCACTGCCTGACATCCTGAAAGCCAACTTGCACTCTCTTCAATGCAAGCACGTTGCATGGTGGGATATCTGGCTGGGTGGGAAGGAGGACTCACAGCACTGACCATAGTTACAAGCAGCTCACCTCACACACCCCTCAACACAAACTCCACATAACCCACCTGGGAGAATGCAATGCCTCACATACCAAATGAAGATCCCACAAAGAACCACCACCCTGGGTAATGCTGTGTGAAGCACAGGGACACACCTGGGACTTGTAGCCAAACAAACGCAAGGACAACACTGTCATCCTTCCTGTCAGCACAGGCACACTACCCCACAGGGAAGCAGAGTCAAAAGGAAGGAAGTATGGGCATGCTGGGAAGGGGGGTGTAGGCAATAGCATGATGGGAGTGGTAGTCACAGATATTGGTCACCCTCACAATTGGCCCATCAACACCACTCTGAACCATGCTCACATCACAGGGAGTGGAAAAGAACTGACAAGATGGCTGACACTGGGTACTGCTGTGGGGAGCACAAGTCCCTGCTGGGAACTGTGCACCAACAAACAACAGGACCACACTGTCAGCCATCTTGCCATTGCTGTCACACTCACACACAGTGAAGTCCACTCAAAAGGAAGGAAGTATGGGCATGCTGGGAAGGGGGGTGTAGGCAATAGCATGATGGGTGTTGGAGTCACAGATACTGCTCACCCTCACAATTGGCCCATCAACACCACTCTGAACCATGCTCATATCACAGGGAGTGGATAAGGACTGACAAGATGGCTGACACTGGCTACTGCTGTGGGGAGCACAAGGCCCTGCTGGGAACTGTGCACCAACAAACAGCACAACACCACTGCCTGACATCCTGAAAGCCAACTTGCACTCTCTGCAATGCAAGCACGTTGCATGGTGGGATATCTGGCTGGGTGGGAAGGAGGACTCACAGCACTGACCATAGTCACCAGCAGCTCCACCCACACACCCCCTAACACAAACTACACACAACTCACCTGGGAGAAAGCATTGCCTCACACACCAATCAAATATCCCACAAAGAACCACAACCCTGGGTCATGCAGTGTGAAGCACAGGGACACACATGGGACTTGTAGCAAAACAAACCCCAGGATAACACTGTCAGCCATCTTGTCAGCACAGGCACACAACCCCACAGGGAAGCTGAGTCAAAAGGAAGGAAGCATGGTCATGCTGGGAAGGGGGGTGGAGGCAAAAGCATGATGGTAGTGGTAGTCACAGCTCAACATCCCCCACCCCCATGGCCCAGCAAGCTCACCCTGAAGCATGCACACCTCACAGAGAGTGTAAAGCCCCATCAAAGATGTCTGACACTGGTGCTCTGTTGTGGGGAGCACAAGGCCATGCTGGGAACTGGACAACAACCAACAGCAGGACACCACTGTCAGCCATCTTGCCATTGCTGTCACACCCACACACAGTGAAGTACACTCAAAAGGAAGGAAGTATGGGCATGCTGGGAAGGGGGGTGGAGGCAATAGCATGATGGGAGTGGGAGTCACAGCTCAACATCCCCCCCATGGCCCAGCAAGCTCACACTGAAGCATGCACACCTCACAGAGAGTGTAAAGCCCCATCAAAGATGTCTGACACTGGTGCTCTGTTGTCGGGAGCACAAGGCCATGCTGGGAACTGGACAACAACCAACAGCAGGACACCACTGTCAGCCATCTTGCCATTGCTGTCACACCCACACACAGTGAAGTACACTCAAAAGGAAGGAAGTATGGGCATGCTGGGAAGGGGGTGGAGGCAATAGCATGATGGGAGTGGGAGTCACAGCTCAACATCCCCCCCATGGCCCAGCAAGCTCACACTGAAGCATGCACACCTCACAGAGAGTGTAAAGCCCCATCAAAGATGTCTGACACTGGTGCTCTTTGTGGGGAGCACAAGGCCATGCTGGGAACTGGACAACAACCAACAGCAGGACACCACTGTCAGCCATCTTGCCATTGCTGTCACACCCACACACAGTGAAGTACACTCAAAAGGAAGGAAGTATGGGCATGCTGGGAAGGGGGTGGAGGCAATAGCATGATGGGAGTGGTAGTCACAGATATTGGTCAGCCTCACAATTGGCCCATCAACACCACCCTGAACCATGCACACATCACAAGGAGTGGAAAACAACTGACAAGATGGCTGACACTGGCTACTGCTGTGGGGAGCACAAGGCCCTGCTGGCAACTGTGCACCAACCAACAGCAGGACACCACTGACTGACATCCTGAAAGACAAATTGCACTCCCTGCAATGGAAGCAAGTTCCATGGTGGGATATCTGGCTGGGTGGGAAGGAGGGCCAGATGTCAACCCAATACAACCAATGCAGACCATGTACACACCCCAACATTCACATGGAAATGCCCAAATAATGCAGGACAATGTGCTACACCAATATCAACCCCTGACTGTGACAACTTAGGACAATGCAATGTACAGGCCCGCATCCAGAGGCACAGTCACAACTGTCAGGTGTGTCAACCATTGATGCCTGCAGAAACATAACATACATTGTGTGTGTCTCCCTAAAACAGGTGATGATGGGGACACAGCAGCAGACGCTGAGGAGTCCCCGTCCCAGGCTCAAGAGGATACGGAGCTCACAGGTGTGGAACAGCCACTGCCCTCCTCGGATGAACAAGACCAACCTGGCACCTCCGGAGCAAGTCATCATGCAGCACCAGCAGGACCACCAGCTGCACCCCCTGCACCCACCCCTCCAACGACTGTCAACACACATACCACCCCTGCCGACATGGAAAGACCAAGGAGCACCACCACAACCAGCACAGGGACCCTGGACCAACGTGGGGCCATGGACACCAACACCACCAACAACCCCCAAGGGGGCCCAGGGTCACCTGTGCGTGCCACCTCAGGTACTGCACGTGTCGCCAGGGGTGGTGGGAGGGGTGGGAGACACAGGTCACTGATCGCAGAGGGGTCTGGACTGCATGATGACCCACAACTGGCACGCATAGCCGATGCGTACCAGTCCAGCACCGGAGAGCTCAGTCATGTAGTGGGGCTCCTCAGGGACATTAAACAGCAGCAGGCTGCCCATCATGCCCGCTTGGACTCACACATGTCCCGCGTGGAGTCCAAGTGGGACACACTGCAAGAGATGACGGCGGTGCATAGGGACATACTACAATGCCTCCGCCAGATGAGCAGCAACCAGTCAACACCTCCCTGTGTGCCCACAACATCTGCTGCTGAAACAACTGCAACTGCCACAGGGAGGGAGGATGACTCTGGCGGAGAGTCCCCTGCACCGCAGCAGCCTGCACTTGAGGGTCCCCCCAAAGAAGAGGGGCCGTCCGAGGAGGGGCAAGTGAGAGGCCGATGGCCATGTGCAACCCCCAGGAAGCCTAAACCTGTTCTGGATAATCACCTTTGTGCGCAAACTGTTCACCCTGTTGACTGCAACACAACTCTCCCACATGACATGGGGAGCTCAAGTTGGACCAATGTCTCAGATGACTGTGGACTTTACTCTGGACATTTCTGCTACCAGGACTTCCAAATCATCTAGGAACTTTGGATTACAATCACAATGTACAGCACCCACCATCCTGTGCACTATACTCACATATGTATGTCAATAAACTCACTAATACACCATACTTGCCTCTGTTGTGATTCCTACGTTGTCTCTGAAGTGGCGATGATGATCTGGGAAATGACACTGTGCATGCTAACTGCTACAGCAAGTACAACACCGGCATGTGAGTCATGGTGACGTCACACATATGAGGGAGGCACACAACCAGGGCTACACAACACATACACACCATGGCCATCTGACTCATTGCCTACACTGATGTTGCCAGGAAATACGTTGCATTGCACAGACCCAACACCTATTCACAGTCTGTGTTAATTAGCCCACTGGTGCAGTAAGCAAATGTCAGTCAGATGTGTGACCACAGACAACGCACATCACAAAGTGAAGCACAGGTTTATTACACATTTGCAACATGTTGTAACCATCACAGATGCAAGGTAATCCCACCTGGCAGCGGGCACACAGTCAACAAGTGTAGAAGGAAGGAAGTCTATGGGTGTGGTGCACATCACCTGTAGGGACACGACAGCTACCACCCTGGAAGTCGAATCACGGTGTCGGGGATCACAGTTGACCAAACGACTCTGAAAGTACCCTGTGAAGGACAGAAATGACACACAGTCAAAAGCACTGAAGAGCAGGACAGAACTGCAATACTCATGCCCAATACATGTCACAAGATACCCACCCAGAACCAAGTTAGCATGTCAACACTGTTGGGGAGTACAGACTACCTGTAAGGACACATCGCTACACGCATACAGTCATGTAGCACATGCACACACTCAAACAGCACCAACACATATCATGCAAACTCACATCAGTTACATGACATCTCTGGATACTTACATTCAGCTAAAGAAGTTGGTGATGAGTTGTTTGCGGACATCACCATCATCATCATCATCATCATCACTGGCATCGTGGTCCAGGCCAGGATCCTCCACAGGTGGCGGACGTTGGTCATCGTCATCCAGGATGAGAGGCAACTCCTTCCGCACTGCCAGGTTGTGTAGCATGCAGCAGACGATGACAATCTTGCACACCTTTGCCGGGGCATATGGGAGGACCCTCCTGTCTTGTCCAGGCAGCGGAAGCGGCTCTTCAGGAGACCAAATGTCCGCTCAATAACTCTCCTCGTCCGACCATGTGCCTCATTGTAGCGCATCTGGGCTGGTGTCACAGGGTTCCTGAGGGGCGTCAGCAACCACGGCATGTTGGGATATCCGGAGTCACCTACATACAGACAATTGCACATTAGCTGAGTTGGAAAAGAGGGTGGGACACTACATTGCAGAACACACACAATGGTACAAAGTCAGTACACACCAACAAGCCAGGCACGCTGGTTCCGCATCTGTGACATCATCCTCGGGATGCGACTACTCCTCATCACGTAGGCATCGTGTGCAGAACCGGGGAAACGGGCACACACGTGTGTGATGGTCATATCTGCAAGACAGACCACCAGTGCATTGACCGAGTGGTAGTGCTTGCGGTTCCTGTATGCCTGCTCCTGGGCCTGTGGTGGTACCAAAGCCACATGTGTCCCATCAATGGAGCCAATGACATGCGGCATCCTCCCCAGGGCATAGAAGTCACTCTTCACACCAGTCAGTTGCTGGAGTCTAGGGAAATAGATGTACTGGTTCAGGTATATCAACATAGCCTCCAATACATCGCGGAGCACACGGCTGAACATGGTCTGTGACATCCCACCAGCAGTCGCCAGAGTGTGTTGAAAGGTACCGGTGGCAAAGAAGTGTAGGGCTGCCATCACCTTCACCTTGGGGGTCAGCGCTGTAGGATACGGCCGGCCAGGTTGCAGGTGTGGTGCCAAGCGCACTGCAAAATCATCAATCAGCTGCCTGGTGAAGCGGTACCTTCGGATGCTGTCACGTTCCACCATCGTTGCCAGGTCAGGGAATGGTCTATGGACAGCTGGTGGCCTGCAGTGCATAGGTGAAGAAAGAAAGATTGTCAGTCACCCCACATATGTGGCATTGAACACACTCAATATCACATGATACATCATTATGAGGCACAAGTACATGATGTGTGCAGTTCCGTAAGGACATGTATGGCACATACATGGCCAACATCCAACATCACAGTTCAACAAGTGGCATCAATAAGTCCCAGGTTGTGCCATTGGGTATCATGAGGACGTGTCACATTTCCCATCTCCTGCTGCCACGTTACAAACACACCCCACAGTGACATGTGAGGACAGATGTGCCCCAGGCATCACAGCCCAACGACAGGTAGATTCCCAGGGACCCTGTATTGCCACATGGACACTGGCATGACATGGCGTATCATGTATACACCACAGCAAAACAACCATGACCCCCACAGGTAGTGGTCCCTGTTGCCTCGGCAGGACAGACAGGGACGTCTGTGACACACACAACATCAAAGTCCATGCACAAACAACGTGGATGTGGAGACTGTCTCCCATTGTGCACATGAAATCAGAGACATTGTAAACACAACATGCACACAGACTGCGGAGGACCATCAATATTGTGCCAATGGGTCAGCCTGGGTTAAACATACCGTCCCACATGGGACTCAGGGGGCATGTGACATGACATACACATACAACACCGTGAAATGTGACCATGCCACATGCTCAGATATGAATAGTTGCACATCACAGTGTTCATGTACACGAAACACCAAGGATACTGTCCCCATGAACACGTGCACAGCCTGGGGTGGCTGCCCCAAGTGACACCCACAGAACAACATGTTCACCCCCATACACGGAATAGGTAATGCAGCCTTACATGCCTTAGGATACAGTTTGGACAGGCTGTGGTGTTGTAGGTGTGCCCCTCACTCCCTGGGAAGTATATGTGGCTGGCATATGTTCACCTGTGACAGGCATGGTGACATATGCCAGTGACATGTACAGGGACGCGTTGGACAGCAATGGACTGATCGGTGCGCACACATTGGCCATTGCATTCAATGTGTGCCGGTACGCGTTGTATTCGCAATATGCGTTGAACAGCAATGGACCGATCGGTGCGCACACATTGGCCATTGCATTCAATGTGTGCTGGTACGTGTTGTATTCGCAATACGCGTTGGACAGCAATGGACCGATCGGTGCGCACACATTGGCCATTGCATTCAATGTGTGCTGGTACGCGTTGTATTCGCAATATGCGTTGGACAGCACAGGACCGATCGGTGCGCACACATTGGCCATTGCATTCAATGTGTGCTGGTACGCGTTGTATTCGCAATCCGCGTTGGACAGCAATGGACCGATCGGTGCGCACACATTGGCCATTGCATTCAATGTGTGCTGGTACGCGTTGTATTCGCAATACGCGTTGGACAGCAATGGACCGATCGGTGCGCACACATTGGCCATTGCATTCAATGTGTGCTGGTACGCGTTGTATTCGCAATACGCGTTGGACAGCAATGGACCGATCGGTGCGCACACATTGGCCATTGCATTCAATGTGTGCTGGTACGCGTTGTATTCGCAATACGCGTTGGACAGCAATGGACCGATCGGTGCGCACACATTGGCCATTGCATTCAATGTGTGCTGGTACGCGTTGTATTCGCAATACGCGTTGGACAGCAAAGGACCGATCGGTGCGCACACATTGGCCATTGCATTCAATGTGTGCTGGTACGCGTTATATTCGCAATACGCGTTGGACAGCAATGGACCGATTGGTGCGCACAAATTGGCCATTGCATTTAATGTGTGCTGGTACGCGTTGTATTCGCAATACGCGTTGGACAGCAAAGGACCGATCGGTGCGCACACATTGGCCATTGCATTCAATGTGTGCTGGTACGCGTTGTATTCGCAATCACGCGTTGGACAGCAATGGACCGATCGGTGCACACACATTGGCCATTGCATTCAATGTGTGCTGGTACGCGTTGTATTCGCAATACGCGTTGGACAGCAATGGACCGATCGGTGCGCACACATTGGCCATTGCATTCAATGTGTCGGAGTGCAGCGTTGTATCCCGAGTACGTGTTGAACAGCAATGGACCGATCGGTGTGCCCGGCCGGCCCATTGCAATCAATGTGTGCGGGTACGCGTTGTATCCCGGGTACGCCTTGAACAGCAATGGACCGATCGGTGTGCCCAGCCGGCCCATTGCAATAAATGTGTCGGGTACGCGTTGTATCCCGGGTACGCCTTGAACAGCAATGGACCGATCGGTGTGCCCGGCCGGCCCATTGCAATCAATGTGTGCGGGTACGCGTTGTATCCTGGGTACGCCTTGAACAGCAATGGACCGATCGGTGTGCCCGGCCGGCCCATTGCAATCAATGTGTGCGGGTACGCGTTGTATCCCGGGTACGCGTTGAACAGCAATGGACCCATCGGTGTGCCCGGCCGGCCCATTGCAATCAATGTGTGCGGGTACGCGTTGTATCCCGGGTACGCGTTGAACAGCAATGGACCGATCGGTGTGCCCGGCCGGCCCATTGCAATCAATGTGTGCGGGTACGGGTTGTATCCCGGGTACGCGTTGAACAGCAATGGACCGATCGGTGTGCACCCATTGGCTATGGCCTGGCCTGGCAACGGACGCGTTTTCAAATTTTGAACGAGTCTGATGCTGGAAATTCAATTGGTCACCCACAACAATGTTTTGAAGGATGCTGTGGGCGTGTGTAAGTGGTGCAATTCCATGGATTGGCCAGATTCAGAAGATGCTAACTACTTGGACCTATCACTTTGGACACATGGGACAGTAACTGCCTCTGCAGCACACATATAATGCTGGCTGTTCCCCTGAGAGCTCACTTGCCTGCACTACATGCTCCAGGACGACATCTGCCACCACCACTGCTGCTGAATCTGCACCCTCTGGACCCTGCAATGGCACGTACTGTGGAGAGAGCCCCAGCCTTCAGCACTGAGGAGAACCAGGCCCTGCTGGACAGCCTCCTTCCACAGTACAGCAAGCTGTATGGGAAAGCAGGGGAGCAGGTGAGTGTTCTGTCCACTGCCTTCCTAAATGTGCATGTTGTCTGACTAGCAAGGCTAACAGTCTGCACGCCACTGGCTAGCAGGCTCACTGAGTAGTTGTCACCCCCCATAGTGTGTAGTTACATGCACTGGACAGGTATAGTGCAGTGACAGTGCATTTAAACAAGGTTTTACTTCCCAAGCAATGATACCATGTAGTTACTGCTGGCATACTGTCCATGGCCATCTTTGCACTGCCTGTGTACATCATGTGCCCCTGTGATTGAGACATGTATACACAACTGTGTAATGCACGGATATGTTGCATGTGTAGTAATAGCATTCTCACTTTGTCATCCTCACAGGTTGATGCCCACCAGAAGCAGAAGATATGGCTGACCATCGTCCGGGCAGTGAGATCCGTGGGGGACTACAAGCGCCGGATCCGCTACTGCCAGAAGAGGTGGCAGGACCTTCGGGGCTGGACCCAGAGGATCGCACAGGTCCAGCTGAAGCTGTCGCCTCCTCGCAGGAGGGGCGGACACTGGACCCTGACCCCCCACATGCTCAGGATCCTGGCGGTGGTCTTCCCTGATCTGGATGGGCAGCTGAAGGCCAGAGAGCAGCAAGGAGGGGGTGAGTCCATGACTGCATAGTGAACTTTGTCTGCCATGCTATGTGCCCTCCTCTGGCCTGGTTAAACTTCCACAGTACATCAGTCATGTGGTCCAGGACCCATGTCCCTCAATTGTGCACTGCCCACTCCTCATCTGATACCCAGGTGTGGCCCTTGCAGTCAGGGAATTGTGTCACTTGGGTACTGTGTCCTTGCAGTTTGCTTGACTCAAGGTGGGGGACAGCATCTGTTCCCCTAACTCTGTGGTGGGCATCATGGGTGGGTCCATTGCTTACACAATGCCTGTGTTCTGACATGTAATCTGCGTGTCACTTTGATATGTGGTCCAATTGCTGAGCTGATCCACCACATGTGCCTGGGGTATCTGGCACACACCCATGCTGCGGGTGGGAACAATGTTTGGGCCCCTGGAGTGTGTATATTACGTGTGTCACACATACTTAGCCAGCTGCCTACTGTCCAGGGCTCATCCCTCATTCATGTGGGGCAGGACAGTCATGCCTACTCCAGGCCATACAATACACTCTGTACTCCCACTCCCGTGTATCAGCTGACACGTTGTGCTCAGTGATATGTCCCCTCAGGTGTCTGCCGCTGTGTCAGTGTGCTGTGGCTTCGTTGTCAGGACTGCTGGGGTGTTTCTCGGTTGGGGCTCAGCATGCCACCGGAGATGTGACCATAGGAGACGATACTTGTGTGACACATAGGTGTTTGAACACCTGACCGTGCAGACTGGGGTATGCGAATGTGAAGTCCATGCAGCTGTTTCCCATTCACAGCAGATTGTGAGGTGCCCAGGTTCAGAGGCTTGTGTTACAGGTAACCCATATGTCCAATCAGTATGACCTGGACAGATAAGGGTTCAGATGATGTGGTGTGTGGGGGATGTACATGTGCACTTGTTCAGCTCCAGGACTTGCATTCCCCATGACCTACTATTGTGACACAGTGCAGACTGTTGTTGTGTGGCTGCCCTGCCCATGTGACTGGAGACAGTGATGTATGACTTAGCAGGCATGCCTGTGCCATGGCATGTGACTTCCTATGGGTGATCCTGCAGGGGAGTGACATGTGCTACATGCATACCATAGTGGCAATGGCTATCAGCACATGTGTGCATCGTGGTGTCTGTTGCTGGTATGCATCACATGCATTTCATATATCTGACTCTGGGCATCACTTTCATCCGGGCACCTGTACTGACTCAGTGGCAAGAGTTGTGATGTGTGCATGTTCACATGCTTCACTGTGTTCTCTGCACCGTCCAACTACTGTGTAGGTGGTGCATGTGTCCACACTGGGGTATTGCCAGCCAACGGACGCCAGACAGATGGGTGCAAGGCCAGGTGGGATGTGAGTGCCATGGTTGACGATCAGACTGACAATTGGCTTCTCCTATTCTGTTTGGGCAATTTTAGCAATGTTCAACTAAGGATGCCAGGCCTTGCTCTGTATTGTGCTGTGCTTACTGTGGTGTGTGCGTTCGGTGCAGGTGACTGATGTCTGTCTGTTTCCCTATTGTTTGCAGATACATCCACGGCCACAGGAGGGGACAGCTCCACGGACCAGGAGGAGCCGCAGAGCCAGACTGGGTCAACCGCCGAGGAGTGGTCGGAGGGACCCAGTGGCACGGAGGGCGAGGGGAGCCACACGAGGAGTCCTCAGCACCATCTACCTCAGCTGAGGACCACAGCAGCTCGGAGGATGACTCCCTTATGGAGGCGGGTGTCAGCAGCCACCACACCCCAGCTAGTGTTGCTGTCCCCGCCACCACCACCGCCCTCCCATCGGCTCCCATTCCCGAGGTCCGTGGAGGCTCCCATGTTCGGGAGCGTGTCTCCTTCTGGCCAGGCACCGCACCCCCTGCCCCTGTGTCCCCTGCTGCCCTGAGTGAAGAGTCTGTGTACCTCCTTCGCCAGCTCCATGTAGGGCAGACAGCGATGCTGAGTGTCCTCCATGCCCACACCACTCTGTTGACTCAGCTGGTGTCATTCGTGGAGGGCATCTCATCGGGCATGTCTGCCCTACAGAGGGGCAATAGGTCCATGGACTCCTCCCTGACGGCAGCAGTGTCCCTCCTCCAACAGTCCCTCACCCCTCCTGCCTCTGCCCCATCCACACTGACCAGCACACACACACCGGCACAGGCACACACCAGCACAGACACGAGCAGCACACACACACACACACACACACGCCACAGACAAGACGCACACGCACGCACAGTCAGGGGACTGAAACCACACTCACAGGGGATGGGGACCAGTCACACACACATGCATCCACGAGCACTGCGCAGTCCACAGTTGCCTCTCCCTCCAAAGCCCCCTCCGTTGCCTCACCTGCAACCCCAAAGACCCAGCGGCTCTTCCTCAGTGACCTCGGCCTCTTCCCCTCCGATCCAGCTGATACAGCATTCAGTGGGAAGAGGAAGCCCACCCACACGGAGCGGAGTGCCCCTCGCCACCGGACACCCTCCCCCAGGCGCAGACCAACTGACGCACCCATCCGCAAGTCCCCCCGGACCCGGAAGAGCAAGACCCCACCGCCGCCCTGCAGCTCAGGCACCAAGTCTCCTTCCTCCATCCCTCAGGCCCCCACTCCACAGGTGCCCCCACCACACCCTGCCCCAGGTTCTCCCACCCACAGATACACCATCCCCAAAAGGATCAGGCCTTCTCCCCTGCCACTTGCTCTTCCGGCCCCACACACCCCGCTGCGCTTGTCTGTGCCACTGGTGTGGAGACGGTGTCCTCCCCTCTGTCCTGCCCACCTTACCTGATCCCCATTCTCCTCCCCTGGAGGTAGGCACTGCAGTGGAGTCCACTACCACCCTGTCTGACTTGGGCACTGCAGTGGGGAACCTGTCCACTCCATCTGCACGGTCCCCTGCAGTCTTGCCGGCACCCACACCATCAGAGTCATGCCCCCCACTTGTGCCGGCACACACCATGTCAGACACCTCCACTGCAGTTGTCAGTGGCTCTCCAGCACCCACCACCCCTTCCCTGCCTCCTTCTGGTGAGCCATGATCCTGTCCCTGCGGTGCCTGGCCTGCCCCCCGTATGCCCCTCCGAGGGGATTGTCCCTGGCTTTCATCAGTGCAGGCATGCGTTGGGTGACATCTGCCACTGTCACCCTGTTTTGACTTTCAAGTTGGACTGGCCATTGGCCTTTGTTAACATTTGTGCTGGACATCAACTGTTAGACCCACATATGCTGAATAAAGCACCTTTCTGTTCTCTAGTGCTTTTGCTTCTGATGTACATGTTGTTGATGATGTTAACCATGCCCTTGCTGCAGTGATGGTGATATTTGGTCTCATTATAATGAAGTGTTACTGTGCAGGAACACATGTGGTCCAGGGGGAATGTGTCCTATCCTGTGGTGTATCCATGTCATCCTTAGCAGCATCTGAGGGTGTCATGTGTTCAATATTTGGCAATGGGATTTCCTACTTACATTAGCAATTTCACATCTGTGGCTTCCACCCCTGCACATCTGTTGTGCCTGCCATTGTTCAATTCGTCTACTTCCCTGACCGTGTGTCCATCTCCACTGGACATGCAGGTTTGGGCATCAATGGGGAAGGACTCATCTGTGTTGTCAGTGCAACATTGCTATACAAGTGTGTTGGATCAGTGCTGATGATTTCGTTGGCACTCCCATGACCAGGCTGATGTGACGGGAGCATTCATTTGGTGCTAATTGTTGAGTGTGTGACCAAGTGCTCAGCTGACATGATGGAGCCCTACTGAGGCAACATATGGCACAGCTTTCCTCACACAGGAGTGGAGTCCCCTCATGGCAGTGTGTACTCCTGTGACATTGCCTGCGCCCAAGGTGTGTGTTATATGAGCATGTCTGTGTGTTCACTTCTGTTTAGCTGTGCATGCTGGGATCCCTAGTGTTGTACCTGTTTGTAATGCTTGCTGAGTTGACCTATGTACCCCCCAAGTCTTCTCCCTGGATTCTCTGTGATGTGGGTGCATGGCACATTACTGGTCATCAGGGTGTCACCCATAGGTGTGTTTGCTGTCAGGGCTGAGTTTGTGTGCAGACGGAGATGGGTCACAGTCAGGATTCCCTTGGCACTTGTTGTTTACACCTGTCATGTGATTTCCAGTTTGTGTTATCTTTCAGTGATTGTGATACGTTGTGTGTGTGACTGCTGGCACTCCTCAGGGTCCGGGCAGCAATGTTGGTAGTTGTCTATGTGTGTTCTTTGTGGGTGTCCTTGGCTTCTTCATTGGTGTGTGACTGTGGCTGGGATCCCATTGGTTGGTGTGGTATTGCCGTCATGTCCATGTACAGCGTAGTGTGCAGTGTGTCAGACATTCAGGAGTCTTGTTGAGTGGCCATGTGTGATGTGTTTCTGCACCTTGGTTCCCACCCACCACCCTGGGATTGTCATGGGTGCATGTGCAATGTCACCAGTGCATGTGTGCTTCACTGCTGCACATTGTTGGAGGTCGAGGTGTGTGGTGTTGAGTGTGTGCAGATGAGAGTTGTTGCCCGGCTAGACCCCTGCCTCCATGTTGGCTTTGGCTTACTGGCCGTGCTGATTGATTTGTGCTTGTGTAGGTGTGATGGTAGTTTGTTGCTCAGGACACATGACTGTGGTTCACAGTGTGAACGACATCTAGCTTTGTCATCACAGTGGGATTGTAATGCAGCCCAGGGTCACCACATTGTGGGGACCCTGGGGGTAGTGCTGTGGTGTGTCTGTGTCTTGCTGTGTCAGTTGCTGTTCCTACATGCTTGTGTGACATGTGTGATTTGTGCTCCCTCTCATCTGACAATGCCTGATTGCCCACATAGGGTATTTGGATCCATGAGTTACCTTTGTGTGGCACTGTATGCACATCTGTGTAATTGGTATTCAGGCCTCCTCATGTGTTGTGTGGTTGCCTGGGGACACTGGCACCCCCCTCACCTGTTATGTTTGATGTGCAGTGTGGGTCTGCCTGTTTGTGTTTGTGCATCTGCACCACTGCATTGGCATATCTTTGGTGTGCCATTGGCTGTATGTTGTTTGGTGGGTTTCCCCTGCTGTCCCTGGGACTCCTAGGTCATCGGTCAGCACAATGATCATGGTTTGTGTGTCCCATTGCTGCCATGGTATGGTTTTCTGTTCACCTCACATCTACAGTCTCCACAGGGTATCTGCATTTGTGTGCCCATTGGTGCAAATATGTGGGTCTGCATTCTGATGGTCACTTCTGTCATTGTGTCATTGATGAATGTTGACAGTGTCAGCCCCCATGGGTGTTGTTTGTCTGCACATGGCCAAAGGTATGTCTTATTTGCACTGCAGTATTTGCCTCCCCAATCTATGTTGCAATGGGACACATGCACTACTTTGCCACTGATGTGTTTTATGTTCTGTGACCAGGAATCATCCATGCAGTTTGGCAGTTGCAGCTTTTTCTTTGTCAACACTTGCATTTTGGTCACTGTGATGATGGGGGGTTGGACCCCATTGCCACAATGTTCAAGATGTGCTTCAGCCATTGACCCCACACTTCCCTTTTGGTCACTGTGATGATGGGGGTTTAGACCCCATTGCCACAATGTTCTGAATGTGCTTCAGCTATGGGCCCCCACACTTACATTTTGGTCACTGTGATGATGGGGGTTTGGACCCCATTGCCACAATGTTCAAGATGTGCTTCAGCCATGGACCCCACACTTACCTTTTAGTCACTGTGATGATGGGGGTTTAGACCCCATTGCCACAATGTTCTGAATATGCTTCAGCTATGGGCCCCCACACTTACATTTTGGTCACTGTGATGATGGGGGTTTGGACCCCATTGCCACAATGTTCAAGATGTGCTTCAGCCATGGACCCCACACTTACCTTTTGGTCACTGTGATGATGGGGGTTTAGACCCCATTGCCACAATGTTCTGAATGTGCTTCAGCTATGGACCCAACACTAACATTTTGGTCACTGTGATGATGGGGTTTTGGACCCCATTGCCACAATGGTCATGGCCTGCTTGCATTGTGGGGGCCACACACATATATGTGTGGCACATGTGATAGGGGGTCACATTGTATGTTCAAAGTCATGTTCAGTGTTGTAGCCATTTGACGCAGTCTACACACGCTTGTCATGGTGTTGGGGGGATGTCTTTTTCTTGCATTCCCTAGGTTGTGGTGTGCTGGTTGTGTCATGCATTGTCCATCCTATGAGTGGGGGTGGTGTTGGTGGTAGGCATCCAGCCCCCCAAGGGTAGAGGTGGTAGTAGTGGTAGGCATCTGGCACCCCCTGGGTAAGGGTGGTAGTAGTGACAGGCATCCAGCCCCCCATGGGTAGAGGTGGTAGTAGTGGTAGGCATCCAGCACCCCATGGGTAGGGGTGGCAGTAGTGACAGGCATCCAGCACCCCATGGGTAGAGGTGGTAGTAGTGGTAGGCATCTGGCACCCCCTGGGTAAGGGTGGTAGTAGTGACAGGCATCCAGCCCCCCATGGGTAGAGGTGGTAGTAGTGGTAGGCATCCAGCCCCCCATGGGTAGGGGTGGCAGTAGTGACAGGCATCCAGTCCCCCATGGGTAGAGGTGGTAGTATTGGTAGGCATCTGGCACCCCCTGGGTAAGGGTGGTAGTAGTGGTAGGCATCCAGCCTCCCATGGGTAGAGGTGGTAGTAGTGACAGGCATCTGGCACCCCATGGGTAGAGGTGGTAGAAGTGGTAGGCATCTGGCACCCCTGGGTAAGGGTGGTAGTAGTGACAGGCATCCAGCCCCCCATGGGTGAAGGTGGTAGTAGTGGTAGGCAT
Source organism: Calotriton arnoldi (assembly GCA_963921515.1). Classification (NCBI taxonomy): domain Eukaryota; kingdom Metazoa; phylum Chordata; class Amphibia; order Caudata; family Salamandridae; genus Calotriton; species Calotriton arnoldi. Next base: position 1,451,924 of record CAWUFW010003256.1, read on the forward strand.
CTGGCACCCCCTGGGTAAGGGTGGTAGTAGTGACAGGCATCCAGCACCCCATGGGTGAAGGTGGTAGTAGTGGTAGGCATCTGGCACCCCATGGGTAGAGGTGGTAGTAGTGGTAGGCATCTGGCACCCCCTGGGTAAGGGTGGTAGTAGTGACAGGCATCCAGCCCCCCATGGGTAGAGGTGGTAGTAGTGGTAGGCATCTGGCACCCCCTGGGTAAGGGTGGTAGTAGTGGTAGGCATCCAGCCTCCCATGGGTAGAGGTGGTAGTAGTGACAGGCATCTGGCACCCCCTGGGTAAGGGTGGTAGTAGTGACAGGCATCCAGCCCCCCATGGGTAGATGTGGTAGTAGTGGTAGGCATCTGGCACCCCCTGGGTAAGGGTGGTAGTAGTGACAGGCATCTGGCACCCCCTGGGTAAGGGTGGTAGTAGTGACAGGCATCCAGCCCCCCATGGGTGAAGGTGGTAGTAGTGGTAGGCATCTGGCACCCCCTGGGTAAGGGTGGTAGAAGTGACAGGCATCCGGCACCCCATGGGTAGAGGTGGTAGTAGTGACAGGCATCCAGCCCCCCATGGGTAGAGGTGGTAGTAGTGACAGGCATCTGGCACCCCATGGGTAGAGGTGGTAGTAGAGGTAGGCATCTGGCACCCCCTGGGTAAGGGTGGTAGTAGTGACAGGCATCCAGCCCCCCATGGGTGAAGGTGGTAGTAGTGGTAGGCATCTGGCACCCCTGGGTAAGGGTGGTAGTAGTGACAGGCATCCGGCACCCCATGGGTAGAGGTGGTAGTAGTGACAGGCATCTGGCACCCCATGGGTAGAGGTGGTAGTAGTGGTAGGCATCTGGCACCCCTGGGTAAGGGTGGTAGTAGTGACAGGCATCCAGCCCCCATGGGTAGATGTGGTAGTAGTGGTAGGCATCTGGCACCCCTGGGTAAGGGTGGTAGTAGTGACAGGCATCCAGCCCCCATGGGTGAAGGTGGTAGTAGTGGTAGGCATCTGGCACCCCCTGGGTAAGGGTGGTAGTAGTGACAGTCATCCAGCACCCCCTGGGTGAAGGTGGTAGTAGTGGTAGGCATCTGGCACCCCATGGGTAGAGGTGGTAGTAGTGGTAGGCATCTGGCACCCCCTGGGTAAGGGTGGTAGTAGTGACAGGCATCCAGCCCCCATGGGTAGAGGTGGTAGTAGTGGTAGGCATCTGGCACCCCCTTGGTAAGGGTGGTAGTAGTGGTAGGCATCCAGCCTCCCATGGGTAGAGGTGGTAGTAGTGACAGGCATCTGGCACCCCTGGGTAAGGGTGGTAGTAGTGACAGGCATCCAGCCCCCATGGGTAGAGGTGGTAGTAGTGGTAGGCATCTGGCACCCCTGGGTAAGGGTGGTAGTAGTGACAAGCATCTGGCACCCCCTGGGTAAGGGTGGTAGTAGTGACAGGAATCCAGCCCCCCATGGGTGAAGGTGGTAGTAGTGGTAGGCATCTGGCACCCCCTGGGTAAGGGTGGTATTAGTGGTAGGCATCTGGCACCCCCTGGGTAAGGGTGGTAGTAGTGACAGGCATCCAGCCCCCCATGGGTGAAGGTGGTAGTAGTGGTAGGCATCTGGCACCCCTGGGTAAGGGTGGTAGTAGTGACAGGCATCCGGCACCCCATGGGTAGAGGTGGTAGTAGTGACAGGCATCCAGCCCCCATGGGTAGAGGTGGTAGTAGTGACAGGCATCTGGCACCCCATGGGTAGAGGTGGTAGTAGTGGTAGGCATCTGGCACCCCTGGGTAAGGGTGGTAGTAGTGACAGGCATCCAGCCCCCATGGGTGAAGGTGGTAGTAGTGGTAGGCATCTGGCACCCCTGGGTAAGGGTGGTAGTAGTGACAGGCATCCAGCCCCCCATGGGTAGAGGTGGTAGTAGTGACAGGCATCTGGCACCCCATATGTAGAGGTGGTAGTAGTGGTAGGCATCTGGCACCCCCTGGGTAAGGGTGGTAGTAGTGACAGGCATCCAGCCCCCCATGGGTAGAGGTGGTAGTAGTGGTAGGCATCTGGCACCCCCTGGGTAAGGGTGGTAGTAGTGGTAGGCATACAGGCCCCTATGTGTATGTGTGGCATTGGTGAGGGCCATCCCGCCCCTATGGTGCTGCTGTTGCAGGTATTTCTGCATCCCTCTGTGTGTGATGTGTCGGGTACGTGTAGTTTGTTTTTGCTGTTGGTGTCTGACTTACCTCTGCGCCGTACGCGTCCGTGCCTGTTCCGGTAATAGAGGTAGAATATTGGTAGGATCGGTACGAAGGGATTCATGGTTGGTTCGTCTCGTTCATCTTTCTCTTTGCTTCGCCTCGTCCTCGTCGCCGGCGTGTTCGTCTCGTAGCCGTGGATCGTGTTGTGGCGCAAATCGGAGCTTATGTGCGCCTCGCCCGGATGCTTTGACGTGCCGTGCGTAGCGACGGGTTCGGCGCGTACGGGATGCGCATCGTACTTGTCCGGCCGGACGGGGCTGCTTTTTTGCTTCCGTGCGGCTCGATTCTACGATTCCGGATCCGGCTCGGTCGGGGAACAGGACCTGAATTGGGTGAGTACGACTGGGTCAGAATCTATGCTGTAGTGCGCATCGTACTTGCTCGTTCGGAATAATGTGCGGATCGGTCGGGAAACAGGTATTCGCATGGCTTTTTTCCCGACCGAATGGTGTTAGGTGCGTCTCCGACCGAGATCGGAATCGGCCCCTTAGTTGTTGTAGCAGTGAAACTCTTGCCACCCCACCTAGCCCTGCTAACACTAGGAACACTTATGTTTCCATGTTCGGCAGATCTAAGGGATCTTGCAGGAATATATGGCTTAAAAAACTTCGCTAGTTGCATTGACCCTAGGTTGTTAAGTGATTTAAAGGCAATGCAGTGATTTAAACTGGATCCTCTTGGCTACTGGCAGCCAGTAAAGATGGAGTAAAGCTGTGGAGACAGAATCGAATTTAGAAATACCTAGGAGTACTCTTTCTGCTGCATTCTGAGCAGTCTGTAGCTTTTGAATGCTGCACTTGGGAGCACTGGTAAAAAGGGCATTGCACTAGTCCAATCTTCAGGATATCAGCACCGATACCACCGTTTTCTTCATGTTCATAGGTATGGCCGGAAGAATTTTCCTCAAAATTTTCAGGATAAAAAAGCAAGCCAAGGTGACCAAATTGGTTTGCGCTTCAAAGGACAGCTTAGTGTCAAAGATAACTCCTAAGTGTTTGGCTTTGAGCACAGGTTTAAGTAAAAGACCAAGTTGGACCGGCCACTAGCTATCTGTCCAGAATGAGGGATTGTTCCCCAACACAAAAACCTCAGTCTTGGATGAATTCAACTTCAGACAATTGTTTGTCATCCAATTAGCCATATGGCTCATACAGTCATGAAAGCTAATAGCTGTCAGGCTAGATGGATTGCTCACCGAGACGATAATCTATGTATCGTCTGCATAAGATACAAGGGCAAAAACCATAACTTTTTACTAGTCTGGCAAGGGGGATATCATAAAGCGTTGGGCTCAGGGAAGAACCCTGGGAAACTCCACATGGCAGCGAAAAGGAAGGTAAAATATAGTTCCCCAATGCCACTTCCTGAGACTCTTTGGACAGGAAGGAGCCCATCAGGGAGAGCGCCTTATCCCTGATCCCGATGGAAGCTAGACGGACCCGAAGCAGCTCATGATTGACAGTATCAAAAGCTGCTGATAAGTCCAAAAGGATCAGAGCTGTGCTCCCCCCACTGTCTAAAGTCTGCCTGAGCTCCTCCGAAGCTGTAATAAGGGCCAACTCTGTGCTATGATTAGCACGAAATCCAAATTGGGAGGAATCCAGAATAGCGTTATCATTGATAAAAGAAGATAGTTCGGTATTAATAGCTTTCTCGATAAACATGTCAGATGCGTTTTGATCCTGGGGGTATATGTACAAGCCTCTATCGCCACGGAAACGTCACTTTTTCCGACCTTCCTGTGGCGATAGGGGCTTCGCCTTATTTACAAGGCAGCGTGAAGCCTCTTAACATGGCTTAACGCTGCCTTGTAAATAAGGCCCCCTTTCACATTATGCTTAGTGTGAAAGGGGTGGGCAGTGGGTGTTGCAGTGGGCGTTCCACCGCAACACCCATTGATTTTGACACTGCCCCCTATTTACAAGGGTGGCTGGTCTTAACTTGGCGAAACGAGGAGAAATGCTTTATTTCTCCTCGTTTTTGCTTTTTCCATGTGTGCTGCCTTGTGCAGCACACATGGAAAAAGCAAAACTCCTAGGATTGTTTATGTGTAGGATGGTGTCCCTTCCTACACATAATCAATCTTTAAAAAAAATGACATTTTGCAACTTCCATGTGTGTTGCATTAAGCAGCACACATAGAAGTGACAAAACAGCATTTAAATATTATGTCTCCATCCTGAAAGCGATGGGGGCACAACAACCAAGCGCACTGGTCAGAATTTCAAAGTCTTATTATCACAGTCACGAAGTCCTATGAAAATGACGCTTCACTCTCCTAGGTCCCACCGCCGAATACCAAGTCCTCACAAATGAATTCTACAAATGGAAAGGACCGTCAATGTGTCCAATGTAGTATCCAATCAATTATTGTATTCACTTTCAAGAATCAAGTCCATAGGCAAGTTTGTTTCATATGTATATTCCCTTTATTTGTTCAAAGAAAATCATCGCTCCAAAATAAAACAGTATCCAATCGTCAGCCTACGCGTTTCGTCCTCACTTGGATGTCATCAGGACTCCAATGTATATCCTAAGCGTTTCTCCTTAAAGTTCTTCTCCTCTTTGTATCCTCAACCCATGCATGCAAATCCCGTAGCTACGGCAGGATTTATCGGGCCAGGCTGTGGCAGGGAGACCAGAGTACAAGATGCTTTGGCAAGAGGACAAACTTTTCCATATGCATGGGTTGAGGATACAAAGAGGAGAAGAACTTTAAGGAGAAACGCTTAGGATATACATTGGAGTCCGATCTCAACCTAGCGCCATCAGCTGTGGTGTCCCACAGGGGGCATCGTTGAGCCCAACCCTATTTAACGCCTATGTTTCATCCTTGGCGAAAATTGGTAGAAAATGGGGAATTGGCATTTGCTCCTATGCGGATGATACCCAACTGATGGTGGCTCTTGAGGAAAAATCTGAACTCACCAAAACTAACCTGCATTTCTGCCTCTCAGAGATGGCAGAGTGGATGTCTGAGCATTATTTAAAACTAAATGCAGGAAAATCAGAAATCCTGCTCTTTGGGGGCGCCAATTTAATTTGGGACGCCTCTTGGTGGCCACAAACTCTTGGTGCTGCTCCAACCCCCAAACAGAGCGCAAGAAACCTGGGCATCATCATTGACACCTCTCTATCCATGAAGGACCATGTGCGGGCCCTTTGTGGGAAAGGCTTTGCGACTCTGAAATTACTAACCAGACTTTTCCCTTGGATTCCACTAGAATGCAGAAAACGGTCACACAGGCACTGCTTATAAGTCAGCTTGACTATGGAAATGCCCTGTTCGTGGGCATGACTGAGTTCCTTTTCATGCGGCTCCAGGTGCTCCAAAATGCTGCAGCCAAACTAGTATGCAGTAAAAGCAGACTAAGTTCCGCATCAGCGTGCATGAAAACATTGCATTGGCTTCCAATACGACAAAGAGCAGTATTCAAGCTGCTCTGTCATGCACACAAAGTACTATATCTAAGTGGACCCAGAATTCTCCAGGGGAGAATTGAGTTCTATGTCCCTTCAAGGAGCCTTCGGTCACTCCATCAAGCATTAGCCAGAACTAAACGCATCAAGAAAGTGAGGACCGGGGGGGACGGTCTTTCTCATACTTAGCAGCTCAGAGATGGAATGAACTCCCCTTGGATCTACGTCTTACGACCGATTACCTGACGTTCCGAAAAAAGCTTAAAACTCATCTGTTCCCGAAAAATTAACAACCATTAATTCTCCTATACCAGCAGCCAAGCATTGTTGCGTCCAGCGCCTTGATATCCCTTGGGATGAATGATGCGCTCTACAAATAAATAAATAAATAAATAAGTGACATATTCCCATTGCTTCATTCTTGCAAAATTTGCAAAAACCAGAATCGGGAAAAAGGATTAGACAATAAAAGCTACTGAAGAAGCTCCCTTTTCCTTATTAATAAATGGGGTTCAATCATTATTAAAATGACAGACTTTGATCCTGAGAGAAAGAGAACATTAATGAACAACTGCTTAATTAAAAACATTGGTGACCAAGACAGTAGTGTGCTAAAATGATTCCCAGACTAATGAACCTAAGTTTCCACTATTATTAGAAAATATTCTAGGAGAGATACAGGAGAATAAGCAATTCCAAAGGAACAGTGCAAGTCAGGTAAAGAAATGACTAGATAAAGTGGCTCATAAAATGACTCAGTTACTAAATAGGGTTGAATAGACAGAGCAGCACATCTCAGATTGTGAGGATAAATTGCTTAAAGAAACAGATCAAGTTTCATGAAGACAAAAATACAACAACTTCAAAATAAGCAGAGGTAAATGAAAAATCATTTATGGCGTTCCACTTTGAGATTTACAGGTGTTTATAAGCACAAAGAGGACAATATTGTACTCACAGAAGTTACCCAAGATCTAACAATAATAGTTTCTTCGCAGATTGTGCCACATGCTAAATATTCCCGAACTATTTTGGTATTTTTTTCTGATAACATGGTCAAAGTACTAATTCTCACCAAAGCAATCCGGGAAAAGACTTTTGCAGTTAAAATGGAATATTAATTTTGGATTTTCTCAGATATGACCATTGAAACTGCTTGTAGATTACGAAGTTCAGGAATATTCTTTCTCAAATTTACGCAGTTGATGCCCAAGGTTCCATCATACAATAAGTTAAGCTAAAGTTTTTTTTTTTTTTAATGTTGTTTTTCACTCCAGTGCTCGATGATGATATTAGATTTAGGGCTGATGGTAAAGGAATGTAAGGCTTGTCATAGGCAAGGGTAGTTAGGCATGGTGTTAATTACATTACCAGGGTCTATTCTGGGGTCAGAACAGGGCGACCCCTTCGAAGAGGTGGCTAAAGGAAGAGGAGCTCAAGCATCAACAAGCTGGGAAGTACAGGATTTTTGTTGTGGTTCTTTTCAGGTATGCAGTTCAGAAACAGTGTATATTGATAATATGCACATTTGCTCTATGTAACAGTTTGAAAGCCGCTTTTTGACTACGTTTTGCAGTACACTTTATCAATGCATTGTACTAAATGTATGGTTTTCTTTTGTTACAAGTCGAGAGATAAAGGGGATTGTACTTTATTTGGCACTTTACAACCCTTGTTAATAATATGCACATATCGCTTTTTAATAATTTAAAATACCGATAAATATCAATGGAGCTAACTTGCTGCTTTTTGATGACATATCTCATTGTATTTTATGGATGTACTGTATTGAATTGAAGCCTTTCTTTCATTATAATTTCGGGTTCAATGAAGTTATGCACTTGGCAGTTTATTATGCTTTAAATTGCTGGCAACAATACTATGCATTGCTTAGAGATCTATTTACTTGAATTATATTCTTTGTTCTATGGTAATAGATTATTTAAAGTATTCACAATTAATGCAAATATCTGAATAATAGGTGAATATCAAGACCCACTGAAGCACTGGTTTGTATGCTCAATCTTGCCATTATTCTTTTGCAGGAAACCCGCATCCCAATATATAGACTTTTACTATGTTCAAAGGTTTACAGAGTTTGCATGATTTTCTTCCAAGGCAGCTGCCCATAGTTAGGTATATATATTTATATCAAAGGGTCTGGAGACTAAACTACATAATTGGCAAACTGATAAAGAGGGCTGTTGGGTTTGTGTGAACTGTTCAATTTTTTTCGAACAAATTACTCAAATAAATCTGTATGATCCTATGGAAGATAATCCAAATTCGTTAATAGATCTCGTCCAAACACCTTTTTTCTTTTTATAATAACATTATTAGAGACAGCACTTTTAATTTTCTTCAGTCTTCAGCTTTAGATTGCACAGCACTGAGTTGCAGGCAGAACAAACTCAAAATAGCAAATGTTTTGGCCACATATCAGAAGGATTTGGCTATAATAGACCCATTGGGATTTAGGGTCATGGATAAAAATAATATACCAAAATCTCTATGTGTTACTCCTTTTTTAATCTTGTCTGCTTTGGAATTTGTACAACTTCTTGCTCATCCTAATGGGGTTTCAGACCTCAAAGCACTAGAATTAAGTATCTTAGGTGTTAAGATATCTAATTCTGTCAAGAGATAGACTTTTAACAACATTGACATAGAGAATGTGAGAAAGTGGATTATTAGTTGGGGTGGATGGTGGCCTACCACAAGTAATAATGCCACTATTCTTGTTAGGTCCAGTAAAGTTTTCAGTAATTTAAACCTGGGCTCAGTCTCTGAGAGCCATGGCACAGAGCAATCAGGCTTAATTTAAGGAATTGTGTAAAGCACTTAGAAGTACCAAAACCATTAAAATGTCTTAAGCACAACACAAATTCCACTGTAATTTAAAAAAATGACACCAAAGTGACAAAAATCTAATAAGGGAAACCAGAGATATGAAATTTTAAAGTTTGAATTACATTTAAGTGCTGAAAAGCCCAAAGTGCCAACCGTGGCCAACTGATCATGCTAGACTGAGAAAAGAGTAAGGCTGTTTAAGGCCAGCCGTGATGGAGTGCAGGTCAGATACAGAGATGAGGTTTGTTCTAGTCAATTTTACCTTCTGACTGAGTCTCTGAAATGGAAGTCAAAAATCCTCCATGGGGGAAGGCACCATGCTGTGGCCAACATGATTTCCACAAGGCTGGAATGCTGTCAGACAAAGTCCAGGTGAAGCCCTTGTCTTTCAGTGGGAAATCTCAGAATGGGAGCAATTAGAAATTCGCACCCAAGGAAGATCCCTCGCCAGTCAGGTACTTTTGGCACCTTTGTTCAGTGAAGATTTCTACCTTTGAACATAGTCACTTTTTTGGAGCCTGTTTTCCTCCAGTTGGGCAAGGCTGAAAGCTGAAGGTGAAGAGGGCTCTACAAGGCCGAATACCTTCTCTGTGACATCTCACTGAAATGGATTCGCTGCAGCAGAAAAGCTCTGAGCGGGAGCAACCTGAATCTTAGGCCCAGCGGCAGCGCATCTTCTTCTGATTGCTTTGGCAGGATTATTCCTTTGTTCTGTAAGGTCTCCAGGCAAAACTCCTTAAAACAGTTCCTAAATCCCAACTTTTAGGGTTAGGCCAGAGGAGTACACTCTAACACTTATCTATGTGCCCCAGGACCATATGTATAACACTTTGAGGTCATGGCTCACTCAAGTAAAAGCCACCAGCAGGGTCCAGGGCAGCTCCAGTTTGAACTGTTTAGCTGGGCTCTTTAGGAAAGTAGGCTTCTTTCAGCATTTGGGTCCATGAAGCTAAATAGGTCAGCCAACTAACCTTTGGAGTTCACTTCTTGGTGCTTAGTGCCAGTGGGACCAGGCTCAGCCCTTATGGCTTTCCACACAGCAGTGTTGTGAACAGCATATTGGGGGTGCCACATTCAGTCCCTGTGCCAGCCTGTGGGTGTGGGGTAACAGCTGGCAACCCCATATAAACGGGTTAACAGTTCCCAGGGGTGACCCTACCCACTTTTGCAGTATTTTCTGTGCTTTTTATTGTAAATTATCTCACAGTGCCCTTCTCTAACTAAAACCAAGATGGCACAATCTTTCTTCTTCTGTGCAGAGCTCTCTGTGTCCACCTAGAGGTGGGGCTATGATAATGGGAAAACCCTTTCTTGTAGTGGCTCAAACCTTGTTCTGAGGGCAGCTCCTTTCCAAATGGCATTGATACCTGGCTGGCTAGCAGGACAATAATAGAGGAAGGACAATTGTGTGATATACATCTGCCTGTGATAAGGTAGGCATTCTTTGAAGTTAATTACATTACTTGGCACAGCCCAGGTGGCCATCCTATCAGGGAAAGTTCAAGCGCTCTCCCTTTGTCTCAGCTCTGGGAGTTTCTATACACCTAATCAAGGAGACATTTAGCTCCTGGGTGACAGTGAGTACTGGCAAAAAGGTACATTTGACTCAGGCAGGAAAGTGACATTTTCACAATAGAAATATAAAACCTGACTTGGCCATTAAATTGGAATCCAAAATTATTATTTAAACAAGTTCTTGAATCAAATTTCTGGCTACTCCCAAGCTGAAGTTAGGCATTAGATAGTATGGTTTTATAATGTAATCCATTGTTTTCCTCTTGGAAACCCAACATTTCTTCAATAAAAAATGACTTAGGAAGTGTTTTACTGGCAGGACTTGTAAAACATAAAATACACATGTCCTACTTTTTATATATAATGCACCCTGCTCTATGGGCATTTAAGGCCTATCATAGGAGTGAATAATAAGTATTAAAAAGGAATGCTTAGGCCTGGCAAAAGGTTTATTTGGCAGGTTGAGTTGGCAGTTGTAAAACTGCCCACCCGGTCTGCAAGGGCATGACATGTGTTGCACTGTCTCTTTAGTGGTGACACAATTAGAGCTTAATTTGTAAAAGATTGAGAGTTGGTGGCCAAAACCTTGAACCGGTGGTGCTATCAAAATCTGGAGTGCTAAATACCAAGGCTGTGAAGTGTCAAATTCACTTTAGGACTCTTTAATCCACTACCAGACATTGCTGCCTCTTTATCACAATCTTGCCAGTGCCTGCTCTCTGCTGTGCCCGATTTTCCATTTTTCTCCTTCTTTCCTGTTTGTGTGGTTTTATCTTTCTTAGTTGTGGTCAATATCTGATGAGGAAATATAAGTGCTGGTCCCCAAAAATGAGTGGCAATGGGCCCCACTGACAGCCACAGCCTCAATTTAAGCACTGAACACAATAGTGACATTTAACTTACATGCCCTGGGTACACTTTTGTACAATATACTAGGGACTTATAGGTAAGTTAAATATGGCAATCTGGAGTATACCAAATTCAACAAGTTTGCGTGGTCAGAAGACAAGCACTGGACACTGGTTAGCACTGTCTCTGTTTGCAGAGCCTAAAAACCAGCAATATAATCTAGCAAAAAATGGGGACGACCACACAGTAAAGAAAGGGGAATTTTCTTACATTCTGGGTATCAGAATTAAAATGTGCAAAAGGAGATTTCTTTCATGACATGAAAGGACATCCAGAAATGCCTTGGTTTGGGATTCCTTTAAGGTATCTCTGAAAGCAGTAATAATAGCTCAGGTAATAGATAATAGGCACAAAATTATTAGTATTAAAAAATAATTCGAAAAGCATGTGATCACTGTTTAATGCAGGCTTCTTCAAAAAGTAGTTCATGAGCTACTGGTATTTCTCAAGCTACGTGTAAGTAGCTCTCCTGTGTGCAGCCCAGCCTACTATATTAGAAGCTTTTGCTTGATTGAATGCATACATATATACCGAAATTGAAGTGTGTGGATTTTAGACAAAAATGTCTGTATTTACAGAACCCATAATTTCCCAAATATATTTAAAGCTGATATCTGACTGATAAATAATACAGCATTACAAGCTTTATTACTAATATTATTACCTTGGTATTATTACTTCGTTGCCAGGGGCCATTGCAGCTGTGGTTGTTATGTATTACACGTGTAAAGGCATTCCAAATTGACCAAGCCTTTTTTATATTACTGCTGGAAATCCTGCACTGCGGTGATCACTACTAATGTCATCTTGTCTGATGTGTACTACACTAATAATATTGGTAGTTCAGGATAATTTTCACTGAATATAAGTTGCGCTTACTAGTGAAAAAGTTGGAGACCCCTGATTCATTGTATAAATCTGATTCATGTAGAGTTGGTCTTTAGACATCGTAACAAGTCTTCTGCAAATACTATTATAAAGAGACCTATTTGAATAATGCAACATACCTCCAAAAAATGTATAAGGAAAGCGATTACTCTGGGAGATTCCTTGCATGGCAGACCTGGGACAAATCTGCACAAATAATCATAAATGGATTATATTGACAAAAAGAAAATCTGAATTAAAAAGAGAAATAATTAATTAAGATTTTAAATCATTTTAAATATATTTATAATAAGCATCAGGAAATTGATCAAATAAATCTGGGCAACTTTTTTAACCAATTGCCTACTCCTTCGCTATAATCTGCACTCTGTTTGATAGAACACTGTACCACAGATTAACCTAAAGCTGTAATTCCAGCCTTCCCCAACTGGAAATCCAGTGGAGAGGATGGAACCCTTGCAGACATTTTTAAAATATTCAAGGAAGTTTTCAATATTTCTTTGTTAAAACTCAAAAATGATATTTTAGCAGATGGTGCAAGCAATCTGTTCTTTATCATAGAGTATTGGCCAGTTTTTTTTAAAAGGCAAGAATCCTGAGAATCAGATTGAGTATCAGCTGATTAGCCTTTTTAATCCTGATTGTAAAATGACAACTGAATTGATAGCTAATGGAATGATCAGAGTTGCTGATAGGCTGACCATTAGGAACAACATAGTTGTATTGCTTTCCATCAACTACATGTAAACACAAACTACTTGAAAGAAGCTCTTGAGATTTTTAATTCTAATCAGATTTCATACGATGGCATTTTTATTAGATCTGAGGAAAGCTTTCGACCTCATGCTTTGGAAAAGGGTTTCTATATTTTGAAGAGGTTTGTTTTTTCTTCACAGATGACAAAGGTTAAGCATACTCCTTAGTGGTGGCAAGATCAGATTGATCCTGAACTCATCAGATATTGGCTCCTTCAAGGTAAATTGAAAGCAGGCAATACAGGAGAGAGTTTGTAAGATGTTATCATGGTATTAAGAATTGAATGGATATCAACTTAATAAATTAAAAACATATGTTATATTAAAGCAATTGTACCCCAGATGCACTAGCCATAGAGATGTGAGAATCATATAATAATAAAGCAAAGCTTTATCATGGGATTTATGTAGCATCACATTTAGCTAAATTAGCTCTTTATGCCCTAAATTATAGTTCTATCGGGCATATTAGCAAGACCCACGTTAAAATTATCGCCGTTTTAGCGGCAGGAAACTGCCGCTAAAACGGCGATAATGAGGCTTGCTAATATGCGTTATAGAATTCCAATAAAGCCCAGGTTAGATGTGCAGGGCATCTAACCTGGGCTTCTATTGAATTCCATAACGCATATTAGCAAGCCCATTATCGCCGTTTTAGCGGCAGTTTCCTGCCGCTAAAACGGCGATACTTTAACGTGGGTCTTGCTAATATGCCCCTATGTTTTTAAAAATTAAATCTTTATCAATATGAAATCCCCTCCCCTTGAGGATTCTTGTCAGAGTGACTTTTATCAGAATGCTGGCTTTACCATTATTTAACTTTATATTGCTGCTGTCCACTATGTCCTGTATAATTTTTTTTTAAGAAATAGAAAATATGTTGTTCTTCATTTATTCTAAGGAAGCAAAACCCAAGAGTGTCACTTAACACTTTATATAGATCCACAGCAGAGGGAGACTTAGCTCTTCCAAGTTTTACAATTTAATATTTTTTATTTTTGCCCGTGTGTCTTCAAGATATAAAAATGTTCACTATGAACATAGCACTTCGATAATGATTTTATAGTTATGATTCTTCATGGAAATAGAATAGATACTATTCTGAGGCCGATAAAGTAATTTGAAAGTATGTTATAAGGTGCATTCCTAAGAAGGTATGTTATAAGGAAAGAGCAGTATTTTAGGATTTTTTCTATTCCACATATCAATGCCGCATGGATGAGCATCTTTTAGGCAAAGTGATAATACATAGATGGAAAATTAATGGATTTGTCAAATTGTCAGATTTTTTTAAGCGGGGTAACTGGAAAACTGGAGTAAATGTAGAACCAACATAAAAAGTATTTAAAGGAAGGATTATGTGTTTGTATGATATTATTCACCATATTTTACCAATTATTGATCCGGACAGTATAAGCATTAACAGCAATCTGGTCCTGCACTTAATAAAAATCACAGTGTGAAATCCACTGATATATGGAAAAATTATCTTTCAGGCTTTTCTCAAAAATCTCCTGTAAACTGGGTATTGGAAAAACTGTTGTCAAAACATTAAGGGGCCGATTCCGATTCTGGCCGGAAATCTCTCCGATTGAGCCGGACCCGGAGAGAATTCCGACCGAATCGGACCCTAGCAGTCCGACCGGACGAGTACGATGCATTCGCATGCTATCGGACTCGATTCGGTCGGACTCCCATTGAAGTCAATGGGAGCCGGTCGTACAACGCGTACGCGGGCTCCCAGTGACTCCAATGGAGTGCGAGGCGAACAAGGCGCCCCTACAGCGGGTACGCATCCATGCGCATCGCGGCGTACATGCACAGGTAGGGGGGACCCTTGGGTCCCCCCTGTGTGCGACTCGCGCGCCTACGCTTACAGGGGGGTCCGACGGGACCCCCAAAGTCCGGCTCCGACAGCTTTTTCGAGCCGGACGGCGCGAGTCGGTCGGACTGCTCGCGGCGCGCATCGTACTTACCCGGCCGGGAAACGTCTCCATAGCGCGGTGCGAGTCGTGTCCATGCGAGTCGGTCGGAGCGTGTTGTAGCCGCGTACGAGTCGGTCGGCGATTTCGCGGGCGCTTGCATCGTACTCGCTCGGCCGGACCCGCGTACGATTCGGTCGGGAAACAGGGCTCTGAATCGGATCCGGTAAATCCGAATCCGATTCGGAGCACTACCGGCCGAGATCGGAATCGGCCCCTTTATATGTGGAACAAAAGTCAATGAGATATATTTTTCAGTTAGAATAGGGCCCAGTTGCCTAAAATGCAATTTTTCGCAAAAGGGTTAATTTATCATATGTTTTCAAATAAAATCAAACTAACATGTCAGGTTAACTGTTTTAGATGTGGCTCAGTAAAACCTTGGTCTCAAAAATGTTATGCTGCTTTAACAGGATAGACCATTATTGGGATATAGTATTTGAATATTGTAAAAATAACTTAAATATTAAATGACTTTGAGATCCTGCAACAATCCCCCTAGGATATTCATCAGTACGTGGATTATCAACTATGTTTTATGAGTTGAGTTATGTTTCTGTACTTAAAGCTCATTCATTGATAATGAAAAAATGGAAGTCAAAATAAATTACAATATTTTCATAATGGCTGGTTATGATTTATATAGTAAATAAACTAGAACAGAAATATGCTGTTCGAAAATTTCTTAAATTGCAAGAATATTTTGTTTAAAACCATTGCATCAAGATGTTCCCTAATATGATTAAATTCCTTATTTGAATGTTATTTATTGCATTATACATGTATATTTATGTATATGTATGTATATTTCTCAACAATCTACAATACATTTGGTATTTAAAGTATAATTCAAGCATTTATGGATTTAAAGTATTATATATGCTCCATAATTCCTTGGACGAAAAAGTGTTGTTGCAGTTGAGATTAAATAGTTCATTTTGTAACAATTTATCACCTATAGCGATTACTGCAACAACAGTACGAGCTGTTAGCTTTATCAATATTTCAATTAATTAATGGGTGCAAAACATTAAGTCCTAGTAATGAGAGACCCTTTATTTGTAAATGAAACTCCCACCCTAGTCTGAAAATTCAGACTGAAACTTCACCCTGCTTTCCAGTAATCACTGTTAAACTGCATTTCTTCAACACTTGTTTTAAATTTTTTAGAAAACACCACATTCAGTTAACATGTTCTTGCAAACAAATAACAAAGATGAAATACTGTAAAAACTTCAAAATGTGTGTGTTGAATCCCAGGCTTTTTCGCAACTTATCAACACTATTTTTGATGGCATTCAAACTATGTGCACTATGACACTCCTATTCAATGTTAATGTGTGTGTGATCTGTCTCTAAAATCGTATTGTAAAATTGGTTTCACACAATTGGGTTACTGAACTTTCCAGTAAAATCATTGCAATTTGGCATGGAAATATAATCAGTAGTATGGTGTAGGGAATTGGGTTATTGACTGTATGGCCTGCACAGTTAATAGGTCCACAATTCCCCTTACTGGAAACCAAGCAGCCCATTGTAGCGCTTGTCTCTCTCAGGGTAGAGAAGCAGAGCAGTCCAAGGTTTACTCAGGGAAGGTAGTGTGGGCTAGTAATCACCATTCACTGGCACGCAATAATAACGCTCAATAATTGTCCTTTGCTTTTTCTTTAGAAGAAGGAGGGTACATTTATCACACGCACACATTACTAAATACTATGCAGTAATTTACAAAGATATACATTGGTAGAGATCATGCAACCATATAGGGTGTCTACTGGTTTGGTCAAAGGTTCAAGAACAGCAAACCACATGTTAAAGACATAATTTTTATGCAAATGCAATCATCAATA
The DNA here is from genome assembly GCA_963921515.1 of Calotriton arnoldi. Lineage (NCBI taxonomy): Eukaryota > Metazoa > Chordata > Amphibia > Caudata > Salamandridae > Calotriton > Calotriton arnoldi. The sequence goes on from CAWUFW010003256.1 coordinate 1,468,314, forward strand.
ATAATAATCATGTGTGAATGCACTTATTACTGTTAATAAAACATATTCAATGTGAGCAATAATCGTCAACAGTATCTCAAAAAGCATTTAAAATAAGCAAAACATGTATCTGTGCATTTTTATAAACTTTACAACCATAAAAATAGAATAATAAAAACAGCACCTAGAGGGCATCACAATTTGATTGCAGTACACTGCAATCACAGACTTAGCCCCTAGACGGCTCTTCAAGACGTACTTTCTTAACAACAGCTTTAGGCCACAATTAATGCAAACCTATAGTCAGCCCCTAGAGAGTGCTGCACTCCCAGTTATAGAGCAAAAGCTCCAGCCTGGGGAGTAATTTGAAGACATAAAAGAAAGTCCAGAGGAATCCTGGTTTTAAGGAACCCCGTAAACATTGGGTGAGTAACCTTAAAAAGGCTCTCTAAGGGGGATGTGCTGTAGTCCTGCAGCCCCCATCCTTCCCTGATTTCGTTGGTGGTGCCCCTGTCCTTCTGGGGCCATCACACGGCAAGACAAACATGTAAGTAAGGGAGCCACGCAGGCATTATAGGGCACTCCAGCAAGGACCAATAAATATTTTAGTATTGGCTCTCCTGCTGTGTCAGGGAGAGCCTCAAAGTTTTTCATTCATTTTTCTCTTTTTTTATGAATGGGGGGTACCTGGTCTCACCTGGGAACCTCCATACCTCCTCAACATTGGGTGCAGGTGAGGGAACCTACCCCTTGCTTCGCCACCAGCTCCCATGCGGCCTGCACCTCCGTGTGTAGCCATGTCCCTCTCTTTTGTGGACGGTGGATGCTCACTCCCCCCAGACACGGGCATAGGGACAGATACACCACTACTGGGGCAGAGTGACAGAACCACCCCCTTACTGCTCGCATTTATGGGAAATGGGGCCCCTGAGCCAAAAGAGAAGTCTGGGAAGGGAACCCCATGCACCCCTCCTCCTGGGGAAGACGAGTAAATAAATCATGCATGGACCCCTGGGCTTGGCCCCACCCCAGGGGTAGATTAAGAAATGGCAGAGAGCCCTACACACTTCGTCACAGAAAAAGTCAAAGGTCGCCAAACTTTAAAATGCCATAATTTGGGCCCCGTTGGGCCAATTTTGACGATCTTTGGCTCATTGTCTCCAGGTGGCGAGATCTAGACACCAGAGGCAGCAACAGCAGACCTCCTCACTTCCAAATCGGTACAGTCCTCAGGGAGCTGGTTCTCCTGGCTCCCTGTGCCAGCCTTCCTCCTGGTCTTGGTTGCTGGGCCCAGAAATCCAGGGTTTTTCACAAAATGGCCCTCAGGGGGCATAAGGGAGCCAGCTTCACTGGCCCTTGGAGAGACCCACTGGTCCTGGGGTCAACTAGACAGAGTCCTTATTCCTTTCTAGGCATCAGAGTGTTCCTCCTTCTAGTTTTCCATTGCCGTCTCAGGGCCCAGCAGCGAAGCGCAGACAGAAAAATCATCAGAAAAGAGGGAGTCTTTTGTTTGTGTAAGAGTTTTTAAATGAGAGAGTAAGGTTCCAGAAGCCATGCATCCCTGGCCAGTCTTAGGCCAATCTTAGTCACCTCTCCAACTCTACCCCAACCCTCCTGCACCGCATGCTGGGACAGTTTAAAATAGTGCCATCCAGGAGTCACTAGCCACATCTCCTCTGGGGAGCCCTCTTTTGTATTGGCTCCAGAGGTCTGGGCTCCCTCCTTTGTTCAGTAGGTATGGGCAGACCCATCTCTGGCCACCTCTGGTACAGTGTGACAGCTGATTGATTGATGCAGATCATTCTGTCACACCCCTTTCCTCCTCAGGAGCTGAGTGAAGCACTGTTAATTGCTTTTTTTGTGAGGGGAGACCTTTGTTCCTGCTGCTGGAGATAAATGTAATTAACCTGGCACAGCAGGGTGACAAAAGGCCTAGGCTCTGATCCTGAGCTGAGCTAGAAAAATATGGCAATTCTGGATGACCCATAAATTGTACAGATATCTTTTTGGAACTTTCAGAATTGTTTTTGCCAGACAGGTTACACCCTAATTCGATATGTCACTGGTCTCTGTAGTGTCTCTACAAACAAAACAGTAAAGCACACTACCTTTCCCTATGAGTGTACACTAACATTAAAAGGCCTGCCCCAGGTCAATATCTAAACCTGCAGAGCCCCACTGTGCCAGGCTACCTGTGAGCAGCTACCGGGCTGCACACAACAGCAGCCTCCCAGGTGCAGCTCTCACATGTGTTCACATGTCACATATGAGAGCTGCACGTGGGAGGCTACTGTTGTGTAACCAGCCAAGTGTCCCTTATCCTTACTGCGTTGCAGCGGCCTTATCTTAAAAGGTGGACACTGGCAGCAAACACGTACAGTCCATTTGCCATGTGATTACTGTGGGGTAAGACACATGTAGTAAATGTAAATGTCCAGTATTTGTAAAGCGCACAGCTACCTCCGGAGAGGTGTCCCGGCGCTGGGGGCCGTCGGGAAGAATAAGCGAGCTATTGCCCAGAGCCACATGGTGCTGGGCTGATCTGCCGCCGGCGTTCGAACCGTGAGCCCCAGGATCCGGAGTCAGTCGCCCTGGCCGCTGCGCCACACCTCTTTCCACAGTAGACTGTGAGACTCTCCCACAGTAAAAAGTGCAAAACCAGATGATCAAAAAAGCAAAAAACCCAGGTGTACTGAATAGGCGGAACCCAATTTCAACATATGGAAATTAAATTTCATGTGCGGACTTTAGTGTGTTTTTGCACCACTCACATATATGAAAAAATGTAGCGCTACACAGAGTACCAATGGACTTTGGTTTAACAGAATTTTAAAAGTACTGCAGCATGTGTCAGGGCGACGTGCTTGTGCCATGAGGAAGATCCTACTTTTATATATCAATTATGTCATCCTTGAAGTGTGCTTTGTTAGCCCCAAGGCTGGGTAATTGATACATATAAGTGGGCATGCTAGATATTGGAAAAGGTGCAGTGAGCGGTTACAGAAAACTCGTCATTGTGCAGGGAAAGGTTCATATTCTATGAACTTACCTACTTATTAATACATTTGCCTTTCCTATCTTATTTAGTATTAGAAAATCCTTTTGCTGTGAATAAAATATATTTTCCTCTGAGTTTTCAGAATTTAGTTCAATGGTGAAAGTAGATTTTTGATAGCTTTAATGAAAAAATAACTTTATCAAGTTGTACCTTGTGCTACCTGAGATTAAACTGGTTTAGAACTTATTTAGCTCACATCCATTCCTCAGTTGCCTAATGCACATCCCTAACTATCTTCTAATGATATTTCTTTTAGAAGATTTGCTGACTGCAGCATGCATTAACAATGGCTGCTTAGCAGAGATTAGCCATTACGAAAGGGGGCATCCCAATTGAGGGTATCAGGAACTCCAACCATTGATTCCCAGAGCCACCCAGTCTTTCTCACTGATGCCCCAGCAGAAGGAAAACCCAGTTCTAGCACTGTCAAAGGGAAGGAAACCTACTTTACATAGGCAAGTGACTCAAGGGAGGGATTAAGCTCCTGCCTCCTCCAAATGTTTACAGATATTTTGGTTGATGGATCCTGAGAAGGTCAGCAGGAAGGATGTGATGAAAGCATGTTGTTAGAAATTGGGTTTCTGGTTGGCAGAGTTATGCACCCTGTCAAAGCAGGGACAACAATCTTAGTCAGTGTAAGTCAGTAACACACTTTAACTTAACCTGTATTGTATTGTATTGTATCGACATTTATAAAGCGCGCTGTAACCCTACGGGCATCCTGTGCTCACCCGCTGATAGCTTGGCATAGAGCAGTCAGGTTTAACTTCAATGCGTAAAGTATTTGTGCAACACATCAAACAGTAACACAGGGAAAACACCACAAAAAGACTCCACACCAGTTTAGAAAAATAGAGACTGATTTTATAAATAAAACAAGACCAAAACAACAGAAATCCAATCAGAAGAAGTCAATATATGTATTTTTAAAGTTCAAATGCAAAATTAACGCTTAGAAGCAGTAAGCGCATAAAGAGGTAATCGGTCTATCTGGACCAGGACTACGTCAGTAGTCCAGGCCAACCGTGATAGAGCGCAGGTCGGATAAAGGACCCACGATTGCCCGCTAAGCAAAAGTACCTTGATCTTGGTCTCAAGCAATAAGATGCGTTGGTTATCCCCATGCAGTTTGGGTGATAGTCCCGGTTTCTCCATGTTTTAGAGGCAATGTGTCAATCTTCTTCATGCAGTGGCAGCGATGCGTCGGTTCCAATGCGCCAGTTCCGGAAATGATGCGGCGGTTCCCAAGGGTGATACATTAATCTAGTTCCCACAACGGCAGGGACGAGTCCGTTCCGATCGGCGCAACTTTGGTCAATTTATAGGTTCTGACAGATGCAGCACTTTGAGCTCACTTCCAAGGGCCCAGGACTTGATTGGCACCACTTGACAGAGCAGGACTCACAGTCGACAGAGTCCAGGTGCTGTTTGCAGGTTGAAGAGAGAATTCCTTGATATCCCTGAGACATCAGAAACAGGAGGCAAGCCAACACGCCCTTGGAGATACTTTGGTTATGGGATGTAGAGATGCAGGTACAGTCCTTCTCACTCCCAGGCAGCAGTAGGAACAGGCCAACACAGCAAAGGAATTCAGCAAAGTGGCAGTCCCTCCAGCAACACAGCAGTCTTTCTTCCTTGTAGAATGCCCTCAGTTCCAGAAGTGTTCTGATTTGGTGGTGTCTGAGGTCTAGTACTTATACCCAGTTGAGCCTTTGAAGCGGAGTAGACTTCAAAGAGATGCTTTTCTTTCCTGCCCTGGCTCCATACTCACTACAGGGGGTATGTAACCCTTTGTGTGTGGACAGGACACAGCCCTTTCAGTTGTAAGTGGCAGGTCCTCCCTCCCATCCTGCTCAGGATGACCCATCAGGATGCAGATGGCCACTCAGTCACACCTATGCTCCCTTTGTGTGTGGCTGTCTAGAGGGAATGCCCAAAGCCGGATGTCACCCGCCTCAGATGTGTATGCAGAGACAGACAGAAGGCACCAAATGGTTACAGAAGGAAAATGCCAACTTCTAAAAGTGGCATTTTCAGAATTGCACTTTAAAATCCAACTTCACCATACTCTTCTTAAAATGTAATCAGGTGATCCCAATGTTATCCTAAGGGAGAGATTGGACTTGTAGTAGAGAAAAACAAATGTAAAAGTATTTCACTCCAGAACATGTAGAATTCAAAAGTACGTGTCCCACTTTTTAAATGCACTGCACCCTGCCCATGGGCTGTCCAGGGCCTACCTTAGCGGTGACTTTTAGGTAATAAAAAGGAAGCTTTGGGTCTGGCAAGTAGGTTAACTTGCTAGGTCGACATGGCAGTTTAAAACTGCACACACAGGCTCTGCAGTGGCAGGCCTGAGACATGTTTAAAGGGCTTCTTAGGTGGGTAGCACAATCAGTACTGCAGGCTCACTTGTAGCATTTAATTTACAGGCCCTAGGCACATGTAGCGCACTTTACTAGGGACTTATAGGGAAATTAATTATGCCAACTGTGAATAAGATAATTACCATGTATTAGGTATAGAGCACATACACTTTAGCACTGTTTGACAGTGGGCAAGGACCCAGAGTCATAAAGCCAACAAAAACAATGTCAGAAAAAGAGGAGGAGGAAGGCAAATGTTTGACAGAAAGGGCCATTTCCAACACCTGATGAGAAAGGATGTGTACATTTTCAAAAAAGAAGCCAGAATTGGGTGTAAGGAGTACTCCAAACTCTGGATAGTGCATAGAATTAGAAGGGCACCTCACCCCTCATCCACAGGACATTCCTAGTCCTAGGAAGAAAACATCTTAAAGGAAGATTACTCTGCCTGACAGGAGGAAGTAAGAAGACCCAAAGATTCCTGACTTCTACCAACGCCCATGGACTGGAATGGCTTTCCAAGTGTCAAAGTGTTGGCCTCCTGTTATCTGCTACAAGGGCACAACAAGCAGAAGGCAGAATGACTCAAAGAAGTACCAGTTGACCCCTTTGAATGGACTCTGCAGGGCCCTGGCTGGAGAAACATCTGTTTTTTCTATCATCAACAACTGATTGGGATCTACTCATTTTTTCAACTCTGGAGGGTGGGAACACATTGCTAAGGCTCCTCCATGGAGAGTACACCATAAGTAGGCATAATATCCAGGTTGGTCATGCTTGGAACTTTTAATGAAGGTCATGGTAGGGCACCCAGCCTTGGCCCAATAATATCAAATCAATTGGCGTTTCACCTTTTTTCTCTTTCAATTTTGTTAGATTTCTCTAAATTGGTTAGAAATGTTATTGTCTTATTTTCTTGACATTAAAATTGTTTGGTGCTACTTACACTTAACACTTGCTACCTAAGCCCACCTTTGTATTTAGAAGGAATCGCAATTTGAGGAACATTCTGGTCAAATCGAACTTGGATAACAGTAATAGTTTCTGTCCAAAAATGTATTACAGGACAAAACCCTGTAAGTGGAAATCACAAATGCGGGTCATGTCATGCTTGTGAAGGAGCTATTGTATCCAATCACTCAATCAATCAATCAGGGGCTTTTAAAGCGTGCTACTCACTTGGGAGGGTCTCAAGGCAGTTGGGGGGGGATGCAGCTCCGGGTCAGTCGAAGAGCCAGGTCTTGAGGTTCTTCCAGAAGGTGTGCAGCGTAGGGGAGCATCTGATATTGACTGGGAGCTCGTTCCAGGCCTTGGCCGCGACGTAGGAGAAGGCTCTTCCACCTGCTCTGGTTCTGCAGATTCGCGGGGTCTCTGCTAGGGCGAGGTCTGCGGAGCGGAGCTTTCTTTTGGGTACATGGAACGAGACTCTTTCATTGAGGTATTTGGGTCCGATGTTGTGTAGGGATTTGTAGCCGTGGGTGAGTAGCTTGAAGGTTACTCTCTTCTCGATGGGGAGCCAGTGGAGGTCTCGCAGAGGTTGAGTCATGTGCTCCTGTCGTGGGGTGCCGAGGACGAGTCTGGCTGCGGTGTTCTGGATGGTTTGGAGTTTGTTCAGCAGGGATTTGTTGATTCCTGTGTAGAGGGCGTTCCCGTAGTCCAGTCTGCTGGTAATGAGTGCGTGGGTCTTTCTGGCTTCGGGGGGGATCCACTTGAAGGTCTTGCGGAGGATGAGGAGGGAGTTGAAGCAGGTGGAGGCGACAGCATTAATCTGGTGAGTCATGGTGAGGGAGGAGTCTAGAATGATGCTGAGGTTCCGGGCGTGGTCCGTCGGGGTGGGTGGGTTTCGAGGGCAGAGGGCCACCATGTGTTGTCCCAAGCAGTGGGGGAGGGTCCAAGGATGAGGACCTCTGTCTTCTCTGAGTTGAGCTTTAGGTAGCTGTTGCTCATCCAGGCTGCAACGTCTTTCATTCCTTCCTGGAAGCTGAGTTTGGTGTCTTCGGGGTTCTTCGTGAGAGAGAGGATGAGCTGGGTGTCGTCGGCATAGGATACTATGCTGAGCCCATGCAGTCTGATGATGGCGGCGAGGGGGGCCATGTAGATGTTGAAGAGCGTGGGGCTGAGTGATGATCCTTGGTGTACTCCGCAGTTGATCTCTGTGGGTTCGGAGAGGAAGGGTGGGAGCCTGATCCTTTGGGTTTCACCGGCAAGAAAGAATCAGATCCAGTCGTGGGCGGTCCCCCGTATGCCAATGTTGTGGAGTCTGGGTGCAAGAGTGCGGTGGGAGACGGTGTCGAAGGCTGCGGAGAGGTCTAGTAGGATGAGGGCCGCGGTGTGGCCTGGGTTGTGTAGCATGCGGATGTCGTCGGTGGCGGCGAGGAGGGCGGTATCAGTGCTGTGGTTACTGCGGAATCCAGACTGGGAAGAGTCGAGGATGGCGTTCTCTTTGATGAAGGTGGTCAGCTGGGCATTGGCGAATTTCTCAGTGACTTTTGCTGCGAAGGGAAGGAGAGAGATGGGCCGGTAGTTTTCAGGTCCGTCGGGTCAGCCGAGGGTTTCTTGAGGAAGGGTTTGACCTCTGCCTGCTTCCAGATGTCGTGAAAAATGCCGGATTCGAAGGAGGCGTTGATGGTCCGGTGTAGTTCGGGTTCTATGGCGGCGGCGGCTCTGTGGAAGATGTGTAGCGGAAAAGGGGCCGTAGGTGCTCCTGAGTTGGTGCTCTTCATGGTCATGGTGGTATCTTTGGTGGTGACCGGTATCCAGGTGGTGATGGTGGGCTGGCTGTCATCGCTGGGCGGGAGGGTGGATTCTGGAGTCTGTTCGCTGAAATTATCGTAAAGGGACTTGATTTTCAGGTGGAAGTAGGAGCCGAGTTTGTTGCAGAGGTCCTGGGATGGCATGACGTCCGTGGCTTCGCTGGGGGGCTTGGAGAACTGCTGGATGATGTTGAAGAGTTCCTTTGAGTTGCTTGCGTTGGTGAGGATTTTGTTCCGGATGAGGTCCTCTTGTTGGCCCTTATGCGTTGGTGGTATTCTGTCATGGCGTTCTTGTAGGTGGTCTGGTCTTCGTTGGTTTTGCTGTTTCTCCATTGTTCCTCAAAACATCTGCAGGAGCGTCTGGCTTCTTGGAGGTCGGTGGTGAACCAAGCGGCCTTCAGGGGGCGTTGTTTGTTGGGGTGGCGGAGGGGTGCGAGCTTGTCTACGCAGCTGGTGATCCATCCAGCGGTGTATTTCCTTGGCGGCAGAGTTGGCGTTGGTCATGTCGGAGAGGGGGTCATGGGTGAGGGTGGAGTTAAGGTGCTCCTCTGTGACCTTGCTCCAATTCCTTTGTGGCGGGCGTGGAGCGGGCTTGTGTATGGTGGTGGTGTTGAAAGAGAAGTGTACGCAGTGGTGGTCTGTCCAAAGGGGCTGTGAGGTGTGGCTGAATTGGTGTTTGTTCCTTCCTGCGAAGATGGGGTCGAGGATGTGTCCGGCCTTGTGGGTGGGGGTGATGATGAGCTGCTTCAATCCGAGGTTGGCGAGGTTGTCCATGAGGGCGGTGGAGTCTGGGTTGCTGCAGTTGTTGAGGTGGAAGTGCAGGTCTACAACAAGTATGTAGTCCATGGAGGCGAATGCGTGGGGTGCGGTGAGGTCGGCGATGGTGGTGGTGAAAGGAGCAATGTTATCAAATGAGGAGAAAGGACAATCACTCTGACCAGTATGACCAACTGCAGATGATCTAACATAATATACCTTATCCTGTGCCAATGTCAGAATGGATATGTAGGAGAAACCAGCCATGAATTCAGGGTTAGATACAGTGAGTATAAATCTGTCATTCGCAACAATAGAAGTGGTGCTCCACTGGTTCAACAATGGATACAAATTGGTCATACAGAAAGAGAACTCACGTGGGCCATTCTGGAGAAAATACGATCAGTTAAAGGGAGGCACTCTAATAAACAATGCAGGAAAAGAGAAGTGTTATGGATGTTTCCACTGGGGATACACTGGAGAGGGCACAATGAGGTGGTATTTTATTGTGGCATCTCTCTTATTACAGTATGATTTCTCACGTTTATGTTTCTAGATGCTCTGTGGACTGGAACAGAGTTGTACTATCTTCTCTTGAGACAATATTTATAGGTGTATCCTGGTTATTTGCTGCCTTGTGATTAATCCTTATTCCCCCTTTTTTTTGAGGAAGCTCTTTGGTGTAGGCTGTCCTATGTTATGTCATTCTGTTTTTTCATTCCTCATAGTTCATCGGTAGGGCTTTAGTACATTAGCGCATTCTGTAATCTTCCTCTATCCCGGTCTGTATCTTCACCCTACTATGTCCTTGTGCAGGGATGTAGAAGCCCTGTGTTTTATAGGATATTTGTTCTTAGTGTATTTGCTCATGAGGGCACTGTCCTCCCTTTTTAATCCCTTTTTTTGTCAGATCCTTTTTTTCAGACCCTTTGGGTACCATACATGCCCTTACCATATATCTATTCCAACATGGCCGGTGCATTGGGATAGCCGTATTTGATGTCTGTCCGAGGTCGACCTGGTCCTTATATTATGAGATATAATGTATAGCTTGCTTGAATCTAATCGACCTCTCATTTCCATCCCAGTGGGTCCAGCACATGCTGCGGCGCATTCGATCCACTCATCTTACCTCGGTTGCCTGACCTAGTGACATTGATTTCAGCCCAATTGGTTACACGTCTCGCATTCAATTTTTGGTAGGACGTGCAGGTCTGCTTATACCCTAGCACTATGATGTTTCATTGGTTTATAGGTGCTTTATATATGGGTTATTCATATTTATGATTTCTGCTTTTCTTTTAGCACTTTAGGGCAGCACTGGATTAGTTACATAACAGTTCTTTACCCTTGGTATTACTTTTGGGTGCTCTTACATTGTGGGTTGGCCTGGCTCTTGTTTAAACCACACAGTCTTGTAATATAGGCACTTACCTCTCACAGGTGTAGGTCACCATCCCTTTAGTGTTCTTATGCTTCTATTGAGTACATGCTTTATATTGAATATGAGGGTAATTTAATAATTTGAGCCCTTCTTTTGTTTCAGATTATTATTTTTCTCTTAGTTTGTCCGCTGTCCCCCTCCTCATTTTTAACCTTTTCAGGGAATAACCTGAAGAAGGTGGTTGACCGCATTTGTGTTTTGCACCAAAATGTGCGTCAGCGCTTATAGAGCTGAATGTAAACCAGAACACCTTATATCAACACAGAATCCCTTGAGATTTCCAAGGAGATCTGCAGTACAAGAAGACAATTTGGCTATGTTGATGTATGTTTATTATGATGATGATGATGTAACTGAATAGACTCAACATATGTTGATTTTTAATATACAATATATACATCATAACAAAAAAAGAATACATACATCAAAGAATTTTCCCTCTATATTTATAGAATACTTGATTATAATTACTATACACTTTGGTCTTGTCTGGTGTCTTGTATTTTGGAATTTTAATGTTTTTGTTGATAGAATGAAGTATGAGAGCGAAATGAATGAGGGTATGTATAGTGTTAGAGACAGTATGATTGGGGTGTCAGGTTGAGTAATTTTGAGAAAATATATTTATATTCTGTATATTGTATATGTATTCGCTCTGATATTGTGCTTTTTTCTATACCAATATGTTTATTTATGAGTAACCCTGGGCGAAGTGCTACGCTACGCTCGCGTAGTTTGCGAAGTTGACGCTACTTCGCACAACGCGAATTGCACGTAGCACAGTGCAAACACGCGTAGCGTAGCGTAGCGTAGTGCCGCGGTCATTTTTTGCTTGCTCGCGGTCCTCAACGTCAAGTTGGCGACCGCGAGCAAGCAAAATGACTATCCCGGCGAGACTTTTTCTGCGTTCGCGATCAGCAACATCAAGTTGCCGATCGCGAGCGTGGAAAATAAACCTCCGGCGAGATTCTCAACGCGGGAGGTCAGGTTTCTCATTGCGAGTGGTCGCGTATGCTCGCGACCGCTCGCGATGAGAAACTACCAGTCCGCGTTGAGAAAGCTGCCGCTCGAGTAAAAATCTACTCGAGCGGCAGTAAAGACAGCTCGCACTGTGCAAGTTTCTGTTTTCAATGATTGCACAGTGCGGACAAGCATCCGGCACTGTGCAATCATTGCGAACAGTGCGCTACGCAGTTCGCGTAGTGCTACGCGAAGCTTGCGTAGTGCGAACTGCACTTTGCGTAGCTCATGAAGCATTACTTGCGAACTACGCCCAGCCTTATTTATGAGTTGAATAATTTGTTATAATTTGTTTGAAGAAAGAAATATAAAGAAGAAAATACACTGAATAAGTTTCATGTTTTGCTATGAAGAATTTTCTGTTATCCCTGAGGGGCTCGAGATTCTGTTTGAATATATATATATATATATTCACTGAAAAAACCATAGGTTTTAGGGACAGTTATAGTTAGTTGGACATTGCACTCGTACAAAACCCGTGAAATTCCCCGTTATAGTTAGTCCAGCTAACTATAACTCGCGCCCCGCAATGCACTGCTGATGACGTCACATATTACATCACTCATGACATGGTCAGTGACATCACTGATGACATCACTGATGACATCTCAAATGACATCACTGATGACATCACTGATGACATCATCCAGTGACTGTGTGTTTCTGTAAAGTTTAAATATTTTTAATATATATAGGAAAAGACGTATTGAAGAATGAGTGGGTGTGTAAGTGTCTGTATGGATGATTTAGTAGGTGCGTGACTGACTCTATAAGTGAGTGATTTAACGTATCTTACTGAATACATGGGTTAGTGACTAAACTGGGTGAATGTCTGTATCCATCTGTCTGTTGCTGTGTAAGTGGCTGCATGTGTTTGTGAATAGCTACATGAGTGTCTATATGAGTTATTGAATGCTTGTCTGAGTATCTGTATGGGTGCCTGAGTGTTTGTGTGGGAGGGGTGTGTGCAACTCTGTGCATAGATGTGTGAGTGGGTGATTCACTGGGTGGATGGTTTCAAGAGTGCATCTGTGATAGACTGTATGGGTGGGTAAGTGTGTGTAAGAGTGTGTTAGTGAGTGAATGTATGTCCCAGTGGTACATGTGTGAGTAACTACATATGTGAAAGGCAGTATATATGTGTGTTGGAGTATATAAATAGCTATAAGCGAGAGTGAGTGATTGTGATAGTGGCTGTATGGATGAGTGTGTGCTTGTATCAGTGATTGTATAAGAGCGTAAGAATGTGCTACTATTTGTATGAGTAAGTGAGCTGGTGTGTGTATAACTGTATAGGTGAGTAAATGGTAGTGTGTTTAATTATTTGCATGACTGACTAGGTGTGTGAGTACCTCTATGGATGAGTGGCGGTGTTTGAGTGTCTATATAGGAGTATGAGTGCATATGATAGTCCTGTACTGAGTGACCGTAAGTATGAGTGACTGTACGGGTGAGTGAGTGGATGTGTGCGTAGACCTAAGAATCAGTGAGTGGGTATGTAGTTATTGGTGTTGGAGTGTCTATAGTTTTGCGAATGGCAGTCTGTAATTTAGAGTGGGTGTATCAAAGGTTATATTGGGGTGTGAGGAGGTGCATCAGATTATCACGTGGATGATGTCATCAGTGATGTCATTTGAGATGTCATCAGTGATGTCATCAGTGATGTCACTGACCATGTCATGAGTGATGTAATATGTGACGTCATCAGCAGTGCATTGCGGGGCGCGAGTTATAGTTAGCTGGACTAACTATAACGGGGAATTTCACGGGTTTTGTACGAGTGCAATGTCCAACTAACTATAACTGTCCCTAAAACCTATGGTTTTTTCAGTGAATTTCAAAGGTTTTTTAAATGCTAATTTGTAACTATAACGTCCCTGAAACCTATGGTTTTTTCAGTGAATTTCAAAGGTTTTTTAAATGCTAATTTGTAACTATAACATGTCTGAAACCTACGGTTTTTTCAGTGAATTTCAAAGGTTTTGTAAATGACAATTTTTAAATGTATTAATTGTTATATACATTTTTTTCACACTGATTTCCAAATTTTTTAGAAACAATTTTTTTTTAAATATTTTATTTTTTAAATTACATTGTAATTACATTATACATTACATTACAAAAAATACTTTCTCAGAATGAATTACTTTAGTTTAAATACTTTGCACATAGGCAATAGACTTTTAAGTACAGTAGTTACAGTTGTTGCAATGGGCAACACATTTTCAAACACAATGCAACATTCAGCTCAATGTGAATTTCTAGTTAAATGCAATTAGTTACTTTATGGATTACTTTTCTAACCACAGGACTGGATCCTAGATTCAGTCCTGGGACATCTCCTGTAAACAGTTGAGTAAAAGCGTTTTGGTTACAGTCGTGATTTTTAAGGAATATTATTGTACTTTAAAAGTTCACACTTAGAAACTTTTTCTCATAGAATCACCAATGTTATCCTATGGAAGGAAATTCACTTAGAAGTTAAAAACTGTTATCGTTACTTTTTCTTACTCAGTGTTGGATCCTGGATCCAGCACTGGTGCATCTCCTGTAAACAGTTGAAAGAATGCGTTTAAGTCATACAGGCGATTTTTAGGAATATTTGTAGTTTGTGAAAATCGACACTTTGAAACTTTTCTGCTGAAAACCAGACAATGGATTCCTATGGAAGAAAATATAAGTTACTGGTAAGTACGGTTAAAATTACTTTTCAGGGTCAGTGCTGGGCTAAAAGCTGCAGCACTGGGTTCTCTCCTGATAACAGGTGAGTAAATTGGAATTCGTACTTTGGTTGATTTTAGAGGAATATTATAAAGTTCCAAAACTCCACACTTAGAAGAATTTCCAAGTGAAACCAGTCAATGTTAGCCTATGAAGGAAATTCAAGTTACTGGTAAGTACGGTTAAAATTACTTTTCAGGGTCAGTGCTGGGCTAAAAGATGCAGCACTGGGTTCTCTCCTGATAACAGGTGAGTAAATTGGAATTCGTACTTTGGTTGATTTTAGAGGAATATTATAAAGTTCCAAAACTCCACACTTAGAAGAATTTCCAAGTGAAACCAGTCAATGTTAGCCTATGGAAGGAAATTCAAGTTACTGGTAAGTACGGTTAAAATTACTTTTCAGGATTAGTACTGGGCTGAAAGATACAGCACTGAGGTCTCTCCTGATAACAGGTGAGTAAATCGGAATTCGTATTTCGGCTGATTTTAGAGGAATATTTTAAAGTTCCAAAACTCCACACTTAGAAGAATTTCCAAGTGAAAACAGTCAATGTTAGCCTTTAGAAGGAAATTCAAGTTACTGGTAAGTACGGTTAAAATTACTTTTCAGGACCAGTACTGGGCTGAAAGATACAGCACTGAGGTCTCTCCTTATAACAGGTGAGTAAATCGGAATTCGTATTTCGGCTGATTTTAGAGGAATATTTGTATGTTTCAAAAATCAACACTTAGAAACTTTTTCAACAAAAAGCAGGCAATGATATCCTATGGAAGGAAATTCAAGTTACTGGTAAGTACGGTTAAAATTACTTTTCAGGACCAGTACTGGGCTGAAAGATGCAGCACTGAGGTCTCTCCTTATAACAGGTGAGTAAATAGGAATTCGTATTTCGGATGATTTTAGAAGAATATTTGCACAATGGTGAAGGGAGGGGCGGGGCCTGAGGTGACATCTGTGCAAACGCGCCCCGTGGCGCGTTTTAAGTTGGGGGATTAAGTCCCCTTGAATCCTGAGGGTCCCTAGGGGCCAACTAGCCCACCAGGAACCTCCAATATGCGCCAGGGGCTGCGTTGCAGAGACGTGTAGAGAGGCCACACCCCTTTTACACCTCTCTGCAACGCAGCTCTGTGGCGCTTTCTGGATGTACCTGTTGGGCTAGTTGGCCCCAGGGACCCTCAGGATTGAAGGGATTTAATTCCCCATCTTAAAACGCGCCACGGGGCCTGTTTGCACACATGTCACCTGAAGCCCCGCCCCTCCCTTCACCACTGTGCAAACGCGCCCCGTGGCGCGTTTTAAGTTGGGGAATTAAGTCCCCTTGAATCCTGAATCGGAATGTTGACAGCCAGCTGACAGCCAATTAACATGCAGCTCGTGATCGGGAGGGTACGCGGACCCTACTCGGCCATAGATATCACTATCTTTTTACTTTTGATTTTCTCAGCAACTACTGAACGGATTTACACCATTTAACAAAAAGGGTTCTTTCTGAACCAAGAACTACCTCTTTGCCAAATGTGGTGTAATTCCGTTCAGCAGTTCGGGCTGTAGCCGTGTCTAAAGTTTCCTATGGAAAATTGCATGGGGAAAACGCGTTTTGGGACCCCCTTTTTCTCGGCCCCCTTGACGAATCCCCCGAGACTTTCAGGGTAGGAGCGGACCGGAGCGGGCCATAAAGTTTGAAAATTTTGCGAAGATACGTCAACCGGCAAGAGAGTTATTTCAAATAGAATGTCGCGGATTTCCTATGGATAATAGGTTGTAACTATAACTATCTACTGGCGACCGCCAGTAGATAATATATATATATATATATATATATTCCAAAAAAGCGCCGTCCCAAATACTCCAAAAGGACAACACACCTTGGCCACAAAGTTTCTCCAGCGTGATTTTATTTCAGCAAAGTCACCCTACGCGTTTCGGAGCATCCGCTCCTTGCTCACGAGTAATGTGAATGCAAAACAATAAAGTATTTAAATAAATCATGTGATATTCCACATCATAAACAGTGAAAACAGACTTCATGGAATATTTGCAAACATATTAGTGGAGATAATGTAATGTATCAATCAAAACTTCCACAGTATTCACAATAATTTTACCAACAGTGTACATAAATTCATTGGGGTACTATTTATTTACAAATAGAATTTAGCAAGTGTGATAACGGTGCCGGGGAAGCATTACCATATTTTCTATTGGTTTGCCTCTGCGTAGACTACATTTCCCATAAGTCTCGGGAGTATGCATCAAAAAATAACAACTTTATTTAGAGTCCGTTGGGGATAACAACCACCGCCACCAGTAGTTTTGCCCGGTTGTATACAAATAGAAATAGAGCGATTCACTACTGTACAGCCCCAGTGGGCTAATTCCTTTATAGCTGCGTTTAAATGACCAAACCTGTAAAGGCTGTTTTTGAAATGTGTCTATAATACGCATTCAATTCATGTCTCATCCCAGTGGATGACATACATGAGACAGTTTAGAGTAACCACCGCTGCCACCAGTAGTGTGCTCATTTGTATATAAATGAAAAATACAGAACAAACAAAGCAAAATTAACAAAGTACTGCCCCAGTGGGCTAATAACTATGTGGCATAAGCCAACTGCAATAGGTAAATTTCGGACTCACCAAATTATACTTTACAATCATACTATTCAAACTATGAATGTGGGATGGTCGACACAGTTATGGGCACATTTCAAAAGGTCGTCCGCTATACCAGACCCGCCACCACATCATACTTAATCACCCCAGTGGGTTACTGTATGCAACATGATTGCACCAATAAATTGTCCAAGTAGAGACTTAAACTCTCATCTTCCTATGATGAATAGTACATCGATTATAGAATTTTAGTTTACTGATGGAAAATATTCAATAATAATTTGTGGCAGATATTGTACTCAATTCGCCTTCCACTTGCTTTGTGACATATCCAAGATCTAAAAAATAAAATTTTACAAAAAAGTGAATATCGTGTACCATATATCATCATTAATTTACATTTACAAATCCAATTCAATAGACAAGAGAAAGTGAAGATAAAAACATATTTTTAAAATCAACTTACATGATGACGGCTTCTTTTTAAGAACACTCCTTTTGGACAGTAGGCATCTTAATCTAAATGTATAGCTAGTGCTTCATCACTGTTATGCCCTGTTGGCTGCATTGTGTGATATTTTATAATCATCCTAGATTCAAGGCGTCTTAATTCTTTTACTCTGTCACCTCCTCTCTCCCTTCTAGGAATATTGTCCAGTACAATGAATGATAGTAACTTGTTGTTCTGATTGTGGTGGGTAGCAAAGTGTCTTGCTATTGGGTCTTTTAGCACTTTTATGCCACCCTATACAATACTGAGGCTCCAGGGGAATGCCAGGGGGTTCTGTCTCCAGCACTGGTTGCATGCTTACCTCCGAAAAAGGACATTCTCACCCTAGAGGCAGATAGCCACATAGAAGGGGACCTCTTCTCAATATCCAAACTCCAACTCTGCAAAACCCCAGGGTCTGAAGGCTTCACCCTGGGGTTCTAAAAGGTCTTTGGGTCTCAACTCACCCCAATACTTGGCTGACTTTACAACTCAATCGGGGGACTCTGGCACACCCCCCCCCTTGAGAGAAGTGGTTATTACGGTTATACCGAAACCAGGGAAAGATCTTGCACAGTGTGCCTCTTATTGCCCCATTTCAATGTCGAGCTAAGCTCTTCACAGGTTTCTTGGCAGCCCCACATGCAGGGACTAATTGACTCAGATCAAACAGGCTTCATCCCCCCAAAAAGTTGCAGTGATAGCACCAAACGCCTCCTCCACCTCATGGATAAGGCAGCCCGGACACACACCCCCAGCATTGCGTATGTCCATTGATGCCAAAAAGCATTTGATTGGGTGTACTGGCCATTTCTTTGACTGGGGCTGGAGAGGGCAGGACTTAGGCAGTGATTCTTGGCATGTGTATGGAGTAACTACGCCAGCCCAAGTGCCCAAGTGTGAGTCAATGGCACCCTATCTCGCCAATCACCAGGGGAACCAAGCAGGGCTGCCCTCTGTCCCTTATCCTTTTTGTGCTTTACATGGACGCACTTGCAGATCGGCAAACACATTGATTAAAGGTATCCCCTTTGGTAAGCAGGAGCATAAAATGGCCCTATATGTCGATGATGTAATGATCTCACTGACCTAACCCTGTACTTCAATTCCACCCCTTATAAAAGAATTTGGGTCTTTTGGAAGAGCCTCTGGCTCCAAAGTAAATATCCAAAAGACTCAAGTTCTCAATCTAATCATACCGTGCACTGACCAGGCCAATATGGAACAGTGCTTTCCCTTTCCATGGGCATGCAGGGAGGTGCCCTATCTCAGACTCAAATTGTGGTCCTCCCTCAGAGAGACAGTGTTCAACTACCTCTCCCTCCATGACACAGCATGCAAAGATCTCCAGAGCTGGAGGATGGAAGGCTTGTCATGGATGGACAGACTTGCAGCAGTGAAAATGACACTGTTACCCAAACTTCTGCATGTAATGCAGATGCTCCCTTAAGCCCACCCCCACATGTGCTAACAAAACTCCAGCACACAATAGAATCATATATCTGGCATGGTAAGAAACCCTGCATGGACAAAAAACGAGCATACCTCTCTTTCGCTGATGGAGGCCTTGGATTCCACAGCTTACAGACTACCATTTGCAGGGGAAGGCTTCCCTTTGCTGCACATTGTTTAATACCCCTACCTTGATAAAACAAAGCAATGAAATCTGTGAACTCAAGCTGGTGCACAGTTAGACTGTCTGTTTGTAACAGAGACATAGGCAAGAGAAGATTCGGGTCCTGACTTTGCAGCAGCCACTCCTCCTGGCTACACTATGGTGAGATTAGATTGGGCCACTCAGAGAGGAGGGGGCCTAGCCATTATTCTTAGGGACCAGTTGACTTGCTCCTTAGAACCAGTCAATACCTCAACTATTGAGGGGTGTGAGTTGGGTTATTTTAGAATAAGAAGTAACCTCATACATTTCTACACAGGGTTATTGGTCTACCGCCCTCCCGGGATGAGAATACAATTTATCAAGAATTGGATTCAGGTGTTGGAACCCTTCATCTCCTGCACAAAATTCACCATCTTAGGGGGTTTTAATTGTTATTTAGAAGAGAGCTGTAATGACACAAGGGCCATCTCTGAACTGATGACCAGCTTTGGCTTCTGCCAACGGGTTGTCTCCTCAACTCACATAGCTGGACACATGCTGGATGGCGTTTATACCATTCATATGGCCCTGTTGGTAAAATACTTCTTTCCTCTAAACTGGATGGATCATTGTGTGGTGGGGTTTGTAGTGCAGGGTGAAAGGTGGAAAAGACTAGACAGGACAAAAACACCACTTATAGAAGGTGGACCAAAATCTCCAGCCATGAGCTGAAGGAAGCTCTTCATTTTTCTCAGGCAAAAGGACTTAGCGGACAGGGACAGACAGCAGAGGATTTCAATAAATGGGTGTGGTCAGCTATTAATGAGGTAGCTCCCATTATTATCAAAACAAGGGGAGGAGGAAAGCTTTAGCCCCATGGTTCTCAAAGAGTTTGAAAGACCTCCAACGGCTATGCCGTACGCAAGAACGGAGGTGGAGAATGTTACTTAATTCAGAAGAAAAGAATAAACATAAAGAGGCTGTTCAAAAATACAAAAGTGCAAACAAAGAGTCGAAATCTTCACTTCTCCCTTAAAATAATATTTGCAATTAATATATCTAGGGAATTGTTTATGGTGGTAAGAGATCTTACATCACCGCCAGATCAACAGGAGTTGGAAAACTCTCAAGATTTCTCCAATAGGGTGGCTTCATTTTTAAAGGACACTCTCTCTGAATTCCAAGTTGCTGAGCAATGCCCAGCTCTTATTTCTATGGAAGATGATTACTTTGGGCGGACACCCACTAATGGTGAATTTTCCTCTTTTTCTAAGTTGCCGGCGCTATAACTAAAACTATCCTGAGAGAATTTACATCAGGTTCCCCAGATGATCCTTGCCCGCCCAAAGGATGCTGCAACTCGTACCAGATTTATTTGCTGCTTCTTTGGAGAAAGTTTATGCTCAGGTGCTGGAGTCTGGAGTCTATCCCTAGTGCCAGAAAGAGGCAATTATCATCCCCCTTAAAAAGAAACCGAATGGGGATCCGGGAGATTTGAAAAATCTTCGACCTATCTCCCTGTTGCCCGCACCAGTCAAAATTCTTGAGAGGCACATAAATCAGGAATTAGTGCAGTTTTTTACAGATCATGAGCTTTTGGATTCCTCACAGAGTCTTTAGGAGGAACCACAGTATTAAATCGGCACTGATCGCTGCAGCAGATTCCCATTTGCTGCCAAGTGGATCAGGGAGGCGTGGCCATACTAGTTATGCTAGACTTATCCGCAGGCTTTGACGTCATCTCTCAAATGCAATGGTGCAAAAGCTGCATCAGGGTGGGCTGAGGGGTTCTGCCTTAAATCTTTTAGAATCCTTTCTGGTGAATAGGACCCAAATAGTGAGCTACGGGCCTGATGTACGACCATTCAGTCACAAATTGCGCCAAATTGCGACTCGCAATTTAAGACTCGCTAAAGTGAATGTACAACAGTGTCTCAGACACTGTTTGCGATTCCCAATGGGGTCGCAAATTGCATGCCTCATCAATATTCATGAGGCAAGTGCAATTTGCGACCCATTGGGTATGGGTAGCACTCACAGGGATGGTGGCCTGCTGGGGTCAGCAGACCACCATGTCTGTGACTGCTTTTTAATAAAGCAGTTGTTTTTTTTAAATGCAGCCCGTTTTCCTTAAAGGCAAACGGGATGCATTTAAAATAGAAAAATTAAACTTTTCAGGTTCATTTTTTAAGGGCAGGCAGTGGTCCCTGGGACCACTGCCTGCTCTTAAAAAATATTTTCGCACCCATTCACACAGGGAAGGGGTTCCCTGGGGACCCCTTCCTGTTTGCGAGTGGCTTACCACCTACTTGAAGTAGGTTGTAAACTGCGAGTGTTTTGTGGACCGCAAATGCGGTGGCAAAACAATCATACATTACATTGAGACTCGCTATTAGGAAGGGACGCCCTTGGGACGCCCCTTCCTAATAGCGAGTCGCAAACCGTATTTTGCGAGTCGGTAATAGGTTACCGAGTCGCAAAATATGGTTTGTGCATAGGGCAAACCCAATTTTTGTGGTTGCAAACAGGCCAAATTCCCGTTTGCGACCGCAAAAACTGTCGTACATCCGCCAGTACACCTTTCCAGCTTCCCTGTGGTGTCCCACAAGGGTCCTCCCGCAGTCCCACAATATTACATTCTTATATGGCCCCTCTGGAAAAACTTGTACGATCCTTTGGTTTTCAGTAATTGTCCTATGCGGACGATACCCAGCTCATCATCTCTATATCTGGTGATTGAGCAGGAGTAGCAGACAAATTCAGGTCTTGTATGGTGGAAGTCAGTGCCTGGACACAAAAGAATTGGCTTAAGATGAACACCAAAAAGACAGAGATTGTGGTCTTCGGGGCAGAGAACTCGGGGGTCTATTACAATGGCGGTCAGATGTCCACCGCCGGGCGGGCGGTGGTGCCCGCCGGACCGGCGGTGGACATCCGCCCGTGATCGCAACCAAGAAAACCGCCGGTCAAATTAGGATGGCGATGGTGACCGCGGCGGTGAGAAATTCCGACTGCCGCTTTTCTGCCGGTTGCAATCCGCACTCCTGCCTGGTGGACGGAGCAGGACCGGGATAATGGTGGTGGTGCAGAGCAGGCTCCGCCGGCAGGATTATGATGCCGGCGGTAGCCAGCCTTACCTCAGCGGTCAAACCGCCATGGAAAGGCATGCAGAGGTTGTCTTCTGGGGCCCGTTGTGGGCCCCCAATGTTTTGGGGGGGTGTGGGTGCACTGGGGGGGTACCCATGGTCCCCCCTACATTTCCCTGTACCAGGTGGCAGGCACTGTGCAGTGCCTGCCACGCAGTGCAGGAAATACAGGACATGCTCCTTTGTACATCGCGGCGGTGCTGCGGGCAGCAGCAACTGCCGCAATGTTAAGGCCCGCTATCTGACCGCCACGGTCGGATTTCGACCGCGGGTCATCGTAATTCGACCGGCGGTGATGTCGTGGTCCATGCGGGCGGTCTTTTCCCGCTACCATGGCGGTTGGGGAGGTTTTCCGACCGCCATCGTAATAGGCCCCTCAGTTTGGACTGACCATTGGTGGCCACAGACATGCGTTCCACTACCTGCTCCGGGAACCTCTGCTAAAAACCTGAGGGTGATCTTCGATAACAACCTGACATTTTGCTCTCAGGTCAATAGGACAGTGAGTCCCTGCTTCTAGATCATCAAAAGCCTGAAGAATATCTTTCCCTTCCTTCTCAAGGAGTTAAGAGTGTCAGTGGTCATTGCGCTCATAACATCTTGCCTTGACTACTGTAACCCTTCGTAATTGAACTCTAACCAGTATTCACTTAAAAAACTTAAGGTTATCTAAAATGCTGCTGCGCAGCTGGTGTTGGGCGTTCCTAAACATCTCTCGGTGAGGGCGGTATTGTGGACACTGCACTGGCTCCCAGTGAGGAAGCGTTGATTTTTAAAGCCCTGTGCCTGGTTTATAAAGCCCTTAAACAGTAGGACTATTATTATTTAAGAACCGTCTTCAACTGGTATCTTCCCAGCAGACAGTTAAGATCGGCTGGTCAGAGGAAAGTGATTGTTCCTTGCTTTAGGAAGGTGAGATGGGGTGAGAATGCCTTTTCTGTGGCAGCTGCCAGGATATGGAACACCCTCCCTGCACATATTGTTAACATTAATTCTTACTCCGCGTTTCGCAAGCATGTGAAAACTTGACTTTTCTCTTTGTTGGTCTCCCCCGTTTGCTCATGCCAGTTATAACGCTTTGATGCCTTTTGGTTTTATGAGCTTTACAAATTACAAATTACTATTTAGCCTCCCATCTTAGATACAATAGTTGAATGGAACAGGCCCCTTACTGAAAAACACTACTGCTTTATTGATCAGGCTTCAGCAGGGATCCATATCTGGAAGGTCCCTTGGCTTCCCAAAAAAACATCGCCCAACGGGGGTGTACATCTTCCCTATCACCAGAGCAACCATGATGGCGTGGGATAAGGTGATGGTGACAAAGGTACTGTCCTCCCCTATCTCCCTACTCATTCCCATCATGGGGAACTAGGCATTCCCACCAGCATACATGGGCACAGATTATCAGGAATGGCAAACAGCCAACTGCAAATGAATTGGAGATCTGTACTATGTGGGGGTGCTAAACTTTCCACAGCTTCTAGGAAGCTACAACCTCAGTCAGTGAGTTCTGGCATTACTCAGCGATATAACGCTGGATCTCAAACCCGTTGATCTCCCACATTCTAGTATACCACTTACTAAATTTGAAAAATGGTTATTCACCAAGGTGCATAAGAAACACATACTCTCAGACATTTACACTTTTCTGAACTTGCCTACAGACAATAGCGAATCCTCAGCTCAGAGGCAGTGGGAGGTCAAAATAGAACACACATTCATGCCTAAGGAATGGTCTGATATTCTCCATAGAGCCCGCACTGCCTCCATTAGTGCTGCCGGGAAAGTATCAATGCTGAAAATGGCACACTATTGTAATTACACCCTAACCAGGGTGGCACTCTAGAAGACTAGCACCACAGGCTCATGTTGTTGCAACTGCGGTCAGGTAAGTACACCTTCTCACCTCCTTTGGCACTGCCTCAAACTTCATGAATACTGGGAAGGGGTTCTCAATGATTAAGATGAGATTTTCACAACCGGCATTCCCTGCTTTCCCAGCTACACTCTGCTAGGGCTCTTCAAGCCACTGACATACCCACTCACCTCCAATAGGGGAAAGGTGATTATACTGGTCCTCTGGGAGGCATTTGGAATGGCTACGTGAGCTATGGATGGGACACATTGACAATGGAGAAGATTACAGCCTCTGCAGAGGAACATTACCCCACTTCCATAGGATGTGGGTCCCCTGCATCCAATTCCTAGCCCACGACCTACGAGAGGTCTCATGCCCAATATATCTCAGTGTGATTATATTGAGAGGAACAGAGCCCCAGGAGCAATAAAGGCATTGTCACAATACTGCTGCTCCAAGCACCTCTGGAAACCACACCGAAGTGATTGATGGGTGCATATCCACCTCCTGGTCACCCCACTCTAACCCTCCCATCCCATTCCCCTCCTCTCCCCCTCCTTCCACCTCTCACCCACCCCCTGCCATTATACATCTGTCCCATCACCTCCCTAGTTCTTGTTCCTACACATTTGCTGCCCTCACCGGGCGTTGGTTATAGGTGAGTGTATGCGTCAATCCCAAACTTAACAAAAAGATTTGAACAATAGATGTGAGTGACACCGACAACAAAGTAATAGCTTGGGGGGAATCAATTCCCAATCAGGTAATCCAAACCATCAATGACAGTCCAAGTGACTAATGGATGAAGAGGTGTCATACTCACTGTCCCACTGTTTGGATGTTTGGAATCCGTCTCTCCAGCCACCGCCGCACGGGCAGTACGACCGCCTTATTAGGATTTTAGTGGTCGGACCGCCATTGCACAGCCACAACTGCCAGGAAACTGCATTTCCTGGTGGTCCCACGGCGGTCTGAGGGCCACAATATGCTTGTCGGTGCCCTGAGGCACCGCCAAGCATATTACAACTTTCCTCACCACCAGCGGTGTCATGGAGGTTCGTCCTCCTCCATGTAACTGCTGGCAGTGAGGAAAGAAAGAGGGCCCTACAGGGGCCCATGTGCATGGGGGTGCATGCAGGAGAGCCCATGTTGTGCCCCCGTGTAGTTTTGCACCCTTAGTTTCTGCACGGGAAGGCATGCATGGCATGGTGCATTCCTTCCCGTACGGGAACATGCATTGGCAAATGTTGTAGTCAGGCCCTAAGAAGCCACTCGGGGACCATGGGGGAAAAGAGGCATTGGGAAACACACCCTTCCTTGGGCTTGGTATGGATTTGTCTTTTGTATTTGTGTCCTGAAGAGAATAAGCAAATAACATTTACTCTAAAGTCTTCTGAACAGAACTTTTTCCTCCTGGTCAGAAACCTGCTCTCTCCCCCAGCAGCTCTGCTGCTGTGCCGCTGCCGCTTAACCCCGTTCACCTTAGCTGGTAGGTGTTCAAGGCCCTCCTCCACCCGCAGGCCTCATCCCTGGTGGTCCAGTGGGAGAGCCTTGCTCTTCTACTGGTCCGCTGCTGTCTGTCCTGTGTCTGTGCCCGTTTTTCTGTCTGTTGTCTGTCTTTTGTTTTTTGCGCCTGCAAATTGTCTTTTGTGCCTGTAAATTGTCTTTTCTTATTCTGTTGTATTATTTTCTCATTCTGTTGTATTATTGCCTGTTTTTCTTTTCTTATTCTGTTGTATTATTGCCTGTTTGTACTGTTTTCATTCGTACTTGTGCCGTTGTTGTGGCTTCCGTGCCATTTCCCGCCGCTGCTGCCCCACGGCCCCTCCCCCTGCTGGTTCCCGCTCCCGCCTCCCAGCTGCGCTTTCCTCCCCCCTTCCCTATTTAATGGCGGCTGCTGCAAGGTTATGCGGGCAAGACCTCTGACCTCCTGGTCAGAGACCTGCTCGCTCCCCCAGCAGCTCCGCTGTTGTGCCGCTGCCACTTAACCCCGTTCTCCTTAGCTGGTAGGTGTTCGAGGCCCTCCTCCAACCACAGGCTCCTGCCTGCGCCTCATCCCAGGTGGTCCAGTGGGAGAGCCTTGCTCTTCTGCTGATCCGCTGCTGTCTGTCCTGTGTCTATGCCCGATTTTCTGTCTGTTGTCTGTCTTTTGTTTTTGCGCCTGTAAATTGTCTTTTGTGCCTGTAAATTGTTTTTTCTTATTCTGTTGTATTATTTTCTTATTCTGTTGTATTATTGCCTGTTTTTCCTTTCTTATTCTGTTGTATTATTGCCTGTTTGTTCTGCTTTCCTACGTACTTGTGCCGTTGTTGTGCCCTCCGTGCCCTTTCCTGCCACTGATGGCCCCGCGGCCCCTCCCCCCTGCTGGTTCCCGCTCCCACCTCCCAGCTGCGCTTCCCTCCCCCTTCCCTATTTAATGGCGGCTGCTGCGAGGGTGTGCGAGCAAGAACTCTGATCTCCTGATCAGAGAGCTGCTCTCTCCCCCAGCAGCTCCGCTGTTGTGCTGCTGCCACTGAACCCCGTTCACCTTAGCTGGTAGGTGTTTGAGGCACTCCTCCACTTGCAGGCTCCTGCCTGCGCCTCATCCCTGGTGGTCCAGTGGGAGAGCCTTGCTCTTCTGCAGTTCCGCTGCTGTCTGTCCTGTGTCTGTGCCCGTTTTTCTGTCTGTTGTCTGTCTTTTGTTTTTGCGCCTGTAAATTGTCTTTTGTGCCGGTAAATTGTCATTTCTTATTTTGTTGTATTATTTTCTTATTCTGTTGTATTATTGCCTGTTTTTCTTTTCTTATTCTGTTGTATTATTGCCTGTTTGTACTGTTTTCCTTCGTACTTGTGCTGTGGTTGTGCCCTCCGAGCCCTTTCCAGCCACTGCTGCCCCCACGGCCCCTCCTTCCTACCGGTTCCCACTCTCGCCTCCCAGCTGCTTTTCCCTATTTAATGGCAGATGCTGCGCGGCCACACCACAGGCGTGCCAAAGGTGTGCCAAAGGCAAGCCCGTCTGCACCTGTCTGCGACCCGACCGCGACCAACGCCAGGGACCCTGGATCTCCGACCACCCACTGCTACGACTCAGCTGCCCTGCTCGCACTTATCCCTGGAAGGAACAAAAACTGCCAGCTGTCCACACCAAACACCACCCACGGCCAGTTCTCCTGCCGACACTGCCGCCAAACCTTCTCTGCCCTACTCACCCCCATGGCTGCCACCCACACACCAGACGCCAACACCACCGAAGCCCTGAGGTGCATCCTCCTCAACGTGCGCTCCCTGCACAAACTTGCTGTAGAGATCTGGGACCTCCTCAACACCCTCTCGCCAGACGTCGCCTTCCTCACAGAAACTTGGACCAACTCCACCTCTGCCGCAACATCCCCACCGCCATCCACGACAGATACAAGATCCATAGGAAGGACCGACCCAACCGCCCAGGAGGAGGACTTGCCATTGCACACAAGAGCTCCCCCTCTGACTCACCACCTCCAGTCACAGCCTGCCCACCACCGAACACCTCCACTTCCAGACCCAGACCAGCCCCTGAACGACCCTATGAGGCACCCTTGCCTACAGACCTCCCAGACCTCGAACCGCATTCACCACTACCATCGCCGACCTCATCGCGCCCCACGCCATCACCTCCATGACCTATATGCACATCAGTGGCCTCAAATTCCACCTCGACAACCTCAGCGACCCCAACTCCGCCACCCTCCTGGGCAACCTCAGACTGAAACAACTCATCACCACCCCCACCCACAAGGCAGAACACACCCTTGACCCCAGGAGGTAACAACATCCACTTCAGCCACACCACGCGAACCCCCTGGACGGACCACCACTGCATTCACTTTCACATCGACAAACCCACTGCCCCTAAACCTACACCCTGCCCTCCATGAAGGAACTGGAGCAAGGCCACTCAGTAGCAATTCAACTCCACCCTCAACTGCGATGCCCCCTCCACCTCGACCAACGCCAACCTCACAGCCCAAGAACTCCACAGATGGATCACCAACTGCGCAGACGAGCTCGCACCCCTACGTAACCCCGACAGACTTGCCCCAGAAAGGCCACCTGGTTTACCGCCGACCTCCAAGAATCCAGACGCACCAGCAGACGTTTCGAGAAGAATTGGAGAAACAGCAAATCCTCGGAAGACCGCACTACCTACAAGGATGCCATGACAAAATACCACCAGCGCATCAGATCCACCAAGAGGACCTTCATCCAGAACAAGATCCTTGCCAAATCCAGCAACTCTAAGGAACTCTTCAGCATCATCCAGGAATTCACCAAACCCCCCAGCGAAACCAGGGACATCACCCCCTCCCAGGACCTCTGCAACAAGCTCGGCTCCTTCTTCCATCTGAAAATCAAGGGCCTCTATGACAACTTCAACGACCAGACACATGACTCCAAAACCACTGCCTCCACCAGCAACGCCAACCAGACCACCATCTCCACCTGGACCCCAGTCACCACCAAAGACACTGCATCGACCATGAAAGGCATCCACTCAGGAACCCCCACGGACCCCTGCCCCCCGCATATCTTCCACAGAGCCGCCAACGCCATCGCACCGGAACTACGACGCACCATCAACGCCACCTTCAAAACCAGCATCTTTCCCGATGACTGGAAACGTGCAGAAGTCAGACCCCTATTCAAGAAACCTTCAGCAGATCCTACGGACCTCAAGAACTACCGACCCATATCCCTCCTCCCCTTCGCAGCCAAAGTGTCACTGAGAAGACCGTCAATGCCCAACTAATGAAATTCATCGAAGAAAACTGCATCCTCGACCCCTCCCAATCCAGATTCCACAGTAACCACAGCACTGAGACACCTCTACTTGCTGCCACCCTCCTCGACCTCTCTGCAGCCTTTGACACAGTCTTCCACCACACACTCACCGCCAGACTCCACGACACCAGCATACAGGGAACCGCCCTCGACTGACTCCGCTCCTTCCTCACCGGCAGAATCCAAAGAATCAGACTTCTATCCTCCCTCTCTGATCCCACGGATATCAACTGCAAGGATCATCGCTCAGCCCCACGCTCTTCAACATCTACATGGCCCCCCTCGCCGCCATCGTCAGACAACATGGGCTCAGCATAGTATCCTACGCTGACAACACCCAGCTCATCCTCTCCCTCACCAAGGACCCAATCACCCCCAGACTCAACTTCCAGGAAGGACTGAAGGACATTGCATCCTGGATGAGCAACAGCTGCCTGAAGCTCAACTTGGAGAAGACAGAGGTCCTCATCCTCATACCCTCCTCCTCTGCATGGGACAACACCTAGGGGCCCACCGCCCTCGGCAGCCCCCCACCCTCATGTACCACACCCAAAAACTCGGCATTGTACTTGACTCCTCCCTCTCCATGACCCAACAGGTCAACACCATCACCTCCACCTGCTTCAACACCCTCCGCATCCTCAGGTAGACCTTCAAATGGATCCCCCCGAATCAAGTAAGACCATCACCCACGCACTTATAACCAGCAGACTGGACTACGGAAACACCCTCTACACCGGGATCAACAAGTCTCTGCTCCGCAAACTGCAGACCATACAGAACACCGCAGCCAAACTAATCCTTGGCATATCTTGACACGAACACATCACCCAACACCTGCAAAACCTCCACTGGCTCCCCGTCGAGAAGAGAGTAACTTTCAAGATACTCACCCACACCTACAAATGCCTCCACAACACCGGACCCCAATATCTCAATGTTGGACTTGGCCCTTTTTGCAGGGTCATCCCTAAACTTTTTGCCTTTCTCCTAGCCTTTTCTCTGACATGGTGTTGGTGGTTTTAGTCCTCTGGGCACTTTAGCACTGCTGTCCAGTGTAAAGTGAGTGCGCTCTCTGTGTTACATTTGGTAAGATTGTAGTAAATTCTCACTATGCAAAGAGAACAAGAGCTTAACTCTCTCCCCCCCTCCCCCCCTATTTTTACAGTTGTTTCGGTCCTGAGGAGAACCCCAAGATTAAAAGAAGTGTTCGAAACACGTCGACCGGTGTTTCTCTCAAAGTGTTCAAAAAAATTGCTATCACCCATAACTGTTCCCACAATAATCTCATTGTTTGAAAATTGCATGTAATATGAAACAGTTTGAGTTTGTTTTATACATAATACACTGTTTGTACCTTGCTCTAAACAGAAGGTTGAAAAGTTGTAAATAGAAATTCACCTGTCTGGGCTTGTTCTTTTGTCATGTCTTAAAGGTTTTGTGTCTGTTTGTAAAGATATGTTGTAGGTCATTTAATGTCTTTAGTTTATTTCATGTTATCTGTTTGTAAAGTTATGTAGTCATTTTCTTCTTTTAGGCTGTGACGTTTAAAATATTTGACATTTTCACAAATTTATAATAAAAAAAGACAGAAAAGGTTTTTCTATGAAAAAATAAAGAAAACAAGAAATAATGACTTTGGGGTACAATGAATGGTTTTTTTGTACCCCCTTTTGAAATAATATAGCGAATAGACATCAGTATTGGCAAATTTCATGTTGTTTTTTGATGACCAGGCTCAGCCTTGCTGATAAGAGCCGGAACCCTTTATTGTTAGTCACTTTTAGAAGTTGGCATTTCTGTGTGCTATGTGTCTGCCTGCCTGATGTGAATTGCATGTCTGGCTTTTGAGTGACAGGGGCTGGGAGGTGTGTGTGGCTCCAGGAGGGGCAGGGTGAGTCAGCACTAGGCTGAATGGGACATCTGCATTGGGAGTAGTGGGAGGAGTAATCCCCTGACCCTGAATAGGTCTGTGCCTAGCCTGGACTATGCTGGCTCTGCCCCCTGTGGTGTGTCTGATCACTGAGCCCCCACCTGACATAGGGGAAGAGGAGCCTGGGACACAGAGTGCTCCAATTCCCCCCGGAACCAGTAGCATTTTGTTCCCCCAAACCCTGTACTGCAGACAATGGATTGTGTGGTATAAATGTAGGGGCTGTGACCCCATGTATTTTGTGCTGTTCCTGACTTGCTGGGGCTTGCTGCTGCTGGGGCCCAGGAGGAACCACCATGGGGGCTTGCCTCCCGGCTGGAGGGCCCTGTGTGCTGGCCTCCCTGGGCCCAGCTATGCCCCATGGACCTAGAAGAACTTTTTGCTTGGACCTTTTTCTCTTTAGATCTAGGACTGTAGCGCCTCGTGGGCACTTTGCTGTGTGCTGCTGAAGGGAGCTGGTCTCTGCAGCGCTGGGCTGCATCGTGAGCGCTGGGGGAATCCTGGCGTAGGGATCCCCCCGCATTTCGTGATTAAGCGGGAGCCTACCCCGCTTTGATGCTTACTTAAGCAGCGGGTGCCCACCCCGCATTTTCCTTTATTTTCGCGGGTGCCCACCCCGCTTTGCGCACCTTTCATTTTGCGGGTGCCCACCCCGCGTTTTCCTTTATTTTCGCGGGTACCCACCCCGCATCGTGCACCTTGGATTTTGCAGGTGCCCACCCCGCATTCCTGATGTATGGAAAAGCGGGATCCCACCCCGCATTGTGGCCGG
The DNA here is from genome assembly GCA_963921515.1 of Calotriton arnoldi. Taxonomy (NCBI): domain Eukaryota; kingdom Metazoa; phylum Chordata; class Amphibia; order Caudata; family Salamandridae; genus Calotriton; species Calotriton arnoldi. The sequence continues at coordinate 1,499,626 of CAWUFW010003256.1, forward strand.
AGGAGAGGAGTGCCGCTCTGGGAATGCGACCCAGAAGCCAGGCGGCAGTGCCTGACTGTGGGCGGAGCTTAGGGCGCGACCGGCGAGCAGGGAGAGGAAGTCCCGCCCGCCAGAGAAGTCATCCGGAGCCTCGCAGGCTCCTCAGACTGCCAGGAGCCTGCCTTGCGAAGTGAGGAGAGAGCCCCCGAGGAGTGGGGGCTCTCCTGAAGCATGCCGCATCCAGCCGCAATGAAGAGGAGCCGAGTCCGACCCGAGAGCCCCGGTGAGTGGGGCTACACTTAAAGTAATGTTGGTGCCCCCGGTGGCACCCTTTTGTGATATACCTGCCTGGAGCCGGCCAGATTTCCGATGGGGGGGCATATTTGTTTCAGAGAGCCCCAGTGGAGGCCCCGAGGGCACAGACGTGCCAGGGCCCCTTTACTTTGTTTATTCACAGCTGCGCCGCACCAGCGCGGGCAGCTGCAACGTTTTTGCACATTTTGTTTAGAGGGCACAATGAGTGCCCGTGTCCCCAGTACCGTCACAGCTGTACATCAATTAGTGACAGCTGCAACGTTTAGGCCTGCGCAATTGCGCACGTGTGGATTCTGCTGCATTGGCAGCGCCCCCTGACATTATGGACATAGGGCATTTGAGCCCTCTGAGAAGGCCAGTTGGCCAGAGGGACAGTGTTAGGTTGATAGGGCGCCAGGCCCTAATGTGATTTATGTGGTGCGCAGGAAATGTGATTTCTGCACCCTGATTTATTCTTCTAATGTGGTTTATGATTATGAGGTTATTTGCATACTGTGGTTTATGCTTGTGAGGTTATTCTCTACTGTGATTTATGCCTCTAATGTGATTTATGATTAGGAGGTTATGGTCTAATATGTTTAGGCTTATGAGGTTGGCGCATAATGTATTTCACGCCTAATGTGATGCTGATTGCATACTATGATTTATGTTGCAGGATATAATGCTGAGTATGATATTTTGTCAGTCATTACTGGTTGTGTTCTACATTTATTATTTGTGCTTGTGATGGTTCTGACAGTGGCCCAATTGGCCCTGTCTTGTGTATATAATCCCCTGTAAATATTGCCTAGTGCCAGTTGGCACAGTGTATATTGTGTGATTACTATTCTAATGTGTTTATGATAATACAAAGGCTATTTTTATATATAACCTTGTGTGGAGTTCCTTTTGTGGTGTGCCTAGTGTGTTGCTGCTGTGTGGGTGTTGCGCAAACGCTTTACACATTGCCTCTGGGATAAGCCGGACTGCTCGTGCCAAGCTACCAAGGGGGTGAGCAGGGGTTATCTTTGGCGTGTAACTCCCTTGCCCTGACTAGAGTGGTGGTTTCTGCCTGGCTTTGGCGCAAACCTTAGCCAAACAGAAATCCCATTTCTAACATTCAACAATAGAATCTCTTTCCACGTACCCAAGTGGAACCTCCGATCTGCTGACCTCGCACTCGCCGATCCCCTGTGCATCCGCAGAGCAAGAACCGGTGGAAGATCCTTCTCCTACATCGCGGCCAAGACCTGGAACGAGCTCCCAATCCACATCAGATTCGCCCCACCCTGCACATCTTCAGGAAGACCTGGCTCTTCGACTGACCGGAGCTGCTTCCCTTCCCCACCCAGCGCCTTGAGACCCTCGCAGGTGAGTAGCAAGCTTAAAACTCCCTGATTGATTGATTGATTGCTATCTATAATACTGTTTATGATATACCTTTTAGAGTTGGGTAACTACGTGCGCTTGCGAACCTAAATGGTACACCTACAAGATACAATATGAAATGTTAGTATAAAGTCTGACTCTTTTGTAGTGTGATGATATTTAAATGCAGAACCTCATTCCTTACATACCCAGAATAGTATCAATGGTAATTATAATATGTTCAGAAAACTACATCAAGTATGGGATTTAGAGTTTTTAGAAGAAACTGGACACTGTCACAAAAGCATCACTGAAGTTCAACTGTAGTTCAATAGCCAAAAAACATTCAACCCTTTGAAGAAATGTTAAAGTCCATACAAACACCGATGGCGGTACTCCAACAACAGTATTCATCAACCACCACATAGAGGATATTCCAGAGATGATCCTAGCAAATGAGTGAGATGCAAGCAGGAAAAAAACTGTAGTTTGGAAGCAAGGTTCTCCAGGGCAAGCACCTTGATTTACTAGAGTTCAAAGATGGCTTCATGTTTGTTCTCATTTAGAATGTTAATGTTTAAAAAGCTTTGTAAAATAAGTGTTATGAGTGGTGTCAAAGTGTAACTTAGGGTAGAAAATCAACCAGCAAGTCTATTTTTGTTTGAAAAGCTACATTTTTAAATGCCTTCTAAACGGACTGGATTCAGTATCAGCATGTAACTGATTGTGGCAAGAGTTCCATAGTGAAGGCACCTGCATGGAGAAGCTGTCTGCCCCTGTTCTCTATTTATTATACAATATGTTATTAAGTAATTGGCACAAGAGGGTTCATATCGGGAGAGACGATCCACCACGAATTAAGGTGATCTGCCATGTAGCGCTTTAAAATTGAGCAAAATATTTTGCATTGAACTCTACTTAACCGTCAGCCAAGGAAGTTCTTTCAGTAATGGTGTTACATGTGAACTTTTTGGCACTTTTAAAATTTAGTGTGCCTCTGCTTTCTGGACTGCCTGCAGTCTATGCAGATCATTTTTGGGAATACCTGCATAAAGTAAGTTTATATAATCTAGCCTCAATACAATGAGTGCTCCAATTACCATTTTGAGATTTTCTATTGAGTAGTCAGTCACTAGTTTTCAAATCAATCTTAGCAGGGAAATGCATTAGAGACCACCAAAGTGATCTAAGGTTTCATTGAGAGGTTGCTATCGACTTTTACGCTCAGACTTTTTCCTGAGTTTTTCGGCATGAGAAGGGGACCTATTTCCGATGGCTAGTAGTGCATTTCTAGAGATCGATTCAATTTTTCATAATAACAACCTCTGGTTTTTCTGCATTTAATTTTTAAGTGGGTTTTTCCTATTTCCCACCAGATGAAGCTCATTAGATTTTGGAAGACCTGTAATGTCCATACACAAAAGGGTCTGCAAATCATTTGCATAATTTTATAGTCTGTATCCTCTTGCTGCCGGATCTTTTTACTATTCGTTTTGCATATATGTTAAGTAAATGAGGTTAGCAGAAAGGAACCATTCTTTACTGACACATTTTCTGCTAAGAACAGTAACAATTGTACAGCTTGTGCGTGGTCCTCTAAGAAACATTTCGACCCATTCAGCAGGGATCCACTGTGTCAAGCACAACACCATTTCAGCTTTCATCTTAGAAGCATAGAATGTTACTTAAATCTGCATTTGATTTTAATGATGTCAAAGTATTATTGAAAATGTACATGATCTGAATGACTAAATGTAAGAAATCATTAATGTACCTCATGCCTATGTCCATCTACTTGATTGGTCCCAGGACAAAACCTCTTCTACTATGGCCGCAAGTAATGCGTATTGTGTTACTGTTCATGACTTAAATATTGGTTAGCGCCTACCAAATCCCAGCGGCTAGGTAAATCATACTAAAAAAGAAGTAGCGCTTAGGCTCTCGGTGGATGTAATAAAGCCCTGTGGGAGTACACTTTCCTAAGTACTTAGGGGCAGATTTACAAGCCCCTTGCGCCACTTTTGCGTCACTTTTAACATGGGAAAAGTGACGCAAAAGTGGCGCAAGGGGCTTGTAAATCTGCCCCTGAGTACAGACACCAGACAAATCAGTTGAGTTTTGCATCAAATTTGGTTCGGTCAATGCCACATCACCATTTGATGCATATCCAATGCCACCTTATTGAACAACTGGGGACAGGCAAATATATACCATGCTTAATTTCTCCAAGGGCTGTTGGCAGGGGACAGGCAGATATATACCATGCTTAATTTCTTCAAGGGCTGTTGGCAGGTACCTGTTAAATAGTCAGATAAATATAAAACAGCCTTCCCAGTCCCTATGGGATTGTTTCAATTTAGGATGTTGCCTGTTGTGTTACACAGGACCACTGCAACGTTTCAGGGTCTTATTGACCATTTTCTTACAAGACATCAGTCTTAAGTGGATGCATACATAGATGATATTGTATTTGTCAGACAATTTATGACATCTAGAGATTGCACTGGTATCATTACAATAAGTTGGTCTTACAGTGCCCTTGTAGTTTGTAGGTTAAATACCTGGGATATTCAGTGAGTATAAAATATTAAAGCCCTTAAAGTGATTCCCTGACCCCTTTTTAAAAAAAAAAGTCCATTGGTTCTTGTGCTTTTTCTGTTATAATCAGCAATTTGTTCCTCATGTTTGTTCCTTGGCCAAGCTGCTCACAAGTTCCCCAAATTAGGTACCCTTGGGTACTGTTCAGAAAACTACTATTTTTAGCTTTATGGGTGGTGTTTACATCAAACCAGTGTTAAGATATCCTGACATTAACAGAAGGTTTACCTTAGAGACACACGCTTCAGGCACAGGTCTTAGAGCCATATTGTTCCAAGATTTTGAAGATGGTTCTCATCTTATCTTATATCTCTTTAGCAAATATTTCCACATGAAATTTCTATGCCACAAACAAAAATGAATGTTCATTGGGCTATTGAGTCTCTATATTACTATTTTTGGGTCAACATTTCATTGTGGTCACACATAATGCACCCATGACATGACAATCTCACAGCAACAATTTTTGACACTACAGCCTTTTTTATTTGCTAGAATTCATAAGACTAGGAAGCTGTGAGGAACAGCTGATTTTCTCTACTGAATATATACCAATTTTCTGACTGAACATCATGGCTTAATGGAGAGACAAATGTAAACAAATGAAGCCTTTGGATAGGGATGACGTATGTAAGGAGAATACCAAAAGAGTCTACCGTCAACTCATGCATTGTTCCCAAATAGGGACTCTCAGCAGCCTTCATGGATGGTAAGGTGACCCCAAATGGGCAAAAAGGAGACCATGAATATGCAAATAAATGCCACAAAATACAGAATTCGAGGAGAAAGATGTAGGTGAATGGAGGCCCTTCTGATTTTTCTGACAGCACCTGTTAGGAGTTTAGTGGTACAGTAAATTACTTTGAGATGAGGAAGGGTGCACATTCCAACAAATTAGGGTGAGCTGGCAGCTCGATAGCTTTTCAGGCACAGAGAGACTGTGAGTACCATAGCAGATAAAATGTGAGGAAAGGGATGGGAAAAAGTATTTTATAGAGTGTGGGTCTAGGACAGAAATAAAACCAAGCCCTGTATAAGAGCTAATTTAGGGCAGCGAAAAGGTAGCATACATACCAATCATGGGACACAGGGAGGGGTGAGGAGACAGAAGGAGTTCTATCTCATTATAAAAGGGCAGAATGCATTTGAAACGTTAGTGACAGGCTGGATTTTGGAGCTCTTCTTCCTAAGCATGCCTTCTTCTTCCAGGTAAATGGGTTTCAGAGAGGGAATAGAGAGACAAGCTGGATGTTAAAGCTCCTGTTCCTAACCACACCTGGACAGGACTCTCCTGCCAACCGCTTGATAATTCATTGAAAGCACCTTAATGAATAAAGGAATTCCTTAAGAATCTCTTAAATACCACCCCCCATAGCTGAAACTTACTGGATCTATGACTCCAAACCCAAGGAGGGGAATAAAAATCCAAGACTGGATGGGTAGACTTACTTTATACCCAAACTAAATAAGGTCTATGATAGCCAAACAGAGCTAGGACTGTGCATGCAAAATGTATATAGAATGAATGATATACTACAACTTAATAATCTGTTTTGGAGATATCCCATCTACATTGTGTCAATCTGCTACAGTGATGTCAATGAAAAAAGACCCCCCTCCAATCATGGCCAATAATCTCTTGTGAGATTCAGCAAGACATGCTTAAAAAGGCATCCAGGGCTGTCTAGGCTCTTGATAGTGCATGTGCAGAAGCACTGCTGGTGACTGGTCAAGTCTCCAAGGACGGTTGTCAAGTGCGTTCAGGGCACCCACAGTCCGGAACTGCGAAGATTTAAAAGGACTGGGGCATGAAGCCATTTTCCAAACACTGGGAGAGATGACAATCATGATGCAAATATCTTGATTTCTTTCAGTACAGATGGCCACCTGTCAAAGAAAAAGATGATGAATTACTCAGAGTGAAACCCATAAGAAACCTGAGGTACAAGAGTCAACCAGGGCTGCTTGCCCCAGTACCAAAGGTGCTGCTGGTACTGGAGACCCTTGGGCAGCTGTGGGCAGTCACCATGCCATCTTCCAAGACCCTTGGATGGTCAACACCAAAATGAGGGTGGCACTCTCATGTGGTCTGTTGTGGATGAAGTAGGAAAGAGACACCCCCAACAATAGCTATATCAACAAGATGCCAAATAAATTCCAGTTGAATTTGAGACTTTTCACAGGAGTCTGGCACGAGTAGAATGGGCCCCTTCCACTTTACCGTATTCTTTTGTTTTTTACACCCTATACATTTAAAAGCCAGGAAAATCACCAAACAGAGATACTCCTCTGCACAAAACTAACTTTTCAAAATGCCTTTTTCAATTTTGCTTTTAAAACAAGGACAATTTACCTGTTTGTTCCCAATCAGCATTGCATTTATGTTTGCTGAATTTTTAACCCTTTGTTCATTAACTTTCTTTATTTTTATTTTTGTTTTGTTCGTCAATTACTCTCTTTACATAACTCTTGTGTGAACATTTAAAATCTGCATTCTTTTGTTCATATAGTGGTTTATTTCGTTTAGTTGATTCATCAGTTAACACTTACAGCGCACACATTTTTTCTGCGTTTTCTCTTATTCATTAGTAAGTAACCTAATATCCCTGGCCACTGAAACGACACAAAAACTGTCGTCTTTATCCTCTCAGTAATCCTTACAGCTGAAAGCTTATACAGCAATGCATAAAAGCTGAGAATCTATGTGTAAAGCATCTTGACAGCCCCAAGAACAAGAGTATACAAGAATACCTCGATTCCCTCTGAAACGTCATCACACTAAAGCTGCAGGGCACTCAAGACTTTTCCTCCAGGACACTGAAGTCTTTTGCTCTGAGTAACTTATCTCCTCTTCCTGTAACTAAAGAACCTTTAGAATTGAACCAACCATGAAAATTCTGTATAGAAATATTAGAGGTACAAGACCACAGTTGAAACATGCAGGTCCAGTGAGTTCCCCAATCTGTATACCCAACAACATCAGCATCCAAAAATGCCAGAAAGAGACTACAAAATGCTATTACAAGAGGGGGCATGAAGCTCTTATTTTGGCTGTCTACACAAACTCAAAGCAAACACAAGGAGATGATGGACGGAGCGCTGAAACTTTTCAGACACTCACCCCCAGTCACAGATCTGGGTTGAATCCATCATCGTTCTTTAGCTCACTTCGCCACCCCAGTTCAGACACAGCTATATGCAAATCAGTCTTGACCCTGTGCCTCATGGGAACAGTCCAGCCCGAACTGCCAGGCCATGTCTTCCCTGGACCGGAAACAAGCATCCTGGGACCGGTTTCGGGCTAACAGCAAACACAACTCAAAGCAAAGAAAAACGCAAATAACTGCTTTTTCTCGCACAATGCAGAAGCATGGCAGAACACATTCCAGACACCTTTCACCATTAGAAGTATCTTGGGCATCAAATGGGTGAACACATCTATGCCGTCGTTTCCTAAAGCAACACTGCAAAGTTCAAAACCAACATCTATAAAAACAGCTTTTTCACAATTCAGGCCAATTACATGAATCTCGTAGACTTCAAGGACATTTTTAGCACCACCAAAATACCAAACAAATAAATGCTGAATCAGTACACCCATCATCTCGGGGCTACTCATTTGCAATGGGATGACTTACATCTGACTCTCACCTGCAGTCATTACTCACCTTCCACCCATTGCTCCAGAGCATGTCCTTCTCTGAGTACCACACTTGTCTGATGTTCCCAGACCATTGATAGAACTCAGAATTATTAATATCCCCTTAAGCTTCAAGCAAGCACTAGACATCCATGATATCCTATTCAATTACAATGTTCACATTGCTGCTCTCACCAACGCAGACTTTGGAAGCAACTCAGCTATCTCCCTCTGTGACTTCTCCCCAGAAAACAAAATCATCCTAATGAACAGACAGAGAGGAGAACTAGGCCTTATTCTGACTTGGTCTGTAATAAAACTACTGGACATCGTTCTAATGAATTCCTGCCCTCTGCTCTATAAATCCTTACTGTTTCTCATTGCAGCAGTAGTATGCTAACTCCTTCTCATAACCCCATTTTCTAGAGGAATTCTTAAGACTGGCAGTCCACATCAAACTAAGGCCACAAAACCATGACTGTGGTCAAAATGCAAAAGTTGCAACAAACTACATTGATAATATGCAAGTCCCTAACATCCAAATGGCAATGAGTGGCCCAACAGACACAGATAGACACACACTTAAAATATTTTCATTTACAAATGTACCTAGCTTCTCAAACTTATAGGCACAGATGCAATTAGGGCCACACCACTCCTTAGTTGCCATCAATCTGTCCTACCTAATATACAGACCAATCACTTGCAGCTAAAATGGCAACCCCCGTCCGTTATGGACACATTAACAACATTTCTACAGAGGAATCTGTCTATTCTCAGTGATGGGAAAACCTGTCAATCTGAGTCACATGACCCTGCATCCTTAAAGAACCTCTGCTTGTTGGCTATCTTAGTCATTTGAGCTCTAGTGCGTTTTCAAGCCCACACAAGGCATCCAAACACTCAACTATTGGTTCAGTAGAGACCTTGCTAAACTGGGCATCAACAATCTGATCCTCAATGCCACAAGCCATGGACCAAAGAGGAGAAAACGTGCTGCGAGATACAAAGAAAAGGATAACAGAGGGCAATCTGAAGGGACCAATATTCACACATAGCAACACATATTAATGATACACCCAACCAATCAAGATGTTGACATCCTTCCTGTAACCATAGTACCAGCATGGAATCTGGGGATACTCTTCGATTCGTAATTTACACTGATACCACAACTCAAAACAGTGGGGAAAATCAAGCTCTCTTTACTTTTCAAAATTCTCCAATACTTCAAATCACACCACCATGTGGAGTTGAAAAGAGTCTTTTATGGTCTATTGCAAAATCCACTAAACTTGGCCTTCTCTAAAAACTCATTTCCAGGTTACAAAGGCTGCATGATTTGGCAGCCAGTATGCGACTGAACCTTTGTAAATGCAACCGTTTCGAAAGTGTTCTCAAAACTCCCCACTGTCTGAAAATTGAAACAATTATCCAATTCAAACTTTTCTGTGTGGTACACTGAGACTTCTGGGTTAACAGAACAGCACAAAATACTTTTGCTTGAAGCCTAAGGCGGACAATACATGCATCTAAATGAAGCAGCTTGTTAAATATGCTGACATTCGTTCATTTTTCAGTGTTTTTCTTTGAATACATATACAATCAATTTCGACAAGGATATTTTTTTTGCCTTTATTTCCTTAAAACCCTAATCATCTCTGTTTGCCCTTTTATATGAGTATTTTTATTTGATTTCATTTTATCAGAGCTATATGTACAAAGAAGCATCTACCCCAGTAGGTTGTGGGACGTTTAAAGCATGTCCGGATAGTGCACGCCACAACATTTGGCAACAGAGAAAACAAGCATTTGCAATGCAATAGGTCTCGCATTAATCTAAATGTGAGCTATTGGCATTGCAGATGCTAATAGATTTTTCCGTTTCAAATTATGCCAGAAGTAGCATAATAAGCAAATACATTTCTTTCATGAAGGAAAGGGCACAGTCAATAGGCTGTTACTAGGTGTCCCTGGGACACCTATAAAATAATTTCTAGGGACACCTAGTAGCAGCCTCTGGTACTGCACCCTTTCCTTCATTAAAGGAATTTCTTTACTAGGTGTCCCAGGGACAACTAGTAACAGCCTGTGGTACTGCACCCTTTTCTTAGTGAAAGGAATTTCTTTTCTAGGCAAACAAGTTCCAATAGAAACTACACAGGGGCAAATTACAATGGAGAAATTTTAATAACCAATGCAAGAATGCCTTCATGTTTTTTCTATTTTTGGTTATTAACATTTCTTCATTGTAATGTGCCTGTGTGTAGTTCCTAACAGAACGTGTTTGCATAACAAGCAAATATATATAATATTATGCTGTCCCCTAGTGGGAGAGAATGTGGCTCAGTGGTCAGAGCTGCAGACACTGGAGCTGGAGACCATAGTTCGAGCCTCGGGGTTGGCTCAACTTTCTGTGCTTCTTAGCAAATCCCTTAATCTACTAATTTAAATTTTTTTAAAACAGCGATCTCGGAGTATTGGAGGTAGGGAGAGACAAAGTAAAAACACAAGCAGTGACGGAAAAATAAATTTAAAAAAAAAAGTTCTTCCAAACACGAGATAAAGATAGCATGCCTATGTACACCATACTTTACCGGTGCTCCTCAGCTGAAAGGAAGGGTAAAAGAAAGTGAGGTATTGGCTGGCAGAACGAAACAGGAGGCTGCAATGAATATTGATGCTGGAATGAGGCAACAGTAAGCAGGAGGTTTTATTCATGACAGCAGGTCTTGCAAACAGCGCATGTGTGCTGATGCTACACCTAAAAAGGGTATGTTTGCATAAGCACAGTGATACTTAACAGCAATCAGGCTGGACAGATACAAGGCTATTTAAATATTAGTAGGTTAATAAGCTAATAAAAAGCAGCATCTTCAAACAAAGTCTGCATAACGTAAAGAAGTCGTAGGTGTAGAACAATATGCACAGTGAGTTAATATCAGAAAGCAATCGAATTATAGTTTGAATGTTTTGAGGGACTGTGCCATTCTTAGATAAGCCTGAGGATTGTTTCATAAAGTTGCAGCAAAGCAATAGAATGCATATCTTTTTGTTTCCCCCTCCCTTGTCAGGAGATTTTCCATAGTCAAATTGCTATTACTGAGAGTAGTACATATGTGGTCCAGGATAAAGTATTTTCATCTAAGCAGCCATGTTGCACTAAGTGATTGGCTTTTCAAATGGTTTATTCGCTTGAATTTGATAGGATATGAAAGTGGAGCCAGAGGAAGTCCTCAGGTATTGGTATGATGTGTGATTTAATTGCAATATTTTTCACCATTAACCATTAGGTTGGTGCCTTGAAGGGTTGGTTTTAAAGGGATGACTATGGCTTCAGGGAAGCCAGCTGTGGGCAATTTTGCACCTTTGGTTTATGAGAGGATGCATGCTTGCTCAGTGAGGAGGATGGTGTAAGCTGGAATTAATGTGGGATCTGGCATAATAGCCTGATCTAAGCCAATATAGACTGGATGTTTAGAGTGCATGGAGTTGAATTAGTCAATGATCATTTGCTGAAGTTGGCTTCCATTTAGAAAAGTAAGCTTAATTTTGTTTATTTTGTTTGGGGTCACCTGAAGGTAGACTTCTGTCATTCAGTATTGTCTAATGTTCAGAAAGTGATGTTGCCTTTGACCATCAATTTCTCTAATGACTTAAGGCACAGGTGAGTGTCAACAGTGACAACTGGTGCAAGAGTGGTTTGGTGATCAAGAACCTTATGCTGGTGGGAGAAATGATATCATTAAAATAAGATGTTTCATTTGTCAGGACCCTTAGTTTAAGTTTTTTATTCAAGTCTATCATTATGTTTCTTGAACCATTGTTTTAACGGCTTCTCTGAATTCTCTGGCACTATTTGTCTCAGACGAGGATTCTAGTTTTTGCTTTTCTCCCACATGCTCCTCACCCAGTGATTTCACGCCTACTCTTCAACATCCTATCGTGCCCCAACCGAAACCCACACACCTCCTGACCCTTTCCACCCTCCCTACCCTCCCTGGGAACCCTCCAAACAACCATTTTGGGTAACTCATTTTACAGTTTGAGCCTCCTCTCTCCGGTGTCTATTTATGCTGTGCTTTCATCTGTTTAGTTAAACTCTCAACCTCGGTAGGATCTTTTATGTTGTGCATTTTGTTGTTCCACATTATCCTCAGAGTTGGAGGAAACTTCAATTGAACAGCAGCTCTTGTGCTTGCATGCACTTTGCCAACTTCCATTGCCTATATTGAGGATTTTTTTTATTTTTTATTTTTTTTACAGAGTTTTATATAGCGCGAACTTGACCCGAATCGGGTATCAGAGCGCTTTACATAGCACCAGTTGCATTACATGAGGACACATTCAGATTGCCCTGGAAATGTCCGATCTACTGGGAAAGGACCACTCACCTTTTTTAAAACTACTGTCCTTCAGGGCCTCTGATAGTATTCGCTCTTTTAGGGAGTAGGACGAGAAATTAACCAGAATCTTCCTAGGATTTTCCTTATTTGGATTTCTTGTAAAGGGATCCCGAAAAAAAATTCTCTTTATATCTGCCTCCAATTCATTTAAGTCTACCAATGGAATACACTCCTTGATCAAATTAATCATAAACCCTTCCCCCCCTTCCGTAATGTTTAGTACTCTTATATAGTTCTTTCTTGCATTGTTTTCCAGAGACTCCATCTTGTCACAAAGCTCTTTTTCCCCTGTTTTTAGTAACTGAAATTCCTTGCGATTGGCATCAGCCTCCTTCTTTAATTCCTCAAAGGAAGCTTCCATAGAACACAGTCTCTGCATAAGGTCATTTATTTTAAGCTCTAACATATCGCAAGCACCTTGTATCCTAACCTGATTCTTTTCGGAGATTGCAAATTTAGTAGGCCTGGGCGTAATTCGCGGAGTTTTGCTACGCGGAACTGTGCGAAGTTACAAAAAAACTCTGCGAAGTTCCGCGAGTGGCGGAGTGAAGTGCGAACTGCAGTTTGTGCAGGTATTCCTGCAGCTCGGGTAGAAATTCTACCCGAGCAGCAGCTCGCGAGCTTATCGTTTTCGATCGAGAACTTACCGTTCGCGATTGCGAGCGGGGAAAAACTCCCTTCGCACATCGCGAAGCGGAGTTTTCTGCACTCCCCGAGCTCCGCGGAGTGCGGAGTGCAGAAAACTCCGCAAACTCCGTGAACGGAGCGAAGTCCACCGCCCAGGCCTAAAATTTAGACTAAGGGCCTGATTTAGATCTTGGCGGATGGGTTACTCTGTCACAACAGTGATGGATATGCTGTCCTCTGAAATATAAATTCCATTAAATCCTTTGGGAATTATATTTCAGCAGACAGGATATCTGTCACCGTTATGGCGGTGTAACCCGTCCACCGAGATTTAAATCAGGATCTTAAGCTCCTCTGTCAGTGCTACTAGTAGAGATTCTATGCCTGCTAGTCCAGTAATATCCTGCGGAATGTGAATGGGCTTAGGGTGCAAAGTAGAAGAATCCTAGAATATTTAACGCTGTCAGATAGTGATGCAATTATATTGCAAGATATGCATTTACTCCAGAAAGAATGGGACAGTATTTTAAAGAGGTAAAAGTGGATTAGCCATTTTGAATGTACCAACCAAAGGTGTTACATAAAGGGGGTAGTTATCCTGATTAAAAGCTCCATTCAACCAGTTATGGAAGACTGTATTGCTGATTCAGGTGGGGGATGATTGGTGCTAAATGTTAAGATACACAGAGTAGGGTATACATTTGTGGGAGATTATAATCTAAACATTGATGACACTGAGCCTCTTTGAGAATTATACTGCCAGTGAGTGGAGGTCAAGAGTCAAATAGTGATGGGAGAAGATTTTAGTGTATTATTAGACCCCACCCTAAATAAATCCACTACTAGATCTGTGGTTAATTCCCCCCAAGATGAGAGAGTGTATATGTCAGATGATGAAAGACTTAGGGTTAATGGATGTCTGGAGGCAAAGGGTTGGCCAGTAAAAAGGCTTCATTTATATAATAATAAAAAATATGACCACGCCTCCCAGATTGACTTTTTCTTGATAGATATGAGGTTGGGACAAAAGGTAAAAGGAATAGTACACCACCCAGAGCATTTATCAGAACACTCAGCAGTAAAGTTAGAACTTCTGCTGGATAAGCGATCAGCCCCACCTAGATGGACTCTAGACAGGACATTATTAAGAGATCCATTAATAACTGGGCAACTAAAAAAGATACAGTAGAGTTGTTTGAGGCAAACAACAATTCTGCTCCTTTACACATAATATGGGATACCTACAAAGCCTTTTTCAAGGGGAGGATAAAAAGCTATGAGGCACGTAAAAAAAGAAAAAGAGTGACAGAGTTGGAATTGAAAATTGAAGGGCTCCAAAGGGCCTTGGATACCTGTAAAAAAATGCCCAAGAACGTTACATAATAAAATTTAAGAAGCCAGAGGTGGATTGGCAGAGTATCTGGAAGACATCTCATGGGAAAAATGGGAAGCTAGCAAATTGGCAAACTATAACTACAGAGAAGGTTGTGAGAAATTACTAGCTTGGAAGAAAAGAGTTGAAAATACTAAAAACCTGATTAAGGAAATTGTAATTAAGGAAACTGGGAAACGATGCTTAGAAAATGCAGACATAGAACAGGCCTTTGTAAGTTTTTTCCAGGATTTATATACAGATGACTTAAAAATTACAGTAGAACAGAAAGGCAGCTGGCCTAAAGAAGATACTCGCCCTGTATTAAATACAGAAGTGATGCAGAACTTAAATCAGGAGATAGTCATAGAGAAAGTGGAAGGAGCACTTAGAGGACTAAAAAAGGGGAAGGCAGCAGGACCTAACTGTTTACCAAATGAGTTGTACAGGGCATTAAGAGATTAGCTTACTCCGGTGCTGACCAGGTTATTAGTTGCTATATTTTGGGAAGGCCATGCCCAGCCACGATAATGGGACGAGGCAACAATTAGTGTAATTTTAAAACCTAACAAGGACCTCAAATTCTGTGAATCGTACAAGCCAATCTCATTGTTTAACAGTGACTACAAGATCTTCACACAATTGTTGGCAAAAGTGCTGGTGAAGGTGATCGGGGGACTTGTGCATGAAGACCAAAAGGGCTGCTTTATGAAAGGCAGACAACTATATGTCTTAAGGCACGACTTAGTGAGTGTAATAGACGTGGCAATTGAAGCAAATACTTCCCTTACTGTTATGACTTTTGACACCGCTAAGGCATTCGACAGGGTGAGCTGGCCTTTCTCATACGAAGTAATTAAACAGTACGACCTAGGAGAAAAATTTCTCAGGGCAATTAGGTTTATCTATAGAGAGCCTACTGCAAGGATTGTAGTTAATAGGAAATTAACAAAGCAGATTCAGATAAGGAGAAGAACACAGCAAGGGGGTCCCCTGTCCCCCTTGCTTTTTAATTTGCATATTGAGCCCTTAGTGAGCAGGATTAGGAAAAATCAGGAGGCTATCCCCTTCCAACATCATGACTGGTTGAAAAAAGTTGAATTATATGCATATGATATGATGATATATACACAGGATTTAAAGATTTATTTTCCTATCATTTCACATACACTAAATGACTTTGGGAGGGTTCCAGGCTATTTAGTAAACTAGCAGAAAACAGAACTGATGACATGGAATGGCCCTTCTGATAGATCTTTAGAAAAGAAGGAAATTAGATATTTAGGGTTTCAGGTGGTAAAGAATCTGGATAGGCTGGCCCAAGTACATTTTAACAAGCTTATGATAAAAACTACGAAACTTTTGCACTCATGGGCTTATCTCCCCCTTACAATACTAGAAAAAACCAATATACTGAAAATTATGATGCTTCCAAAACTAAATTTTAGGTTTAATATGATGCCCTTAAACTTTAGCGCACAATGGTTCACAGAACTACAGGGGGAATTGAGTAATTTTATTTGGGTTCACAAGGGAGCGACAATTGCTTGGAAGAAATGCGCAAGAGCAAATTAGACGGAGGCATAGCATACCCAGACTTCCAATTATAATGCTGGGCTTTTCAACTGAAGATCGTAAGACAATGCTCATGGGAAGCTTCCAGCAGATTTCCCTTCTGTTGCGAGTTCTGACTAAACATCTGCCTGAAGAAGGTAACTATTTTCTCTTTAAATTTGGCTACCCAATTTTTTTTTAAAAGATTAGATGAGAGACCTTGAGTGCTGCATGTAAAGTCTGAAACCAGGTTAGACAGATTTTAGGAATTGCGTACTACAGTGACTTCACCCCAATATGGAATTCACCCAGAATGCCAGTCTGTCTGCAGAACTTATTAGCTTGTGCCCTAATAGAAGCTGGGGTGGAAAGGTGGGGCCAATAGATGGAGGGGGGGTACCCTGGCGTTATGTGACACACCATCTTATCTCACAGACAACAGGCTTTCTAAATTAAATTTTTACCAGCTGGCAAGTTGGGCACACAAACTGGGTAATGAAGAGGAAGGAAGTACGGGATTGGGAGAGAAATTGCAAAGCTCCCTCTTCCAGAAAAAACAGGTGCTAAAATTGTATTGGATGCTGGTGCAAGGTGATGACAGGGTCCTTACACTGCTAAAGGAGACTTGGAGAATGGACCTGTCATCGCTGGATTGAATGCATTCATGGGAAGTATCAATGACTACCCTGTTATGTCCCGTATAGAGGCCCTAATGTAGACCCGTTCATACATGCCTTAAAATGGACGTATTCGTATTTTCCCTAATACAGTCATATTCGTACTTGCCCTATTATGGTCAAAGCCGCATATGCCCTATTACGGTCATAACTGTACATGTCCTATTATAGTCATGATTCCTTATATAGGCATGATCTTTCACCTACATTGGTCCTCGCTAGTACACAACGAGCTCTGAGGGCTGAACGTTATCTAGTCTGTGGTTTTGAATACAGCAGGGTTTTTCCCAAACACAGGCAGTGGAGCCGGGAGCAGTCGAAAAATCCAGAAAAAAGCTCAATATTACCATGGCCAGGATATGCAAAGCCCAGGGATGGGGTTTCGTTCGGCACGGGTTTATAAACCTGAGGTCCCCCGGGTATCATCTGGAGGACGGGGTACACCTCACGGGGGTGGGAATGGACATGTTCCTACTAAACATTGTGGGGGTACTGGAGCAAATGGGTTGCAACTAGGACGCAAAGGAAGGGCCGCAGAAAAGGGGGGAGCTCCCTCCGATCGGGAAACCGTAGGGAGCGTTGCGGATCAAACACAAGGAAGCTAATAGGAATCAAAATCACTAGAGGATCGACGGAAGGCTCTCCCAGTGGCCTTGGGATGCCTCACGGCAGGGGCACTGAGGGAGCCATGGGGCGGCGTGCCGCCAGAGAAAGAATAGAGGTGACACTCCAGCAGGACCCTTGGGATGCCTTACGGCAGGGGTACAGAGGGAGAAGATGGTAGGGACTCAGCCTCAGGAAAGATAGAGCAGACGCTCAAGTAAGGTCCTTGGGATACCAAACGGCAGGGACCCCTGGGAGAAGGAGGGCCCACAAAAGGTCCAGGGCGAGCGGGACGGCACTTGCAGCCCGGGCAGGTCCCAACGGACACCCTCCAAATCGGTAGCAAGTTGAAGCCTAGACCCATGAATTGAAACCCAGAGAAAGGTGCCCCTCCCTCCTCTCCCAGAAAGTTGAGGAGGCTGGGGTCCAGGACACAAATAAAGTGCAAAGAGCAATAGAGGAAAGCTAAACATGGACATGGAAGGCTTATGACCATGGACTTTGAAATATGAAAAATTGTATGTAAAAAAAATTCTGTGTTGAAAATAAACTGCGACCTTTTCAGGCACCAAAGAAGTGGTCAGTGGTGATTTAAAAGGAAAGCGTGCAGTTGGTGGTAACAAGCGGGGGGGAGCGGGAGGGGGTGACTCGCCGCCTGGAAGGGGTTTGGACCCGGGCCGGGAAGGCAGAGCCGGACCCAATGGGGGCCCGGGTTGAACGCCGGCCGGCGGCGGGAGGGCCCGCCCCCCCCGCCTTGCATGCAAATTCCCGGCTATGGGGCCGATTCTGATGCGGGTTGGAAAAGCTTCCCGACCGAATCGGTTGGGAAATGGTGTCCGACCCACTCGGATCGGGAAAATGTTCTGTGTTGAAAATAAACTGCGACCTTTTCAGGCACCAAAGAAGTGGTCAGTGGTGATTTAAAAGGAAAGCGCGCAGATGGTGGTAACAAGCGGGGGGAGTGGGAGGGGGTGACTCGCCGCCTGGAAGGGGTTTGGCGGGAGGCGCAAACATCTTGTGATTCTGGGCAAATCACTTAACCTGAAGTTGTCCATCCGTAATGCAACTGGTGTTCATGTAAAGCGATCTGATACCTGTGGTTTGAGTTCGCGCTAGATACAACTGCAAAAAAAAAAGAAAACCTGGGAGAGACAGACTTTTGTCCTGCCTGAATGTAGCACATGCTGGGGGCCAGCCATGACTTTGCAATGCATAACAATTTCGCTCTTGCTATAGTTGAATCCCTGGTTCTTCTTGCACGCCCCTAGTCCTCCGTCTTAGGGTATTTCTGACGTCTTCCCAGACAAGCGACTATGTTGTGAAATGCCTGAAAGGCGCATAGCTTTAGTCGGCGCAGCCGTACCTGTCCCGACCGTGGGAGGGGGCTTTCTTAGGAAAAAATATGCATTTTAAAAGACCCTGCGGCATAGATCCTTGCCTGACCAGCAGTTTCTCGCAAAAAAAAAAGAATGAAACACTGGTAATGAATGAGCCTACTGACAGGAGGTCAGAATATTTGTTGCAGTTTGACTCCTAATTCAGTAGCGCAGATGGTTGACCTGCCTGCGGTGAAGTATGGTGCCATGCAGATCAGAGAATTGTTTAAATAGATAGCTCGCGTGTACCACTTTGGTCACAGAGAATCCTTTGTTACTTGCAGAACATAAATCACCAACCTAATATAGGACAGCGAGCTATGAACTTTCAGGAAAGGGCTTCATGCATACTGAAGGGCGTTTGTGATGTGGTAGTGCTCTGACCCCTCCCTACAGGGTTATAGCAGATACAATACTTGGGAGAGCGTCATTGAAGTCCCTACAAACTAAAACACGAGCATTATCCAATAGATGCCTATGCTGAGCAGTGACATCATCTACAATATCAAAGTCTTTTAAATGTAATAATAATTGAATAAGAGAAGCCAAAAGAGCCTGTGTGTGGCGCCTCTCTGGGCATGGGCACACACCTGTATAGATATGCGAGGCATGCTCCAGCAGGCATGTTTTATTTCATGTTAAAAAGGCTGGCTACTCTAGGGTCAGTGGAAAATGGCATAAGGACCTGAGGTTCAAGGAGTGCGATCCACTGACTGCCATCTTCGAGAAGGCCATCTAAAATCTAAGTAGTGCCCATGGATTTCTGGCACGCTGCGCAGAGTGCATACATCATACTGGGATAGTGGGGCCCACTTAAAAAAAAAAAAAATAATAATAATAATGATAATATAAGCGCATGCTTGAGCACCAACGAGACATAGGTCATCTCCCCAGCCATATTATGGCAGTAGCCCAACTGGTATTTCCATTTTTGACAGCAGTGGCCATACATTTTCAAGCAAAGCTAAAGAAACGCGCACCTGTCTTCAGCTAGGACGGTAGCTTCATGCGATGCATTTCTACTGCATGTCAAAAAAAAAATACATATTTTACAAGCCTTACGGCATAAATTACCTTCCTGTTTTGAAGCGTGGTACAAACAGGTAAATGTGTCTTTGTGGGTAAGTCAACATGATGCGAGCCTACTAACTGGGATATCGATGGCGGCAGCCTATAGAGTAGTTTGAATTTAATAATACTGGCTGTACTCAATGATAAGCTCACTGAGATGCTAGCTCACTGTTACATATCGCTCACACTTGCACAAGAAGAAACGGCTGCAGACAGAGAATTGTGGCTCTAGGTGGACGTGTGGTGTAGTGCTCCCAGTAGAATGCTTAACAGAAGTAGGGTTGTCCCCCATGTACGTTGTGTTTTTTCTGGGCAATCCCATGCAGATCTAAGGGCATTAAATTAGACAACGTAACAGAGAGGTACTGCCCATGGGCCACGAAGCATGGCTGGGTCTTAAGTGCTGGGAGGGAGACCAAACACACATGTAAGAATGCCCACGCATTACCCAGCAGACTCTCCAACCACTGAAGCGCAGAACAACCGTGGCGGAAAAAGTTTGTAGTGTACAAGCAAAAGTGTCTCCTTGCTCACTGAAACCCTACCTCTGAAGGTTAAGTGTTCATTGTTTGGTGTTTTCATATGTCTGGGCGCTCAGCTACAGTGGTAGTTTCTTAAAGTGGGGAATTAAGAGGGTCTGCTCTGTCCCGTTTGCCAGCAGTCCATGGTATGGTTGTCCAACAAAGCCATTTATTGGCATTAGTCAAGCAAATGTAATTGTTTTTTACAGTGTGCTACATCACTCCTCCCAAAATTGGTGTATGGCTGTCTCTTTTCTTTCATTTGTGATATCTGCAATTGGAGATGACACGCTGGGGGGCTGAATAGGATCCGACTGTGCCCACACACAACTACAAGAAATGTAACCAGCCTTTCAGCAACCCTAAAAGGATTACAGGCAGCGTCCGCATGGCACCCCGAGGTCTTGGTGATCCAACTGGGAGGCAGCAACCTTGCGCAGATAAGGAGGAGGGACCTCCTCCATGCCATCCAAACAGGCATGGCGGAGGCAGCCAAGCTGTGTGGCAGCACCACCATCATATGGTCTGAAATAATTGCCAGGCTGGCATGGTGAGGTGCCCTGTCAAATAGAGTGGTGGATAGCTCCAGGAGGAAACTAAGCGAGCCAGCAGATGTCGCAAAACCAATGGCCGGGAGAGCATCCGGCACGGCCTGATCAACCCAGGGCGCCCGGAGCTTTACGCCAAGGTGGGGTTGCATCTTACGGAAGAAGGGATGAAAGTTTTCTGGGCCAACTGATGGGCAGCCATGGCACTGGCAGGCTGCAGCTTGAAAAAAAAGAGAAGAAGAAGAAATGGGAATCGACAAAGTGGATGGGGAGCCGCAGAGAGACAGAAGCCTCCCTTGCAGTGTGGCGGCTAAGAAGGGGTACATTTGTTGGTAAGAGGCACACCGGCAGGGCAGTGTGCAGGAGGAAGGCCACTCAACTTGGGATGCCTTACGGCAGGGTGAGTAGGCCAGAAGGGGGGAGCAAGAGGAGATGGCACTCGCAGCCCAGACCCACTGAATAGCAGGGCAGAAAATGGACAAACAAGGTAGCGAGTTGGGGCCTAACTCCATGGAGGAGCTACCCCCCCACGCAATCAGCATGAAAACCAACCGGGGAATTTTATGACCCCATAAAACGACATGTATGATGGCCTGAACAAACTATGAGTTGTCACAAGTATGGTAGACAGATAACAGAATGTGATTGTGATATGTCAGAAATGATTTATGACCTGACAGCCGTTCTGAGTTATGATCTGTCATGTGATTTATGAGACTGTCAAAATGATTTATGACTGCTAAATGTATTGATTAATGAACTGTCATGTCTATGATTTATGAGCTTGTCAAAATGATTTATGCCATCCCGTGACGTTGGTTCATGGCCTGGTCATAGCGGGTTATGAATACGGTACTATAACGCAATAAATAATTTGTACATGTTATGCAATATAAACTGCGGCCAACATATACCACAAGAAACAATACACACACGTGTTGGCAAATTTTATCAGAAAGTATATGTGAAGAATGACATGCATGGCAGTTTGGGAGTGGGCCCAGTGAGGAGGTTAAATGTGCACCATTTCTGCTGTTGATTGAACACAGGTAAAACATTCACATCTGTTTCGGTTCTCTGAGTTAACACAAAAATAGGATTAATTTTAGGATAGACAAATGTGGTAACAATGAAAACACGTTGAGTTTATGTAGCATTAGGCCCCATTTATCTACTCTTTTAAGTCTGTGTCCCTAACATTTTGTAGAGCAAAACAGATGTAGTGCAGAAGCAAAAGATATTGAATATTCCGAACTTAAAATAGGAAAGACATTTTGAGAATTATGGGCCATTCATATTTGCAAAGTCGTACAGAAATATGAACTACAAGCAATCAAGTAGTTTTTCAATCTTCTGGGTAAAAACAAATCTTTGTAATAGAGACAGGGTAGCTTTCATTTTTGACGTATTGCCTGAAGTCCAACAGCAGTTTCTCGCGTTACTTCATTGAGAATGTGTTAGAATGCATGATACTTTAAACCTTTCTCATTTTTCAGATATACTTGCGAGTCAAGTTTATGAACATTGAGAACGAAAAAAAGGTCTGTAACATGACGTGCGTTGTCTGTAGAGCTTTACTCATACACAACTATTTTACAGGACAACTGCAGTAAACATTTATATGCCATTAATGCAATTGTGTCCCATAGTGTTCATTCAACATTGCCCTTTTTCGTATAAAAATAAGCACGAGGCTTCACTTTTGACAGATGTGCTGTATGGTATTCAAAGAAAAACTATATAGCATCCATGTTTTTTGTTGTTGTTTTTTTAGATATAGAAGTTCTTATTTTAAAAAAATATCTTTATGCGGTTACATTTGCTCTTGCTTGTTGAAAGAGTATAGAGCATCTGTGTCGCACCGAACCTTTATCAAGAGTAAGGTAATAATTTTCGACTCATTTTATCAGACAGCGAGGGAGTTATCAGTAAACTACCTCCCCTGCTCCGCTGTGTCTTCTACTAAGAAGTGGAAGAACAGTATGTTGGGGCGTGCAGGTGGTAGAACAAGTGCGAAAGGGATGTTGCGAACTCGAGCTCGGGCCATGGGAGGGGCAAAGGTGGGAAGATAAACGTGAAACAGGAGTTAAGGGCATCCAACAAGAGAGGGCTTTAAATGTAAACAACCCAGGGCCATTCAGAGGCTGAACATGAGTCCTGTGACAGATTTGGCAAACGGCGTGGACCACATACTCGGATATAGGCAAAAGAAAGAAGAAAAACAAATTAAAAATAGGGAGAGACGTGCCATGAAAGGAAAGGCTACAGTGAGAAGGTTACTAAAAAAAAAGGAATTGGGCGGATTGGAGGAGGAAGGTGAGGAGGAGGAGAAAAGACAAACGAGAGAAACGGGGGAGAAGACCAGCTGTGCAAGAGATAAGTTTTCATTAAATCAAATCTCACTATGTGGCTGAAAATGGGGGCCTGGAGGAGAATATGGATACAGCGTTTTAAGAGAGAAAAAGAGGGAGATGAGCTGCACCAGAGGTGGCAGGAATGTTCTATTGATACACAGATCCTGATAGATTTGGATGGGGACTCTGAGCACTCTGGGAGGGTGATAGAGTGGGGGCAGTGGGATGGTAGAAGCAGAGTTGATCAGTCTCAGTTCAGATGGCGGCTCATTCCAAAGCTTAGCTGCTAATAGTAAGAAGATTCCTGCTGGCTTTGTAGACTCTAGGTGCTCGTAGCAGTCCCTGAGCGGAAAGCTCTGGACAGAGAATATTCACAACCTCTGCTCCTGAGATAGAAGTGTTTCTTTTTGTGAACTGCTCTAGCGGTAATCGACAAGGCCTTGAATTTGATCATTTTATTGACCATTAACCAGTCACGTTGCTTCAACCAGAGCAAATGGACTCCTTAGTAGGGTAGTTAAGTGTAAGACAAGCGGCCACATTTTGAACCAACTGAAGTTAATTTATCAAATAGGCAGGGACTCCTAGATATACCAAATTGGCATAATCTAGTCTAGAGGCCATTATGTAATTATGGGAGAGGATGTGGCCTAACAGCTAGGGCGGTCCATCTCAAATCTGGGGAACCGGGGTCGAGACTCGGCAATGACGCTCAACATCCTGTGATTCTGGGCAAATCACAATCTCCCTGTGCCTAACAAAAATGAATGTGTCCTTGTGTAACGCAACTGGTGCTCATGTAACGCACTCTGATACCTGATACCGTCGGGTCAAGTTCGCCCTATGTAAAAACTCAGAGAAAAAAAACAATCGATTTCCGAGTTTATGTTGGTAAAGAATTGAAAGTCTTTTTTAAACATTCCCTAAAAATTTCCTGAGCCGAGAAAACATTCACTATTGCCGAAAAACTTTCCTTATTAAAGAGTTTATAGGTATAGGAAAGGGAAGTGCTTGTAAGATATTATTTTGATTGTTATTAAAGACATTTTATTCAAGGTTAAAAACCAGGAGAAAATTTGCATTTAAAGTATACAGGGGCCCTTGGAAAGAGAGTACTGTTAATATAGTAACAAAAACAGGACTGTTCCTGAAGTATCTTGAGAGGAATCAGAAATCGAGAGTTTAGCATGAAAGAATAATCTGAGAAGAATTGAAAAGCAGATTATTTTACTACATATGTGATATTTTTCTTGAGCAGTGCCTTCCAAATTTTTGAGAACCACAATCAACTTTTTGGAACAACAAACTTTAGCAAGCTTTAATTGACATGAGGCGGACAATATTTTAAAGTAAATGAGGCAGCATGTGGCAGCAGATTGTCATTTACAGACACTACATTTTTCAATTAAATGGCCACTAAATTTGCACAAATGCAAAAAGAACAAGTGATGAACAGAATGCTGAACAGTGTCAGACATTCACCCTAGTGCAGAGATCTGGGCCTAAATCCATAGTTTTTTTGCTCTCCATGCCATTCAAGTTCACACCCAGCCATATGCAAATCAATCTTGACTCTGTTCTCCATGGGAACAGTCCAGCCCGAACGGCCAGGGCAGGTCTTCCCTGGACAGGAAAAAAGCATCCTGGGACCGGTTTCGGGGTAACACCCCTCATCAGCCAGGCTAGCTTGACTCCACTGGCATGGATGCTTGTTTCCGGTCTAGGGAACCTGGCTTGACAGTTCGGGCTGGACTGTTCCCATGAGACACACGGTCAAGACTGATTTGCATATAGCTGGGTCTGAACTGGGGTGGCGAAGTGAGCTAAAGAACGATGATGGATTCAACCCAAATCTGTGACTAGTAGCGAGTGTCTGAAAAGTTTCAGTGCTCCAGCCATCATCTCCTTGTGCGTAAATTTGCACAGACATACAGTTTTACTGAAAAAAAACTATATTGCACACAAATTGTAATGTACGGAATTTGGCTTTCAGTAAATATTCATCATTTGTGCATCACCAAGTAAATTGTCTTGATTTGTTTTGATCCTATTAAATTCTTTAATTACATCACACAGAATTATAAATAATGTGCTTTACTAACTGCTGAATGTGTACTGTTCATTTACAGATATTTACATTTTGTCGTCTGTTACAAAAGATTACATCCTACAGTCATTCCTTTCGCACACTGTACCCCAGCAAGATTGTCACTCAATTTACTTTTTTTTTCTTATCATGACTGCAAACTGAGAGGAGTTTGTAAACACCAATCCCCATGTTAAAAAATAAGCTGCAACTTGTCAGAAGACATCCTTACATTTGACCTCTGTCTTTGAAGCACAGCAAATGTGACAAGATAAATACAGAATTTAAAGGCATCTTTAATTATTGCTTGGACTTTAATGACCCACCAAAAATCAGCTCGTGACCCACAGTTTGGAAATCACTGCTCTAGAGACAAGTGGCAGCAGTGAAGAGCATTTTGTGCAGTAGCTGTGAATCATGCTGTTATCATTTGGCCTGGGAATAGTTTTTCGTTATGCATGCATAATCTTTGCAATCTCCAGAATTTCATGTAATGGAAGTGATGTGTAATGCCCAAGATTGTCATTATGCTATAACGTGCAAACAAAATTATTGTCGGAAAACAAATCTTGGAAACATGAGAATATCCCTGGAAGGATTTTGCAAATGCAAGCAGTTGTTTTCAATGTGAGGCACCTATATTCAACACTAAAATTAATTTTGAGTTCAATTTTTATCCAAGTGGGTAATGTTGTTAGTGCAAAATACCTTTTTTAAACACATTGGGGCATATTTACAATGAAATGGCATAGGGCTTCAAACAATTTAGCTGTGCCGTGCTGCATCATTTGAAAAACGCAGGGATGCACCATATTTACAAGAATATGATGCACTCCTGTGTTTTCCCTTGCGCTGGTGATAAAACAGCTTCCTTCTGCCAGCGCAGGCACACTTGCACCATGGTGCAAGGGTGCCTGCATTGCAGGGATGATTGTGTTTGTGCAGGAAGGGACACCTCCCTGCATTAAAACAATAATTAATGGGGGTTTGCTCCTCCTTTGTGTGCTGCAGAATGCAGCATGCATAAAAAGAGCAAAAAACAAGAGGAACAGAAATATTTCTCCTCGTTGTGCAACTCTAATGTCTCCTTTTGAAAGGCACTGCCTCAGATTTTCAGATCCTTGTAAATCTGGAGCAGTGTCAAAAAGCAATGGGTGTTGCGTGGGAACACCCACAGCAACACCCATTGCATCCCCCTTCGCCGCAAAAAACTGGGGCGAGGAGGTCCCAATTTACAAGGTGGCATTAAGCCATGCAAAGTGGCTTAGCACTGCCTTGTAAAGATGGAGCAGGGCATTGCGCCAACAGAGCGTCGGAAAAAGTGATGCTCCTGTGGCGCATTGCCCTAGCAAATATACCCCATTGTGTTTTCATAGGTAACTGCCATTGAAAGTAATGGTAGTGGACATACAGGAACTTACTCTGGTGAAAAACTACTTCCTGTTCTTTGTTCAGGCGTTGGTCATTTTGGATTCTTGAGGGAGGGTATCATCTATCCTTGGTCTATAATATGTGCTGTTTCAACCAGCCTTGGAATTTTACTTTTATTGGGACAAGTACATTCAGTGGAGTACTTTGCACTATGTTTTTGATGAGGGAGTGCAGGCACTATGTTTTTTTGTTTCTTTTTTATTATTTTAATTTACTTGTTGATGGATGGTCTGGAGTTTCAAGTAGGGGGTGCAAGCAGGCCCACATGGGATTGGATGAGTATGTTAAGGCAGTAGACATTTTGGGATTGTAGAGGCCTGTGTTATATATATTTCATCCTTTTCCTTGTGTTTCCTAGGCCTGGGCAGAGTTCACGGTGGTCTGCTACGCGGGAATCTGCGAATTGCTGAAAAAACTCAGCCGTGCTCTGTGGAATTGCGCAAGCAGGCAAGTGCGGTAAGTCGCACTGCTTGTGCTGTTTTTTAGTGCAGGGAGTTTGCCACGCTCTGCAAAAACAGAACGAATGGCACCACGTGAAGCACAAGAGGATGATGCTTATTTTGTCACTTGAGTGGATGTTTTACTTGAGCAGCTGCTTCCTCAACGTGAGCAACAGGTTTCTTAACTCAAGCAGTAGCGACCTGCTGCGACCAACCGCATTCAGAAATCTCTCTACGAGGTGGTCTACCATATGATATTCCTCGCTCGCACTCACCAACTCAATATTGGTGAGCAACAAAAGAGGAAAAACTCCGAGCCGCTTCGCTGAGTTTTTCAGAACTCCAAGCTCTGCGCAGAGTGGGCAAAACTCAGCGAACTCTGCTGGCGGAGCAATGCTCACCGCCCACCCTTAGTGTTTCTGTGAATGTTGATTTGCCACTGTACTGTATTTTTGAGGCCTAATCTGTTAAAGGCTATTGATATATTTTGATGTTGTTTTTAATTTAATTTTCACTCTCTTATTGCTGCTGCACTAGAGATATTATTTAATAGTTTAGGGTTTAGTGGATGACTTTAAATTCATGGCAACCTTAGGGTATTTTTTGTTTGTATGTGCCTATTATTAGCAACAGTGTGGGTGGCTCAAGGAGTCCAGAACCATGTTGACATATATTTTCCTTTGTTCTCGGCCACTTTCTTCCAATGTGCTTGCCTACAGTTTATGTGTGATTGTGTATGTGTGAGATGGTTGGTTATTGTGTGGGTAATTGTTGCCTAGGGCTGTTTGCATTTTTGGCATTTTTAAAGGTCATTTTAATTTTTGCTAACAGTTTCCAATGTTAATATGGAAGTTGATGCATTCATCAATGAAAAGGAAATCTTGTTCTTATTAACAGAATCACTTGTGAACTCCACATCAACCTCGACTCGCAAATATGTAGTCAAGCTGGCCCTGACACCAAGGCCTGGGATTGCTGATTGATAGGTCACAGGTGGGAGGATGTGTAGCTGGCAGGCAAATACCCCAGCAGGAATCTCTTGATCACTCCAATGGATAGGCGCAGAGACAT
Source organism: Calotriton arnoldi (assembly GCA_963921515.1). Classification (NCBI taxonomy): domain Eukaryota; kingdom Metazoa; phylum Chordata; class Amphibia; order Caudata; family Salamandridae; genus Calotriton; species Calotriton arnoldi. The sequence goes on from CAWUFW010003256.1 coordinate 1,527,642, forward strand.
TACAAGGGTCAAGGGAGATTGCCCCAATTAGGAACACATGGCCGAAGGTGTTACATGCGCTCTTAAAACACCATAAAAAGCCAGATGCCACATGAGTTAGGAGTACAGAGCCAATGAGGACCTAGCAGACACAGTGATCATGCGCTCCCCATGACGGACTTTACATTATTTGACAAAAACACCGCAGTATTAACCTAGCAATAGATGACAGTAAAAGCCTGCTAAGGAGCCTAATTGGAGAGCAGACAAGATGAGCAATAATTCCCTAAGGCAATCAACAACTGTATCTAATCTGAGGAGCTCAAGAGATTCCAGTCAAAAGTTAGGGACAGCGGGCCCACCAGAAACGCTGGTAGAAATCGGGGTGTGGTCCGAGGGAGAGGGGGGTGCCAGAGATGGAGGCTTCCAAGCCTCTACCCCTGCTCCAGATGGAACGGGTGCACCTCTTCCAGGATCACCTCCATTGCAAGCATAGTCTACTCACATTGCTCCAACCTGGCAGGCACAATCCAAGAAAACAGTCGACCCTGACTTCCGACTCCACTCGGGTAGTATGGGGGTAAGGGGCCACAGAGCAACCTCTGACCCTTGTGGGGCAAGGGAAACAATTAAATATGCTACTCAAGGAAACGCCCAAACTAAAAGACAAAATGACCAAAATTTGCCCAAAAAGAAGATTCCAGATAAAAAGATATGGTTGCGAACAGCCATAGCCAGATATCTGATGCTACAAGGCAGAGCCACGTAGCACAGCACATGCCTGGACCAGGGAGATGCACAAACATAATAACGTTCCCGGGGCATATTGCAAGCACCAGCAACACCAAACGGCAACATGCCCCCTTTTTCCACATTTCCGCACACATGTTGCGAATATACAAGGACTGAAAACACAAATCACAGCAAGCGCAAAGGGGGGTAATATCAAAAACAGGTAGCCCCAGCAGGAAAATAGTCTCAGGAATGGGACGCACAGCAACCGTGCTCTTAGGTACGCACCAGGCAAGGTGTTTTTGGAAAAGTTAGTGATGCCTATAGAACTCCTGCTAAAGTCACAATACTATCCCTCTCTGAACACATGGGACCACTCCACAACATATATAAAAATTGATCCATCCAGCCAGAGCCAAAAATGTCAGTGAAGGCCCCAAAACCCCCTAGTAGGATAGGGGGGGCTCAATGGCTTATAAAAATAAGATATGTCTCAATAATGATGTTTATAGTGTTCACTCTTACTCCCCTAATCACTGAAAGATGTATCCAACAGGGGTGACCTCCCAATACTGCACCAGATCGCGACTAGTAGGTTGATGGGATCACACCCCTGTGGTAAAATACAAGTTCTCCAAAACCATTAAGAATGGAGCGTATTTAACTAAGCTGAATTAACAGTCAATTAAGTTCTTATTCAAAAACAGGTAGCCGCAAGGACAACAAAGTACACCAAAGCCGACTTGTCATCAGCCCCCACAACCCAAGGAAAAAAAGAACATTACTGAACTTGAGCAAATGGAAGGAGGAAAAAAACATGAGCCCTCAGCGAAGGTTCTCCTCAACACTCCCGGCCATCAAAGAGGAGGGGAAAAGTGTGTGGGTGCGCCGTTCCAACGTGCAGTGAAGCCCTTTCATGGCGATATTACTCTAGAACTAAAAACTGCAAACTTTCATGAACTGGTCAGAAGGAACACAGCCCCTGGTGGAGTGCAGACAACTCCCAGGGGCCCATACCTAGAACTACACTGTTGTATGTATATTTATATGGTTATGTACAATCTGCCTACTATGGATAGTCCCACAATACCGAGGATCTGTCAAGTCAAAAGAAGTTCAATAAATGGAACTATAGCGCCTGCGTAGGGCTCTCTCATACGTTACCTCCAATTTCACCAAACACAACACCAGCATTCCACATGCACAGCACACTTTTGCACAACACATGGTACCACTACATGACCACAGTCTGCTCCCAAGCATCATCCAGGGCAAGTTATGTCTGTTTATTAATCCCACATGCGGTAGGTGCAGATAGGCTTTACTTGTCCCAAGAAGTAGCCCTGAGCAAGCAAAATACCTTATGCAACTCTACCTATGTGGAATAAGGGCCAAGATCCAACCCAACAAAATAGAACCACACAGGGAAGTTGTAAACATAACATGATAGAACACCAATCCAATAGCTCTATATATCCTAACTGAACCCACTGATATCCAAATTGAGTTGGACAGGATGCGTAGGAAGGGCCACATTTGGGAAGATATTGCATCACCCCAAAATTGCCCAGAGAAAAGATTTTTGGAAGTGGCAAAACTTCCCTACTCAGTGCACAAACACGTCTGCTTCAGCATCCATCTGTGGACCGAGAGTAGCTCTTAGTGTAAACGGGGCGGTCTTCGGAAACAACAAATGGTCTCCAAACATGGAATTCTTATGTAGGGCCATCAGCTTGGGGATAAATATTGGAATGAGTCGCATGGAGGAAAGGTTGAATGAACGTATGCCCAACCCATGTCAGCAAATATGGGACACCCAGGTGGGTGGATACACTTGGTTAGAAGGGAAAGACATCCCCTGACTGTACGGAAACTAACACTGTATTCCATATGTTTCAAAGGAAAGGGAACGCTTCCGATGGACATGAAAGCTAACAGCAGAGTGATATTATATATTCCGGATATGCAATGGGGCACCTCCATGCTGATTGACTGATATTGGCAGTGCGGCGAGTGTACCTACACGCAGCCATGCACACCCTGACCCTGGTCGTTCCTGGAGAAGAGCTATCAGACTTGCACCAGCACCTGTTAAGGACAAAGACAACCTTGCTGCAACTAAGCTTGTGAAAGGAGAGCTGCAGACTATTTTGGCTGAGCACAATTCAAAGACGTTCCAGAAGAATTTAGACTGTTCATATAAGCACAGCTGGGGACGTGGGGGTTAATACCCTTCCTCACCCTGTAAACAAAAGCTAATGCCCACTGGTTACAAATATCCTGGTGGGAGATGTCCAGTATGCTGAACATCAAGGAGCTCAGCCTCTACTCAGTCAAAGAAGAAATGCGAGCAATCCGCCTCATGGCAATGGAGCACTGATATGTATTGGACTGAATGACCTCGATAGAGGGAGGGACCTGTGCCAAGATCAGAACAGCTTGCTGTAATTTTATCCCAGGGAAGGACATGGACAATGGGATACTGATGCTTGCCATTCAAGCACTGCAAAATCTACAAAGAATCATGGGTGAAGAGTGAGATGCCCGTGAGTGGGAATGGTTTTTGAATTGATTCTCCTGGCTCCCACAATGGATATCCAGTTTAGGTAAATCACTGTTGCCTATTATAATTATGTTGCTATTGGTATGTGTTATGCAATTGGGGATCACCTGTGGTAAAAACACAGTCCTCAAACTGGGAAGAATGCAGGTATATAGGAAGGTAGTTATTGTCAAAAGTGAGTATAAGAAACAACAGGCCCCAAATAAAATAACTGTCAAAATGCTTGAGTTAGGAAGTGTATTTGAAAAATCAACTAGATGGGGGATGTTAATAGGGAAATTGATGCATTCATTGATGAAATTTAAATCTCATCCTTATTAACAGAATCACCCGTTGTGAACTCCACATCAACCTCGACTCGCAAATATGTAGTCAAGCAGGCCCTTAGACCAATGCCCAGAATTGCTGATTGATAGGTCACAGGTTGGAGGGTGCGTAGCTGGCAGGCAAATGCTCGGGCAAGAAACTCTTGATCAGATTCACGGATAGGAGCAGCAACTTTACAAGGGCCAAGGGAGATTGCCCCAATAAAGCACACATGGTCGGTGGGGGCACGTGCGCGCCTAAAACACCATAAAAGTCAGATGCCACCCGAGTTAGCAACACATAGTCAATCAGGACTTACCACACACAGTGATCACATGCTCCCGAAGTTGAACATCTGGACACGTTATTCACTGGCCACATTGTGTCAACGAGAGGTCGAGACCCACCTGTGGTAACCATTATACAGTTAATTTATGACTAGGCCTGGGCGTAAAATTCCGCTCTGCTCGCAGAGTTTTCAGAATTCCGGAACTCTGCGTTCCACAGATAATGTGGAGTTTCCGATAAACTCTACATTCCACCTCGTGGCAGAATTTGTTTTCGACAGGCGTGCTTGAGCTGGGTTTTTGCACATGCTGGTGAGTGTGATGAGTCTTGCCGAGCGGTCGTGAGTGCTAGCAAGACTTGCTGGCCACTCGCGAGTACCAGCAAGACTTGGCAACTGCCCAAGAGTGCTCATGAAACTTACCGGCCACTAGCAAATCTTTAGACCATGCCGGCGACATCTGGTGCCTTTTTTCTGACAACAGTGAGAGTGCGCCAGGGACCTCAACTCCATCCACAAGCAGATTTTCTCCTCGAGAAGCCATTAAATCTACTTGATAAGATGTTTTCACATTAATAGTCTTCTCCAATGGACCGTTCAAGTTGTTTTTTAGTGCTAGGAGCCTTTTTTTTATTTTACTTTTTTTTTCAACAAGGAGACTCAAACTTCCTGTTCCTGTCCAGCAGGCTCCTTCCAGTGATTTGTCTATCTCCTGGTCACTTTTCCTTTAGATTTGGGGCTGGAAGGATCACTCTCTTTGTCTGCTGCATATATACCATTGGATTTAAGGACTTTGCTTTTGTGATGTCACAAGTAATGTCAAAAACTGTTGTCTAAGGGTGTTGTTTGTTTGATAGAGGACCTGCACCAGGATGTATTTGTACTTTTATTCAATTTTTAAAATTTATTGTGGTGGGTGGCTTGCAGTTTTAGCAGGGGCCATGTTATTTTTTTGCATTTAATTTTTCTTCTTTTTGTGAAGAAAAAAGTTGCACAATTCAGTTCATTTTCTCAATGTTTCTTAATACATTTGCAATATTCATGTATTTTAATATGTGGCCTAGTCTGCCAATGGGCCACCCAGCCAGTAGGCCCAGAACTTGTCATGGGGGCATAAACTAACTATTTCTGTGGTGTCTGTTGAATTGAAACACCATTTAAGCCAGAGATGGCATTAGATTAGATTAAAAAATGTGTTTTTTGGGGGGATATTTAATTTTATTTCCTGCAAAATGTAACACATATTTGAGGTCTTTGGAGGATGTGTGTTGTTGTAAAATCTTAAAGCTCAGTTAATTTTTGTTTTTGGAATTGCTGAATTTATGCTGTTTTTCCTCTGTCACCATGTCTCCTCTGCCTGGTTGGTGTGTGAGTGTGTTTGCCATAGGCCACCATTTGTCTTTGTTCCCCATGCCATGTGGCCAGGGGCCATTTTGTATGGTCATTGTCTATAGGCCTGTATGTTTTCTTTGCTTTCCATGCCTCCTTGCTTGTTGTTTGACCTTGTTGCTTGCAGCCATTTTGTGTAGCCAGCCAGTGTGCTTTTGCCACAATCCTGCATGGGTTCTTTGTTGAGGCCATGCCTCCTTGCTTATTGTTGTTGTTTGGCCATGTGGCTGGCGGCCGTTTTGTGTTGCCAGCCATTTTGTTTTTGCCATAGACTTGCATGCGTTCTTTGTTGTGGCCATGCCTCCTTGCAGGTTGTTGTTGTTTGACCACATGGTTGGTGGCCATTTTGTGTAGCCAGCCAGTGTGCCTATGCCATAGGCCTGCATGTGTTCTTTGTTGTGGCTAAGCCTCCTTGCTGGTTGTTGTTGTTTGACCATGTGGTCGGCGACCATTTTGTGTAGCCAGCCAGTGTACGTTTGCCATAAGCCTACATGTGTTCCTTGTTGTGGCGATGCCTCCGTGCTGGTTGTTGTTGTTTGACCATGTGGTCGGTGGCTTTGTAACCAGCTAGTGTGTTTTTGACACAGTCCTAGATGTGTTCTTTGTTGTGGCCATGCCTCCTTGCTGGTTGTTGTTGTTTGACCATGTGGTCGGTGGCCATTTTGTGTCACCAGCCAGTGTGCTTTTGCCATAAGTCTGCATGTGTTCTTTGTTGTGGCCATATCTCCTTCCTGGTTGTTGTTGTTGTTGTTTGACCATGTGGTCGGGGGCCATTTTGTACAGTACCCTTTTTTTCAGCTGTCTGGACTATGGAAACTCCCTGTACGTGGGCATCACTTCACAACTACTGAGCAGACTGCAAACCATCCAAAACATTTCAGCCAGGCTCATCCTCAACCTCCCCACACCATCCCCCACCTCAGAGCACTCCACTAGCTCCCCATCCAAAAAAGGGGCCAGTTCAAACCAGTGACCCACGCCTACAAGGCCCTATACAGCAAAGGACCAGCCTACCTCAACCACAGACTGAACTTCAACTAACCTGGCAGACAACTATGCTCCACCTCCCTCTCCCACATGCCCTGCTTCCACAAAAACAGTAGCAGCAGCCGCACCTTCTCCTACCTGGTTGCCAAAGCCTGGAATGGCCCCCCACTCTACCTCCAGACTGCACCCAGCCTACAGAAGTTCAGAGATGGCCTAAAAACCTGGATGTTCGACTGATAACTCCCAGCAGCAGCCCCTACAGTGCCTGGATACCCTCATGGGTGATAAGCAGCACTCTACAAATCGATTGATTGATTGAGTGATTGTTTGATTCCATTGTCACCTGGACATCCTGCCATAGATGCACAACACACACCAGCATTCATTTTTTAAGGATTATTCCATTTTCCGCTGGACAACCTGCCTGCCATAGGTGAACAACACACACCAGCTTTCATTTTTTAAGGATTATTCCATTTTCCCCTGCACATCCCTGACTGCCACCGGTTTCTCCCTTAGATGCATGCATTGCACACAAAGCAAACTGTTACGTTGTTATCTTGATTGGAAATTAAATATTATGTTCTGGTTCTGTGTTTTGAAATGCACCGTTGTTGTTAATTATTTAGGATCATAATTATAACTTAAGAAACTACACTAAATAAAATTGTCTGTACTAATTCAAGCTGCAACAATGCCACGTTTCACTAATGTTTTTCTTGATTGTTTGCTTTTTGGTGCACAAGAGACATCACCCACAGTACTGCCAGACAGAAACGTGTGTCCTCTAATCTCTTCTGCTTGTGCAGCTAAGTGCCAACTGACAGCTTCAAGATGACCCCAAAGAAAGGTGCTGCCAAGGAAGTGGCCAGTGGGTAGGAGAAGAAGAAGCAGATTTCCACCACTGCTGTTTCTTCCCAAACCTTTTTGGGGGCTGTGTGCCTGCCACACTGGTCTCTGGGGAGGAAGCTGGGAGCAGCATTCCCTCATCAACAGCACCACCCCAACCTAAGCCCAAGCCCATGTCTCTTAGCAAGGCAGCCACTGCAATCATGTCGACGCTGACGAACAGTGCCATTGAATTGGATTTGTCTCTTTCCAAAAGTAGTACCCAATTGTTTTGGGAAGGTGGACAACAGCCGCAGCCAGCAATGGATCCTACTGAAGTTGGAGCAGAACAGGAGGTTGAGCTTCCTGCTGAGCAAGAACCTCCTCTTTTACAACCATTGGCTTCCAGATCTCCGACAAGAAAAAGGAAGGGTACTCCACCATCTTCTCCAAGGCCCACTTCTGAAGATCTGGAAATGTATTGGACCCCGGTTGAGTCTGAGACATGCCAGGAGATGCTCAGGAAAAGGAAAGTTTCTGAAAGCCTTACAATTATGGAAGGGGGTGAGGAAGATGACGAACCATTCACTGTGGAAGCTGGCACAGAGGAGACTGACATTACCCTTACTATTCAACCTGCTTCAAGGGATGTGGCACCACCATCCCCACCCCCACCTGCTCCAGATATTTGCAAGGCCGACACCAAGACCTGCATCCACCGCTAGCTCTGTAGAAGTGCGCACTGCAGAGAGCCAATCGTCGACTCACCTGCCTACTTCCACTTCTTCTGGCATTGGCAGTGGGACCAGTGTCCTACTGAGAAAGTGGACCTCCCCAGTTTGGGACTTCTTTACGGTTAGCAAGCAGAAGGACAGCATTATAATATGCTCCATTTGAAATGCTAGTGTTTATCGAGGTAAACTTGGTACACACTATGGTACTGGAGGCCAAGCAACCAATTAAAAAAAGCATCACACATTCCACTGAGAGGTGCACCTTAATAAACTTTCTGAACATGGTGGTGGTTAAGGTGATGTGGCAGGGGTATCGTCTCCAGAGCCTCCCATCAGAGTGAGAATTGTAGGTAGTGATGAGGAAGAGCATCTTTAGGCAAAGCAGCCCTGTCCCCAGCAGTGCACCAGTATCACCCGCCTCATCAGCTACCTCACAATGGCATAAGAGTCAGAGATGGAGGCAACATAGCATACAGTAGTGTCAGCCTCTAGAAACGCATTGAGTATGCCACCTCCTGGTCCTCTCCAGTAGTCGCCTGCACCACCCAAAATAAAATTCAGGCTAATATTACAAGCATGTTTAGGCAGGAGGGGCCCTATGACCGCAACCACCCAACAGCACTTTTGTGTAACGGCAGGCTGGCTAAAATGTTAGCGCTGGATCTCCTTCCTTATTCTTTTGTGGGAACATTGGACTTTTTAAAGTTAGTGGCAGCCATCTGCCTGAAATGATTGGTTCCCAGCAGGACCTACATTTATTTATTTTAAAAGTTTTCTATAGCGCGAACATGACCACCGGGGGTATCAGAGCGCTTTACAATAGGTCATGGAAGGATACAGGGGTAAAAAGCAGATCAGCCAAACAAAAAACAGACATAACAGTCTCATAAAGCAAGGCGCCCTAGGGAGCAATGGAAGCAATGAGTCAAGCCAGAAGTTTCTTCGTCCATAACGTTTATACTTCCTTGAGAAAGGAAGTATAGGGATAAAGTCTATGTTGCACCCATGGTCACAAGGGGTATCATATCATATTACCAAGCGGAATGGAGCAGAGGTAATAGAGGACCGACAGATCGGCAAGACAGACTTCATATACTCCGACCGACAGGGTGTCATCTAGCGACTTGGAGGAACTGTTACAGTGGTGAGAGTTTCTTCATCAGTATCAATTTGGCTTCCTTTTTGAACAGGGGAGTAGAGGGATTCAACCTGACTTCAGGGGGTAAGGCGTTCCAAATCCTCGGGGCAATACCTTAGAAGGCTCGATTGTAAGTTTTCTTTTTGTTAAATTTTTGTGGTTTGAACAGTAATGTGCTGGCACTTCTTGATGATCTAGATCCACCCGAGAGCTCCAACTTTTGAGCGAGATACAATGGGGTATTGAAATTAATGGCTTTATGTGCCATACATGCAATTTTTAATTGAATCCTAGATTCGAAAGGGAGCCAATTTAGGGATATCAGCTCAGGCGTGATATGATTGTATCTTTTCAAGCCTGTTATGAGCCTGGCAGCAGAGTTGAGGGTAGCCCTGAGAGGGGCTGTCTTCGCTCTAGGAAGGCCAAAAAGGGTTGCGCTCCCATACTTAAGCTTAGAGATCACTAGGGCTTGAACCGCAACCTTTAAGTCATGTGCAGGGAGGAAAGGTTTAATTTTCCTTTCGAGGCTGAGTTGGAAGTTCGCTCCTTTGGTGAGTGTACTAATATGCTTCTGCATGTTCAGACTCTTGTCTAACACTATTCCTAGTGAGCTTGTGGAATCAATGATGTGTGGCATGCAATTTAGAGCTGTTAGTTGACTCATACATTCTTCGATGACTGGAGACTGCTTGGGTGGTGCGATTAGGAGGGATTCAGTTTTAAGAGCGTTGAGCTTCAGGTGGTTCCGAGTTAGCCAGCTTTGTGTTTTCAATAAGATTGAAGTGAGGGACCTGATGTCCTCAGGGGAGGCGACCTTCATGTACAGATGGGTTTCATCGGCGTACATGTGATAGTGAATGCTGGATGATTTCAAGATTTCTGTTAAAGGCTCCATGAACAGGTTGAAGAGAGTGGGTGAGAGAGCAGATCCCTGTGGAACCCCCAGGGTGACCGGTGAAGGATGAGACAGGGACTGGTTCACCTTGAAGCTTTGGGTTCTATTGTGGAGGAATGAAGAGAACCAGTTTATTACAGGCCCAGAAAGCCCTATCTTGTGTTCCAAGAGGTCAATTAGGTTGTCATGTTTAACAGTATCAAAGGCTGATGAGAGGTCAAGGAGGATCAGTAGGCAAGAGTCGTTTTGATCTAGCAATCTAAGCGCGTCATCTACAATATGAGTGAGAGCAGTTTCTGTGCTATGACCCTGGCGGAAACCGGATTGAAATTGGTCCAGGAGTCGGAATTGTTCAATGTGGTTGCAAAGCTGGACATGCACACATTTCTCCAGGAGCTTTGCCAACGTGGGGATGTTAGAAATTGGGCGAACGTTGTGTAGGTCAGAGGGGTCTGCAGATGGTTTCTTTAGAATAGGGGTAACCTGCCCAGATTTTAGGCAGTCCGGAATACCACCTTGCAGAAGTGAAGCATTGACAATCTTCGTCCAGAGTGGGATTAAGGAGGCTCTGATCTCAGAGAAGAAGTTCGATGGCAAGGGTTTGTTGAAATGGTTAGATGGTTTCAGAGTAGTTAGCGTTTTGCGTATAGTATTTTCATCCAAAGTATTGAAAATGCTCCAGGAAGCATTGTTTTTGGGGGGGCAGAGCTGACCGAGCAGGACGTCAACCGACCCAATAGGAAGGAGGGAGTTAGGAGGGGCGGTCAACAGGTGCTCCAAGGCTGAACATAGTTCAGCTTCGATCTTAGTAGTCTTATCAGAGAAGAAGTCGGCAAATTCATCGCGGTTGGGCTGCGGACCTAGCCCCAGTGTGGAAAGGTTCGGTTGACTGTTTGATTGAAGCTTGATGAGCTCACACAGCTTTTTTTGACTGTTTTTTGCATGCTCTAATTGGTTTCTGAAGAAGGTGGCTTTAGAGCATCTGATGTGTTTGTTATAGATCTTTCTTACATATCTCAGCTGGTTGAGATGTTCAAGGGAGGGAGAGGATCTCCACAATCTTTCCGCTATTCTCAGACTCCGTCTTTCAGTATTTAGATTATCGTTGTACCAAGGTTTGGAGACTTTGGAGGACAATCTTTTTAGCTGCAGAGGCGCCATTGAGTCTGGAACACTAGACATGGTACTGTTATAGTGGCCCGTAAGGTCCTGAACATCGGACATATCCACTGGAGGGGGCAGGGTGTTATCACAGAGAGCAGTCAGATCATGCAAGTTGATGTTTCGCAGACATCTTTTCCAATGCCTGGGGTGCTTAGGCTGGGCTCTGTTAGCTCTCACAAGATCTGAGATGAGGAACGTAATGCAGTGGTGGTCAGTCCAGTCACACGGGACAATGGATTCGAGGTAAATGGAGTTGGGCTTTCCAATGGCTAGATCTAAGGTAGCTCCTTTAATGTGAGTAGGGCTGTCACAAATTTGGATTAGGTTAAGGTCTACCAGGAATGATTTGAGGCTATTGACTGCCACATCATTCATGTCATTCCAGTGGAGGTTGAAATCTCCCAAGAAGATCTGAGTGCCATGTAGATCTGCGTTAGATGAGATGATATCCATGATCTGTTCTATGAACGGAGAATTGTCACAAGGAGGGTGGTAGAACGTGTGCACTTTGCAAGGATGATTATTACTAGAAGCCACCTCAATGCACAAGTATTCGCAAGATGGCAGGAGAGCTGATTGAGTTTGTTTGACTGATATACTTCCACGATATATACAAGCGAGGCCGCCACCTTGTCCACTAGATCTGTCTAACCTAATGATGTCGTAGTTAGGAGGCACTAGTATGTCCAGGCGAGGCGCAGAAGAGTCATTTAGCCAGGTCTCAGTCAACATTACAAGGTCAAGGTCATGTGCAAGGATGAGGGCTGCAATGTCAGCCGCATGTCTTACTGCTGATCTGCAGTTGAGAAGCAGGCATTTACGATTTGGATTGGTGTTCAGTGTGGTAGAAAGAGTGGTGGTGACCCTCGTAAGGTTGGTCTCATTTAAGGAATTGGAGTTAACCATAGGTTCCCTGAAAGGGTCCGAGAGGATTGCTTCTATTTGGTGCAAGTGAGTAGTGGTGGCGAAGTGTGAGGAATCATATGAGAGTAGGAGGAAATGTATATCCTTGTCAGACAGAGGGTCTTTAGATCTAGAGGGAGGCGAGGAGTCATTAGGGTGGGGAGCGGTTTTCCAACTAAGGGATGGGGGTGCCATGTTAGATGATGACCTAGTTGGGGGGGGGGGGCATGAAGCCTGGAGCCCAGGTTCGATGGGTGCACAAGGCTGAGGCGGTTATTCTTTGAAGACTTGCTTAGCTTCAGATTAGCGGACAACTCTGAGGCGATATGTAATAAACTTCGAACCTCTGCCTTAAGTTGTTGGAGGCAAAGTGTAATCTCATCTAGTCTAGCTTCCAGTGGGGTGTGGGAGAGGGTTATCAAGGCTTGGATCAGGGGGCCCTGCGAAGGTGGAGAGCTAGTGGGGGATGTAATAGAAAGGCAAGCAAGAGTCTGTGGCTGCAGTGGGATTCAGAGCCTTGGGCCTGGGGGCTAGGATGGCAGGGTGAGTTAGGGGAAGAGGGGTAAGGTGGATCTTGTCCCAAAGGCTCATTCGGAAGCAGGGTATGAATGTGAGATACGTTGGAGGATGAGAGGTGCAACCCTTGACTAAGAGGCAATGTAGGGGTCGTAGGAGACATGTTGTTAGTCCAATGCAGATGATCAGACACACTCATAATATCTGCCGTGCTGGGCTCGGAGGTCAAGGGAATAACTGGGGAGATGGTGTAGTTTAAGGAGCATGTTGGGTCAGAGCTAGCTGATCTAGAGGAGAGGTGGCCATGCATACTAGAATGGTGGGTGTACTGGAGGGGCTCAATCCCGACTGGGATGGATGGGGAGTTGTTATAATGTGTGGTGGCCCCTAAGTGGGAGCCACAAGGGGCCGAGGAAGGGTCAAAAGAGGAGTTGAGGATGAGAGATGATAAACTTTGAGGAGTCTGGGGGACCTCTGAGGAACTGGTGGCTCCTAGGGAGGGGGAGGATTGAATGCTAGGCAATGTGTTCTTAATGATGGGGACAATATTGTCAAACATGGCTAGATTGTGATCTGAGGCTTGAATAAGGATAGTCCCATTCTTGTAAAGGGAGATAGTGGCATCTGCTCTATATACTGGAGAGGGAGCCACCGTAACTCTAAGACCATGTGGAGTCTTCATGGAAGTGGAGATCTGGAGCAGTGTGTGTAGGTCCTTCCTCCATTGAGCATGCCGTTTTGTATAAAAGATGAGGTCACTTATGATAGCACCTTTTTTAATGGAGAAGAAGGGGTCTGAGATAAGGGTTTCAGGGTGGGATTTAAGTAGTCTATGTTTAAAGCTTTTAGCAGCGTTTTTTGATAGGCTAGGGTGATATTTAATTATGAAAGCGTTCTGGCCGGACGGCTCCAGATTAGGAGAGATAGAATTCGAGGGCTTTGGGTCCATGTCAAAGCTAAACTCGGCAAGTGGCATAGGAAGAGTGAAAAACTCGCTTAAAGGGACCAGATTGTGATAGGAGAGGAGTCTTATGAATACAGTATACTAGCTAGAGGAGCATCTCTGAGGGGTGTGGCCAAGGTGGCGAGTATGAGTTTGAGGCACAGGCTCCAAACTAGACGTGCCGGCCTCAACCAGGTCAAGGGGCAGGGAAGTAGTTGAGATATCTCCCAAGGCTGTACCATCGCGTAAGGGATTAGCAAATTGAAGGGATCTTCACGGACAAAAGCGTCTTAGCGGTCAGATAGTGAATAGTAAGGCTAGCAGAGGGATCAAAATGGGCTGTTTGGGGCAACTCAGCCAATGTGAGGCCATCTATCATAGGCCAATAAGAAAGGAAGCTAGGACGCGGTATATACCTGTTATGAAAGAGGGATTACAAGAAAGACCCAAGGGAAACCTCAATATTCAAGTATGTAGGGTTAAGGAAAACTAATGAGTCCAAGATGGCTGCCATACTTGTAGGGAAGAGCAGTCCTCTTTTCATTATTATTTCCAACAGTGTGAGGATCAGGGGAAGAGAACACACCTCTTCAATATCCCTTAGCTGAGTTGGGAGCACAAAATGGATGCCATACGCCGGGAGACATAAAATTGGAGCAGCTCAGCAAATGGAGACCATGCCAATATGCAGAAGCCGACCACACAATGCCTCCAGCTCGAGACTACCGCAACCACAAGGCTCACAGCAGGGGGGGAGCCGCGGAGCATCGGCGGTAATGATCCAGAGGAGCAGAACAAATGTACTCGCAGAGCTGGCATGAGGTAAGTGCCATATTGGTTGTGTCTCATGAAAGGTCGATAGTGGGGTAGACAAGAGGGCTGCAGAACTCGGGTAATCCCACCATCAGCGCGGCCCCACCTTCACCGAGGCCCCTCCAACTAACCTCATCAGCCGCAATAGAAGCCGAGGGATCCCCAGCTCCGTATAAAAGAAGTCCCATTGCCAGAGTGGCTGTTCCAGTGCTTCATCACGATGTTCTGGAATTGGTTGGAAAAGCTTTTCAGTAGAGTGCTAATTAGACTATCCACCTGATGACAGACATGTATACCAGTTGTTAAGCCACTGGTTACATGTCTATCACTGCACACTGGATCTCTTTTGTGGGGGTTAGGCAATAGCTATCTATAGGTATCTACGCTGAAGAAACTTTTAAGGGAATTCAACAGCTTGCAACAGTAGCCATGTTTGCCATGGAGAACGCCCATACAGCTGCAAACCTCTTGGAAGACTTAAACAGCAAGGTGTCTGAATGGCTGAATCTGTTGCCACGGATAATGAGTACACTGTGGGACTCTTCTGAAAAATGCCACCCTCTTGCACCTGTCTGGGGAATCAAACAATCAATGTATTATTAGAAAAATCCAAGTGGCATGTACACACTTTGGTAGCATTTTTACACCAAAAAATAATAAACAAAAATAATAAAATAATGATCACAACATGCTGACAAAGGTTTCTGTGGTTATTTTTTGTACTGTTTTTCAATATATTTGCAGATAATGTGGCAACAACTAACGTCAATTTGCATAACTACTATTCAATAATTATCAATTAATAAATATTTGTGATTCAACTATTTCAAAATTATCTTTTCACCCAACACTCCTACAAACCCTTTGGCCTGCACCCAAAATATAAATAAAACAAGAAATATTCCATAATTTACATATTTACAATTCAAATAAATAATTAATTTACAAATAAGAATTAATAAATGATTACTTAATTCCTTCACCACTTTATACCCTTACAAACCTAGCATCCCATAACTAAAATATAAGTAAAATAAATCAGTAGTCCATATTTTAGATATTTAAAATTCAATTAATAAATAATAATTTTGCAAATTATAATTAACAATAATTTAAATATTACTTATTTAAGGTCCCACACTGTACCTCTACAACCGTAGCAGCCCACAACTAAAATATAAGTAAAATAAATCAGTAGTCCATATTTCACATAATTAAAAATCAATTAAATAATTAATAATAACATGTTTTCGAATAATTATTACTTAATTAACTTCTCACCCTAGACACCTAAAAACCTAGTAGCCTGCAACTAAAATATAACAAAATAAATAAGTATTCCATAAACTAAAAAACATTGAAATGATTAATTCATTGTTAAGTAATTATTACTTAATTAACTTCCCACTCTCTACCCTTACAAATCTAACAGCCCACAAATAACATGTAGCAAAAATAAACCAGTATTACATAACTTACACAATAAATATCAACCATATAATTGGATGAAGTTTGTTAAATAATTCATAATTAATTATTACCTAATAAACTTCCCACCCTATCCTCCTACAAACACAACAACCCACTAAAGCACTATAAATTACTTAAAAAAATGAAATAGAAAATTATAAATCGCTTAAAATCACATGCTATATTTAAAAACAAAATTAAGAACACTTATATAAACAATAAGAGCACATGAAATCAATACATCAGCTAAAACAAATTAAGGTAATTATGAAACAATATTTTTAACACACCATATTACTGAAAATTATATTAAAATCTTTTAAACATCACTATTATTTAAAACAGAATTACTTACCTCAAAAACGATATTCTTGTCAATGATATTCTTGCATCATGATATTTATGTCTCACAATATTTTATTTACAATATTTCTGCTTCCCGATATCTACAATTCGATATTTTGTCCAAACACCACCAAAATGACGGCAGACATTTCTTCAAGGGAGATATGACCTTCACACAATGCCCTCTCATTTTTGAGAAAGGATAGGTACATTTAAGGAAGTCTAGAAATATTACTTGGAGGCAGTGTTCTCTGGTACACCTGATCTGTACAAAGTCTCATACAAGGGGCAAAGGCCTCTGTTACTTAGTGGAGTTGTCCCATCAACTGAACACAATTACCTAGATGGTTGCAATGGCCACCTGTGCTTCTTTTTGACAGAGCCGGAATGCCAAATTTCTTTCAGCCTTCTTGTTATGTAAACAATGCTCAATTTGAATATAGACAGTTTTTGAGCTTTTGCTGGATATAAGCTCAGAGATATATTTTCAGTTTACAACTGGACTTCTTAGTATCATTAGTCTGTTGCGAAGGATCAAAGAGTTCTTTAAATTGTGTTTATTATGCTTTCACCTTCTGCATAGCAATCACAGTAAAGGCCCTCACAAATGAGTTTTCTGCTGCTCAGAGAATCTGAGTTGAAGATACCTAGGCCCTCAATGTAAGCGCCCCTGCTAATTGTGATATGTGCAGTAGCTGGAGTTACTGCACATTTCCAATTATGATTTTTTTTTTTAAATATGGGTAGGTCAAACCTGATTATATTTAATGGGGGAAAATTATATTCCTTGTAATTGGGTAGTATTTATTACACCTGATAAATTCAAACTTAGCTGAGTGGGATGTTATCTAGGGTGATCTAAATCACACCAATCCCAGGACCATTCGTAATGAGAGCCTAACACTTTGTTTTCTGCTCTATAAGTGCATACATCAGATCGGAGGAGTTATTTTTCCACAGTAAGGTTATACATGCATTTCTACTTTCTGCAGTAGGCCGGTTAAGAAATGTAAGGACAAAGTACTTACAGCATTACTGGAGAGAGAGTTCAGGTTCCTGTTTATGACTGTGATCATCTTACCAACTTAGGGCCATATGTAGGTAATTTTTATTTACCGATTCTTAAATACCGAATTTTACCGATTCGGTATTTAAGAATCGGTAAATAGAATGTAGGTAAAAATTCGGTAAATGTTACCGATTCGGTAATATTCGGTATTACCGATTCGGTATTTACCGAATCGGTAATAAGGAATACCTTCCCATTCATTCCTATGGGCCTGGAGGCCCATAGGAATGAATGGGAAGCCATTCACTATTACCGATTCGGTAAATACCGAATCGGTAATAGGGGAGCATATTCAAGGGTGGCAGGGTGTCAAATTGACACCCTGTTGCACCCCTGAATCGTGCATGTGTGCACATGTGGCGCACATACATGCCCTAAGGGCATGTTTGTCTGCCACATGGCACTTTTAAAAAAGCACAAAATTGCTTTTTAAAAGGTATTCAGTATTTACCACCAACTTGTAGTTGGTGGTAAATAACGAATACTGAAACCAAAAATGCACTCACTTGAGTGCTCCCTACATAGGATTTAAGGAATCGGTAATTTACCGATTCCTTAAAATAACGAATCGGTAAATTACCGATTCCTTAAATCCGGCCTCCTACATCTCGATTGCTTAAATACCGGTCGGTAACGGGAGATTTACCGAATTTCGGCCGTTACCGACCGGTATTTAGCTACCTACATATGGCCCTTAGTCCCTTATAATCTTTTCAGAAACGTGTTTCCTGCACAAGCACTAGATCAGGGTATTTGGGATTCAAGAAATGGAGGACTTTTTGAGGCAGATTTACAATAAGTTGCGCATCCCTGCAGATCAGCAGGGATGCGCCAGTTATTTTGCGTGATGCTAGGAACCCCTTGCGCCACCATGGATGCGCCGCATTTACAATGCGGCTCACCGTGGCGCAAGGAGAGACAGATGCGTGACGCATCTGTCAGCGTATAGGTGACGCAGTGCTAGATTCGTGTCACAAGCATGACGCAACTCCAGCACTGCTCAGGGGCATCCTATATTTGCAATGCTGCATCACTCCTTACGCCTGCTACAAGCAGGCGTAAGGTTTTGACGCAGTGGGGACGTAAAAGTGACTCAGTGAAATTTTGTAGATTTCACTGCGTCACTTTTACGGGGCTTCCTTGCGACGGAACGCCCACCCTGCATACATTATACCTGATGCAGGTATAATGTAGCGCAGGGCTTTACAACATGACGCATCTCACTAAATGCGTGACGTTGTAAATCTGTCGCATAGTGGCGCATTGTTTACGACGCCGCTGCGTCACATTAGTGACGCAACGGTGTCATATAGATGTCGCAAGGGGCTTGTAAATCTGCCCCACAATCTCTGGATGTTATGAGAAAGTCCGATCACATTCCATGATATGACCAATAATGGTTTCTTGAAGATTGGGCATGTGAAAAGAGTATAGGGAGGACAAGCTAATCATGCCTGTTGAAAGAAAGTATTGCCCCTTGAGGCTGTCCTCTAAGATATGTATAGTGCATCACAAAAATTGTGTGAAATGTCTTTTGCATAGGCCTAATGAGCTTCAAGAGTTTAACCATCTGAGCAGATGTGATATTTGCTTATTCAACAATATGGAAATATCTAAGAGGTCACTGTGAGTATTAGATGTCATGAGTGAGGTAAAGGGAAGGGAGGCAAAGCACTCACTTTAGAGAGGTTCTACAGAGGGCTACTGTGATCCTAACTGTGTGCCTAACTCAGGTGTCACCAATCAGCATTCCACTGATTGTGTTCAAAGCTGTACTTCCTGGTAGTGGGGCATATTTTCCCAACCAAGTGGTTGGATGCTCTCAGGAAACACTAGCCCCTGGTTTTGCCATATCCCCATACCCCAGCACAGTCGGTCCAGTCCTTCAGGACCCACATCACATGTCCTTGTGTCCGCTTTCATACTAAGGCCCAGATTTATTAAAGGATTGTGTTGCCATTGAGTCACGCACAGTGGTATAAGGTCAACACAATCCTTAAGTCACATTTACCAAGCCACAGAAGGCCACCTTGGTAGCCCTGCATTGCTTGGTAAATCTGGTGTAACTCAAGGCCAGCACAAGATCTTGTCTTGCGTTACTCTGTGCCAGGAAGGCATTACATGGGTGGAGTGTGGGTGTTTCTACGCATTCACCAAAACATTTTGGTGCATTCCCAGATTTACCAAGACTGGTAAACCTTGGAATGTGTCAAAATAGTGTGCATTCTTGATACTGGCGCAACTAGGAGAAACACATGCATTCTGTCGCACAATTAGAAAGAGGAAAATGCCTGTAAGGATTGTTTCTTACAGAAGGTGTCCCTTCCTGCACAAAAACATTCCTTCAATGCAGGCACTCTTGCACCATGGCGCAAGGGTGTCTGCTTTGGCGTTAGGCAGAACACAGTGCGCCAGTGCAGGGAGATAGAAGGAATGTGGCATATCTTAATATATATATGGCACACTCCTGTCTTCTCCATTTGAAGCAGCGCAGCAAGTTGTCTTGCTGCATTGCACTGCAAAATATAATGATAAATCTGGGTACAAGTCACTAGGAGTTATCAAGTTCTGACTGCTTGGTGCATGCAGAATTGTGACCAGCCATGGTGCAATCTGTTACATCGTGTTCAGTGTGGCTCAAGTTCCTGCAGGCCTTGTCCTGTGGTGGGTGGGACCTAGCAGATGGGTCAAAGTATTGCCGGACTCTGCCCTGAACTTGGGATCTAGAGAGATCTCACATCCATCTTGACTGGGGCTCAGGTATTTAAAGGATCCCTGGTCTATTACGGTTGCTTGTTATTGAGAAACTACAACAGGGAAACACTTCACATTTGCACTGCAAGAGACCTTTTTTCTAGAACCAAGACGGGAAGTAGAGACTGCATCCTCTTATCCTCCTGAGCCTTAGAAACTAAGGAGGTGAGAAGTGTTGGATAATTTAAGAATGAGAACTTTGGAAAATTCAAAAGTGCAAACTTTGGACAATTAAAAAGTGAGAATTTGGACAAACTAAGTAGGTGAGAGACCTACTGATCATTACTATTGTTGCCGAGCACTTGGCCTAGGAATGTTCAAGTTTTGAGAGTGCTTTGAGTAGACAACCCTAGTTAAACTTGGAATTCAAGTAGAATTTTTGAAAATTCTTGAGGACAAACATCATAGACGCCAAAAGAGGTTTTTGTGAAAGGCCAACTAAACATTTTAGAGCTCATAAAATCTTTGGGATACAATGTGCACCAGACGTCTGATGCAAGATGTCTAAGAAAAGAGTTGGACTCATTTTTCTCTCTCTCTGTGGTCAGACAATTGAAGGGAATGTAGGAGTAACAGTTGTGAGCAGTTGGTAGAATTCAGACTAGACTTGAAAGGGGATCGTTATTTCTTAATATGTATATCACATTTGCAGAGAGTACAGAACCATCTTGTTGCTCCCTATTCCCTACAACCAGTCCAGGGAGCACAGTGGGAGAGTTTGTTTCCTCTGAGTAATTCCTAGGAAGAAATCAGAAACAGGTATGAGTGTATTTACACATTAATATTGAGACCTTGACAGTAGTTAGCCTTGAAAGACCACCCCCAGTGACAGGATTTCTCTTCTGTCTCAAAGGATCTACTTTGTGGTGACCTCTTCACTAACTCCTTCCCAGCATCTTGCTACATACTGTTGTGGTACAGGATCTTCTAATGGTTGTCTCCAAATGCTACAGCTAGGGCAACATATTGCTCCTGTGTAGGTATTCTGGGCTCTGACAGGTGCCATGGGGAAAACAGGGCAGTGGGTGAGCTCCCGTATTTCCATGAAAGGAGGTAGGGGCAGGAAGGGGATAGGAGATAGCGGTGTGCAGCCAGTAAGGATATAGGTTCAGTGTGTCTCGCTCAGTTTATCATTATGGTGGCATAGACTTACACTCATGTGTCTGATGTGTATAAGGTCGCCCAAGTATAGGATACATATTGGCAGTAGACATTGAATTTTCAATATAGGGGGTGTGAGGAATTGGGTTGTAGGGTGAAACCCTACTCAAGCAAAAGCCACAATCCTTAGCAGGGTGAACCACAAAAAGTCACTAAATTAACCTGTGCTTAATCCTCTGGTAGCTTGGCACAAAAGCTGTCAGGGTAAACGTAGAGGCAATGTATAAAGTATTTATGCAGCACACAAACAGTAATAAAGTGAAAACACAACACAAGAAAAATCCTACACCAATTTAGCAGAACAGAGCATAATTTTATAAATTATTTGAAACCATGACAAAACTTCAATCAGTAAAACCAGAGATATGCATTTTTAAAGGTTACAGGTACGTAAAGTACCTAAAAGCACAAAGTGCCATTCACAGTTCTCTGGTCATGCAAGACAGGGTGAAAGTCACATGTTCAGGCCGAACACAATGAACCGTAGGCTGTATACAGGGGCCAGGTCAATCACGCTAAAAAAAGTTACCTTCCAAAGACCAGCATGAAGAGTTCTGTTCATGTTGGAAGAGGCTGCGAGTAGCAGGGAGAATGTCGAGGATCGTCGCCGCTGTAGCGTGAAGAGCGGGCTGGGCATCACCAACAGTCCATGCTGTAGCGTGGAGTGCAGATTTTGCGATGCTGGTTGTCGCTGGCGGTCACTGCAGCGTGGAGAGTCAGAATCACTGGACCTTTGCTTTGATGGGCAGCATGGGCTGCAAGATCTTGGCACAAATGGGCCCTTTCACGGCCACAATGAGCCCAAAACGTCTGATTTCTCTTTTTCTTCAAGGAGGAGCTCAACTGATGCCACACCAAGGGTCCAGGACCAGGGAGGTAACTTTTGGGGATCAGGAGGACGCCACTCCAGCAGAGCCCAGCAGGAATCAGGCAGGTCCAGTTGCAGGTCCAGGCAGATTCAGTTGGAGCAGCTCAGCTAGGCCATTGCAGAGAGGCCTCTGGAGCTTGTTGTGTTCCTGTAGCTCAAAACATGAGGTCAGTCAGCTGACACTTGGAGTCACTTCATCCTAGGATGCAGGGTGCACGTCCAGTCTTCCTTCTCAGCAAGCAGGGCAGGCCTCAAGCAGCAGGGTGTTAATCTTCTGTAGAATACACATGTCAAGGAGTGTATTGCAGAGTGGTTCAGAGGGTCCTATTTTTATATGTGGTTCCCCTTTGAAGCGGGAAAAGCTTCTAGGATTTTCTCCCACCAGATTTGTCTGCATTTCCCTCCTCTCTGCCCTGGCCCCACATTGTGTGGGGTCACAATAGACTAGTGTGAAACCCTTTGTGAGTGTGCTGAGGCAGCCCCTTCGAAGTTTAAGTGTGGTAGGTGATACCTCCACTCCCCATTCTGCCAGAGATGGCTGATCCTGCCAACACCCAGACCCTCGATTTTGATACTATCTGAGAGGAATACACAAGCGGTCAACTTCCACAAAACCTAGTTATGTAACTCCAGAACAGGATGCAGGCACCAAATGGTTTCAGAACTGCGACTTAAAATCCGACTTTACCATTAAAGAGGGTTTTAAATTACAGTTTCTCAGACACCAAACATAACTTTCCTACTTGCTCCCAATCAAAGGTTATCACTTAATAAATGCAACAAGATAACCCAATGTTATCCTATGGGAGAGGTAGGTCTTGCAATATTGGGAAACAAATTTGAGAGTTTTTCACTACCAGGACATGTAAAACTTAAAAGTACATATCTAGCATTTTAAATGCAATGCACCCTGCCGTATGGGCTGTTTAGGGCCTACCCTTGTGGTAACTTATATGTATTACAAAGGAAGGTTCAGGACTTGAAAAAGATTGTATTTGCTAGGTCGAAATGGCTGTTCACAACTGCATACAGAGGCTTCAAAGGCAGACTTGAGACATGTTTAAAAGGGCTGCTTAATTGGGTGGCACAATAGGCACTGCAGGCCCACTACTAGCATTTTATTTACAGGCCCTGGGTACATTAAGTACCACTTTACTAGTGGCGTACAAGTAAATTAGATATGCCAATCAGTTGTAAGCCAATTTTACCATGTTTGAAGGAGAGAGCACAAACACTGCTAGCAGCAGTAAAATGTACAGAGTCCTAAAAGCCAACAAAAACGTGTTCCGAAACAGGAGGGTTTAAGGCAAAGATTTTGGGAGTGGTTCTACAGATCGGGTCAGGTCCAACATGGGGATTCAGACCTAGAAGATGTGTGTAAAATATAGGGTTTATATCGATATCACATAAGGAACAAGATGTTAACCAAGCAAACAAAATTCAACATGGAAGGAAGTAAGGGCCAAATCTATTGACCTCTCTGACAATAGTGACAAGGCAGCTCTCCATCATGTGGATGGTTTTCAAAAAGGGTTGAGTTTTACCGCACTCGTGATTATCTACAAATTGCAATTAGGAAATTGGTATTCCTAGTGAATGAAGCACTTTTATTCCCAAATAGAGATTCTTAGTAGCTCGTAAATCAACCTACCTTATGAATATTAATGAGGTAGATCGCATTTTAAAACTCATTCGAAATCGCAGCCATCACAGGGGTGGTGGCCTGCTGGGGTCAGCAGACCACCATGTCTCTGATTGTTTTTTAATAAAGCAATCTTTTTTATTTTTGAAATGCAGCCCATTTTCCTTAAAGGAAAACAGGATGCCTTTAAAAAGAAAAAAAATGAAACTTTGAAGTTTCTATAATTATTTTTTTAACATTCTCAAAGGGGAAGGGGTCCCCAGGGGACACCTTTCTGTTTCAAATGGGTTACCACCACGTTTAAACTGGTTGTAAAATATTACTGTTTGGCAACTGGAATTCAGTAGCAAAACATCAATACATACCACACTGATTCGGTATTAGGGAGGGATGCCCAAATCATGCCCCTTCCAAATACCCAATTGACGATGCAAATTGCAATTCTGTAACTAGTTACGGAATAGCATTTTGCACATTTGAAAAAGCATTTTTGTGGTCGCAAATGGCTCTAATCTGTGAATCAGGCCTTTTGCGACAGCAAATATGCTTTGTACAGCTGGGTCAAAATTTTCTTAACCCATATGGGACTACTGTCAACGTTTTCTTCAAGGACTTTCATTCTTTTCTCCATACTATACAGGTGCAGCCAGTAGCGGCTCCTTGAGAGAGTGCTGCGGGCGGTGGTGCGGGGGAGGGTAAAGGGTGGGGGGTAGTAAACTCCGGAATTGAGCGAACAAAGTTGAGTAAAGAAATAAATAAACAAAACGAATTACATTGCGCGCGCTGCAACGCCAAATTGGCGATGCAGCGCGCAATGTAATTTGTTTTATTTATTTATTTCTTTACACAACTCCGTTCGGCCCCTATCCGGAGTTTACTACCCCCCACCCTGCCCCACCGCCCCGCAGCACTCCCTCGAGGAGCCGCTACTGGGTGCAGCTCAATTAATGTTGGTTCCTCGCACGTCGATTTAACTTCAGTAGACATTTATGCCGACCTGTGAGTCTATTCTGGAGCCTTTGACTGATATTTCTTACATGGTTGTATCCAAAGTTGTTTTTTGTATTTTGTTGGAGAGGTTGAATGTTTGAGCCCTGCTAAAAAGAACAGAAGCTGTTGCACCGTTTTTTTGAAAGACATAAAGGTGGCTGTGCATTCGCAAGGTTTCTTTAGATAATGTAGCCACAGCAGGTATCTGCAAATGTATAGAAATTTCATGCGCAGCCTCCTCAAGGTCATTAAATGGAGCATCCAGAACTTCACTTTGTAGGAAGGAAGAGACCAATGGTGCTTATATGCACACATTTAAAAAAAAATATTTAACCTATTGGTTTAACTTACTGGTTATTCAGTCATCAACTCTTGCACTATGATTTGCATTATCTGATGTGGAAATCAGCATCTATCTGCCTCACATGCTGAATATTGTGATTGGCAGTGTCGGATTTTCACACTCTGAGAAGCATGAACGGTAGTGTAACTGGAAGGTATACTATTAGTACAGCTATTAAACCACAGGTGCACGAGAATTTCACCTCCAAATGTTATGCTTCACACATTCCACCTATATCTGTAGTTGTCGTATTTTAAGGTTGGGATGGCTATACAAGCTAGTATCATTCTTGTGTGGACTCAGGGCCTTATTTATGAGGCCTTGCGACAGTTTTGCGTTTCCGTTGCGTCACTTTTTGTGATGCATCAGGGGCGTAAAACATGCCCCCTGTTGCGCCCTATGTACAAAGTGACGCATCTAAGCAGATGCGTCACTTTGTAAACCCGTGTGCTACATTATACCTGCGTCAGGTTTAATGTATGCAGGGGGGGCGTTCCCATGCAAGTATGCCTCGTAGAAGTGACGCAGTGAAATCTATGAGATTTCACTGCAGCACTTCTAGGACGCAAATGCGTCAAAACCTTACGCCTACCTCATGGCAGGCGTAAGGGTGACGCAGTGCTATATCCATAGCCATCCCCCCTGCATCGCTGGAGTTGCGTCACACTTTCAACACAACTCCAGCAATGCGTCATTTTTGCGCTGACAGATACGTCAGTAAAACTGACGTATCTGTCATTCCTTACCACATGATGCGTCATACAGTAAATATGACGCATCCATCATGTCGCATTGAGGGCGCAATGAAAAGTGACGCATTGCTGTTTTCACGAAGCGATGCGTCACTTTTCATAAATTAGGCCCTCAGTTCGGGAGGCCAGAGTTCATGTCGGCAATCTGCTAGCAGAAGAGTGCACCATGATTGCCACGCCACATAGGCCACAGCTGGGTGTAGCGTTCTCCGTACGGCCTCATTACATTCAGAGTAGGAAAGTTCCTGCTTCTGCCCAGAAGGAGCGAGCACAGCTAGTGGGTTCTCTTGCCAACCCCCTGCCCATGGCCCCGTCTGACTCCCCAGGATGTCTGACAGGCCCTCTATTGGGCGACAGGTTCATTCTACATAAGGGCGGGGAAGGGGTGCCAGATTCTACCACAGTTTTTTTTAGTACCTTTTCCTCACTGATCCATGGGAATCATCAGTCCAGACTGGGGCCCTTCATGCCATCCAATCCACTCCTCTAACTGCAGGTGCATCCCCTCAGGATTGGAGCAAGCCTTCGAGCATGCACCAGTCAGCAGAGCTCCTCTGCAAACAGCACCCTTGGTCATGACTAGCCTCCGCCCGCTGCATTATATATTAAATGATGATATAAGGAATAGGTTAGAGAAATTAGATGGACATTCAATGAAAGGCTTTGCAGACAAATGTCAGTTCCATTTTCAGCAGCAGTGTAGAGTATCGGGTTTATCGTGTATCACGACTTCCTTGGGTAATGACAGTGTAGTCTGAGTACAAGGTTGATATTCGATTTAATTTAGGGACTTAAATATACTGACATCTATTGTCCTTATAACTTTTTCACTTCTCTGTCAGTGACCATCTGATTATGTTTTGGACACTTATAAGCTAAGCCTACTTTGTTCTCGGTGTGAATTTGAAGTTAGAAGGAGATTGTTTCTTTTTTTTTTTTGACATTCTTCACGCTTTTGTGTTGCAATAGGTCTTGTAGCACTTGGGGAAACTGTTCTCTACGTTTGGCCAAAAACGTTCTTCTGTATAACCTAATCGAGTTTTTATTTTTCAAAAGTACACTTTGCAGGGACAAACCTAAAAACATCTGAGACTCTATGTATTATTCCTTCCCTAACATTAAAATTCCAAACGCACAATGCAATCCACTTTTCTAACTTTCCAAATGGATTAAACTCACCCACCTGGATGCCTTCATTTGTATTGCCTCTCCATGCAATATATTTTTTATTCTTTGAATCACTTGGTAAATATTTTCAGCTCTTAAAGAAAAAGGAAAATAAACATGAAACCGAAGAACTGGCCCCTTACCCAATGCTTGGTCTATTTTAAATTGAAGTAAGAGCTGTGACTTCTAGAGTTACAAGACCACTCCAATGCACTGGAAAATTTCTTAGGCCCTCACTACGAATTACCTAGTGAATTGTAATATATGTGGTAACTCATTTCCTGCACATATCACAATTAGGATTTTATTGGCAAAAACCACACTCGAACTCACAGTTTTCCCTTTATAAATTTAAGCAAGGTCAAATATGCAAAAATGTATCAAGGATGAGATTGGTGATCATAACCGGGTCACGTGCATTTGGTTAATTATTTATGCATCCTCATAAATTCTAAATCAGCAGAGTTGCAATTTTATCGGCCCCCATAAATATTCCTCCATACGCCGGTCTACTTGTAATGCTAGCCATAGAGGCTACAACCCATATGGTGAGTTAAAATTGTAGCAGCTCCAGAGCACTGCTATGGTGAAAAATTGCTCGAACTAACAGCTGCATAAAGGTACGATCATCCATATTAAACATTCACCAATGTGCACCCAGTAGCTGTGAGATGAAGGATTTATAGGTGTTGGTTTTCATTGCTGTTGTATGATGAATAGTATGGTTCTAATTGCTTGCCTGCTGTGTACAAACTATTATTTACCTGACCATTCTCACAAGAATTGTTTACCTCCAAGTGCAACTCATTTCTATATGGCGATAATGTAAACGGGCATTGAGTTCTCCTAGGTTCTGCTAGTGTCCTTACATTTGAAATTATTTATTTTGTGACGTTGTGTTGCCAATCACAGTTAAAGCCATACATGGTAGTCAAGTATTTAAAGCGTCCTCCACCTTTGTTTCCAAAATGTGTTTGTACAGCCTCTAGAGGCCAGCTTTAAGGGGATATTACATAAGATATACCTTTGTCAATGCATTCATTCAGGAGCCAGCTCATATTCCTCAACTTTTCTATTCATAGTTTTAAGAATGAATGCATGTGATAGCATCTTACTAGAGCCAAAAAGGCACTTCCTACAGATCCAAAATCATTAGGAAATTGTTTCACCCATAGGAGAGTAATAACCTGGGCTTTCTATTTGACAATAATAGAACAAGTTGCCTACAGAGGTAAAAAGAGCTGCAGTATATTGCAGCTTGGATATCTTTAATAAGAATAGGTGCGTTCAAATCGCTTGGCGACTGCTTGAACACACAGATCTTTGATGTTCCCTCATCTCTACATCATAGAAGGAGCTCAAAGGGTTAATTAACATTTAATGAGATTCGCAGTACTTTGAAAAAGTTATGAACTTGGTTGAGATCAATCACTTCCTTGGACTGCCTGACTTCAAAGCAGACATTATGCAAAAGAAAAAAAAAGAAAAAACTTCCATTCTGCACTGAATTCCTAAGTAGGGAAACTCTCATTAGTGCTCAGCTCACAGAGACAAGAAGTGAAAACCGTAAGAGGTGGAACACAAAGGAAGTTTCTAGGATCAGAGCTCTGATAACAGCCATATTTTGTTGAGCGGTAGCAAACGCCAGCATTCTTGTACATACGCAGTGCACAAATTATATTCTATTGAAATAATTTAGAATGCTAACATTTTGAATATCGCCATTTTACACACAGTGAGCAAGTTTGGAACCTCAAAGGAGAGTATGGACTGAAGCCCAGCATAGGACGGAGGATGCACACTTCAACTGAACACAAGGAGCTGTAAAGTGACATACGGTTACATTTTTAGGTTTTAATTAAGCCAAGGTCTTTTCCTCGTACTAAAATTGTATATGTAATGTGTTTTACTTATAAGGGCTTTCAGCCAGACCTCTTCATCTGTTGGCCTATTGTTGTGTCACTCACATTTTAAGTCCGCCCACTACAGCATTCAGCAGGGGTTAGCCCACTTCAGCCACTGGCTAACTTCATTGTGAAAAACCACATGCTGCTTCATCACAAGAACATTCACAGACAAAGCAGTTCTCTTTAGTGCCAGGACTACTATGACAATCAGTGTGTGCTTTTTGAGACCAAGAATATTATTTTCTTTCAGTCAATGCTTTTACTTGTACATTAGTGATGCCTCAGCAGCTCTCTCAACAATAAAGTTTTACAAACACTATGACAAAATAAAATAAGCTTTGGCGAAGTAGAAAAGGCTAGAGGCCAATGCTAGATCTATTGCCTTTGTCAATATATTTTTGCGGTACAGAATGAGTCGGGTTGAACTGAGTTGATTCTTTCTTCGTAATCAAAACCAGCCTATGCTTTCCATTTCTGAATATCTGAGTTAAGTTAATAGACTTATAATGCACATGCTTGTTGATACTGTGGTTAGTGGTGTCGTAGTAGTATACCAGGTGGCAAGATCATTTAAATTTGATTAATTCAGAAAACTCACAACAGACTTTGAGGGGCACAGCTTAAATCCCAGTATACAGCCATTCGTTCTTCTGAGGCTAATGAACTGTGTATGATTAAGCTGCCTACTACCACCTGTTCTATAGTGCCCAGAGATGGTTCATATATTGGCTGTGCTTTAATAATTATCCATGGAAATATTTTGTCGACGCAAGTTGATTGACAGGAAACATTCTCAGCAGTGTTCAAAGCTTACCAATTCTGTTAATCTCTGGTTCCCTTAATTGCAATGTAAGATTTGCTACAATGTCTGGTCCAAAAACTTGGGGGATTGCATGTCGCAGTTTCCATTCACACTGCCCACTGCTTCCAGCAGTAGGAGAAATAAAACTACAATAAAGTGGCTTACATTGGTGTGCGGATGAGGAGCATACATAGCAACTTGCCACAGACTATAGTATGGCATGGTGGGGCCCAGCTGTCTGTCTGTTTAGCTGGTGGATATATTACCCCAGAGCCAGCTCCTGAATCGATGGCAAAAGTCGTGTGTGAGGACAACCAGCAGCATGGTGGAACTGACTTTTTTCCCGAAAATAGACACCAACAAAAAATACTATGTCTAATGTCCGTGACATGCTGTGAGTTTTTTTCCCAGGTCATGGGGTCATTATGATTTCTGTCTGTTTGAGACCATCACAGTTAACTTGGTAGATATGACGTAAACAGGAATGGCATCAGAGGAGATGCCCATAGTTTGGTGCCTTTCCCATTTAAGACCAGGTCTGTCACAAGGGTTATCCCAAAAGTGGCAAAGGTGCATTCCTCCAACTGAGTGGACAGCAAAGTGCACATCAAAAAGGTTTTGAGGATGTTCCACCCCCACACTAAGAGATTCATATGTGGTCTCTTCCCCTACCTCTTTTTCCAGCTAATGCAGGGATTTCAAGCATTCTGCTTGCATCAAGCCACACATTTGTGTCTAACTGTGGAGCGAGCTGGGGGAAATCCTGAACTATTTGTGTAGGCCCCATCTGTATAACTATTCTGCTTTTTTTATACCCAGAAGCAATAATAAGAAATTAAATGCCCAGAAGGCATGGACCAAATCGGTTTGTGGGACTGCCTTGCATGCTGAGGCAGTTCATAAGTAGACACAAAAAGAAAAAACAATTAAACAAACTGTAAGAACCTGTTTGATTTTCAAAATGTGAGTTTATAGATTGTGTCCAAAATTCCTTTCAAAAACAATTAAAATACAATTTAAAATACAATTTCGGTACAAAAACAAGGTCTACAAGGCACCAATTGTGCAGTATATGTCCTGTTACTCAAACATGTTACTTTTGTGAGTGAACAATACAAGCTTCCTTTCAGTCAATGTTGATACTCTTGTGATGCATGCTTTAGTGGGAGTAACTCTATTTCAATGATAGAACATATTATTTTCTTGAAGCGTGGCACAATCACTTTATTCGGTTTCACTCAGTGGAAAAAAACTGAACTTCTCTTCCTAGATCTCATCCTCCCACTGCTTGCACTGTTCTTCTCTTCACCTGAATCCTTTCATTGGCATTAAGCAACAACTGCGAACTATGGTCCTCATTACAATGGCCGAAGGACCACCACAGTCAGGCTGTCGGGGCGGTCCTTCGGCCATCTAACCAGGTACCTCCGTCCGCCATATTATTATGGCATTTGGACGTGTGGCGGTCGGAAACACCAACCACCCCGGTCGCGACAGGCAGTCTTTATCCGACCACCTGTTGGACCGCCCTGTATTTCCTGACTGGCGGCGGTGTCTGAGATTACAGTATCCCTTTCTGCTGGTCGTTCTGCGGCAGTCAAACTGCAGCAAAACGGCAGGAGGAAACAGATTTGGGGGCCCGTAGCGTGCCCCCCTAACCCCCTGGGACAGGGACATAGGCCCTGGGGAGCACCTATGGTGCCCCACTACATATCCCTACACCATGTGGTAGGCACCGCATCGTGCCTGCCACGTAGTGCAGGCATATGTGTGGGGTGTCTG
Source organism: Calotriton arnoldi (assembly GCA_963921515.1). NCBI lineage: Eukaryota > Metazoa > Chordata > Amphibia > Caudata > Salamandridae > Calotriton > Calotriton arnoldi. The sequence goes on from CAWUFW010003256.1 coordinate 1,558,870, forward strand.
TTTTGTCTTGAGGCGGGTGCTGCAGAATGCAGCACCCGCCGCAATACAAAGCATGGGCAATGCGACCGCCGCGGTAGGGGTCACATCCTAATTTGCCCTGTGGGACCATAATTCCATGACATTTTAGAAGAACTCAGCCCTTGGCCTCGTTACTCTATGTGGTCATAGAACTCCTTATAATGTCCAGCAGCAGGTACTCTAAACCCTGTATATCTCACCCTTCCAATAAAACGAATAAAGTAATTTTAACAAATCCAAAATAGGGCGAGAGCAATGCTTCAGTGCTTGAAAAACAGAAACTATATTAAAATGTCTCGGAGATCTCCAAATCTGCTACCAAGGCAGCACCTATTTGAACAGTAGGTCCACTCTGTTTTTCATTGCTGAATTGGGCAAAATTATTTCAAAGCATTGGTGCAAAAAGTGGCGAATTGGAGTGTGCATTTCTATCAACAGTGCTGCAGGTGCGATGTCACCGGAAACTAGGGGGCATATTTATGAGCCCCTATGCATCAGTCTTGCATCATGCAACGTGGTTCTAGACCAACGCATATTAAAAATGAGATTTGTAAAGCCACACAAGGTCACCTTGCGTGGCTTTGAATGGCATCATAAATCTCAGGTAATGCAACGCAGCGCAAATCGCTGGGTTGCATTTCTCTGCACCTGAGAGGTATTCCATGGGCGTTGCATGGGTGTTCGCATGCTACATCCATGGATTTTCATTAAAAAAAATGTTGTTATGGAACTCCGACGGAGGTCCACAAAAATACACCAATACAATAAAAAAGACATACTTTAAATACAATACAAAAAAACGTTTCTTTTTAAAAAAAAATACACCAGTAGATTAAAAGGAGGAAAGAGGGAGAGACATACTTTGTATATAGTGCAAAATTCTTCAATGTCCAACCATCAGACGTTGCAACATACAAATTAAACTTTAAAAATGTCCTAATAAATAGCCAGAAATATTTAAAAAAAATTGAAATATCTTATGGCAGACCATTTCATTTGGTGGGGCCAAGACAAAAGTTCGGGCCTCCTGAGCAGAATGAATGTTAAATTTAATAAATGATGATCTTAAAAACATACGCCTGGCATTCTGCAGCACATATAGAAAGAGGACAAAGCCTCAGGGGATCGTTTTTGTGCAGGAAGGTGCCCCTTCCTGCACAAAAACCATCCTCCTTACAACTGTAGTTATTGCATTGGTGCTAGGCAGCCAAAGGGGTTCCAGCGCAGGGTAAAAGGCAGGAATGTGTGGTATTTCTTTAAATACGGCACATTCCTGTCCTTTTCCAGTCACGCAGCGCAGCAAGGTGTCCTGCTGCACTGCATTGCATGACTTGGCCCTAGGTGTCTAAGGGGGCCACTGCCCTTCAACTCTGGACGTGTTTCAACTCCCAACGGGGGGGTTGGTGGGGGTGAGGAGTGTACTTTGGGTGTTTGCATTGGGGCCCCCAGGCATCTTAGCTATGCCACTTAGTTTCGGCAGACTTTACATTCCTTCTATAAATTTCTTATGAAAACGCTGGTAGCTCGAAAAGAACAGTTCAGTGGTTCGAAATAATCAGTAACTCTGCACTTGTGACCAACCATTGACCCAGCCTCTCAAGAGAAATGTAAAATCTATCTGTCCTAAATTTGTTGGGAAGGCAACACTGTGTATGGTCCATAATGTGCCAGCATTCTATTTTTCTAAATGTTTTGGCTGGTTTTCTTTATGTCGTTTGATGATTGTACTATGGCGTGTAGTACTCTTCTGCGGGTTATTGCATGTACGTGACTAATACTTTATTTTAGCATATCATGCTATTAAAATCAAATCAGAGAAAAAACATGATAAGCATCATTTTACACCAAAGTTTGGCAGTCGATACAACTTTTTTTTTAAGTATCTCTAACGAAGAATGGCACTTTCTAGAATTGAACACTTTTTGGGGTTTACATTTTGGAGGCAAATCGTTGTAGTAGAAGTTTGTATCTTTTTATTTAAGAACAATACTTTCCAATAACGAAGCCTATCATTCTGTGTCAGGCGAGAATCGCAGTCAGGAAAACCATCTGGGGGAAAAATGTTACTGCAGGTTGTAGTAGTACTCCTATGTGGTTTTACCATTCAATTCCGATCAGTCCAGTTGGTCTACTACTATCTTTTCCCAGTCTGAGAAGAAAGTTTATGAGAGTTACAGGCTCATCAAACATGAAGTTCACACATCAATGATGAACTGCAGCCACTCCTAGGCAAACAAACACAGCACAGTTAGGAAACCCCATCAATAATGTGCAAATCTCGTGTGCACACCTGCTTGTCTCTGTGAGCTATCAATCCACTATAAATATAGTTGGTGGTATATTCTAGAATACATTCTAAGGATCCTTCCTGGATGCAATGCAGGTACGAATCAAGGAAGAGAATTGCTTTCTGAGCCCAGAGGTGATGGACACAAAGAGTGAGTTTTATGGGTGGGCACATTGCCCGAATGTACGAGACTGTGTGGCAGTAGCATAAACAAAATCTTGAGGTCCCCTTGCAGAATGTCTCCTATATCCCATAGATATATTAATAGGCCTTAGGGTAATAGAGGACTCACTGAAGGGTGCGTTAAACCCCTGCTGTTTGAATGGAACATTGTACATTTTCAGGAACAATGAGACCCAGGACTCCATCATGTCAAACTGGTGTGCTCTGCAGAGCATATCATCTCAAATCCAGAGGCAGCTTATCCACTTTATCGTGGGAGCACACATGACTCCTACATGTTCCACTATTATGTCCTATATGGCCAGCTTGCAAAAGTTATTAAATCAATAAATATCATAGTACCATCATAATTTATTTTTCAGTAGACATAACACAAGTTCCTGTTATATCTTCATACTTGCAACAGTGTATATGTGACTACTGATAAAGACACCCATCATGAGCTCTGGCTGCCTTTAGTGTGTACATACAATGCAGCACATCACTGGCGTAACGAAACTTGAGGGGTCCCCCTGCAAGGTACGTGGAGGGGCCTACTCTGGACTCAATCAGGAGTTCTCAGGCCAGAGTACTGTGCTGAGAGGCCCCCGGAGCCTGGGAGCCCCACTCACCGCGGGGGCCTGTGTTACGCCACTGCAACACATCAAAGTCTAGATTAATGGAGAGCTTTTGCTGCAGGCTGCTGTGTTCCGCTGGCTGCCCTTAGGTTGGTGCAAATATCAGGGTGTACTGCCTTTTCTAATCTCTGTCACTGTTCCATTAATGAAATGTACAGTCAGGGCAGGCCTTTCCTCAGACAGTACCCAAGGCAAAACTAAATTTGGTGCCCGTCCTAATCGTCCTCCTCCACTTCTTCCCCATCTGCTCCCTCCCATTGGTGAAGCATAGATGCCAAGTTTTCAGATTGCCGTTGTGTGACATTTTAATGGTTTAGTGCACTTATGAGTGACATTCAAGTGCAAATGTGTGACACTTAAGAGTGACACTTTCATGTGAGTAAATTCAGGCATAGGCTGGGAATTCAACTTCGTAACACTTTAATATAGTCTCTATTTTCTACTATGCCAATCATGACTCATATCTGTTTCTCTTTCCGTACACATAAAACATCAATTAGGAAGTGCTCAGGGGGCCTGTGGAGGCATATGCTTAGCCTACAAAGACATCACTCGTGGATCTATTCTATGCAATATTCACAGAGCAAGTTTCAGAGCCCAGTGACCTTTTTTGTAGAAATATAGCAAAGATTTTGAAATGGCTCCTTGTTTTACTCAGTACCTTTTGCACGCCTGGCAATTCGTCTTCTGTTGTGGGTGCACCACCATATTTGCATTATGTTAAACACATTCATTCTCTTTCTGTTTGGGACAACCCCTTGTATTTGTATCCCACAGAAAATAGTTAAATTCAAAGAACATGCCTCTGGTTGTCAGTGCAATATAAACTGGAAGGACAGCCTAGTGTAATGCATATGCAAAGAGATGAGAGAACTCTGCTGATTAGGCTCAGAAGCCTTATGGGTGCAATAAGCATATTGATTTACTTACAGAGTTTTGTAACACGCTAGCAGTGTCACCTTGAGAACACTTCGGTGCGCTGGTAGCACAGAGTTTAAAGGATCTCTGTAGTACAGTTGACTGCACCTGGCTGTGCAGTGTCCACACTCAAAGTTCTTCATTTGAATTCAGATAAAGGCCCATGTAATTTGGTACGCCATGCAGGGGTGTTGATGGTCACAGACCGGACTGACTTCACCCGTTTGGTCTTGCCCAATGGCAGGCAGTCCCACGCCAGAACGAACCATTGCATGTGCCTTTCATGTTCCTGCCCTGCGCTGAGCCCATCAGTGTGTCCTAGGCCCATTTCTCACTAGCGCCAAGGATACAACAACTGGTGATGGAGGATGGGATCTACCGCTCGCTACACCGCACTTGGCAGGATCTGTTTTGCCAACACCCTCAGCGATGGGAAGCAGTGTCGCTGGTGTCAGCACGACTCCAGACATCGGCCACACCCGATCCCAGTAAGTTGAGCAGCAAGCCTTGGCCTTTCAGTTCATGGTCCACCGGCCACACTGCTTCACAAGCCCGTCTGAAGACACTTGCTCGGCGAGCACAATTTTAAGAATTGCCCAACGCCTGGGGAGTGGCTGAAACTCACGCCACTACCCTCCACAGGCAGGGTATTCATGTGAAACCACCAAATCATGCGCACATTTATCCAAAAGAAGGAAACAGCAAATAGGCCCCACCAACAACTAAAACAATAGTGTAAGAGGGCCCGGCATGCACCTCATCAAGCTGATCCTCCACCCCTGCCGTCATGACAAGTGCTGAAAATCCACACACATGACATCCGTACCCACCATCAAATCTTTCGTCGTCCCTGGTGCACCATCCTCTCAAGCCACCAAAAGGGCCTTGTGGGTAGACCGTCTAGAGACATACTTTGCAGTGGTCAGACTCAAGGAATACAGGCAATGACCAATGCTTCTTCACCTTGGGGATGCTGCTATCCTGAAACTGTCCAAGATGGTATGAGAAGCTGGCCCCCCACACAATTACGCTCAATTTGCTCAAGGCAGGCCTTACCTCTCACTTGGCCCCTTAGCCAATCCTGACTACGAGCGGTTCCTGCGCAGGCAAGCCCGACAGATGGCTGAAGAGTTTGTGGACGTGTGTTATGCCAGGCTATGTGAACTGGCGACCACGTGCACTCTGCCCAATGAGCAGTATTAAATCTGTGCCTAATTCATCTGGGGCTGTGCGTCCGCAAAACTACGTGAACACATTTTGCAAAGTGCCCCGCATGATGATGGACGATATTCTCTCCATGGGACAGTGAGAGGAGCTGTCAAAATCACGAGCTACCCACATGGAGGTCACACTCCAGCGGGCCATCCAGGCCTAACCCTTCAACAAAGTAGGTGCCATCCCATCTCCTCAATACAAGAAAGACCATCCCAAAATGCTGCAAGCTGCCAGACCATGCAGGTGGTGTTGGCGTCGCAACCCACATGCGGTAGACTGTCCAGCAAAAGGATGGAAGTGTTCAGTTGGCTGCAAAATAAAACATTTTGCCAAGGTCTGTATATCAATGCCTGCAGCCAAAGGGCTAAAGAAGAAGGCGACCAACCATGTGGATGCAAAGTCTGTGATAGCGGATGACAACGACATAGATGACGATGAGTCAGAAGGCACAATCCATGTCATCCACATCGTGGAACTAAACCCAGGTCGCGTTCGCCGTGCCTCCCAATGCCAAGTCATGGTCAAAGGACAACTGGTAGTGGCACTGATCGACACAGGGGCCTCGATCAACATCTTACCAGTGTCACTACAGAAAGAGATGGCTGCACCACTGACATTGAGCCCTACCACAATCAGGGTGTGTGCCTAGGGCACCTTCACATGCCTCTTGCTGGCAGGAGTCTTTACCACCACCATCAGTAACCGAGGCAGGTCAACGAGATGAAAGTCTATGTCACTAAAGGAGGGGGAGACATGTTGCTCAGCTGCCACGCCGTTGAATGACTACAGCTGGTCCAGTTAACATTTGGGGTCTACGTCAGTGCCCTTGACTTCCTGCTTGATGAGTTTGAGCAACTTTTCCAGGGCATTGGATACCTTAAGATTCCGCTAGTCCACCTCCACATTGATCAGTCGATGCAACCGGTTGCGTTGAGTATTTTTCGAGTGGCATTTCACTTACACCCTAAAGTGGAGGCTGAACTGTTTAAATTGGAATAAAGGCAACGTAAAAATGGATGGTGAAAGTATGAGAAAACAGGTCTACTATGGAATACCAGGATAATTTGGATACCTTGGGGGATCAGTTCCTGATTTTCGCAGTGCGACAGTGATGAGCGCGAGATGAGTACTTTGTTTTGAATACTATAAATTGGAAAGAGCGACATCATCGAAAAGGTCACCCATTGTCGTCGCCCGTAAGCCAAAGCAGCTGGAGGAGGTGCTCATATGCGTCGACATGAGAATCCCAAACACTGCAATGAAGAGGGAGCACCACATAACACCTACAGTGGATGACATATTGGGGAAGCTAGCAGGCTCCCGCTGGCTCCCTAAGATGTACCTACATTCAGGGTACCACCAGATCCTCCTTGCACCTGAATCCCAATGCTTAATCACATTCTCAACTCACCTGGGATTGCACCTATATAAATGTCTCAACTTCAGCATCTCCAGTGCAGCAGAGGTGTTACACAACATCATCAGAGGAGTACTGGCGGGCCTCACTGGCGCCCTGAACATTAGTGATGACATCCTGGTTCATGCCCCCAACCAAGAAGAACATCTCCAGAGTCCATCGACTGCAAAGCTGTGGCCTCACTCTGCACAAGCAAAAGTGTGAATTCCTGAAAGAGGAAATATGATTCTTCAGATACCGCTTTTCTGCAAAGGGGTTCAACCCTGACCCTGCCAAGGTCCATGACATCCAGAACGCGCCCGCGCCTGCACCCTCCACCGACACCGGAGTGAGGAGTTTGGTCATGAGAATGGTCATGTACTGTGGCCGTTTCATGCTGAACCTGACCCAACTCACAGGGCCACTATGAGAACTCACAAAGGTGTCAACCCCCTGGAAATTTGGTCCTGAACAGGAAAAGTCTTTCCAAGACACAAAGCAAGCCCTCTCTGCCGGCACCACTCTTGCCTACTTTGACCTCAGCAAAGACACCGAACTGTACATGGATGGCAGCCATACAGGTCTGGGAGCCGTGCTGTCCCAGAGACAGCCGTGTGGAGAGTGGGGTCCCATCACCTATGTCAGTCGTGCCCTGACCCCCACCGAACAATGATATTCTCACACTTAGAAAGAGGTGATCGCAAACCACTGGGCCTGCAGACATTTTCATATCTATCTGTACAGGCATCCATTCACCATCAGCATGGACCACAAACCTTTGTTCGCCCTAAGTTGGCGGGGGTATGCCCAGACGTGGGTCCCTTGCTCACTTTGCCACTGGATTCAAGCAAGCCTGGCTGATGACGGCTGGAATGCCAGAAACCGGTCCTAGGATGCTTGTTTCCGGTCCAGGGAAGACATGGCTTGGCAGTTCGGGCTGGACTGTTCCCATGAGGCACAGGGTCAGACTGATTTGCATATGGCCATGTCTGAACTGGGGTGGTGGAGTGAGCTAAAGAATGATGATGGATTAAACCCAGATCAGTTGACTGGGGGTGAGTGTTTGATTGGCTCAAACGTTCCATCCATCATCCCCTTTTGTACCACAAACCTCTAATGCCACGCTTCAAAGTTTCTGCTTCCAAGCCTCTGCTGAGGATAGAGAAGTGGATACACCAGCTCCAAGAATACCATTTCTCAGTGGAGTCCGGCCTAGGGCCCACGACCCAGTGGATTACCTGTTGAGACATGCCCAGCCTGCCACGCCTCTAGAAGAACAGGAGGCTGAAGACACCGAAGAGTATATGAGAGACAAGATGGAGAGGTCCCGCCCAGTTCCTGTCTCACTGGCTGACATCATTGAAGCTATCAGAGCAGAGAACTGTCTCCAGCAAGCAATGGCTGCCCCCCAATAAGGAAGATGGGACACCATTATAGCAACTCTGCCCCAGTAAACAGTGGAGGCTCAGAGCACACTCAAGTAACAATGTCAGGTGAAGGAAGAGCTCACCATCTTGGCAGATGAATGCCTACTTCGAGGACCCTAGCTCATTGTGCCAACCAGCCTGACTCAACAGATGGTAGACCTTGCACATAGGTCACACCAGGGAGTTGTTAAGACCAAGAACAGATGAAGAAGCAAGGTGTGGTTCCCTAGCCTGGACAAGAAATTAGAAAGAATGACCCAGCAATGCAGTCTCTGCCAGGCCACTGTTGGCGGCAACCCCCCATCATCACTGAACCGTCACCTGGCGAACCTTTGCACGGCGCTAGTGTGGATTTTGGCAGTCTGCCAGATGGTAAACATCTCAACGTTGTCATGGTCGACTAATTCTGTTACCCAGAGGTCAAAAAAATGCGAGAAACCTCCGCTGAAAATCCATCCCTAAGCTGGAAAAAGTGAAGACCACCCAATGCCTCATCCAGGAACTATGCACAGACAACGGTGCACCCTTCATTGGCCTGGACCTGGTGAACTACCTCACATCCTGAGTGTCCTAAGCCCAACGCTCACTAGTGCCACGGACACAACATGTAAAGTTTAGATTTCTGGATTTCTTTAAAGCGCCTGTGGTTAGGTTCAGCTTTGGCAAGGGGACTTTGACTGTTGCAGAGTTTGGATAAGTTCAGAGGCATCTTCCACTATGTTCAATGCTTTGTTCCAACTGATTGAAAGCGCTTGAGCACAGGTCTCCATCCATGATAACATAACACTGCTTACATGACAAACAAATCGAGTTGACAATAATTATGGGCACCTGTTAGTAGTTCCTACTTTTTACCCTCGCATATTATTTGCTACCCTAGGTCCTAGAGGTCAAGAAGACATTACTGGGAACATACTTTTAACAGTGGCAGTGTTTGCTGTAGTTTTCACTTCTTATCTGCTTCTAATGCCTGCTCAGCAAATGGGACTATAGTGAACAGTTAACTGTGAACAAGGGGTCAACCCTTTGATGTCATCAGTGCTGAAATGAGGCATATGCAATCACTTCCACTACCACTACTAGTTTTGTCAGCTTTCTCAGCAAAAAATACAGGTTATTTTTCAGCATGTTTAAAGTGAAACATTAATGAAAGTATTTTATTTACAGTTGGACCGCATACCGATTTGTGGGCTGCAGCGTACTGACACCCACTTATTTAATCAATAGACCACCTGGGCCCAGCATAGTTGAACACTTTGTGGAAGGATTGTAGTCATTTTTATTTCAGGAAATGTTTATGCACATGTGGCACGCAAGGCTTGTGGTGCTTCACGTATCCGTTATCTGGTGCTTCTGCTGCATGTATGTTACTAATGTGTCTCTCACATGGAGTCTCTGAACTGCAATACATGTGCTGGTGACTTCGAGGTTGTAAGAAAGTCATCCTTCTTGCCCTGTTCATACCCATTTTCTGACTGATACTGGTGGTAACTGACTGACTGTGCACTGGGCTCCTCTAACCAGGTTCAGTGCCAGTGCTCTTATTAAAAAGGTATATGGTAATTAGGTGTGATTACAATTGGCAATGACAACCTAGTTTATAAAGCAAAGGGATTCAAACTACCTATAAGTCTTTAGTACATAATAGGGCATGGAGGATTAGAGGCCCAGAAGACTGTGAGAAGTTGGCCTGGTATATGCTGTCCACTAATTATAGTGGGCACCTTGCACCAGTCCAAACAACCCCTTATTGGAGATAGGTTAAAGACAACCTTTATTGAAAGCTATCCTAGTGGTAGCTATGGAGAGCAGCCTTCAGGCTAAGTCTTGAAGGAATGTAAAGCAGCTTGTTTTACCAGTCTATAATCTCTTGAGTGACCAAATGAAAGAGGACCACACCAGGTATATACTCAAAATATATGTATTTATTGCTAAACACACCCCTCTAGTCTCTTTATGAGGCTAGAGTTCGAAGTACATAAGTTATAAGTTAGTTATCAACAGTAATAGCACCAATACACGTTTGAGCCCTAGGGGCGTACCAAACCATATACCAATAAAGTGGTATAAGAACCACGACTGAGCTAGACACAAGGCCTAGAGCCTGTAGAAGTGCTTGGACCACAAGGAACCACCCAAGGTAGTGACACAGGGGACCCACGGGGGACGCGTGCAGTGTGAGAACACAGCCGCAAATCGCCGTTGACTTCTATGGGGAAAGTCGCGGTTGGAATTTTAAAGAAAAGGGACACTTAGAGGAGGACTTGGAGCAAACCCCTTTAGAACTGGGTTGTTTTAGAGTCTATACCCACGGGAGCACCGGAGTACTCGAGTTACCTCACCCAGGGAAGCCGGGTGCATAGGTGTCTTTCGGGGTCGGGTTTCGTCGTCGTTTTCAATGGCGATCTGCTGCAAAGTGCTGCTGGTGGCCAAGTCGAAAGTGTTCGGGTGGATCCAAAGGTGGATCGAAGATCTGAAGAACCTGAAAGCAGAGGGGACAGAGTCTGGGTCACTAGCCAGTGACCAGGAAGGCGATGAGCGGATGCCCACCGATGTCGGGTGCTTCAGGTAGGTTGACGGTCCTCTTGACTCTTCAGCCACGAGGTCCAGGAGGTGTTGACGACAACCAGGAGCTGGATTCGAGCTGTCCCACGACGTCTGTCGATTGCTGAGGTGTTGGCGACCGGATTGGACCCAACAAGCCTTGGCAACGGCAAGTCTCGTGGAGATAGAAGAAGGATAGTGGTGCAGACCAGCAAGGTCTGAGGGACTCACCCAGCGAAGGTAAGTCAGGGCACACCTGGTGCAACCAGGGAAGCCCAAGCAGAAGAAGATTGGCCTTCGGGAGGGCCTACTAGCCAATGGACTAGCGACCGCGAAGGAGCCTCAAGTGGACGCACTTAGAGCTGGCTCACGGGACACTCGTGGAGTGGAGGCCAGTGATCTTCGGTGCAGTCGGTGCTGGAGGCGGGGGCTACTCGGAGCCCAAAGCACAACTTCGTGGAAGACCAGGAAGAGGATGCACTTGCAAATGCGCTCGGTGTCCAGGGGTCACGGTTCCACATTACCCACGACAGCTACGGGCCTCAGCTTTGCTGAGGACTCAGGGTAGCCTCGGGGAAGTCTGGAAATCCACCTCTGGTGATGCAAAGACTTCGGTGTCCAGCGGGAGCTTCAGCGATGCAGACCGGACAATTGCTTTGTTGGTGCCTGCCAAGAAGGGGAGTCACTCCTTGACCCCAAGGGAGATTCTTCAGTCCTCTAATCTTAAAGTAGAGCGTCGAAGGTCCAGGATTCTGTGTCAGAGTTGCGTCCAGGTAAATCTAAAGTCCTAAGGACTGGGGTCCCATACTTATACTAAGTTAGGGGGTTGGACATACTCTGGGGACCCACCTATGGGAGGGTCAGGGAAGAGGGGTGGTTACACCCATTCCCTTTGTCCAGTTTCGCGCCAGAGCAGGGGCTGGAAGCCCCTGAACCAGTTTGAACTGGGGTATGCACAGGGACACCAAGTGTGCCCCCAGGACTTCAAAGCACCAGAGGGTGCTCCCGCCCAGCCCCAATACACATTATCCTGTCTGGGGAGGTGGTAACACCTCCCTGGGACAGGAAACCTATTGACCAGGCCTCCCCTGCCGGAGTTTCAGTCAGCAGCAGGAGGCCAGACCCGTGTCTGTGGCAGCGGCATCCATTTTGTGATGCCAGGGCTTGGAAAGAAGTTACCGGGCAGGCCGGTGTGTACATGTCTCTCCCTCTAGAAGGGTGGAATGCTACCCCTGCCGCCAGAACTGGCGGGGGGGTAGTATTCCAAGATGTTTAACACCAAACACAACATGTTTCCATGCAGCCATCCCAAAGTTAGCATTTAACGCGAGGTTATAATGCGCTTAAGAGTATATGGTCAGGCTGCACTACAAACAGCATCAGAGAAGGGTCTCCGAACGCTGCAGAGGGGCTCTGCTCATGCAGAGGCACCCTCTCACATAGGAACCAAGCACTCTGCCTTCAGGATTGACAAGGCCTGCCATAGGAGTGACTTATAGGTTTATATGTGTGTATGTATTTAGTGATATAGGTAACCTATATCACAGTAAGGGGTGAATGCACCACCTTACCCAGGCTGCAGTAGCAGACCTGTGGTGTCATTTTGGATGGCCTTCCAGGGGTGGCACAATACATGCTGCAGCCCCTGGTAGGCCTCTGAGGTACCTATGCCCTGGGTACATAGTATACCATATACTAGGGACTTATAAGGGCACTCCAGATTCCAATTAGAGATGTGCTTAAGGCACATGGAAACCATTTTAGAGAGGAAGCAGCTAGGCTGGGGTTCTGATTAGCAGGGCCCCAGCCAGACTAAAGTCGAAAAACAGTGAAGCATCAGCAAAAAGTGGGGGTACCCATGTGAAGCAGATCCTACTCTCCTACAAAGACTTCCTGCACTAGAGTGTGTACTGCTGTGTTGCCTGCTGTCATTTCTAAAGGCAGCCCTGCTTTGCAGACTGTCTTCAAAAGTAAATTATATGCAAATTCGACTTTGGAATTAAGGGTACTTCCAAAGTGGTAATCTACCTTATTTTTACATTTATGACCACTAAGGTCGCCCGTAGGTCCTCTAGGGGTGGGGTGCCATGTAACTATAAGCAGGGACATTATAAAATATGTTTTATATGCCCTGGTGAAGGAAAAACAGCCAATTTCGTTTTTCTCAATTGTTTTTTTATCCTAAGCTACCATGATCTGGTGTAATCATAGGACTATGGAAAGATTTGTTATATTCCAACACAGCCCTACTTAGTACCACAGTGCTAACTTGCCCACTTTATAAGGTCCTCCCATATTTCCCCCGACTTTCGTGGGTTGCATTCGGTATCCATTTTACTAGTCCACTTAACCGCTTTTAACCACCCGGTGTGGTGTGGGGGCACTGGGTCTATCCAATATTTGCATATCTCGCGTCTGGCCAAAAGCAATAAGTAGAATATCAGGCCCCTTTGCTTGCTGTTCAAATTATTATGTGTATTATTATCCACCCCTAGGAGTACTAATTTTGCTGTCAAGATTATGGGTACCCCTAGAATTCCCCCTATAGTGGTTTCTATAACCTTCCAATATTCTCCTATTGCGGGGCATGTGAAAAAGATGTGTACATCATTAGGTTTTATAAGATTGCATGTTACATCTGGGAACTGGCTGTAACACAAACCTAACGCTTTTTTGGGGAGCTCAATACAGCCTGTGTATTGGTTATCTGCTGGATTTGTGTTCATACCTGTCTGTTGTTGGATTCAGGTGGAGCGAGTGAGCTGTTTCCACACATTTTCTTACTTTACTCCACACATTCGTCAAAAAGGACTCTTAATCACTAAACCTTATCCATTTCGAGATAAAAGAGTCACACAGGCAAAAACCCAGGACACAATGGGGCATATTTTCAAGCCCCCATCGCCACCACAACGTCACTTTCAGTGATGTTGTTGTGGCGATAGGGGCTTCGCCCTATTCACAAGGCAGCGTTAAGCCACGGTAAGTGGCTTAACGCTGCTTAACGCTGCCTTGTGAATAGGGCCCCCTTCACGCTGTTTTTAGCGTGAAGGGGGCGTGCAGTGGGTGTTGCGGTGGGCATTCCACCGCAACACCCATTGAGTTTGACGCTACCTCCTCTTCACAAGGGCAGCGCAAATAGGAGGTAGAGCCAAACTTAAGACCAGGAAAAATCTGGTCTTAAGGTAGGCGAAATGAGGAGAAATGCTTTATTTCTCCTCGTTTCTGCTTTTTCCATGTGTGGTGCCTTGTGCAGCACACATGGAAAAAGCAAAATGCCATGGTTTGTTCATGTACAGGAAGGTTTCCCTTCCTGTACATGAACAAACCTTTTTTAAAATGCCGTTTTGTAACTTACATGTGTGCTGCATGAAGCAGCACACATGTAAGTTACAAACTGGCATTTAAGGTTTGTTCATGTGCAGGAAGGGGCATCTTCCTGTACATAAACAAACCTCCCTGCTTGCAGACACCCTTGCACTATGGTGCAAGGGTGCCTGCGTTGGCGCTAAGTTGTGAAACTTAGCGCCATCGCAGGGGGAACGCGAGGCTGCACCATATCCTTGAGAATAGGGTGCAGCCTCGCATGCTAAGTGGCGGAGAGAGGCGTTAAGCCAAGAAGGCTAACGCCTCTCTCCGCCACTTCCTTGAGAATATGGCCCAATGTTTTTAAGAAATGGTCCTCGAACTATGGAAAGTGCACACTTGTAAAATGCAACGCCTAGGTCCTGTTTTTACTGAAACAACAGCAACTGCAATATCTGAAACTCAAAGTACCAATTTTCTATAGGTTTTTGCTGAGCATAAACACAGAGGGTCCAGGAGTTAGTATGTGGAAAAAGTAATAATGTGATGCAAAAAGCAAATATTCCATAAATGTTGATTAATTAGGCTTATCCCTCTCTTAGAAAAAGTTCAAAAACAGATAACAATAATCGAACTAGAAAGAAACAAAAGAAACAACCGTATTTCATGTTTAAAATAGTAGATTTAAAAAACAATATTCTCTTTTTAGAAATTAGAATCAATAGATATAGCCCAGCCATAGTCATGTATTTATTTGGGTTAATGGGACACAATCAAAATGAGAACATTAAGCCATTATAGGGGTGAAACGGCGAGGTAAATTAGGACACCGCAAAATTACCAGAAAGGGCAAGCTAGCAAGGATGCACATGTATACTACTTACTGAAAAGAACATTGAGAATGACAGACAAAATTTGATTTTGCAATAACTTCCTTTGTGACTATGTTTCCCTAAACATGATGGCACTTTCCGTTTGAGAGTGCAGCTCTTAAATTGCTTTAGGTGAATACACATCCTGGTGCACAACGCCATTCGCCTGACAAAATGTCCTTCTCTACACAAGAAGCGTGTTAGGCAGAGGACGCAAGAGCCAATTCCATGATGATAGGAGGAAGTACAGTATCCGTTTTACCATTTAGAAAGGAGCACGGAGGTGGCAATTCCTTCCCATGGTGTTGTTGATTACAACTTGCGCCACTTGGAAACAGCTGAGATTTAAACACGGTAATATTCAATTAGAGGTCAGTATGTTCAAATTCACTCAAATGTGGAATGCACCACCAACATCAAGAATAATAATGTCCATCCAATGTTGATTTTATATATACGGTTTCTTTATTCCTCCAATTTCAATAAAAGAAACTGGTGTGGACTACATCAGGGCTTTATAGGTCAATCTATTCTTCAGTAGTATTCGTTAGTGTAGGACTAGTGGGGTCCTATGCGGAAACTGTTCCCTCCTCTGTCCAGGGACAGTTAAGAGTAAAAGGCTCCTGTGCCTTAACGATGCGAGGATATGACCGTCCGATTCAGCGTTCTCCACATCATTGTTGAGGACACAGGAGGGAACAGTTTCCGCATAGGACCCCACTAGTCCTAGTCCTACACTAACGAATACTACTGAAGAATAGATTGACCTATAAAGCCCTGATGAAGTCCACACCAGTTGGACGAAACGCGTTGGCTGTTTGGCTATCTTTTTATTGAAATAGGAGGAATAAAGAAACCGTATATATAAAATCAACATTGATGGACATTATTATTCTTGATGTTGGTGGTGCATTCCACATTTGTGTGAATTTGAACATTGGTCTTGGAGACTGCTCCTTGGAAACAGCGGGAGCAGTGGACATGCACACCGTTTGAGCAAAATAGCTCACATTTTGGGACTCTGTCTGGGTGAATTTTGTGTGGGAGGTGCGTCACAATTATACAAAGGTATATTTGTTGTGGCTTGCTGTTTCAAACTAGAGGTCAGTATGCTTTATGCATTGGATATTTTCATAAACTGTATGTTGGTGCCTTCGCCATCTTTTAATTTACCTTCATTTACCAGCAGGGTTTAAGATTGGATGTGGGAACAGAAGGTACCCTGACCTGACAAGGATGTCAGATATCATATGATATCATTTTTGGTGATCATATCTCGGTCTACGAAAGTCAGATGTCAGTTTCACCCTTGCCTTAGAAGAAATCATCTCAACATTGTACCACGCGCTTCCCGAACTAACAGTAAGATAAAACTTTAGCTACGTATGCTACACGGGCAGTAATGTATTTTTCCTTTTCCCAACATGATAGCTATATCTGCTTTTTTTTACAAGCTCACACCAACAACATGCTTAAGAAAAACAACCGTTGGGGCAACCCCAACAATATTTAAGCATCATGAAACCCCGCAGCGTCAAAAATAACAGCTTGTACAAGGATTAAAAAAATCTGAAAATTCTAGGATGTCAGGAATTCTGCAAAGAAAAGTCTGTTTGTGGCTGACCAAATAATGTTTTGAAATCCACATATCAATGTGCAGTTCCTGTTCTGCTAGGAGTGTAGGAAGAACACAAATAAAACATTTTTTTCTCAATTAGTGCAAGGTTCCCTAAAAACTATACCATATTTTAAAAATGGTGATTTAACATGAAAAAGTAAACATTACGATAAAGTTCTTACAGCCACCAACATTCTCAACTTGCTGTGCATGTTTTCAAAACTGCAAGGTATCCAAAATGTTTTTGTATTGTGCCCACCGTTCTTACAACACTCGGTGACCTGCTTGGCCTCCAAATTAGACTGTCCTCATAATTTGCTGATAGCAGCAAAAAGATGCAGCTTTTGGGTGTGTCTCGTTCAGCTCATCAGCACCGCAATACACAACTACACTGACGCTAGACTCAGACCTGATTTCTGATTCTTTTTGTACTCCCGTGCCTTATTCAACTATTGTGCGCTATTGTGACCTATTGTGCTCTAAGGCAGATACTCCAAAATGTGTGCAGTGCAGATGCTGTAGGTATTTTGATTACGAGCCTCATTTAAGGATGGGCACTAATGGAACATCCGGCAAAAATTGACGAATGCCTCATCTACCGTCTCAAAGGTTCCCCACCCCTAGCAGAGGTGAGGAACTGCTTGTTTTCCAATAGCAGAGACTCAGCAGGGCAGGGGGTTCGGGAGACAACATTCTTCCAGCAGGCTAGCGGCCACAGAAATGCCATCATAATGGCACTGTAAGACCTGCCCTTTTTATGGAGGACCTTACAATACTGTTTCTTCCTTCTTAGATAAAAATTTTAAATAAAAGAAAAACACTAGGCAATATGCCTTTGAAAAACAAGGAAAGAAAATTGCTGAGTGGCTGCCATATCACCATGAAATTGAGTGATAACTGGTATCTTACCTTTCCAGTACCTTCAATGTCACCCACTAAAAAAATAATTATCGATATCCTATATATTTGTTTTTGGCTTTCATTTGAAATTGGGAGCTCTATGTAAGTCAAATCTATTTGTTCTGTCTGTCAGTCTCTTTACTGAATTTTGCATGTCATTAGAATAATTATGTTGTTCCATCAAATCAAAACATGTATACAATTACTGGAATCCCAGCGCAACTTTCTACATTTGAATGTTAGCATCTGATTATTCATTTGAGAAACTTCTTTTCGTTGTTTAAGAACTTCAAAATTACAGATTTCACCTGGACTAAGGCTTGTTGCAAATCCTGCCCGCCACAATAAGGTAATAATAAATAATCACTCTGTGTCAAACCTTTTTGGGGGCCACAGGGAAGACAAGGACTACTGTGCTCCAACCGTGACGGCTGGAGTTATTGCCACTGGTGTCTTGGTTCGTTTTCCTATGGCTCTGCAAACTGGAAAAGTGCAACCCCTTCTGCACTTGACTCACAGGGTAGCAAATGCGAACAGTCACAGATGTACTTTTAATCATACAAAGTACTAAGTGATACATAGTCCACCTTAGGGTATAGGGAGTTGACCCTAGGTATGACCCTCATTTGTGGTTCTATACACCCAGCAAACACATTTGGTAAATCCACCCTGCTGACCCTTTGCTGCTGTAGTATCAGGTGAAAGCACGAATCAGGCTCAGATGCAGTCTAAGTTTCCCCACACAAGTCAAATGCTCATTCAGTTCATGGTTTACTCCTTTCTTACTTCTTGGTTCTGTAACGGATAGAAAATAGTTTTTTCCTCGCTTCTGGCATTAGCTGCCCATCCACTCTCCAACAGGCTTGGAATGCGACAAGCAAATACCAAGGCAGCTAGGTATTCCAAGCATGGACCATGTCTCGAATTACATGCCCATTCGGCTTATTTGTGAGCCTCAGGAGCTGGGCACACATGTGGTCCCACCTTGTTGTGGATTTTGCGAGTAGAAGGAAGGGTTCACCACTAGCCCAGGCTGATGTAGTTAGTTGCAGCCCTGATCAGGTTGATTAGAGGATCTCAGCAGATGCAGACCCAACTCGGTCTATATGTGAGGATCATGGCAGATCCAGCCTAGACTTCGGCAATGGCAGTCAGAGCCCTTAAAGGCCAAAGTAATGATAACAGCAGTTGCAGCTCCACCTGTGCTGATGGCAGTTGCAGCCCTAATCAGGCTAATAACAGTTGATACTTGAAGAGATTCCCACCAGGAGTCTGTGGTGAGAGACCATGGAGTCCCTCAGCAGCACAAGTGACTCCTATCTTGTTCTCAGTTAGTTTGTTCTGGATCTTCCTTAGTCACCAGGGACATGCTGGGCCTATCTCCTTGTGGACAGTCTCAGCCTCTGCAGAGCTAACAGACTCCTTCCTTCTCTCCATAGGCAGTCTGGCTTCTAGGCACTTCATGTAGATCCTTAGTTCCTCTGCAGAAAGGGCAGGCTTCAGGTTCTGTCTCTTCACCTCTGGGAGATGGACTGTCAGGCAAATACAATCCCTGACTGCACAGCAGTCCTTCAAGTGCTCTCTGGAGCACTTCCTTCTAGGTCATTAATGATTTTAAACTGAAACAGAGTGCAGTGCTTGGGTCATACCTTTATACACATGTTCCAGACCAGGGATGTGGATCCTATCTCTCAAGCTGCAGAACATCTTTGGGGTGTTTTTTTCTTTAAAGTATCATCCTCAGACTGCTCCCCAGACATAGCCATTGGGTAGAATGATGTTTTTCACAGAAGGTAGGAATGGGGATATCTCCAATCTGTCAGCCTTACCAAACTAGTCTTCAGGAACAAAAAAAATGTTAGGCCGAACCTAGAAACACTGCACCCCTACCATCAACCAAATAGCAATGCTTAGGAAGACTAATCAGCAGCCCACTGCTAACAAAAGAGTTCACAGAATTTCTGAAGGTAAACCTGTCTCCATCATCATCATTATCAATCAGCATTATTTCGACAATAGACGTCATAAAAGCATTGTTACATAACAATTTAAATATATAAGAATAAAATATCATTCATACATGTGCAAATAAGAGTAGAACATCAGCTCATCATAATACAATAAAGGAGAATACATATCATAAAAACAGCGTAATATATAAATACAAGTAAGTAGAAGCATTCAAATAATGGACGAGGACCTATACATAAGGATAATATACTGGTTCCACATCGTAGAACGGGACAAAATCCACAGTATGGTTTAATAAAACACGATGGTTTCAATTAGGTTCCAGTATTGTTTCCTTACCGTTTCACTATGGAAGATAACAATTTTGATCTTATGATCCACATTCATCTTAAAAACTTAGCAACAGGAATTGCATATCGAGGAGAGGGATCTGTACAGAATATACTCAGGGAAACATTGCAATGTCTGGTACCTAGGTTCTTGCAGATCTGTAAGAGCGATTTCTTGTGAGGGCCTGCATAGGCTGGACAGACAAACAGCACCTGGGGATAGGTTTCAATATGGTCTACGCAATGGGAGCATTTATTGTCATCAGGTGAGGACCATTTAGAAGTAAAAGATTTTAATTGGAGAGAGCCCGCTCGGAATTGAAAATAAAGTTTCTGGTCAAAGGGCTTCGAAATTGTGTCCCAGTAGAGCTCAAAGCTTGGGCAAGGTTTACATTCTAAGAATCTCCCTGTCAAAGTGGTGCTGTCACTTGTTCTGATTGTATTTTGCCCAACCATTTACCAATAACATTCTTTCATTACTTTGTTGGTGGGAAACTGAGTGCTGTGTGGGTTTTCCCATAGATTCAGCATTCCCATGTTGGTCAAAGCACCTTTGATGTCACGTAGCCAGCCGATTTTATGTGAGCGATCAGCCTCAATGACATCCCTAAGGGCATTAGCATAGGTTGCCAGCTCGGGGATAGACCACATTCTACGCCAATATAATATAGGGCGTAGTCTAGCAGTGTCGACCAGCCATTTCCTTCCTAGGTCATTGAGCATAGGTGTCACATGAGTACTTTGCGGTACGATAGTAATCATTCGGAGAAACCTATTCTCTGCTGTATCTTCACTTCAAAGTCTATATCACCTCCCTCCAGCCACATGAATGCTGGCAAAGCACATCTACTGTGAACAGTATTTATATGAATTTAGAACCCGGCTTCATCATTAAATTGGATAGCTATTAAAAATAGTTCTTTAATTATTTTTCTAGCTAGTCCCATCCCCGATATACAGTATGAAGTTGTTTAACCTATACTCTGGTTTTCTACATAGGACCGCAAGGCCTGCCACAGTGAAAAATAGATTTTGGGTTCTTGTCACTGTTAAGACATGTTAACTTTAAATTTCTACATGTCCTACATTCAAATCCATATACACTGACGTTTTGGCTGCAAGGTCTGCAGAGGGGTGACATTAATATTTAAAAGGAATGTTTTCTCCCAACAAACAGTGTTTGTTTTGACAGGTTGGGCAGCAGGTTTAGGCTGCAGCTACCAGGCTGTGATGGCAGACAAGAGCCATGTTTGCCTGGTCACACTAGTGAAGGGCACAGTAGTGCTGTGATCCACAGATGACATTTAATTTTGCTTGCCAACGGTACACTGCAGGCACCATGTACAATAACCTTTATAGGAATGTTCAATATACCAATTGGGAGTGAGAGGATTTCAACATGCTTTATGGGTCAGAGCAAGTGCACTGGGGTCTCGTTAGCAGTGTCCCTGTGCACAGTCAAAAAACCAGGAGCATCAGTCATCAACAAATGGGGGTGGCCACTGAAAAAGAGGCACTTTCTCTCAATTGTATTATTTCATTGTTTCTTCTATGAAGATTTTATTGGCCTTTTTCATTATTGTTTTTGTGTGCTTTTTGTAGTGCGGCATGATTCACCTTTTCTCCCTGCTACTTTAGAGAAGTATGATTTTGTTTTGTCCAAACAATATTTGTGTTTCGTTTCAGTAAATAGTTTTTTAGAATGTTTTTCAAACTTTTCCCTTTTGAATTTCTTGCTCTCAATTTACAGATATGGATTCATATAGGATGCCAGCTGCTGAAGCTTTGTAGCTGATTCTGGAAACAAGTAGAGAACTGGAGCCGATGCGGGAGTCAGGTATTGACTCAGCATCAGAGTTTGAAGTTAGACAAGGATCTGGCAGTGATTTTTTCATCCAAAAGTAATTCTCAAATGATTCTGGTTTCTCTGAGGATGGTGAATAATCTGTTACTGCTGAGTCAACTTTTTTGTCAGTTGAGCAGGAAGTGGAAGTACCAAGGCAAAGACACCACATGCCTACATATAGTCTGTTAGACATGTGCCTATTTGAAGAAGAACAGAGGATCAGCTGATGTGGGTTGCTCGTGGTGGAGTCCAACCTGTTCTACCACATTTTAGTGGAGTTGCTTTTTTATTTTATAGACACCAACAATTTCACTCCAATTGATTTTGTTAATCTGTTTATATATTATAGGTTTTTCTGCTAGATGTTTGTTGAAACAAATCTCTATGCCGAACAGTATTTGACTTAACACAGGAGCAGGATACGACTTGATACAAAAGTGCCCTGGTGGACTACCAACCAGTGTCGAAGAGTTGATGATGTTTTAGGTTCTTACACTCTTGATGGGGATTATTTACAAGCCATGTGTGTCCTCTTACTGGTCTTAATACCGCGGGTGGTATACATCATTGTTCTATGCTGCCATGACTAGAGATCATTTTTTGTTTCTGCAGTGCATGCTGCATTTCAATGATAATATAGAGGCCCATCCCAGAGACCACCCTCACTCTGATCATCTCTTCATAGTGTTCCCAGTGCCTGACTACTTTGCCAGGCAATTTAATGTATACACCTAGGAAGAACATAGCTGTGGGTGAGTCCATCATGTTATACTAGTGATGGCTGCTGTTTAAGCGTTACATAAAAACCAAGAGAGCCCAATAAGGTATCAAGGTGTATCTTCTTTGTGAAGGCTCTAGTGGCTATACTCAGATCCTACTATTTGACACAGTGAACGCCTTTAGCATTTCACTTCTTGGTTGCCCTGAGTCCTTAGCAATCATTGGAACGATTGTTTGGAATTTTGTGTGTTCTCTATTGAATAAGGGCACCTGATGCAAATGCATATAGTGTGCATTTTCATTCAGCTCCTGGACACAAGATCCACTTTCTTGGCCTTTAAAAGGCAGTCATCAGCCACCTTGCTTCGATTGAAGATGGAACTGTTCCCATTGAGTTTGAATGTTTCTCAAAGCTGGTTGGGTTACACTGTTGTGAACGTATACTTCCAAAAGAGGCAAAACACCAACTTTACTAGAGGAGTCAAGTTAGTTTTTTTTAAAGAAAATCAGATGACAGACCAGGTACTACTGGCCACAGTGTCCCTTAAATCCTGACCTCTGCCACCCTAATATTTCAATTTGTATCACACAATAGAAAAACTTTGGGAGACTCCTTGAGAAAGGAAGTTTTGTGGTGGTACTTATCAGGCACTGCATCTTTGCTGACTCCAGTAAATAGGTCTGCATGAGTCTTCCTTGCCATGTTCATCTTCTATCAAAATGTGATGAATGTTTAATTTGCATATTACAAATGCATTATGATCCATGCACTGCTCATAATGGCGACAGCACATCCACCACGTTTTGACGGAAGACCCTGTCCACCAAACCCTTAGTCTTCATGTAAGTGCTCTTTAGGGAAACTGGGAGCTCCTGCACCAGCATGTTTACCACAGTATTCAAATATTGATTTGCTCACACTGTCTGAGGAATGTGCCACAGATGCATCCTCAGTCACTGCCCGACTTAACTCCATAGACTCAAAGCAGTTTGATTCAGCACATTGATTGTGCAAAATGTGCATGGAAGAAACATCTTCATGAGTCTCAGCAGGCTACCATAGAAAGGCATTAGTAAAGGTTCTACCAACACGTATATCCTTGACTTTCTAGAACAAAGTTCAGAAACCTGGAGGACACGACCTCCCTTCAATACAAATCTCAACAAAAGTGTCCTACACATATAGACCCTTATCAGCAGAGTGTTTTATATTTCTATGAAGTGGAGCTCTGCCCTCATTCAGGACATCACTTAGGGGACTATTACGATGGCGGTCAGAAAGCCTCCGACCTTTGGTTAGAGACCTTCCGAACGCCATCGTTGGTTTCAATTCTGACCGGCTGATAATGATGCAGCCGGTTGGAAATGAAACCGCCCGCTCATTCCCGCTGGCTACGACGGGCTCAAGGAGCCCTTCAGCCCGTCGGAACCGTCTTGTAATCCCAAAAGGGTGGGCTTTTCCGCCCTTGGGATTATGATGCACGGTTTCTGGCATGATTTCCATGCCAGCCTGTCCGACATGGAAACCATGTCAAAAAGCGTGTATGGTGGCCCCCAGCAGGGTCCCCATGTGTATGTGCGGGCTCCGGTTGGGGGCAGAGGGGACACCTGTGGTGCCCCCCTGTTGATCCCTGCACCCCGTGGCAGGCACCCTTAGGTGAACCACACCTCCCATTTCCCTGTGGGAGCATGTATTACGGCCAGTTTACGGCCATAATGCATGCTCCTATAGGGATATATTGGAATGCGACCAAACAGTGTTCGGCTGCATCATAATGAGGAGGGCGGGACCGCTGACTGTGTGTCGGTCTGTCCCGTTTACGAGTTGGTGTCGGGCGGGAGCAATTCCGCCCGACATCAAAATCGGCCCCTTAGTGTTGTTTAACAGACCCTCACACACCCTATTGGTGTCATGCGTTATCATCGGGTCTCATCCTGGTCCTTAAAAATCAGGATGGGCTCAACCACAGTCCAGGGAGCACTTAGGATAATTTCTCTTGCCGGGGTTCTATACTAAAAATATTTAGAAAGCACATAAGGTATCCCTTTTATTGGTGGTGTTTCTAGTATTAACAGTCTATTCCTATTTATGTTTCGATTTCAGACTATTAAGTCACAAACAAGGCAAACAATAGGGTGTGTGAGGACACTTTAGGTGTGATTAGTAAAGGTTCACCTGGCACTCATGTTGTATTACATAGTCAAAGATTATTCAAGGTTTGTTTCCTTAAGGATCTCATGTAGGTAGAAGGCAGATGACCAGATTAAGAGTGACATACAGATGATGGCAACTGACTGCTGCAGTAATTGGCTGGCATTATATTTGCAGTGACCGTTGTATGGCTGGTGGCTGGTAGCATGTGTGGCTGTTGGCTGGCTGTGCAATGGATATATCAGTTCTATGAGTGTAGGAATGTGATAGGTCCTAGAGCAGTTTGTTGATGTGAGTGTTGTGTTGCACTCACAGTGTGAATGGATTTTTGTGGGGCACATGAACGGCATGTGAATGGACTGTATAGTGGTTGGGGCCTTAGCATGGATTTACATCTCACAGATGGTAAGTCAGAGGTTGATTATTCTGAAATACAAATTATCCCATTACACATCAGATACTTCAATCATCCTAATAATAGCGATGTCTGCATCTTAGTTAATGTGGGCCCATTTTTCACACTCCTTTGTTGTAGTTATCATGTGGAAATGTTCTTGAGGGCACCCATAATGCTGGATGAATTTGGGCACTGCATTTGCCTATGTATGGGCTTTCACAGACTGGGATCTTCAGCACGCAATCAAAACTGGTGAGCAATACTGTCATATTCGAAGAATGCATACAAGTTGTGAGGCACATACACTCACTCAAGCTTTGTATACTCCAGGCTTAGCGCACCGAGGGCACTTGCTAGGGATGTATACTGGCTGCAAGCATATTACAGCATGTCCCAATGCAAACTGGCACATATTCTACTTTATGCATGAAATACAACACATGAGATTGTCACTCAATCTGTCAAATGTATATGTCCTCTCAAATACCCTCAAGAAAACCAATCACTACGGACATTTGCAATGATCTACAGGTCAGGGATTCAAATATCAGAAAGCTCACCTCAGCCTTCCATTCGCCAGCCCCCATGAGATCCAGGAAATTGAGTGCTGTAGAGTTAAACTGGGTCATAAGGGGACTAGGTATTTACAGTGCTTAATACAGTGGAAGTTCTGTGTGAAACACTATCAAAATAAATTACTTTTATTTAATGTCCAGAGCTAGGTAAAGTTTCATCTGCTTCATTATCAGATGTGATGATCACTTTTTACTTTTAGGAAGTGACTGCATTTTCATGTTTGGTAATTGATTGTGCCTAGAAATAATTCAGTTCCATGTGAATTCATTATACAAACCACACTGTAAACAAATGAGCTCCTAAGACATATATGCATGGTATCACTATAGACAAGTACTGCATTGAACTCCTAGTGTGTGCCCATAGAAAGGAGTGAAGTACAGAGCACCTCAATGAATTACTTCAATGCATATGTCATTTATACACATATTTTTATAATTACTGAAAAATAGCAAGAATTGTCACTAAGCAATAATATCGTCATCACTTATTATATGGTTACATAAATCTAAGGATGCATGAGAAAAATCTTCTAACCTATACAGTCTGTGTGACATAAATACATGTGTATCTAGTATAAAAAAGCAATCCTATATGTTAGACAGTTGCATATTGATTTGCAAATGGGTGACTTTGACATCTTAATAAAATATAATCCGAAATGTGAGAAAGTGCTGGCTTTTAGCCAAAGATTGTGGCCTGCAAGACATAGTGAGTAAGAAAAGGTAGCTGATCTATGTAATTCACACCACCTTGACTCCCCTGGTTGTCTAGTTTTCAGAAAGGTCTGGGTTGGAAGGCTTCCTTGGGTGGCGTCCGAGCTCAAGCCAAAATTCACCGTCTACCAATATCACTTAAAAGGGTTGTTTTCATGCCAAATATTTGCTTTCTCCACGTCACGTTTTGGGACCTTTTTTTGCCAAAGTTGCTAGGCCCAGCGACACAAGTGAGGCTCTGATTTTATCAGAAATTTGGTAGCATTGGGTGGCAGGGTCTTTGAGGCTTCCCACAGATTCTGGAAGTATCCCTCACATACAGGAAGAAAATGAATGATGGTGGGCAAGGTTTGAGGTTTACAGGGTATTGTGGGAAAGAAAAGGAGACACTCATACGACCCCGCGGCCAAGTGTTCCTACCGAAAAGCTCTAAAAAAGTTCCCTAGACGTAAGCGTAATACTATGCGAGATTACTTTTCTCACAAGATCAAATCGGCCGACAATTCAGCCAAAGCATTATTTAACATTGTTCAATGTTTCACCAAACCAGCGGCTCTTGATAGTTCTGTGATTCCTTCCCCTACCCTTTGTGATGGCCTGTCGGACATCTTTCAGGATAAGATCCAATCAATCTACTCCACTTTCCTGTCCAACATGTCTTTGCTTGAGCAAAATCCATTTCGTGATTGTTTTGAAACCTGGTCTGAATTCCACCCTCTTCCCCTTGATGTGTCCCTCAAGAAACTGCTTAAATCTGGTTCTCTGGGTGACCCCTGCCCGGCTCAGTTCTTTAGATTGCTGGCCCCTTGTCTTTATGCCCCCCTGAACCAGATCTGGAACTCTTCTTTGAGTTCTGGTATATTCCCAGCGGCATGGAAACAAGCATTCCTATTGCCTATCCTCAGGAAGCCGGATGCAGACCCTGCAGAACATAAAAACTTTAGACCCATCCCTCTTCGGCCGGCACCAGCAAAAATTCTTGAGCAGGAAGTTCAGAGTACACTCTCTGAATCCCTGGAATCTAATAATCAATTCCATGATTCCCAATCAGGCTTTAGAGCAGGATACAGTACAGAGACCGCACTCCTGGAAGTTGCGGAGAGCATTCGCGAAACAACAGATCAGGGCAGCACTGCAATGCTGGTGATGCTCGATTTGTCCGCTGCTTTTGATACTGTGGCTCATCTGATTCTCCTGGACAGACTTAAACATCTGTGAGTACGGGGTACTGCTCTATCCTGGCTCCGGTCCTTGCTGAAGAACCGCTCACAACAAGTTTTCTTGCGCCCCTTTGCTTCCTCCCTGAAGCCTCTTGTATGTGGGGTTCCCCAGGGATCGGCACTGAGCTCTCTACTCTTCAATGTGTACCTCACCCTACTTGCGACCTTGGTTGAGACCCTTGGGGTGAAAGTGATCTCCTACGCTGATGACACCCAGCTGATGTTCTCTTTTGAAGAACAATCATAGGTTTCTTTTGTCAAATTTAGACAGTGCCTGAGCAACGTCTCAGCTTGGATGACTCAAAACTGCCTAAAGTTGAATTCAGAGAAAACTGAGGTGCTCTGTTAGACTTGGCACCATTGGCGTGGGTCTCCCTTCCATTTTTTGCTGTTGCCTCTTATGTTTTTGCTGGTTTTAGATGCTTTTGGGCACTGTGCCACTGCTGTTCAGTGCCACAGTGCAAGTGCTCCCTACTGTAAATTGTTGTACGGATTAGTGATTCCATGATTGGCTTGTTTGATTTACTTGTCAGACCCTAGTACAGTGCACCACGTGTGCCAAGGGCCTGTAAATCAAATGTTGCTGGTGGGCTTGCAGCACTGATTGTGCCACCCACAGAAGCAGCCTGTAACGTGTGACTCAGGCCTGCCATTGCAGAGCCTGTGGGCAGCCTGTGACTGCCATGATCGACTTGGCAAGTGCACCCACTTGCCAGTCCCTAAACCTTCCCTTATCTTCATATCAGACACCCCTAAGGTAGGCCCAAGGGCAGGGTGCATTGTAAGTATAAGGTAGGACATGCCCTGGTGTGTGTGGCATGTCCTAATAGTGAATTACAGCCATTTTCGTATTTCACTATTGCAAGGCTACCTGTTCCCCATAGGCCAGAATGGGCAGTTTGATTATAACATATTATAATCCTAACTGACCCAGGGAACATGGTAGAAAAACGAATTTAGTATGCCTGAACTCAGAATGATAAAATACATCTTTTAGTAAAGTTGGTTTTAACATTCTGTGTTTGAAAATACCACTTTTAGAAAGTAGGTATTTTCTTGCCTAACTGTCCAAGCCTGCCTCTGCTAGGTTGTGTATTGTGTGTCTGGCTTTGTGAGTGACAGGGGCTGGGGGATTCCAGGAGACAGGGTGAGTCAGCACAGAGCTGAATAGACCTTCCTGCATATAGAGTGGTGGGAGGAGTTGCACCTGGGTCTGAATAGGGCTCTGCCTGCCTTCCACAATGCTGGCTCCACCACCTGCCGGGCGGCTGATGACTCTGCCACTCACTCACAAAGGGAGAAGGTGTCTCCTGACAGAATGCACCCAGAACTGGTTTGGACCAGGAACAGGACCCTCTGCCTTCAGAGGACAAAGGATTTTTTACCATAAATACTGGGGCCCAGACCCCATGAAATTAGATCACTTCTGGGAAATCAAGAAACCTGTTGCCAAGGAGAAGAACCGGAGAAGCTGAAGGAGGAGTACTGCCCCTTTGCTGTTTTGCTGATTGGGGTTGGCCTGCAGTGGTTGCTTTCTGCCAAGGACAGGAGAAAAGACTTTGCTGTGCTTTATCATCTTGAGGAAGAGAATCTCCAAGGGCTTGAACTGAGCTTGCCGCCTGCCTGAAGTCACAGGGACACAACGACTTCACCCCTTCTGTTTGCCTGCATCTAGAACTGCAGTTTTAGCTGCTAACAGAAGGAAATTGCAACACCGACGCCGGCGAGCGACGCCGTAGCCTGCACCGAAGCCGTGGGCACCGCTCGTGAAGAGCACGACGCACCGCCCCGACTTGCACAGTAGGCCCGACGCCGCCAACGCCGTGCGACATCGACTCCGAAGCCGTCATCGAGGCCGCTGCCTGCACCGGAGCCGAGGACACCGCTCATGACGTTCACGACGCACCGTCCCGACTCGCACCGCAGTCCCGACTTCACCGACGCCAGGGCTTCATCACCGCGGAGCCGATCCTCGACGTGGGTGACCCCCGAATTCATCGACACCGCACCATCGAAAGGAACCGACGCCTCGCCGCCATCAGTGACATCACCTCCCCGACACAGTAAGGAACCGACGCCTCACCTCCCCTGCGCTGCAGTAAGGAACCGAGACATCACCTCCCCTGGGGTCATAAGGAACCGACGCCGCCGGCGCCAACGAAGCATCACCTCCCCGACGCCGTGCACCGTCTTTCTTTTCATCGAATTCCAGGTACTGTTCTTTGTGGGTCCACTCGACTCCGGGCCCGACGCCGCGCACCTCACGGTCGGCGCCGTACTTTGGGATTTCCTCCGGTCACGACGTCGTGATAACTCCAAGTGGAGTTATTTGTTGCTACAAGCTTTATTTGATTGACTATCCTATTTTTGAAGATAACGTGAACTGTCTCTATCATTTTAAGTCTATTTTTTGATTACAGTATTGTGGAATTTTGCTATTGGGTCTTGTGTTAAGTCTATATAAAGATTACTTATTTTTACATACAACCTGTGTGGTGTCCATCTGTAGTGTTTTCACTGTATTACTGTATGTGTTCACAAATGCTTTACACACTGCCTCTGAGATAAGCCTGTCTGCTCGTGCCAAGCTACCAGGGGGTGAACAGGGGTTATTTTAGGAGTGTATCCCCCTTATCCTGACTAGAAGCAAGGGTCCCTATTTGGACAAAGGTGGAAACCATTGCCAACTAGAGACCCCCAGTTCTAACATGCTCTTTTTAACCAACCGGTCCCACCTCCCTCCAAGCTTTGGTGGCCACCAGAACTGAACTCCCCTCCTGAGCCAGTCGAGTCGGCAAGGAATATGGGGTTTAAATTCGACAATGCTCTTTCTTTTTAAGACTCAGATTTATCAGGTGTCCTCCTCATGCTTTTGAAAACTACGAGCTTTGAGGAAATTCCTCTACTTTCTCCCGCTGGACTGCAGGAGGACTGTAGTCCATGCCTTGGTAACATCTCACCTGGACTACGCTAATAGTCTCTACTTAGGACTTCCAGCATCTGATCGGCAGATTACAAATTGTTCAGAACGCTGCGGCTAGATTAATCTGCAAGGTGCCTTTCTGTCATTCCATCTCTCCCCATCTGCGGAGTCTTCACTGGCTGCCCGTCAGTAGGAGAATTGAATTTAAGGCACTGACGATAGCATACAGAGCCACCAGGGGTCGGGGCCCGGCATACCTGAGACTCAGATTGCAAAGCTACCAACACAACCGGGTCCTGAGATCAAACCACATGAAATTGCTCACTACTCCCCGCTTTCGTAAGGCCAGGATAGACGGTAGAGCTTTTGCGGTTAGAACCGCGAAGTTCTGGAATGCTATGCCCCTTTATCTCCGTATGACGGAACCAGAATCAGCTTTCAGGAAAGCCTTCAAGACCTGGCTCTTCAACCGCGCTTAGTCTTCCGCTTGTGCCGTTGTGTGAATCTGTCGCCTAAGCACCGGGACACCTCCGTGGGAGGTAGCCGCGCGATCTAGAAATGTCAAAATAAATAAATAAAAGGTAGCAGGATCTATGCATGTGACACCACTCTGGATGCACCTGAAATTTCTGGGTTTGGTAGGTTTCCTTGGTTGACTGCTGAGCCTGTGGCCAAATTCCAAGCTATTCATATCACCAAACAGGTTTTTTTCATGCCAAAAACTTGATATCTCCTTTATTGTCTTCTTGTCCCATTCTGGGGCCTTTCCTGTCAATGGCACAAGGACCAGCTACACCAGATGGGCACTGTATTTATTATGAAAGTGTGGAAATACAGAATAGTCAAACATTTGTTATTATCAATTTGATTTATCTCCATTTGCAGATTCCAAATGAAAGTCAATGTGCAAGAAATTACACATTTTATAAAATGTCTTCTAAATAACTTGACAGTTTTGGTAACCCCAATTCAAATGTATAAAAATAACCACTATTCCCAAACTCAAATTCTTGTGCACATTTACAGAATACATAGGTTTTCTTCATACCCAATTTTCTATCATTCGATTTTACTGTATGAATTGCTACATGGTCGATACATTATGAAAAATCATTGCTAGCTGCAGCTCAGTTGTTGGGTTTGGATTTCATGTGTTTTTGGACAACATACAAACTCTCTATATATCTGCAAATGATTTAACAGACATAAGAATCTGTTGCTTTTGTAAATAGCCTACTAGAGCAAATAATTTAAGATATATACGTTGTCACCAATTGCTATTATTATCACTTATTTTCATTAGTTTTTATTTTAAGAATTAATTTATTTTTGAAAAAACGTGAACAATCTACTCAAATGACCCCTTGCTGAATTTAGAATGCCATCTATTTTTGGAAATAGATATCTTTAGAAAATTCACCCATAAGTTTCACACTGGTTTTCACTACAAATTTGAAGTAAGTCAAGAAGCTGCAGAAAAGAAGAAAAATGGACTACCAGCCAGAGAAATACATAAACAGTGGCAAGAAAATGGTTTTCTTTTACAACTCTCTTTGCTTCTGAAAGCTGGAAGAATGGTGATCTGAGCACTGCAAACCTTTTGTTGATGTCATTTTTAGAAAAAAAATATGCTTTCTTTAAAAACATTTTTCCAAAAAAAAAAAAAATGTTCCTATATTGTCTATTTTCTTGATTCCCTCCAGGGGAATGTGTAATCCCTGGGTAAATTTAGAATCCCTAAGAACAAAATGGTTTGGCCTGTATATATTTTTTGCAGAAAAAAGTTATGAAGTCTTAAGCGTAAACTGCCCCAAACATCCAAATAATGGCTCTGCAGCGGGTAAGAGGTGGGTGGGTTTGAGGCTTAGCAGCCATGCGGTTAAACAAATATCCAGAAATTAAAAGTATCAAGGCTCAAAGACTCAGTATTAGAATAAGTGTCCCTCACTGTTATTCTTCAAATTTATGTATGTGTCTAAGTCAGGTGAATTGTCCGTATTTATCTTTTAATCACTTAAGACCTGATTTATATGTTGGCAGTAAGGATACTCCATCACAACAGCATTGAAGTATCCTTCCCGCCAACATAATGGTTTAACCTCTAGATTTAAATGTGGACAGACCTTTAGTGTGACCATGCGGGGACTACTCTGTCTCTGCCATGGGTACACACCACAGATGGAGTAAGGGCCGTCGGAGGCAGACCTCTATGCCTGCCCACCTAATTTAGATGGGCGGACATACAGGTCAGTTTTCACTGCCCGTCACTGCCAGGAAAACCCTGCTAGTAAGGGGCAATGAAAACTGCTCAATGCTTCCTTCGACATTGGGAACAAACTCTCATGGCGAGGGAAGCATTTTATTTCCCCCCAAATTTCCATTTTAGGATTTTTTTTTTTTTAAATAAAAGAAATACGTTTGACAGACAGCTCTGTCATGTTGAAGGAGCCGTGCATCAAACTTGGAAAAGCATTAGCAAGAACTACTGTGATGGCAGCGCCTGTCAATGTTTTTGAAATGGTCACCAGCTTGGCAGTCATTTTTAAATTTGGCGGGTGGAGTACCCTCGACCTGGCAGATGTTAAGTCTTCCGCCAGGCCGATGGAGAATAATCCATCTGTCAAAACTGAAAGTGGACCCTTAATTTGTACTATTGTTCTTGAAATGTAAGTCTCAGTCAATATTTACAACTCCAGTCTCTCCCCTATACTTTAAAATTCAAATGATCTCAAATCTAGTTTGACACTCTTCCGGACAGGTTATTCTGAAAGAGTCAATTGTGTGAAAACAAGCCAAATGAACAATTTGATATTTTTATTTTTGTTATTATACGATATTACGTATCCACCAAGCTTCTTTAAGGTTTAGATAATAAGCATAGTTTTACTGATTCATTGTTTCCAAATATTTGATGCATTCATTAAAATCAAAATATCCACATAAATATAAACATATTTCTAGTGATGACTCCGTTATCAAACAATTGTAAAAATCCCAATGATCCACCTATTTGGTGAGTACACAGTACAGAATACATACCTATCATCAAGTTCTTCCGTGCAAGTTTTAAAATTGTTTGTTATGATGGCCCATGTTGGGTTTCTTCGATCCACCCACCCGCCAGTTGGACTATTTTGTCCAGACTGGACTACTCCAACTCACTTATGTTAGGCGCTAACAAGGCAGAAGTGACTCGTCTTCAGCGAGTTCAGAATGCAGCCGCCCGAGTCTTGTTGAGGCTCCCTAGAACTTATTCCGCGACGGGTGCATTGCGCCGTCTACATTGGTTACCCATGGCCAAAAGGATCGTATTCAAAGCACTATGCCTGACCTTTAAAATACTAAAGCTTTCATCCCCTGAGATTCTGGCTAATTTACTGATCCCCTATGTACCTACCCGTCAGCTACGCTCTGCTGAGCAATTTTTGGCTACGGTCCCTCGGGTCAAGCGTCTCAGAGCTGGGGGCCGGTCCTTCCGGTATTTAGCCTCTAAATTGTGGAACTCCCTCCCTATTCAGACCCGCCGCCTGGATTGCTTGCTATCCTTTCGTAAGGCCATCAAAACCTACCTGTTCCCCTTGGTTTAGTCTCTAGCTTCCCTCTGACACTGCTACCAGCGCCGGGACGCCTCTTCGCTGAGGCAGCTGTGCGCTATATAAGATTACCTAACATAACATAACTAACATGGCTGAAACAACACCATTATTAAAAATCATTGATTTGAATCTTTCTATGAAAAATAACAGCTTCAACATTTTGACCCCTTGGTTGATTTTCAGGGGGCTTTTTTTTTTTACAACACTTATCCAATGCTATACTTTGTGATAGTTGAAAACAAGACACCTTTTATTTATATCTCACCTGGGCTTACTCTGATATGAGGAGATGGAATATGATGGCTCTAGTGTGGAAAGGAAAATCTTAGTGGTGCCACTCAAATCTTACTCATGTTCTTAAATAGTACATTAGCAATGGGCCCCATCAATGGAGTTATATTTGTTTGTGACATTTGAGGGAAGAAACATGGACATTCAAATTACATTTTCTAAATCAAATCAGTGACATCACATAGAAATCCTACATTAGACTTGCAAACTAAAGACTATCTTGCTGATGAAAAGAAAATCAAAAAATTTCCCATTTCCAATGGGGGTTTTATTTCTTACATTTCGGTCCCCGTACAGTCCACAAATACATGTTTCCCTAACTAATGTTGCCCCTAACTAGTGATAACCCTGTCATGATCCCAACACATTTTTGTAGTGTAATTGTTTTGTAATGAGAGAAGTACTCATTAGATTTATTCAAAAGAAAGCAAAAACCCTGCCCGAGTACAATTCAAGTTTCTTACCTAGTTAGGTATGATTCTGCACCACGCAAAAACATTTGCACAATAGTGTAAAGGTGCGTGCTTGAGTTGTAAAAAGGTTTTCTACCCAAAGATAGCATTCTGGGACAAAATGTGATTCTAAGACATTCTTTTGATACTTTTCCCACTTTATATGTGTGCTGTACAGTCCGGCACACATGACTGGTTTGAAAAAATTGGAGCATAAATAAACGTTTTCTTCTACTGTGCACCTGTCTCAAGAAGGTATTGTAGTAACATTGTGCTGGGTTCGCATCCCATCCTCGTCGCCACGAAAGTATGTAGTAACGACAGGAAGCAGCAGCTGAAAGTGAGTTAATTTATTCACATAGTACGAAGATCCCACAGACAAACGTGGCGGTGCATGCAAGCGCCGCGCTGGTTTAGGTCAACTGTCGAAGAACAATACAACCGTCATAATATAACTGACATGAGTTGCGTGACTCGCGCGCCAACGGGCAGCGCGAGACAAATACCAATGGAGTGTCCGCGCGCCAAGAGTGCGCGTGGACAGAACACTACATATATATTTTTTTTTTAACAAAGCCCTGACTATAAATGTTATTAGATAGAACTTTGCATCAAAAACCATGAGTTGTTGTGTGGTAAAGACCATGTACCACACATAGGATGCCACCTTTATGTAAAATTAGGTAAAGCTGCTTTGTACTACTTTTTAGGGTTACTGCAAAAAAGGTTTTACACTTGAATGCCAAATCAACACTTTGCACCAGTTTGCATTACTTTTGGTGAATTTACAATGGTATAAATAAATCTGACCTATAAATTTCAAGGTGGTGTAGGAAAGTCATCCATTTTGCCTAGATCACCCTCATTTTTGACTGATACTGGTGGTTACTGATCGAATGGACAGGAAGGGGGCTGGGGAGATAAACTGGTTTGCAAAGGGAGAAGCACAGATAGCACAGTAACCAGGTCCACCCCGCTTCCTTGATCCCCAGCCAGATTGAAGCCCCTTTAATGAGATTAGAAGAGGAACTGGAAGGGGAGTGTAGGAAAAAGTTAGCCAGACCTGAACTCCAAGGAGAGATTTTCTCCAATTAGATTTTTGTTGAGATGAGCATTCTGGGACAGAAATATGCCACACTTCCCAGGAAGCGGTAATAACCGAGGGTGGCAACTAGAACCCATATGGTTGGGGTGCCCCGCCTTTTGCCAACCTAGAATATGGAATAAATATGGGAGAGCTGCAATGCACCGGAGATCCCTGCTTGGAAACATCTGGAGAAGAAGGACTGCTCTGCTGGATGCTTGGATTGCACAAGAGAGGTCTGCACTCATAGGGCCTGTACCTGTTGCACTCTCAAGGCTTCATAACAAGAGGACTTTGCCTGTCTTAAAAGATTTAGGAGTGGACTCCCTAATCAGCAACAGGAATACAAGTTTCGGAAGAAATCAACTGCATCATCTACAACAAGGAGAAGCCCAGTGGACCAGTTTCACCTGGACTTTACTTGGATCGACCAAGTACATTGTAGGAGCTGGAGTCCCAGACCACAAGAGTCAAATCAGAACTTCTGGACCCTTGGCTGGTGCTGTGGACTCTTTCTAACCCTAAAAGAACCTTTCAGAGGAAGATCTGAAAGGTTCGGGAAATTTTTGACACCTTTTGGTAAAAAGCTCCAGGAGAAGACTTGCATCGTTGCTGAGAGTTATGCAGACAAGGTTGAACCGTGTCTTGGCCCGATTGTCTCGGTTTGCTCCTCTGAAAACTCCAGAGCTCTTTGACATCGACAACGAAGACAAAGGCCTCCACGATTTCCGAGGCATCACACTGCAGCAGGCCGCTGCCCTCGAACTGAAATCTGGATCGAAGAACCCGATCGCTAGTCAGTCAGAAAAAAAAGCTCAAAAAAAGTGGCTACACAGAAGGTAAAATCTTGACCTGGCCCTACCCCTCATCGTGGCCGACTCACTCTCCATTGTGGTTAGCCTGAAACTTTAACTTTGTCCCAGTCCACCATGACCAGATAGCCGCAGTTGATGCTTTTCACGTTTAGGAGCTAGAAAGCAAATTTTTTTATTTAAACTTTAATAGTTCATATCTCCGGTTCCCTGGATTTATGGCATTTTGTTGTCATTTTAAAGATAAAAATCTCTGTTTTTAGAAATTGGTGTTGGATTTATATTTTGTTTTGTGTTTTACTTATTTACTGTTTTGGTGATAATAAATGCTTTACACGCCTGTCTTCTAAGTTAAGCCTGACTGCTCATCTGCCAAGCAACCAAGGGTTGAGAAAGAATTAATTTATTGGGAGTTGACTGGACCTTATTTGTGATTGTGGTGTTATTACTAACTGTAGGTACCTACCTGCACCTACTGATAAATCACCTAATAACAGTTGCCCATCATCATTGCTATACACCTTGAGAGTTGTGTGGCCTCATGGGAAATGTAGTTTCTGATTTTTCATTCAGTCACGTATGCATAGTGTGTCCTCCATAGACATGAAGCCTTTTGCCAAGTGGCACCAAGGTTCCAGGTGCATCATCAGCATTTCCTATCTCGGAATGATTGTAGCACTTGTAAGTTCAGAATTTCACACTTGGCAGGCCCTTGAGCACTGGAAGTGAGTCTTACCGCAGATCATGAAAGCATCCTCAAATAAGGGCTCCTAACTTGTGGTCGAGCTCCTGGTTTGCCTGGATTCTTGGAATAAAATTAATTTAAAAAATGTGGAGCATTAATATTGCATCACTAACAAATCAACAGAGATTAGATTAAAAGTGTGACCTATGACTTGCATATGTCATGACTCACCCTCTGCAAGTGAAGACTCTGAGATATGCTTGGCATTCTATTAGGAATACAAACATTACAGTTGAAACATCATTCAGAACATCATTTACAAACCTAAAAGCATGGCCTTTGACCTGGCCTCATGTCATACCTACCACTAGAAAGTAATCGAATGTGTTTATGCCTTTTAACTATGTACAGTGACTATGAAAACAACCTACACGAGTCAAAAAGCCTGGCCTAAAACAGGTTTCAAATCTCACCCACTGCAGACCTTATGCCAGATGAACTTCACCATCCAACCATTATTCTTAACATTAACAATCTTTCCAGTAGGCACCATTATACATCATCTTGTAGAAAACAAAATCAGCTGCATGCACGGCTGTGCAAAGTGACCATGGCTGTCAGATTCACATTCACAAGCCTGAAGGTCTGGCCTGCTACTGGAACTAACACCTCATCCACCAAAAGAGAACAGTGAGGGGTGTGTACAGCATTTGGTCATGTGGTGGAGTCAATGTACCTCACACAGGACACCCTGTTATACAAGATAGCATTACTTTTTAGGATTTCTGCAAAGCAGGTTTTACACTGGAAAGTAAATGCCAAATTAACGCTTTGCACCAGTTTGCATTACTTTTGGTGAATTTACACTGGTGTTAATAAATCTGGCCTAGAGTCTTCAAATGGCCATCATCCTAACTATACCATTGTGTGGCCTCAAGGGAAATGCTGTTTCTGATTTTGTATTCAGGTACCTATGGATAATGTGTCCTCCATTGACGTGAACATCAGCATCCAACTACTACCATTAAGACTGCAAGTCTGGAATGCCACCAGCCCCTGTTGGTTTCATATTGTGTATGCTTATCCATTCAAATAATTCTTGAATTTCTGACACAGGTCAACACACTCATTGCCGTTTCACTGTCCTTTTGCAAAGACACACTCAACCCACCACGGTCGGCCAAACCCTGTTGAGTGTGGCCTTTGTACAGACACGATAGCTTAGGTTGGAGGAGTGCTTCATAGTCCTTCTGGCACAGAAGTCTACTCGTTCTCAGTGCACGCCTTAAGGGGGCCTCTCTCGGCTGTAATGTGGGGGCACTAACCGAGGCAATTTTAGATGCTAAAGCAGCTTCAATGCAGGTGGGAAGACATCTTGTAACATTAATGGAACTAAATCACCCTTCGGTCTTTTGGTAGCCTGCTATTAAAACAGAAAAACATTCATTCAAAAAGTTATTTATATCTATACAAAGTGTTGATTTCAAACATTTTCTTTTTCAGTACCATTCAGTGTCTTTTGTATAACGTATATTAAGAGTACCTCTTGTGGAAATACTACTAGAATCAAACCTTCTGGCTAAACTACGTAGATTGGTAATTGGCATCATGATATTATGCAAATCATGTGGAATGATGAAGTGAGAATGTTTTAAATTCAATTGTTCAAGGGCATTACAGAGTATCATGATTGATGCATACAAAGTTCCTATGTTCTCCTAACATTTTCTTTTTACCGATATATTCTGTCAAAACGATTCCGTGGAGTGTTCCAAAGAAATTAAATTGATCCAGCCAGCAAAAGAGGGGACATTTGAATAATGCCCTTCTATCCAAGCAGGACCGGGATGTCTTTCGAATGAATTATGTTATCTTGAGGGACACACTGAAGACATTCTCTTGATTTAGCTAATGAACAGACACACTTTGTTGCCACTTGTACCAACTGGCACATTACATTGATTTAAACGTTGCATCTAGAGTATCCATAAAACACGACGATAACTTTCAATAAATTCAAATGCAATATTTCTTTACCTGTGATAGAGAAATTGTGCAGGATACATTGAGGTGACATTTCTGTTATTATAGATAAATCATAGAAATGGTAATAGACGAGATGCAGTAAATGTCACAGTGGGTGGGCACATCTGAAACAATTCCTTCGTGTAAACAACAATAAATGTTATCAAACGATCCTTGTTCTTTCATTAGATGTTCTAATGTGAGCTTCTGATGATACTACTGGTGTCTCTTACATTTGCGTACCCACAAGGCCAGACTCACCTATAAGATCTAAGTCACTGGTTCTCACATATTATTGTTCTACCTGCAACTTTTAAATGTTTTATATATGTGGTTCTAGAATCAAACTCATCCCACTATGCCCCTCATTACAAAGGGCCTCGTAATTCCAATGGAGCCATTATTACAGTTAGCAGTCATATCAGAATTAAAACATTTACTGGAATGCACATATTTCTTTACTTCCACACAGAGATTTTGGCTGCTGAAAAGCAGCAGAACTCTCCATGCGAAAGTCCAGGGAAAATGAGAAATTACCAGGGGAATCGGATCCAGAATTACAAGTTCTCCTGTAATTCCTCTTTCTGAGGGGACCTTCAGGGTCCAACTATTAATGGGCAGGATTTCAGCCATGGAGTTACTGGTCACTGGATATCGGTAACTCCAGGGGTGTGGAGTTACCGATATCTCGGTCACTTTTTCTTGGCCACCCGTGATGGGGGCCTGGTCTGCACCCAGACTTACTCTGCCTGAGGTATACCTAATGGGTCCTGCGCTGGGGCGTAACAAACACCCCCGCAGCCCCCGCGGTGCGGGGGGCCCCCAGTGTCCAGTACATGAAGGGGGCCCCCTCAGCTCATCTGCAGAGAGCTGTGAGAGAGGCAGGCTCTAAAGCAGCAGCTGCAGTGTGCAGCCTGCTCTGAGCTCCTCACGCTGCTGACCCAGGACTGAAGAGAAACAAAGTAACAACTTACATTGTTTCTCTTCAGTCAGAGCCCCAAGCCAGGCCCGGAATAAGGATGGGGGTGGGGGCCCCAGAGAGAGCATTCATCACAGGGCACTGCCTCTGAGAGGGGAGGAGGCAGCACAGAGCTGACAGGGCCAGGAGAAGGTTTACAGCTCCAGGAACAGGAGTCTGCTGGGACGCATTGGAAGGTAAGCAAGCATTGGAAATGCAATAGGCTTCGCATTTGTTTGAGTTGGAGCGTCTCCCTGAATGGCACGGAGTGTTTCCTCAGTGGCCTGCAGTGTCCCCGATCCTGACAGTGAACATGGAAACGTTCCCAGGTCTCCACAGAAGAGATTAAAAAAAATGGCTCAAGAATGTTTGAAAATGGATGTACGTGTAGAAAATGACAGAGAGTACTTTTTTTAATAGTTCAATATAGCGCAAGCTCGCCCCCAAGGTATTGGAGCGCTTTACTGAGGACCAGTTACATTACACAAGGCCACACTTATTTTTTAAGCATGGGGATATTAAGTGATTTGCCCAGAATCACAGGATGTTGAACCAACGCTGAGACTTGAGCATGATCCCCCAGTTCCAAAGCCAGCATCTCTGGCTGTTATGCCACATTTCATTTGTATCAGTGGTCTTCCCAAATGCAAAGGTAGGGAGAACATGTCTGTGGTTGTTGCACATTTTTGAGCGACATTTGAGACCAAGTGCAAAACTATCTGGAGCCTTCAGCAAAATTCTATTTAATTTTTTTTGCTCCCTCCTTGGAACAAATTGGTAATATTTGATGCTTTTGGTGTCAATTTGGCACTGTCTGGTGCTGGCACCCTAGGCACCTGCCTAGTATTATTGACTCGCTTTATCATCAGCCCTTTATTTACTTTTAGACTCTGGCCATGGGCGCACGTATCAATGGTGCAGCATGTGCAGTGGCATGTGGGGCCTAGGAATGGGAGGGGCACACTGACTGTAGCTGTCTTTCACTACCCAACCAGGAGCCAGGGGGCCATTTTCACCTCCTTAAATGAGGGCGCGTGAGGCTCGTGCTACGCCACTGACTCCAGCTTAACTGAAAACTCACATTTTAGGGGCCTCCGGAGTACTATAGAGTTGGGGAAAGTCATTCACAGGTTCCACAGCACAGAACCTTCATCTTCTTTTTTTTTTTTTTAAATACATTTTAGGTATACAGTTTCCCCCCATGCTGTGCACTTTTTATTTTATGTTTGTTTTCCTATGAATTCTATTTCTTGTTAGTCACATTGGTAATATTTTTTATTGAAGAATCCAATAAAGAGCATGTTATAAATTGGTACTTAAAGTCTAATGAAGCATAGAATGAGCCCCCAGAACAGCAACGAAATGCCAAAAATAATAGAGATATATTCAGGGAAATAAATGGGACTGGAGTATAGCAAACTATCACCAGAGTCATATGGGAGAGAGTAGGACACACATAAGAAGGGAAGGACATTGTGGGTCGGAAGGGGAGAATCCATGTAAGATGTCATATCTAATAAGCATTGGCAAAGCCAATAGGTCTGATGTTTGTTGCAGAACTATTGGCTGTGCCAAAATATGTTTCTTTTGCTGTAGTTTATTATGACTTTATTGTTCCAAGATGGCTAATGGAGGCTGAGA
Organism: Calotriton arnoldi; assembly: GCA_963921515.1. NCBI lineage: Eukaryota > Metazoa > Chordata > Amphibia > Caudata > Salamandridae > Calotriton > Calotriton arnoldi. The sequence continues at coordinate 1,600,565 of CAWUFW010003256.1, forward strand.
GAAGAAAGACATGAAGAAATCATTGAAATAATACAGGGTGTAAATACAGTGGGTGGACAGTGGTATATGAGAGACATTGAAACACTACAGGGTGTAAATACAGCGGGTGGACAGTTGTGTATGAGAGACAATGAAATACTACAGGGTGTAAATACAGTAGGTGGACAGCGGTGTATGACAGACAATGAAATACTACAGGGTGTAAATACAGTAGGTGGACAGTGGTGTATGAGAGACAATGAAATACTACATGGTGTAAATACAGTGGGTGGACAGTTGTGTATGAGAGACAATGAAATACTACAGGGTGTAAATACAGTAGGTGGACAGCGGTGTATGAGAGACAATGAAATACTACAGGGTGTAAATACAGTGGGTGGCAGCGGTATATGAGAGACAATGAACTACTACAGGGTGTAAATACAGTAGGTGGACAGCGGTGTATGAGAGACAATGAAATACTACAGGGTGTAAATACAGTAGGTGGACAGCGGTGTATGAGAGACAATGAAATACTACAGGGTGTAAATACAGTAGGTGGACAGCGATGTATGAGAGACAATGAAATACTACAGGGTGTAAATACAGTAGGTGGACAGCGGTGTATGAGAGACATTGAAACACTACAGGGTGTAAATACAGTGGGTGGACAGTGGTGTATGAGAGACAATGAAATACTACAGGGTGTAAATACAGTAGGTGGACAGCAGTGTATGAGAGACAATGAAATACTACAGGGTCTAAATACAGCAGGTGGACAGCGGTGTATGAGAGACCATGAAATACTACAGGGTGTAATTACAGTAGGTGGACAGCGGTGTATGAGAGACAATGAAATACTACAGGGTGTAAATAAATAGGTGGACAGCGGTGTATAAGAGACATTGAAACACTACAGGGTGTAAATACAGCGGGTGGACAGTGGTGTATGAGAGACAATGAAATACGAAAGGGTGTAAATACAGTGGGTGGACAGTGGTGAATAAGAGAATGAAATACAGGGTGTAAATACAGTGGGTGGACAGTGGTATATGAGAGACAATGAAATACGAAAGGGTGTAAACACAGTAGGTGGACAGTGGTGTATGAGAGACAATGAAATACGAAAGGGTGTAAATACAGTGGGTGGACAGTGGTGAATAAGAGAATGAAATACAGGGTGTAAATACAGTGGGTGGACAGTGGTTTATGAGAGACAATGAAATACTAAAGGGTGTAAATACAGTGGGTGGACAGTGGTGTATGAGAGACAATGAAATACAGGGTGTAAATACTGTGGGTGGACAGTGGTGAATAAGAGAATGAAATACAGGGTGTAAATACTGTAGGTGGACAGTGGTGTATGAGAGACAATGAAATACTAAAGGGTGTAAATACAGTAGGTGGACAGTGGTGTATGAGAGACATGAAATACTAAAGGGTGTAAATACAGTAGGTGGACAGTGGTGTATGAGAGACAATGAAATAAGAAAGGGTGTAAATACAGTGGGTGGACAGTGGTGTATGAGAGACAATGAAATACGAAAGGGTGTAAATACAGTGGGTGGACAGTGGTGAATAAGAGAATGAAATACAGGGTGTAAATACTGTAGGTGGACAGTGGTGTATGAGAGACAATGAAATACAGGGTGTAAATACTGTAGTTGGACAGTGTTGTATGAGAGACAATGAAATACTACAGGGTGTAAATACAGTAGGTGGACAGTGGTGTTTGAGAGACAATGAAATACTACAGGGTGTAAATACAGTGGGTGGACAGTGGTGTATGAGAGACAATGAAATACAGGGTGTAAATACAGTGGGTGGACAGTGGTGAATAAGAGACAATGAAATACTACAGGGTGTAAATACAGTGGGTGGACAGTGGTGAATAAGAGAATGAAATACAGGGTGTAAATACAGTGGGTGGACAGTGGTATATGAGAGACAATTAAATACTAAAGGGTGTAAATACAGTAGGTGGACAGTGGTGTATGAGAGACAATGAAATACTAAAGGGTGTAAATACAGTGGGTGGACAGTGGTGTATGAGAGACAATGAAATACAGGGTGTAAATACTGTAGGTGGACAGTGGTGTATGAGAGACATGAAATACTAAAGGGTGTAAATACAGTGGGTATACAGTGGTGAATAAGAGACAATGAAATACAGGGTGTAAATACTGTAGGTGGACAGTGGTGAATAAGAGACAATGAAATACTAAAGGGTGTAAATACAGTGGGTGGACAGCGGTGTATGAGAGAATGAAATACGAAAGGGTGTAAATACAGTGGGTGGACAGTGGTGAATAAGAGACAATGAAATACTAAAGGGTGTAAATACAGTGGGTGGACAGTGGTGAATAAGAGACAATGAAATACAGGGTGTAAATACTGTAGGTGGACAGTGGTGTATGAGAGACATGAAATACTACAGGGTGTAAATACAGTGGGTGGACAGTGGTGTATGAGAGACAATGAAATACAGGGTGTAAATACTGTAGGTGGACAGTGGTGTATGAGAGACATGAAATACTACAGGGTGTAAATACAGTGGGTGGACAGCGGTGTATGAGAGACAATGAAATACAGGGTGTAAATACAGTGGGTGGACAGCGGTGTATGAGAGACAATGAAATACAGGGTATAAATACAGTAGGTGGACAGTGGTGAATGAGAGACAATGAAATACTACAGGGCGTAAATAAGGTTGCATGACATAGACCATGAATTAACACAGGGCAGGGAGTAAACACAGTGGGCTCTGAAGTCGTGACCTTCAGCTGTCCTGCAGAGAACTGTACGCCAGTGCCCCATAGCCAATTACAGACCCCGCATCACGCATATAGGTCAAGCTATTTTTATTCTCTAAAATTTCTTCCCATACTTTCATAAATAAGTAACCATTCCAGGATGGTTGATATGCATTTGACCTGTAGAAGGGTACAGGGGACATATGGGTGTCCTTGTGTACTGTGGGAAGGGCTGTGACGAGAGTGGGTGGACTGTTAGAGACAAACAAGGAAGCCGTTCTTATCTTGTTCTCTCTTTTCCATAGTGCCTGCGACATGCCTTTGTGTAGAAAAAACTTTCACTAGGTAAAGAGGGGAGCGTGTCACGGTCACTAGTGAGATTCTACAGAGCTGCCCCATTTCAACACCAGCAATGTTCTATGATTGTGTACTTAATAAATAAAATAACATGACATAATGTTGGCCCTGCCATAATGGTGGTACATATCGGCCCAATGTGCTCACCCATGGTATAATGGTGCCCAAACCGGGTAAAATGCGGGCCCTGGCATAATAGTGGTAATTCCTGTCTCATTGCGTGGTGGTGCACAGCCCTCATGCTAGCTTCGGCATAATGGTGGTAATTCTTGGCATAAGATTGGTGCATATGACATGCAATTATGACACATAGATATTCAAGGCAGAATCTATCCATGTGTTGCAGTGGTTCATGACAATAATTGAACTTTTTCACAAAAAAGATAACTTCTTGATTTAGGGAATTTAAATTAGTTTTTCAAGAATGCAAAGCTAGTATTTAATAGCAAAACGTGTCTGCTTTCATAAACCGACAAGCTGATGTTTTGAAGACAAATGACTGAATTTATTTAAAGCTGAAATTTGAGCGGTTAAAGGGCCCACTTGGGTAGGCCAACCCCGAACACTCCTCTTTCACTTTGGTGTGCTTGCTGTACTCACTTGCTCCTTCAACTTGGATCTCAGCTTTTCGTTTCACCACTTTTAGGATCCATCAGCCGCCACTGGTGCATGCGCAGCAGGCCCCTGACCTGAGAGCTCATGACTGAATCCGGAGCGTGGGGGGCCCCCTCCATGTTCTTTGCAGGGGGGCCCCCTCAAGTTTCGTTACGCCACTGGTCCTGCAAGCTATTTCCACCATTCTTTTATTTTGCAATGCAGCATAGTGGGCTCATTGCTCAGCCAAGACACCTCCTCTAGAGAAAGAAACAGCAATTAATACCCTCTTTAGTGGGCATTAACTGCTTTTAGCTTCCCTGTCCTTCAATTATGGCCATTAATGTGCAATGAATTAAGGCACGCACACATGAGAAATGCCAGCATGTGAGCACCATGGGTGTTAGGATCCCTCCTCTTAATCTCATACATCACACATACACAAATAGGAAAGATGTCTTCGCCTGTTTTATATCAGGGCTTTACACTCAGAATACAGGTGCAAATCAGAGGTTAGTTTCTCTGACGTTTATCTTGTTGATTAGCTCTTTGCATTCCATACAGAATGCTATCTCGATATTAACGATTCTCTGAGGCACAGCATTGCTCCTTGCTTTTTCACGTTTGACCTTGTTAGCTTTCTTGTGTTGTGATAGGCAGGCTGGTAAGGGTTTTGGTAGGTAGGCTGGTAAGGGTTTTAAACATACAAGATATCAAAGGGCAGTGATAAACACAATTTCATGTGATGCGATTGACGCCATTTAGGGGTCACCAGGGGTCGCAGCTGCAACCCTGGCTTGCCTCTTGCGACTCCTGGCCTCAGAGGTAGCTAAGAACCAGATCCATAAAACAAGAGGGAAGATTTACTAAGATTTTGCGCTGTGTTTGCATCACAAAAGCGATGCAAATCGGTGCAAAATCTTTTTTTCCAAATTTAATTTCCAGCAATAAACTTGTTTAGCGCTGGAAATAACGGAAAATTAATGCGAACAGTGCACAGTGCTGCTTTGCATTACTTAACGCCATGGGGTTTTACCAAGGGTGTGCATGCAACCACCCAAGGTTTCTCACGCTAAACCCAATTTACTAAATAAAGTAGATTGGGTTTAGCGTGAGAAAACTTTTCAAGTAGGAGCAAGGAAGGAGAAATGCTTTCATTTCTCCTTCCTTTTCGGACTTTGCAAGTGTGCTGCACTTCGCAGCACACATACAAAGTGGGAAAATGTTTAAAGAGAGTCTGTCCATAGAATTTTGTACTGGAAGGGTTCCTTCCAGTACAAAACCTATGATACACTCACGGAGACACCCTTGCACCATGGCACAAAGGTGTCTCCATGGCGCACATCAGCTGATTTCAGTGCTGGCACTAGTGAGAGGGGAGGAGTGTGCGTTATTTTAGTAAATAGGGTGCTCTCCTCCTTCCTCCTTTTCACGTAGCGCAGCGCAGCATTTGCGGCTGCTGCAGTGTGCTACGTGAAAAAATAGTAAATCTGCCCCAAGATGTCTTGCATTATGAACATGAGGCTGCAACCTCTTTGTTTTCTGCTCATATTTTATTACAGTAATAATCAATAATCGTCTATCATTAACTATTGGTGTAATGAAGCAGCAGGAACTGGAATGGGACCTTTACTGGCGGCGTAGGTAAGTAACATAAAAAGTAAAATAAAAAGCTCTTAAATGTCTTAAATGCTCTTAAATGTCTTAAATGTCCGTAGGCGCCGGGAAACCTCCGGGTAGCTGTGCGCCATATAAATTTAATAATAATAATAATAATAATAATAATAATAATAATGTATGTTGTTTGCGTACATGTGGGTGAAAGTGAGTTTATGTGAGCGTGTATCTGCATGACCATGTATATTTGTGTGTTATATTGTCTGTGTGTGAGTCAAAGTGAGTGAGTGAAGAAGTTTAAATGAGTCAGAATAGGAGCGAGTGAGACTGCAAATCAGTGAGACAGGGTAAGAGTGAGTACAAGAGACTGCATGAAAAGGAAAGAGAGCAAGTGACTGCCAAAGATTGAGCAAAGGTGAATGGGAGTCATAATAACAATAAGTGAATGCAAGTGAGAATGAGTGAGAATGTGCAACTATGCTCATAATTCTGCTGTTGGAACTGGCATGCACCTTGGCTTATAGGGGCACCCATGTAAAATACTGGCACTGGAGGCAATAATTGTACATGGGATACTCACAGCAAAATTGGAGCTGAAACAATGGAGGTACATTTTGGAATGGGGTACCCATTCAAAATGCTGGGGCTAGCTCATTGGAGGAAATTCTTGGCATAAGGGAGGATTACTGTGGCATATGTTGAGCATCCATTACAAAATGCTAACCCTGATGTACTAGATGTTAATATTGATATAAGAGTCAGCTACAGGAAACAGCCACTACAACGCGGCTGTTTCCATGCATACCCTTAACCAAGCATGAGTTACAACGCGTGCGTGGGTACCGCGCATACGTTTACAACGAATTAAGTTGTAAAGGTATGTATGGTAAATGTATCTGTGTGACGGGTAAACACCGTTACCACACATAGCCTTTATCACGCATGCCTTTACAATGAGATACGTAGTAATGGCATGTGTGTTAAAGGTATGTGTGAAGTAAGGGTGGTGGAGGCTATCAGCGTCATTCGATAAAATGGAAAGACCCTTTCGCTTCCTCTTTACAACGTGCACCGCGCCTCTGCAGAGCTTAAAGAAGAGACATCGTGGAGAGGTAAGGGGGATTTTAAATACAATTAATAGTTTTAATTAAGGGCTGGGGAGGGGGTTGGGTCACGCAGGGGGCTGTTTCTAGGGTTCGGGGCAGTGCAGAGGTATTTGTTAGAAGGGTTAGGGGGTGGCGGAATCTGGCGAGAGTCAATGTTTGGGTATCAGGGGAGGGGTATTTGTCAGGAGGGTTTGGGGGTGGGGGAATTGCGCAGGGGTCCATTTTTAGGGTTTAGGGCAGGAGAGGGGTATTTCTTAGAAGGATTGTGGGACAGAGGGGGGTTGCGCAGGGGTACAGGGGAGTTGTATTTTTTTTTAAAAAGGATCTGGGGGCTGGAGGCGGCAAGGGACCAGTTATGGGACTTGGGGCAGGGGTCTGAGATAACCTTTACCATGAATATGCCCTTACCATATATGGTTTTATAACAATGCGTGGTAAAGGCATATTTGTGGTAAAAGTGATGCGTGGTAATGGCATTCGCGTTGTAACGCATGCGTGGTAAAGACATGCAATGCAACGGAATGCGTTGTAACATCACACAACCGTCAGCTACAGTGCGTGAGTGACAGAATTGGCAAAAATCTGGCACATGGTAAGCAATGTTTGGGCAAAAGTGGCACCCTTGACAACATGCTGGCCCTTGCAAAGGAGGCAATTTCTGACATACAGGCACATTCATAGGACATTTTAAAAACAAAATGGGGACAACTCATGGGTGAGTCAGGTTTCATTAGCTTGCCACACTGTGAAAGTACTTGAATATTTAATCAATGCCTTTTCATGGCTTTTTAACAAATTTGTGTTAACATTATGGTTTATTACTATTATTATTGTTGTTATTATGCACTGCTACAGCCCATGCTAGAAGCTGTCAGACTCATATACTTCACTCACTAGCTACAATTCAGGTAAATGTTCCCTTGACATATCATGTCACCACTTTAATATAGATGGCATCTAAAATATAAATGTCTGTGTTGTGTTGGTACTCTAATCATGCAGGTATTATCTTAGTTGATATGTTATCACGGTTAAGGTCATGTGACATCACTTTCTGGGAAGATTCCATATCAAAGGTCATATGATGTCACTTTCTGTGATGTCATTAAGGGCAAAGGGTGTATGATGTCACTTCTGCTACCCCTGGCATTTTGCTGAAATCCACGTGTGATTCACCATAAATTTTAGGCTTTAAAACTGTGATTTCAGCTCATCAGGAAGATATATCTTTTCTTTTTGTGCTAAATGTGAACTTTATGCCGATCTGTTCCTTAGAAAAATGCATTCATAAGCTTTTAAAGCCAGTACTGGACTTTTCGGTTGAACTCTACATTAATAGGTCAAAGACAACTCCAAGAAAATAATCAGCACAGACCACCTAATTTTTACAACACTCTAGTAGCCACTCATGTCCAGAGTCATGGTTGTGAAAATCCTATATTTATTTTTTCTTTGATGCATTATTTTAGTAGTTTCAGCTCAGGCGAGTAAATCAGTGATTAACGACTCACAGGAGTGTGGTCGAGGATGACGGACTCATCTGCATAGGATTGAGCAAAGAGATACATTGAAGTTCTAGGGAATGTTCTGCTCCTTTTTTTTTTACTTCCCTCACACCATAAGACTAAGATATGGACCAAAACACACCACAGAATAATATCTGTCATATCACTACTCACCAGCCTGCCACCATTGTTTTGTTCCCCTTTATTTCCCACACCCCAACATCTTCTTATTTCACCCAATTCTTCCTTCTAATAACGTAATGTAACTCACTGTAACATACTGCACGTTGCTGCTTTGTGTCTGAATTCACATTAATGTAGAAATCCTGCGTTCCAGGAAACTCCCTTTTGCGACAGTCCAATACAAAGTATACAGGGCAAGTAGATCCGAATCAAGCCCTGTCCTGTGCGGAAAGGCAGACTGTAAGGGGAATAATAAAAGAAAAGCATGGCGAGACAGTAGACCCAAAACTAGAAGTTTTGTTTTTCTTCCTGTATGAGGAAAGGCCTATGAACGATGTTTAACTAGTTTGTTTTCATCTTACAGCAAGAACAATACCTGAGCAATGATCCTGTCTGTCAACCATAGACCATGCAAGTCTCTGAACAGCACCATAAAGTGCATGTTCTAAGAAAAGCAACTCTTATTTTACCAATCATCAGCCTTGCGCTAAAAAAAAGTATTTTTTCACAAAGTGGCTCAGACATGCCAAATTATATTTATTCATAATAAAGAGATCCCTAGGCCATCATTTGTATCTCCTGTCTGATTGTGAGCCAAAGTGTAAGGGCAGCTGCGCTCAGTGTGAGAAGTGAGTGCCCTGGAGTGAAACCGGGTCCTCACCCTTGGAGCAACCACCACAGAGCCTCAATGAAGCACAGCACTTAGAACAGGAGCACATCTGTGCCGACCGAGATCTCCTGCAACAGATGCATAATACCAGGCAAGCCCAACAAGCAGGGGCACTGAACAAAATAGTGGAAACATTTTTAGGTGGCCTCATAAAGACATTGGTTGTAACACAACATTTGTTTAACTGCATGAAGAGGAGGACACTATGGGACTCTGTACTTCATTTGGATCAGTCACGACAATAGCGTCGTGACCTACATTGCAATCTGCACTCCAGAGCGCTTCACATTTCATTGCTATCTGTAAATTCCTTCAGGTTCTACAAATAACAGCATTTAAGAAGGCATCAGATGGTTAACTTTAAAAAATACAGCTTCAAGTTTATACCAGAGGAAGTCCACAGGATACACTTTTATAGGATGAAGGAATCTTTGGACACATGGCGTTTCCCCACACAATACACCAAAGACTGCGTAATTGATATTTTATTCCTGGGGCAAAGCATCTCTTCAACGAAGAGGAAATTTTATGATACTCCTGCCTTCAGTGTTTCAAATGTGGTGAAAGAGGTAGCTTGCCTGTGTAGGCACAGAACGCGTACCTCAAGAATGAATGGATGTGGAAGCGCAATCAGGAATGATGAGTAGATGTATGACCACCAAACCTCGTTTTCTTGAGATTAAAATAAATAACAGGAGAGGTCTGCAAGAGCAAGTCTTTGTATGTGCTATATGCAGACTTCCAAGTAAACAAATGCTTAGGGGCATTTTCATGTTTTCTCTTTACCATTAGTATGCATGCAAGGAGATATCTTATTCAGATATAATAACTGTTGGACTTGGCCTCTCTGCCGGGTCATCCCCAAACTTTTTGCCTTCACTCTCCTGTTTTCTGAACCCATTTTTGTTTACTTTTAGGACTTTGCACACTAACCAGTGCTAAAGTGCTCTCTCTCCTAAACATGGTGAAATTGGCTTACACCCATTTAATTTACTTGTAAGTCACTAAGAACATGGTACTACATGTACCCAGCGGCTGTAAATTAAATACTAGTGGGCCTGCAGCACTGATTGTGCCACCCACTCAAGTAGCCTTTTAAACCTGTCTCAGGCCTGCAATCACAGCATCTGTTTGCAGTTTAAAAACTGTTGTTTCGACATGGCAAAATAAACCTTTTGCCAGGCCTAACCCTTCCATTTTAATACATATAAATCCCTAGGGTAGGCCCTAAATAGCCCACAGAGCGAAGTGCATTGTATTACAAAAATTTGGGCATGCATTTTTAAGTTTTACATCTCCTGGTAGAGAAAACTCTCAAATCCGTTTTTCACTATTGCAAGGCCTACCTCTTCTATTGGATAACATTGTGTTTCCTTATTACATTTAATAAGTGATAACTTGGGACCAAGCAGAACAGTCATGTTTGAAGTAGAGGAATTGTAATTTAAATCCCTGTTTGACAATTCTGAAAATGCCACTTTTAGAAAATTGGCATTTTCTCATCCTAACAATTTTGTGTCTGCAGCCTGTTCCTGGGTCACACGACTATATGTGTAGTTATCAGTGGGCCTTTGTGAAGGACTCCCAAACAGTATCACAATAGAGGGTCTGGGTGTTGGCAGGATGGGCCAACCTGGGTTATTGAGAGGGTGGAGCTGTCACCTACCACACTTGTAATTCAAAGGCACTAGCCCAGCACAAACACAAAGGACTTTACACTAGCCAATTGTGCTCCCAAACAGTCTGGGAACAGGGCAGGGAGGCAGGAGATTCCAGACACCTCTTTAACTGGAAACCCCAGAAGCTTCTTCCACCTCAAAGTGGGCACCAGGTATAAACATTAGATCCTCAGACCCACTCTTCAGCTCCCTTCTGGACCTGTGGAAGACTCAGAAGAAGGAATGCTCTGCAGGAAGAAGGACTGTTCTGCTGCCCTGCTACCTGAGTAAGAAGGACTGGACCTGCACCTTGAACCCAGGACCACCCAAGTGACTCAAGGAGCTAGTTGGCTGGCTTCCTATTCACAGCAGCAGGGTCATAAAAGGCTCCAACCATCTTGGACCCGGCACCTAGACTTTGACTGCTGTGAGTCCTAAACCCCCAAGTGGTGCCCCTCCAGTCCTGGACACTTGAAAGTGGGGATAAAGTTGCTCTGCCATAGCACCTGTGGCCCCCATCAGAACCAATGTAGTCCGATGCAACTCAACATGGACTTTGCATTGCAGCCTTTGCGGCACCCCATCGGAACAGATGCCGCACTACGCAACTCAGCACAAGACCCTGCATTGTTTTTCGGAATGGAACCGCCATTGTGTGGCGCAACGCCCCACATCAGGGACACAAGGTACAATTCTCAGTGGGCCTCACCTGGTCCTGTATCTGGCCCATGCTCCATTGCAGTCGACTTGGACTTTGTCCCTGACCAAAATTGGCGATCTGAGCTTTTCAGCACTATTTTTACCTAAATATTTAAAATTGCATATCTCATGTCCCACTGGTTGGATTTTTGTCATTTTGGTATCAAATAATTTATTAAAATTCACTCTATGTTTCTAAACTGGTGTGGGATTTTTCTTGTGTTGGGTTCTCACTTTATTACCATTTGTGCGCTGAGTAAATACTTTACACGATCCATCTAAGTTAAGCCTGGCTGCTTTCGTACCAAGCTACCAGAGGGTTAAGCACAGTCAATTTTGTGACTTCAGTGGTTCACCCTGATGGGGATTGTGATTGTTGCTTCAGAGGGGCTCAGACCCTCCTCACCCAAATAAACACATTTCTCACAGTAACTAATTTGGACAACAGTAAGACTGTGCTGAGATTACTGACAAGCATCAGTCCCACTACTCAATATGGATAGCAAGTTCTTCATAAACAATCAAGCCCACTGACTATCTCATGCATAGGTTTCTAGCGCTCTTAGTATTTTGGCACTGCCCTCCTCTTCTGAGCGGGCCCCCTACCAGCTCCAAAGATCCTGAGTAGGTCAGCTTTTGATTGGTGACACTCTACAAAGTGCTTGTCTTCCAGGTATGCGGTGTTATAATGATTAATGGTACTCTGAGCTCACTTATCCTCTTTAATCTAGGAACGCTAGTGCTACCTTACATACTGTTGCTTAATCTTTCTTAACAGCCTTGATGGCATGAAGGCATGGCAAATGTTTTTTTTACTAGCTGTGCAGCTCCCACAAACACAGAAGCCTCTCTGTTAGCTTTAAGAACCCTCCACTTTACCCACTTTACTGTGGTCTTAGATCGCTTTCCACTGATATATCATTCATGGACCTCTATTTATGATAAGTGATAGACACATGTCCACAAGACCTGGGCAAATTTTAAATTAAGATGGCATAATTTGCGTAATTTCATCAATTCCATGTTATGCTTACCACAGGTAATTCCCAAAATTGCACCATTATGCCACTTCATATAAGTACACGCTATTCATAGTAAAAAATTACCATGAACACGCAATGTGCAAAAAAATGTACTGAAAATGCACCCAATCAACAGAACGCAAACTGCTGCTGTTGAAGAGGCCGCCCCCAAAGGGGGCCTCAAGGGCCGGCGCCATAATGGCTGCTGGAGGCCTGTAAGGATCCAGTTTTGACCGCCTGGAAGCGCCCCAAGTCAGGAGGGGTGCTTCACTCATGGCAAACTTGTGCCAGTGAGGCGCCTAAGTCACCTGGCCAAAGGGGGGCCAGGTGATGTTTCGAACCCCCCAATCAGGGCAACCTCAGTATCGGCAGGAAATTTGTGGAGGGGGGATATAAGGTGCAGCTGACCACACTACAGCTCACTACTACGTCATGGAGCTGGGGAGCGGCACCGAAGGATTTTCGAGTGTGTGAGCGTGGCATGGTGACTATTGGTCGGCGGAGCGTGATCGGTTTGGACCATCTGCCTACCAAACTCATCAGCGCAGAACTCTCCCTCTCCACAGGGATCGAGCATCGGCCAAGAGCTGCAGATTGGACCATCTGCTTACCGGACTATCCAGCGCGGAACTCTCCCCTGGCTCCATGGGGATTGAGCATCGTGAGGAGCTTCGGAGTCGGTGGAGCTTCACGGCTCTCCATCAACGTGCGGCATTGAGTGGAGCATCGCAGTGTCAAGGAGTAGTTGCGGTGCGTCCAGCAGTGTGCAGCATCGAGCAGAGGTCCGGAGTCAGCGGTGTGGAGCCCTCTCAAGGTACAGCTGCTCGGCCCCCTGGACAGCGTAGCTCGTGGGAATTGCGAGCCAGGGCACGCTCCTCCTCCCACGGCGCGGTCAGGTTCTTCCCAGACCCACCTCCGTGACCCAAAACTTCCTAAAGCAAGCGGTTGGGCAACAACGAAGGGTAGCCAAGCCATCCTGGCCTTTTTGAAAACAATATTTTGACTGGGCTTTCCTTGGTGAGGGTCACTGCGTGTGCAGGGGATTAAAGGGCAGATAGCAAGGCTGCCACCTGCTCTAGAAGCCTACGCTACATATCCTTGGGCCATTGTGCGATTTCGACGAGGGTGCCGTGAACAAAAAAATCAGCGTGCAGCAGCTACGCTCTACCCTTATTAGTGGGGGGGGGGCAGCTCTGATAGCACAGGCGCACTGTCAAGGCCTTGCATCAACGCAGGACAGGGTCCGAGCCTCAGTGCCCTGGTAAATAGAAAAAATAGAAAAAAGGGGAAAGGACAAAATACTGGAAAAGAAACACTTTCGTTTGAAGAGGCTCAAGCTAAGTTTGGCGCCCCTGACCAGGCTCCAAGTTTCGGCAGCATCCACAGCAGTTGGTGCTGGGCAAATCACTTACCTCCCCATGCATGGTGAGCATGGTGAGTGAGGGCATGAGGGGGAGCAGCTTTGGTGCATACAAAAGGTGGCAGCACCACGCCGCTTTGTTATAGCAGAAGCAGTAGAACCACGCAGGATGGCGAATCGCACTGGGAGTGACCAACCATCGGAGCTGGGTGACTTGCTGCGGCAGATCAGGGCAGCATCTGAGGCACAAGGGACCAGCTGGATGCAGGCGCACATGGAGGAGGAGGCCGGGAGAGGAACCAGTAAGCAACTCTCTGAAGCCAACGGTCGTCCAGTGCCCGGGAAGAGACAGAGGACCCCAGCAAAGGCACCAAAGACGCCGGCAGCCAAGAGAAGGTCCAAGAGGGATGACCTGCTACCTGTAGCCATCCTGGCGATTGCAGGGCCAAGCGGAAATGTCGGCGCAATGAAAGGTGAGCATATTGGCGCAATAGTGCAGGAATGCTTGAAATCATTTGCACCTTTATTATTCAAGGACCTGGACTCGCAGGGGCTGGGGGCGGCAGGTGCTCCACCTCAAGGGGGGTGTCAGGACTACCATGGCACCTAATAGACCCAGGCAGCTCGCGGCAGGAATGCTTACAGGGGATGCCAGCGGGGCCAACTGATCCCAGCACACAGGCACAGGCAACAGAAGGGGAGATAGCGTCTCCCATAGAGGCATGGGGTGGCGCAAGTAGAACGAACGACCAAGGGCGAGCTGGTCAACCCCCGAAGGCATACACTAGGCCATCACCAGGCCCTCCATCACTGACCACGAGGGCCACAGGGTTAGCAAGCCTAATCCCTTTAGTGGTTAAGGAGAGGATATGGAGAAAAGAATTCATAGATATTTGCTTCTTGTTGGAGATACAAGTGGATGGGCTGGATCTAACGGTGAGTGATAAAAAAGATGAGGATAGGAGGGACAGGAGAAAAGAAAGGAAGGAAAGGAATTTAGACAACTGGTTAGATGCGTTCAGAGTCATGGCCTGCATTATTGTTAAGAAATTCCCACACAAGGCAGCAGATCTTTGGCTGTACGAAGCCAATATTCACAGGGCACACAGGCAGTTCCCAGGGGATGCATGGTTAGAATAGGGCTTTCGATTGAAAATGCAGACTCACCCTGAGATGGAATGGAATGAGGAAGACATGTCTGGTTTCATACACAAAATTATGGTGGCAAAAGAGGTCAAGACATGGGCAGGAAATGGTGAGCAGCCCTTTCGGGGTTACTTTTACAAAGGCAAGGGCAGGTCATTTCACAGGCCCAAAACATATAACAATTGGAAACCCCCATCCACAAGCGGGCCGGCTGCCATCTGCTGGAAATTTGAAGCCAATGAGTGCTCGTGGGGGGCTTCTTGTAAGTTCCAACACATATGCTCCACTTGTGGGGGGGACACTCAGCAGCTAGATGCCGACACAAGAAGGAGCAGCGGGGGGACAGAAAAGAAAAGAAGAAGAAGCACTAGCACGGACGCAATGGATGCGGGGGGGCTAAGGGTATGGGCCAGCTACTGGTTAGCAACATCCCCCTTTAACGCACAAAAGCTCAGGCGGCTAGCTAACAAATACCATAACAAAGAGTGCACGAGTATGCTAGTTTAAAGTTTTGAGGAAAGTTTTGTTATACCATGTGAGGGCCCCTTACCCTCGGGCACCGCCAACAATTTAAAATCAGTGTTGCAGCACCCAGAGATAGTGCGTCAAAAAATAGACGGATAAATCCCTAGTAAGGATTGAAGGCCCCCGGCCACTCCCGGTGCCTAACAAATTGGTGAGCTCTCCATTGGGGGTAGTTCCCAAGAAAGAGGCCGGTCAGTTCAGACACATTCACCACCTTTCCTTTCCCGAGGGTGACTTGGTTAACAATGGCATCAGCTCAGAGGTATGTTCAGTGTGTTACGTGACAGTGGATGATGCCATTGACCTAGTAAGGGCAGCAGGCCTTGGCACCCTCATGGCGAAAGCCGACATCGAATCTGCATTCCGCCTCCTCCTGGTTCTCCCGGATAGCTTTCACCTGTTGGGTTTCCATTGGGAGGGGGCATCTTACTTTGACAAGGCAATGCCAATGGAATGTTCAGTGTCCTGCGCATATTTCGAGCAATTTAGCACCTTTTTGGAATGAGCTTTGCATGACCGGCATCCCGCAGGGGGGAAGCTGCACTACCTAGATGACTTCTTGTTTGTAGGTCCCGCCAGGTCGTCGGATTGTGGCGACACCCTGGCAGCATTTCAAGAACTAGTGGGGGAGCTGAGAGTACCATTGGCAGCAGACATAACAGTATGTCCCACCACCCGGCTCACATTTTTAGGATTGAGCTAGACTCAGTGACAGGAACATCCAGGCTCCGAGAGGCAAAAGTGAAAGAATTCAGGGACGACAAAAAAAAATTGTGCTGTAGGGAAAAGGCAACCCTCCGCGAGCTTCAACGGCTTAATGGAAAGCTCAACTTTTCAGCCAGAATCATACCCGCTGGCAGGGTCTTAGCCATGTGGCTAACAAAGTTAACTACTGGGCTCACGCACTAACCCCACGATGTCAGGTTGGGGGCGGGGGCCAAGCACTAGCTCCTCATGTGCGACACATTCCTAGCCGAGTTTAATGGTCTGTTGATTTGGAGAGAGGTTTGGGTGATGACCAGGCAGATTGCCTTGTTCACAGACTCTGCAGGTAGCTTCGGGGCAATCCTGGGGGACAAGTGGTGCGCAGGGCTATGGCCAGACAGCTGGCATAAACAGGACGTCACCAGCAACATCACATTTCTAGAACTGTTCCCCATTGTAGTGGCCCTGGCGGTCTGGAGGAAAAAATTGAGGGACATGAAGCTAACGCTCTGGTCGGATAAAAAGGGAGGAGTGCAGGCAATTAACCGAGGCACAGCCAGGTGCCCTGACACATTGAGGTTAATGCATTGCTTGGTTCAATTACAGTTGGAGGGGAACATAGAGCTGAAAGCACGTCATGTACCTGGGGTGGAGAACGCAGTAGTGGATGGCCTCTCCCGCACACAGATGAGCAGATTCAGGGAACTGGCACCGGGGGCGGAAAAAGACATGACCCCCTTCCCAGAGGAATTATGGTCTCTGGCGGGACGGACTTGTCAGTACTAGTGTGCCGGGCCCTTACCCACGATGTGGCCAAGCGCTATAAGAAATACTCAGGCACAGTAATGCAGATAGGTAATATCCAGACACTGAGCGATCCGGGCGAGACAAGGAGGGCTGTGGAAAAGTTCATTCAGTGGGCATTTACGAACCAAAGGTCAAGGTCCTGGGCCCAGGCCCACCTGTCAGCAGTAGCACACTTCTCCAAACTAAACACGGGACAGGATCTCATGGCCTCCTAATACATCAAAGAATCCATGAAGGGTTGGAAGCGCTTGGAAGGGGTAAAAGCGGACACACGGAGACCCATAGACTTCAATAGATTGGCTTACTCATGGATGCACTAGGGGAAATAGCAAAGGACACATATGAGCTGAACCTGTTCAAAGCAGCCTTTGCGACCACATTCTTTGGGACATTTAGATTTAGCGAGTTGGTGGCACCAGCGAGGGCAGGCCCAGCGAGGCTTTGCCTACAAGCAGCCGATGTCAGGCCCGTAGTGGCAGAGGTTAAACTACGGCTGAGACGGTCAAAAACTGACCAGGCTAGCAATGGGGCAGCTGTAAGGCTGGAGTGCGTCAGGGACCCCAAATACTTTGCAGTATGCTGCCTTCTTACCTACATGGCATCACGGTCGGTATGGGGAGGGCCCCCTGTTCAAGCATAGAGATGGGAACCTCTTGAGTAAATTCCAGTTCTCAGCTGTGATGCGCCGGGCCTTTGGCTCTCATTCATTTAGGATTGGGGTGGTGACCACAGCAGCCCAGCATGGGATGTCCGAGGAAGGGAGCAAGGCCATCGGCAGGTACCGGTCCAGAGTATACAGGACCTATGTGAGACCCCAGCTGCTGTAGACAAACCCGCATGACATTTGCCTGACATTGTGATTATTGCCTCAGCTGGATGGCGGCGCCCTCGGCTGGTATGGGTGGTGGGTCACTCATTTGTTTCCCAGATGAAGGCGTGGTGGCAGCGGGGAGGCCACAGGCAGAGAGGTGGGCCGGTCAACACATGAGTCCGATGGTGGGGTCACCCGGGTATGAGATGGGACCAACTTCCAGGGGTGCTCGAGGAGCTACAGGCAGAAACAGCCCGGCACCCAGATGTATTGATAATTCATCTGGGTGGGAATGACTTAGCCCAGCAGGGGAGAAAGGAGTTACTCCTCGCCATCCAGATGGACCTGACGGGGGCGGCGTGGTGCTTTGGGAGCACCACCATCATATGGTGCAAGCTGATCAGCAGGCGGGTGTGGCGAGGGGCAGAGTCGCATAAGGTGGTCGAGAACTCAAAAAGGAAGCTGAATACCGCTGTAAGCAAATTTTGCAAAACCAATGGCTTGGAGAGTGTGAGGCATGGCCTTATCCACCCAGGCCACCCGGAGCTCTACGGGCGGGACGGGGTGCACCTGTCAGAGGAAGGGATGCGTGTATTCTGGAACAACCTGTGGGGTGCAATGGTTTTAGCAGGCTGCACCTAACAGGGGATGAAGAAGAAAACTGACAGCACAGGGGGGAGCCGCAAGAAGACGTGAGCCTCCCTGGTGGCGTGGTGGATAAGAGGGGTACATCAGTTGGTTATGAAGGCACACCAAGAGGGCGGTGTGTAGAAGGAGGGCCGCTCACTTTGGGATGCCTTACGGCAGGGTGATTAGTCCTGACAAAAGGGAATAGCAAACGGAGACGGCGCTCGCAGCCCGGACCCCGCCAGACGGCAGGGCACAGAAAGAGACTAGCAAGGTAGTGAGTTGGGGCCTAACTCCTGGGAGAGGCTACCCTCCCACACGCAAAGGGGCCTGGAAATGAACAGAACAATGTCTAACCCCAAAAGGGGCAAGAAAGGAGATACGCCTGCAAGACAGCAGAATAACGAACTGTCAGGGTGATTTATGACAATATAATAGGCAAATGAGTTATGACAAACAACTGATTTATGACCAATGAATGATTTATGGCATACAATTTATGACCAGTAATGAAAAATGATTTATGACACCAATTTATGACTACCCATGACACTAATGATTTACGATACCCAAATGATTTATGACACATGATTTATGATGAGCAAGAATGATTTATGACACACGATTCTATGGAGTAATAAAACTGCGGCCAACAATGACCACAAAACTACAACGAATGTTGGCTGTCCTTTGGTAATACAATATGAAAGAAGGTTTGCATGCTATTCTGGAGTGCGCACAGTGCAGGTGTTATTCACGGTGCTTTTGTTTAAATATGTCCTCGCCCCACATGAACACATTTCTCATAATTATGCAAAAGCAATTTACATAAATTTTGCACACCCCGAATGCACACCCAAGGTTCTTCCAATGATGTTATAGCTTTTTAGAATTCCCCAGTGTTTAGGTGGGATTCTACTGACAGCCCTCAATATCAGGTTGAAGGTCATATTAAATCTTACTGTGCCCGAACTAAAATATGCTTTATGTTGCATGTTGGTTAATAAGGGCTTTCTACCAGTAGCGGTTCCTGGAGGGAGTGCTGCCGGGCGGTGACGTGGGGCGGGGGAGGGGCAGGGTGGAGGGTAGTAAACTCTGGAATACGGCCCAAAAGAGGTAAGTAAACAAATAAATAAAACGAAATTCGTTGCGCGCGCTGCATCGCCAAATGCGATGCAGCGCTCGCAACGAATTTCGTTTTATTTATTTATTTGTTTACTTATCTCTTTTGGGCCATATTCCAGAGTTTACTACCCCCACCCTGCCCCTCCCCCGCCCCACGTCACCGCCCGGCAGTACTCCCACCAGGAGCCGCTACTGCTTTCTACTCACAGCCTGTGTCTTCATCCTGGCTTCCTCTACAATTATTCTGGGGTATCCCATGTCCCTGAATCTTGCCACAATGTTCTTGTTTTCACCTTCAAAAGATACCTGTGTTATGCAATTCTTTCTCTAATGAGCTCCTCAAGAGTAATAATACATTTCACCCCCACTAGGTTGTGACTCATGAAATAAAGGACTGTGTCATCAAACTATCTTGCCATGAACTAATGAAAGCAGAAGCTTCGGAGTAGCAGCTGGTCTAGCACATGTGCCATTTTCATTTGGTTATAGCAGCTCAAGGAAACCTTTTTCTGTTCAAAGGAAAATTGAACCTCATGAAAGACAGAGGAGAATGGTATGACTTTGAAATAACCTAGAAACTAGAACTTGAACATCATTGATATGCCAGGACTGTTGATATTACATGTTTTTGGGAACACAAAAGAAGAGCCTTCCACAGTATGTGATAACCTGTTAAATATAGCTTGAAATTGAGAGAAAGAGCAATGCTTCACACTTCCAACACTTAACATTAGTAATAAATAGCATATTACACTCTGCACATCTGCACATATACTATATATAACATACACACACACAACAGCGCACACACACATGCATTTACACATACACCCCTAACGATGGCATAATGTAATGATCCTCATGCAATGTACAGTATACACACTAGTGCACTGAATACAGAGCCACCAAATATATGGGATTTAGGGGCATATTTATCAAGGTTTTGCGTCACCTTTGCAAAAGGGCGACACAATACTCAAGTGAGATTTATCAAGCCACGCAAGGCCACCTTGCATGGCCCTGCATGGCTTGATAAATATAGAGTAACGCAAGGCAGAGCAAATTGCTGCCTTGCGTTACTCTGCTGTAGGGAGGCAACCCATGAATGTTGGCGCATTCCCAGATTTACTATTAGTGGTAGACCTGGCAATGCATCAAAATGCTATGCCTGACCAGGTGAGGCATAACGAGGAGAAATATCTTTATTTCTCCTTGTTTTTTCCTCTTTCTACATGTGCTGCACACGTAGTAAGAGCAAACTGCCTCTCAGGATTGTTTTTGTGTAGGAAGGTAAACAAACCTGCCTACAACGCAGGCATCCTTGCAACATGTTGCAAGGGTGCCTACATTGGCGCTAGGCAGCGAAAAGTGTACCAGCACTAGGAAAGGACAGGAATGAGCTGTATAATGTTAAATAGGGAACATTCCTGCACTTTCCCTTTCACGCGGTGCACCAAGTTGGCTTGCTAGATTGCGCTGCGTGAAAGATTGATAAATGTGCCCCTTAGTGTTTATTAGTTTGTGGGATTCATACCATTACTCTCTTCAGCAAGTCCGCTAAAAATTCACAGGTCACCTTACGGAATCAGGAATCAATTACTTTTGACATCTGTGCATTTAATGCCCATATTCGTATTTAATCATTTTTTTACCTCAATATGCATGTATCAAGGGGCATTTATTTCACTGGTGAGAGGGATGGCATTCTAGGTGGAACTTCTGTAATTAGGACCTGCTTGTTGGACAGCACACACAGAGAGCAACTGGTGCTTAATTCTGCAAACCATATTGCAAGTTTGTCAATTTTCTTAATTTTTGTGGCTTGCTTCTAATGGAATAAGAGTTCTGTAAGTAATGCAACAATACGATACTTTCTATGAATTGTCAATGGCTGCTGTCATCCACTTGGTCTATTTTCTATAAATTGAATCTGATCCAGTGGCAGATTCCAAACATATTTCATTTATTTGAAATCATCGTTCCAGACCAGAATGTGTCCTTCTGAATCCCTTTTCGTTTTCCCCTTCCTTCCTCTAGCTGGAGTGGAAACGTATGAAAGTCATTGTTCTGCATTGCAGAGCACTGATGTGAAAAGCAGATTCAACATGACAGATATTCTGTGCTCTCCAGCTGTATCCTTTTGTCAGAGTTTAGGTCACAGAAAATAGGGATTTTCTTTCGCTACCAGGGCACTCTTTAACGATAGGCCGTGGCACAATCATTCTGCCCGAGTATTGTCAGGAAGCATATTTTGCTGCTTTACCTTCACACAAAAAAACTCTTTAATTGGACTCTCTGGACCTTGACTTTCTAGTCACAGTTACATCCAGGCTAGGGGTGAATAGTTTGAGGAAAAGGTTCTTGGAAACTAGAGCGAGGATTCTTTGAATACAATTGTTATAAATTGCATCTCTGTGACACATTCTGCTGCTTCACAATCTTAGTTTTTATACCATCTGGATGGAGGGCATATAAATAGAACAGCTTTCTTGGCAGTAGGTCCAGGTGAACAATGAAGAGGATTTTATTGTTGCACAAACAGCTATAGACAAGGGCCCATATTACGGATAGGGTGATTGGGCCATATCACAGTCTTACACTTTTACCTCGATGTGTAAGGCTCAGATACGGTCAGTGACTCAATTAATAAGCTGTTCCCAGGGCAGGTGCGGACTCGTGCTTACACTTGTAATAGCACATTGCTGGAAGTTGGACCACATTTCACTGTGCAGGTGGCAACCAGGCCTTCGTTTCAAAGGGGGGACAGAGATTCACCTGCAGATGGGTGCAGTGATTGACAGTACTCACCTGCAGAGGAATGTGTTGGGGGATTCTATTTGGTGCACAAACAGTGGCCTCTATGTCTTTAGTACAGCGTGGACGCAAAGGATTCCCTTATATGAGAGAGATTGAGCTGCACACATTTAGCATTGGCACAATCTGTATTACAGAAGGGGCAGTGCAAGCATCTGTGCCTCTCCTCTGTAATACCAAAGTGCGCTGGGAACTCAAAAAGCAGAAGCACATGCCTGTTGGGCCCACAGGCACTTTTACTAATACAGACACACGAGAGTATAGGCTACATGATAAATGTCAGAATATTCATGTTAATATTGAAAAATACGATGTCGCTGTACACCATGATATCTGTATGTATAATAATTAACTCACATCTCAGGCCCTATAACCTAAGCCTGAAGCAACTGATTGATAGTTCGCAGGTGGGGGGGGGGGGCACATAACCATAGACAAAAACGCGAACAGGAAAATCCTGATCGATCCCACAGACAGGCAGCAACACCACAATGGTCTCAGGAGATTGGCGCCAATAAAACACGTTTGGCCGGAGGGGTGCACATTCCCAAAACACCATAAAGGCAGATGCCACACTACGTTAGGATCACACAGCCAATCAGAACACAGTACGCACCCTACATGCAGTGATTACGCGCTCCCCATGCCTGACATCTGGACACGTATCCACTGGCCATCAGCAGCAGCCCTTTCAGGTAAGAGCGGTGGGGCTGGGTTGGGGGTGGATTTGATTGACGATTGCGAGGGAAAATTAAATAAATAATTAATTTTCCCTTGTCATCGTCTGTCGAAATCCCCCCCCCCACCCGGCCCCACCGCCCCACCGCTCTTACCTGCACGGGCCGCTGCTGCAGGCCCTGAATCGTGTCCAAGCAACATCGAGGCCCACCAGCACTTCTTATCAAATGACTAGGTTTAGAATCCCGTGACTAGGCTCAGATTTCCGGCCCCAAGGAATGTACAACTGTTTTATGATACCTCATGTAATGTATAAAATGACGGCTGAAACCCATGGGCTTTGACACAGTCTTCAGACCCCGACTCTGTTGCCTGCTCTCCAGACGCTGCGTTTCATTAAACCATTTGTTTCTGTTTTGCCATACGTCTCTTGTCTTTCATTTTTTCAAGGAAAATTTAAATTTGAGCAGCATTGACATGAAATAAAATTTGCATGCAACCAATCCACATGAAATTTGTTTGATTAGTTGCAGTCATCCTGTAATTCTGTCATGGATCTGGCTCTCCGGTATCTATTTACTTTATGTAGCTCTTTACAATGCCCTTATATGATGCAGAGCTTTTCCGTGTAGGAAAGGTAGTTTGTTATGTGCCAACAAAGTTAATTCGGAGAAAATGGCTCAGTGAGTGTAAAGGTTGATTAACAGAGTACCTTTCAACTGGAAACTGTATTACTCAGCTATGTCAAATGCATCCACTCTTGAACACCACAAATAGTCTGGGTAGGAAGAAATTGGGTGGCAATAAAAGAAAGCCTTGAATTGCTCCCAAATGACAGAAGTACCTTTATTGATGGCCGGTAGGGTGACAGAGCAAGTGGTATCAGGTGTCGACCAGATAAAAAGAATGATGGTCAAACAGCTAGTTAAGAAGAGTTAAAGAAATAGAGAGAATGCATGCTGAACATGGCTGTTTTAATGCTACTCTAAAGGATCTAGAGATAACCCAAATGACATGCAGTACTGCTGTAATGCGAAGAAATCCAAAATCTAGTGTGAGACCTTCAGTCATTGTTTTTGTTGTTTTTTTAACCAACAGTTCTTTGTATGCTAGGATCTGTAAATGAGTTCTTGCAAGGTTAAAACCACAAGTTCCAGATTGCAACTAACTTTTATTTTAAAAAGCGAGGAGCTTAATGTGCCTCAGGGACACAGAGGTACTTGGCTTCTATCTTCACATGTTTGTGCATGCAGCATCCTACTGCTAACTTCCCAGGAAGTGACGGCATAGCACTGGAGGAATTGGGGACAAGGGATGACACTTGTGAGGGCTCATTACTGTTCTCTGGGCTGCTTGAGCCTCACATTTCCTGTACTGGGCTTAGTCACACTAACCTCTACATGAAAGAGCTCCCTAATCTCTCTTTGAACTCTCTTGTGTGTGTTTGTGCTTTTCACATAACTCACATGCGCTTTAACTGAATCTTCTCACCTGAAGCATGTTCTTAGATATCTGGCATTTGGTTTGGAAGTATTGTTAATAAAATATATAGAGTAGATGCCTATACAGTAAAAAAACATGGGCTCAAAATAACACAGTGAAACACTACTCAATAAGTAATTGTGCAACTGGAGTCGGGCTCCTGGCTGTTCTTGACATGATCATACCAATAGACTGTGTATTGGCTCAAGTTCATAGTAAATGTAATTCAGTCAAAAATAGAGAAGTAACAAAACACTGTGTTTAGAAGGGTAAGTGGTCATAATATCGAGTTTGTAATATCGATATACCATAATATCGTGTTTAGTATATCGACAGTACTAAATATCGATGTTATATATATCGATGTTATAAATATCGTTTATAAGTGTTGTTAAAAATATCGAAGTTTGAAATATCGAATGTTAAAATATCGTAAAGTCAAAATATCGTTATAGTATTTTATTCTTATGTTTTATGTTTGTTTTAGGTATTATATTAGTTGATTAATCATTAATGTTATAAAAAATATAAATAGAAGTTTAATTTTTAGGAGCGGGATGTTGGGTTTATAGGGTATAGGAGCGGGGAGTGTTTTAAAAAGTTGTTTAGAAATTTTAAATAAATGTTAAATTTATAAAATATTTTTTCATAAATTTGTTTTAGGAGCGGGATATTGGGTTTATAGTGGATAAGGGCGGGGAGTGTTTTAAAAAAAATTAATTTAATTTTTTAACAATTCAAAATGTATTCATTTAAAATTACAATGTTGTTTTAGTAGCGGAACGTTGAGTTTATAGGGGAGAAAGAGTGGGGAGTGTTTTTAAAATGTGGAAATTAAATTTTAAATATTTTTGAATTTTTAAATTTAGAATTTAAAATTTAGTTTTATGAGTGGGATGTAGTGTTTATAGGGGAGAGTGTTGGGGAGTGTTTAAAAATAATTTAATATTTATTAAAAAATAATTAATAATTGTAACAAATTGATTATAAATTTATAATGTTTATTTTTGTTTTTTTATTTAGAATGAAGGTGTGTCATTTGATGTAATTTATATAATATTGTTATTAAAATATTTAAAACTGAATTTTGAGTTAAATTATAATGTAAAAAAATGTAATATATTGTTTTAATGGATAAATGTAAATATATTAATATTATAAATAATAGTTTATTAATATTTCATAATATTTAATATTTCACGTATGTTAATAATTAATAGTTAATGAATTTGTTTTATGGAAAATATATATTAAAACTTAGGGGGTCATTAGGATAGCGGGCAGATCGCCACCGCCCGTATGGCGGTGGCGATCCGCCCGCTATTTTCCACCGCCCACTTCACATTTCCCCACCGCCATATTACGATGGCGGTGGGGACCCAGGCGGACGGAAAGACTGTCCGCCGGTTTTCCGCCAGTAGGCAATTGGCCCGATTGCCTACCAGGTGGAAAAGTCCTGCAATATGGTGGCCATCCATATTACGATGGTCGGCGGTGCAGGGCTTTCCATGGCGGTGACTCCGCCATGGAAAGCCAGGCGGATTCCACTTTCGGGGGCCCCTTACGGGCCCCCATGATGTTGGGGGGGTGTGGGGTCCACATGGGGGGTACCTATGGTACCCCCCTGCATTGTCATGGACATGGTGGCAGGCACCTCGCGGTGCCTGTCACCTTGTGCATGACGATGCACACAGTGCATTCCCAGCATTGTGGCGGGCGGTGCTGTGCGCACCGCCCGCCACAATGCTGGGAATGGAGGATGCCACTGCCACGGTGGCATCCTAATCGCCTGTGAGGGACCGCCGCACCACTGGCGGCCGGTCCCAGCACCGCTAGGGTGGCGGGCGGACGAAAGTCCGCCCGTCATCCTAATAGGCCCCACAATATTTATAATATAATTTATAGAAATTAATAATAAAGTATAAATTAATAAAAATAATTAAATAATTTTTGGGGAAAACATTATTATGTATAATGTAAATAGAATTAAATAATTTATGTGTGAAATATAGTCATTTTTAATGTATATTGTTATATTTACTGTTTTGTGTAATCAAAAAATATGATTATTAACTTTTTTAAATATTGATAGTTATTTAAATATTGTAAATATTTGTCAATGTTATTATTAAAGGAAATTAGTTTAATGTACAGTTTATTTACACATGTAATTTTAATTTTAGGGGGAATAGTAAATTATATATGTGTGTTATTTATTATTTTTAATAACTTAAGAGTAATTAGGGGCCCATTACGATGTCGGGGGGAAGCACAACCGCCGTGCTGTCGGAGGCAAAAACCGCTAGTTACCGTCCGCCAGCAACGGCCCACACGCCTGCAAAATTAGGATGTGAAAAGTCAGGCAAACACCGCCCGTAAGCCTGCGACGCTGCCCGCCATCAAAGTGCGCCCGTCTACGTAGCGGCGCGAGCCAATGGAGACACACAGTCCGACGAAATGACGTACCGCCCGGCGTACAAATTACGATGCCACAACCAAACAGCCACACCGGCAAAGAGACCCCGCACGAGATACCAAGGCGGAAACCCGACTATTCAGTACGAAGACTAAAAAGGCGGCCCACCCAGAGATGAATCCTGCACTTCAGGCCATCCCCATGCTCTACCTGATGCACCACCTAGGAGTGAACGCGCCACGACGACGCAGGTAGGCAGACACACAACAAGGGCACGCAAACACTGCACACAATGCAAGGGCGGAAAAACTGTACATGGCCCCCACAGACACCCCTGTGTGGACAGGACACATCCACCACTGTACCCACACATGTCCCACCTGTCAAAATAAAACAACTCGCAACATCCTGGGCATCCACTACCCGGGACCAGGAAGTGACGTCCCCGTCACAGCACCGCAGCGCAGCGGCGAAGACGCAGGTACACATGCGCACAACACAGAGGCCAACGACAGCGCCATGCATGGGCTGCACACAAACACCACAGGGTCACAACTACACACCCCACACACCAGCCCCACCCTGAAGGCACATGTCACGTGGCCTTCCTGCATCAATCATGTCCCCAACCGACAACTCACAGTTGTCAACTTGATGTCACACAAGTGTCCCGAACAGGGGAGTAATGTGATGGCAAAATAGGACACACCCTTGTGTGCAAAAAATGGAGAAGCACACGGCGGCTGCTACATAACAGCGCAGAATATGGACATTGTCCGTAAAAGGCACGCCAGTCTCATCCAAAAATACCTATACCATCCTGCTCGCAATATCAAGCCATGCAATGTACAAAATTGAAAAACCCTGCTGCCTGAGAACAGGTGTTTCCAATTACTACACCCACACAGAAGCCACAATGTATAGCGGAAACGCAGTGTTCCGCCCACACACGGGAGAGCAGATAGCACTGAATGGCCTTCCATTCCTACTCTGAAATCACATTGCAACAATTTATGCAGGAGAATGGAGCCATTGTACCAACAAGAAGCCAAACAGAGCCATGCAGAGTAAACCGTCCACTGGCAGATAGCGCCCAACATGAAAGAAAGATAATAACACAAAAAATAATTATACCACTCCTCCATGTGGGTCAAATGCAAGTAATCTGGAAAGAGTCAGACACCACTGGCCTTGACCATTCATTGAAGCATGTGGGATGAGTGCCTGTGTCCTCCGCCCAAGCTATAACCCAAGTCCTGCCGCCGTACATCCATCCCAGAATTCCCAGCATCGTCGGAGGTTGCACTCTGCTGACTGCACATGCAGCCGGAGCATGCCATCACATCACCCTGTAGCAAAATGGCTGTTGCACCACTGCTTCCCAACTACGCCAGACAGATGCAGCTGTACATTGAGAGCTTGCTACAGATAGTGGGCTGTGAAAATCTGGCTATGCTGAACGTAAGTTACCGAGTGACTTACCGCATTGCAATGTTCAGCTGCGTCATCCCCGTTTTCAACTGTCGGAGGTGTCCGTTCCACTGTCCTGTGGATTTATGTCTCTCCAACCCAGCATGTCCAAAGGCGGACTTGGTACACTTGTTTGCACCCCTGGACGCCCACAACAGGATCTGTTCAGTGTATGGGGGCATGGCGTATGTGGCTGCAATCGGACACACACTGCAATGGGACCAGTGTGCCTCCACACAACGTATTCTGGATCACAGTTTCATCGAATGTCATCCAACATGTCCCATCAGGCTTCTACAAGGGACAACTTACGATGAACACGTTGCTAGCCACCATCCGCTTCATTGGATGGCATCCATGTTTACCACCAATGCCATGGATGCCCTGCTGGAAGGTATCGCATACCTGACAACTTGTCAATTCATCGGTCCCCGACTCAATACCCCCAATTGAACATTGATGTTCAACACCGTACCTATGCTTGGCTTTCGCACGGAGTGAGGCAGTTAGCTGTACAACAACTATACCATACAATCTGCAACAAACACCTTACCATCAACTCCACTGCCATGACATCGGACATTTCCGGGACATGCACTCTGTTCCTCACCATATCCGTGTCTCTGCATGAACAGGGGAGGCAGAGGTATGGGACTTGTGTACAGTAACCACATGGCCAATACTGCACGAACAACTATGCTGTAATATGTATTCTGCGCACCTGAACACATGCACCTGTCAGTGCACACTTATCTTTCTGCTGTATTACGTGAGAACTGTCACCTCACCATCGTCTGTACTTCCCTGCCAGGACTTTTGCATGGACAACAAATGCAACCCCCTACAACATGGCCCTAGTCATTGTGTCATGTTCAGTAGCCACCACATAGCAACAACCTGTGAGACGCTGCTGCATGCATGTAGGCTCATGCTCTGATGTCACCTCTGACGCAGGTGTGTCGGAGTCACTATTGTAGTAATCCCGTACCATGGAACTGAGATGTACTGTGCCTATGATGTCAAGCTGTCTGGTAGGCAAAATGAATACTGTCTGTGTCAAAGTCTAGAGCTCTTCAGTAATGAGCAAATGTACTTTAGCATAGCAAGGGCAAGGCAGTTGTAACTCTGAAGCCTTCATTCCACAGTCAACAACCAATCACATCTACCTGTACCCCTTTTGTATGTGTAATCATGCTAAGTATATCCTCCACATGCATTTTGCTGCCAGTAGTGTCCACTATACTGCATCACAGAGGAAGTAAGTTCAAATACATACCTTGAAGCAAATATGTGTCTATGTAGAATTATTTATCGAAGACAAGTACGAATGAGAGAGGATGAGAGTGTGTGAAGTACATGAGAGTCGTAAGATGACCATGTAGTCTAGTGTCATTGGATGTCAATGCATATGAGTTGCCGCCACAGTGGACCTAGTGAAATACCAGAGGTCGTGGGCCTTGGCTTGTCAGACTCTGACGTGGCCCAACAGATCATCACATTAACACTGACGGACTGGTCACTACAAAGCACAGTCCTACATATGTGTACAATTACCTTCACAGCCTGACATCACAGTCATCAAGCAAAATTAGGAGGCACGCAAGAAGCATGCTACAGCAATGTATGACAAAACACACACACGATATCAGTGTGGGTGGGCAGGTCTGCACAGTGAGTACGAACTGCAGAAATTCACATACATGCTCATTTAAACAAGGCACAATCTTGACAGTCACACACCCTGCAGACCCACAATGTCCAAAACATATCAAGTAGGAGTCATCCTGAACTGAAAGGACACACCCACACACTGCACACTGTGCAACATACAATACACACATGTGCTCACATCCACAGATCTGAACACGGATACAAACACCCACCATGGCCCTGGGTAACTCATGTGTGTAGTCGACATTGCCAGAGCGCACACACACACACCAACACTACCCTAAAGTCACACCCTTCACACCACACATACCTACACCTCCCAAATGCACACATTGAAAGTAAGCCTTGTGCCCAGGCTCAATGTTCATCACAGGATTAACATACACCTACACTGCTGGCCACACAGAAAGTAAGCTCACACATACACGCACACTCTGCACATGCTACCTGTCATCCTGTGGCAAGACTCACACCCTGTGCTTTGCTTGCCCGCAAACATGACACGTATACATTTTCGCAGAAATACCACCAAATACATGCAGACAATCCGTGTCACAAAAATACTTCTTCATCACACACACAAGTAGCAGAGGCTGAAAGAAGTGAAGTCCCGGCCACGTGTAAAATACATTGGAATGTGAGACCAGACATTGCAATTGTTGAGGTACCATACATGGCATGTGCCTCACTTAACTATGCACACACAGTAACAACTGCAATCAGCAACTACACAGACACAACCGACTACAGGAACAACAGCATCCAGTCACAGATTACATAGACAGGCGGCAATATTGTTCAACACCAGGGACAGTGGCCAGTCCGATGTGCAGAGTAGTGATACGAAAAGCTGCGTATGCAATGTGTGTGAGTGTACCCTGCCATGGCCAGCAACACTGCCATGGCAGTCACAATAGCCATTACAGCCACCACTGTGTCACAGGTAGTTGTGTGAGGGTGCCTACCATTCAAACAGGATGCCAGTTCAACTCGGTGCTGTCTGTGTGCTACGGGACAGCTGGAGGTCCGCCCCTGAGAGAGAAGCACAACTGTGGAAGACACACATGTGGCATGCGAGCGGGAGGGGCTGCTTGGCCCAGGTGGGTGGGTGGCACGGGTAGGTGCACTCATGCAGTGTTGTAACAGACTGTGTGGTGAGGATTCCGGAGGGGTAGATTACCACTGTGTTGGGTATTTGGAAAGCCTACCTGTCTGGGGATGAATGTGAACTCCCCTGAATCGTGTCCAAGCAACATCGAGGCCCACCAGCACTTCTTATCAAATGACTAGGTTTAGAATCCCGTGACTAGGCTCAGATTTCCGGCCCCAAGGAATGTACAACTGTTTTATGATACCTCATGTAATGTATAAAATGACGGCTGAAACCCATGGGCTTTGACACAGTCTTCAGACCCCGACTCTGTTGCCTGCTCTCCAGACGCTGCGTTTCATTAAACCATTTGTTTCTGTTTTGCCATACGTCTCTTGTCTTTCATTTTTTCAAGGGAAATGTAAATTTGAGCAGCATTGACATGAAATAAAATTTGCATGCAACCAATCCACATGAAATTTGTTTTGATTAGTTGCAGTCATCCTGTAATTCTGTCATGGATCTGGCTCTCCGGTATCTATTTACTTTATGTAGCTCTTTACAATGCCCTTATATGATGCAGAGCTTTTCCGTGTAGGAAAGGTAGTTTGTTATGTGCCAACAAAGTTAATTCGGAGAAAATGGCTCAGTGAGTGTAAAGGTTGATTAACAGAGTACCTTTCAACTGGAAACTGTATTACTCAGCTATGTCAAATGCATCCACTCTTGAACACCACAAATAGTCTGGGTAGGAAGAAATTGGGTGGCAATAAAAGAAAGCCTTGAATTGCTCCCAAATGACAGAAGTACCTTTATTGATGGCCGGTAGGGTGACAGAGCAAGTGGTATCAGGTGTCGACTCAGATAAAAAGAATGATGGTCAAACAGCTAGTTAAGAAGAGTTAAAGAAATAGAGAGAATGCATGCTGAACATGGCTGTTTTAATGCTACTCTAAAGGATCTAGAGATAACCCAAATGACATGCAGTACTGCTGTAATGCGAAGAAATCCAAAATCTAGTGTGAGACCTTCCAGTCATTGTTTTTGTTGTTTTTTAACCAACAGTTCTTTGTATGCTAGGATCTGTAAATGAGTTCTTGCAAGGTTAAAACCACAAGTTCCAGATTGCAACTAACTTTTATTTTAAAAAGCGAGGAGCTTAATGTGCCTCAGGGACACAGAGGTACTTGGCTTCTATCTTCACATGTTTGTGCATGCAGCATCCCTACTGCTAACTTCCCAGGAAGTGACGGCATAGCACTGGAGGAATTGGGGACAAGGGATGACACTTGTGAGG
The DNA here is from genome assembly GCA_963921515.1 of Calotriton arnoldi. NCBI lineage: Eukaryota > Metazoa > Chordata > Amphibia > Caudata > Salamandridae > Calotriton > Calotriton arnoldi. The sequence goes on from CAWUFW010003256.1 coordinate 1,632,732, forward strand.
GCTCATTACTGTTCTCTGGGCTGCTTGAGCCTCACATTTCCTGTACTGGGCTTAGTCACACTAACCTCTACATGAAAAAGCTCCCTAATCTCTCTTTGAACTCTCTTGTGTGTGTTTGTGCTTTTCACATAACTCACATGCGCTTTAACTGAATCTTCTCACCTGAAGCATGTTCTTAGATATCTGGCATTTGGTTTGGAAGTATTGTTAATAAAATATATAGAGTAGATGCCTATACAGTAAAAAAACATGGGCTCAAAATAACACAGTGAAACACTACTCAATAAGTAATTGTGCAACTGGAGTCGGGCTCCTGGCTGTTCTTGACATGATCATACCAATAGACTGTGTATTGGCTCAAGTTCATAGTAAATGTAAATCAGTCAAAAATAGAGAAGTAACAAAACACTGTGTTTAGAAGGGTAAGTGGTCATAATATGGAGTTTGTAATATCGATATACCATAATATCGTGTTTAGTATATCGACAGTACTAAATATCGATGTTATATATATCGATGTTATAAATATCGATTATAAGTGTTGTTAAAAATATCGAAGTTTGAAATATCGAATGTTAAAATATCGTAAAGTCAAAATATCGTTATAGTATTTTATTCTTATGTTTTATGTTTGTTTTAGGTATTATATTAGTTGATTAATCATTAATGTTATAAAAATATAAATAGAAGTTTAATTTTTAGGAGCGGGATGTTGGGTTTATAGGGGATAGGAGCGGGGAGTGTTTTAAAAAGTTGTTTAGAAATTTTAAATAAATGTTAAATTTATAAAATATTTTTTCATAAATTTGTTTTAGGAGCGGGATATTGGGTTTATAGTGGATAAGGGTGGGAGTGTTTTAAAAAATTTAATTTAATTTTTTAACAATTCAAAATGTATTCATTTAAAATTACAATGTTGTTTTAGTAGCGGAACGTTGAGTTTATAGGGGAGAAGGGTGGGGAGTGTTTTTAAAATTTGGAAATTAAATTTTAAATATTTTTGAAATTTTAAATTTAGAATTTAAAATTTAGTTTTATGAGTGGGATGTAGTGTTTATAGGGGAGAGTGTTGGGGAGTGTTTAAAAATAATTTAATATTTATTAAAAAATAATTAATAATTGTAACACATTGATTATAAATTTATAATGTTTATTTTTGTTTTTTTTTATTTAGAATGAAGGTGTGTAATTTGATGTAATTTATATAATATTGTTATTAAAATATTTAAAACAGAATTTTGAGTTAAATGATAATGTAAAAAAATGTAATATATTGTTTTAATGGATAAATGTAAATATATTAATATTATAAATAATAGTTTATTAATATTTCATAATATTTAATATTTCACTTATGTTAATAATTAATAGTTAATGAATTTGTTTTATGGAAAATATATATTAAAACTTAGGGGGTCATTAGGATAGCGGGCGGATCGCCACCGCCCGTATGGCGGTGGCGATCCGCCCGCTATATTCCACCGCCAGCTTCACATTTCCCCACCGCCATATTACGATGGCGGTGGGGACACAGGCGGACGGAAAGACTGTCCGCCGGTTTTCCCGCCAGTGGGCAATTGGCCCGATTGGCTACCAGGTGGAAAAGGCCTGCAATATGGTGGCCATCCATATTACGATGGTCGGCGGTGCAGGGCTTTCCATGGCGGTGACTCCGCCATGGAAAGCCAGGCGGATTCCACTTTCGGGTGCCCCTTGCGGGTCCCCATGATGTTGGGGGGGTGGGGGGTGCACATGGGGGGTACCTATGGTACCCCCCTGCATTGTCATGGACATGGTGGCAGGCACCTCGCGGTGCCTGTCACCTTGTGCATGACGATGCACACAGTGCATTCCCAGCATTGTGGCGGGCGGTGCTGTGTGCACCGCCCACCACAATGCTGGGAATGGAGGATGCCACTGCCACGGTGGCATCCTAATCGCCTGTGAGGGACCGCCGCACCACTGGGGCCAGTCCCAGCACCGCTAGGGTGGCGGGCGGACGAAAGTCCGCCCGTCATCCTAATAGGCCCCACAATATTTATAATATAATTTATAGAAATTAATAATAAAGTATAAATTAATAAAAATTAATTAAATAATTTTTGGGGGAAAATTATTATGTATAATGTAAATAGAATTAAATAATTTATGTGTGAAATATAGTCATTTTTAATGTATATTGTTATATTTACTGTTTTGTGTAATCAAAAAATATGATTATTAACTTTTTTAAATATTGATAGTTATTTAAATATTGTAAATATTTGTCAATGTTATTATTAAAGGAAATTAGTTTAATGTACAGTTTATTTACACATGTAATTTTAATTTTAGGGGGAATAGTAAATTATATATGTGTGTTATTTATTATTTTTAATAACTTAAGAGTAATTAGGGGCCTATTACGATGTCGGGCGGAAGCACAACCGCCGTGCTGTCGGAGGCAAAAACCGCTAGTTACCGTCCGCCAGCAACTTCCCACAAGCCTGCAAAATTAGGATGTGAAAAGTCAGGCAAACACCGCCCGTAAGCCTGCGACGCTGCCCGCCATCAAAGTGCGACCGTCTACGTAGCGGCGCGAGCCAATGGAGACACACAGTCCGACGAAATGACGTACCGCCCGGCGTACAAATTACGATGCCACAACCAAACAGCCACACCGGCAAAGAGACCCCGCACGAGATACCAAGGCGGAAACCCGACTGTTCAGTACGAAGACTAAAAAGGCGGCCCACCCAGAGATGAATCCTGTACTCCAGGCCATCCCCATGCTCTTCCAGATGCACCACCTAGGAGTGAACGCGCCACGACGACGCAGGTAGGCAGACACACAACAAGGGCACGCAAACACTGCACACAATGCAAGGGCGGAAAAACTGTACATGGCCCCCACAGACACCCCTGTGTGGACAGGACACATCCACCACTGTACCCACACATGTCCCACCTGTCAAAATAAAACAACTCGCAACATCCTGGGCATCCACTACCCGGGACCAGGAAGTGACATCCCAGTCACGGCACCGCAGCGCAGCGGCGAAGACGCAGGTACACATGCGCACAACACAGAGGCCAACGACAGCGCCATGCATGGGCTGCACACAAACACCACAGGGTCACAACTACACACCCCACACACCAGCCCCACCCTGAAGGCACATGTCACGTGGCCTTCCTGCATCAATCATGTCCCCAACCGACAACTCACAGTTGTCAACTTGATGTCACACAAGTGTCCCGAACAGGGAGTAATGTGATGGCAAAATAGGACACACCCTTGTGTGCAAAAAATGGAGAAGCACACGGCGGCTGCCACATAACAGCGCAGAATATGGACATTGTCCGTAAAAGGCACGCCAGTCTCATCCAAAAATACCTATACCATCCTGCTCGCAATATCAAGCCATGCAATGTACAAAATTGAAAAACCCTGCTGCCTGAGAACAGGTGTTTCCAATTACTACACCCACACAGAAGCCTCAATGTATAGCGGAAACGCAGTGTTCCGCCCACACACGGGAGAGCAGATAGCACTGAATGGCCTTCCATTCCTACTCTGAAATCACATTGCAACAATTTATGCAGGAGAATGGAGCCATTGTACCAACAAGAAGCCAAACAGAGCCATGCAGAGTAAACCGTCCACTGGCAGATAGCGCCCAACATGAAAGAAAGATAATAACACAAAAATAATTATACCACTCCTCCATGTGGGTCAAATGCAAGTAATCTGGAAAGAGTCAGACACCACTGGCCTTGACCATTCATTGAAGCATGTGGGATGAGGGCCTGTGTCCTCCGCCCAAGCTATAACCCAAGTCCTGCCGCCGTACATCCATCCCAGAATTCCCAGCATCGTCGGAGGTTGCACTCTGCTGACTGCACAGGCAGCCGGAGCACGCCATCACATCACCCTGTAGCAAAATGGCTGTTGCACCACTGCTTCCCAACTACGCCAGACAGATGCAGCTGTACATTGAGAGCTTGCTACAGATAGTGGGCTGTGAAAATCTGGCTATGCTGAACGTAAGTTACCGAGTGACTTACCGCATTGCAATGTTCAGCTGCGTCATCCCCGTTTTCTACTGTCGGAGGTGTCCGTTCCACTGTCCTGTGGATTTATGTCTCTCCAACCCGGCATGTCCAAAGGCGGACTTGGTACACTTGTTTGCACCCCTGGACGCCCACGACAGGATCTGTTCAGTGTATGGGGGCATGGCGTATGTGGCTGCAATCGGACACACACTGCAATGGGACCAGTGTGCCTCCACACAACGTATTCTGGATCACAGTTTCATCGAATGTCATCCAACATGTCCCATCAGGCTTCTACAAGGGACAACTTACGATGAACACGTTGCTAGCCACCATCCGCTTCATTGGATGGCATCCATGTTTACCACCAATGCCATGGATGCCCTGCTGGAAGGTATCGCATACCTGACAACTTGTCAATTCATCGGTCCCCGACTCAATACCCCCAATTGAACATTGATGTTCAACACCGTACCTATGCTTGGCTTTCGCACGGAGTGGGCAGTTAGCTGTACAACAACTATACCATACAATCTGCAACTAAACACCTTACCATCAACTCCACTGCCATGACATCGGACATTTCCGGGACATGCACTCTGTTCCTCACCATATCCCGTGTCTCTGCATGAACAGGGGGAGGCAGAGGTATGGGACTTGTGTACAGTAACCACATGGCCAATACTGCACGAACAACTATGCTGTAATATGTATTCTGCGCACCTGAACACATGCACCTGTCAGTGCACACTTATCTGTCTGCTGTATTACGTGAGAACTGTCACCTCACCATCGTCTGTACTTCCGTGCCAGGACTTTTGCATGGACAACAAATGCAACCCCTACAACATGGCCCTAGTCATTGTGTCATGTTCAGTAGCCACCACATAGCAACAACCTGTGAGACGCTGCTGCATGCATGTAGGCTCATGCTCTGATGTCACCTCTGACGCAGGTGTGTCGGAGTCACTATTGTAGTAATCCCGTACCATGGAACTGAGATGTACTGTGCCTATGATGTCAAGTTGTCTGGTAAGCAAAATGAATACTGTCTGTGTCAAAGTCTAGAGCTCTTCAGTAATGAGCAAATGTACTTTAGCATAGCAAGGGCAAGGCAGTTGTAACTCTGAAGTCTTCATTCCACAGTCAACAACCAATCACATCTACCTGTACCCCTTTTGTATGTGTAATCATGCTAAGTATATCCTCCACATGCATTTTGCTGCCAGTAGTGTCCACTATACTGCATCACAGAGGAAGTAAGTTCAAATACATGCCTTGAAGCAAATATGTGACTATGTAGAATTATTTATCGAAGACAAGTACGAATGAGAGAGGATGAGAGTGTGTGAAGTACACGAGAGTCGTGAAGATGATCATGTAGTCTAGTGTCATTGGATGTCAATGCATATGAGTTGCCGCCACAGTGGACCTAGTGAAATACCAGAGGTCGTGGGCCTTGGCTTGTCAGACTCTGACGTGGCCCAACAGATCATCACATTAACACTGACGGACTGGTCACTACAAAGCACAGTCCTACATATGTGTACAATTACCTTCACAGCCTGACATCACAGTCATCAAGCAAAATTAGGAGGCACGCAAGAAGCATGCTACAGCAATGTATGACAAAACACACACACATATCAGTGTGGGTGGGCAGGTCTGCACAGTGAGTACGAACTGCAGAAATTCACATACATGCTCAATTAAACAAGGCACAATCTTGACAGTCACACACCCTGCAGACCCACAATGTCCAAAACATATCAAGTAGGAGTCATCCTGAACTGCAAGGACACACCCACACACTGCACACTGTGCAACATACAATACACACATGTGCTCACATCCACAGATCTGAACACGGATACAAACACCCACCATGGCCCTGGGTAACACATGTGTGTAGTCGACATTGCCAGAGCGCACACACACACACCAACACTACCCTAAAGTCACACCCTTCACACCACACATACCTACACCTCCCAAATGCACACATTGAAAGTAAGCCTTGTGCCCAGGCTCAATGTTCATCACAAGATTAACATACACCTACACTGCTGGCCACACAGAAAGTAAGCTCACACATACACGCACACTCTGCACATGCTACCTGTCATCCTGTGGCAAGACTCACACCCTGTGCTTTGCTTGCCCGCAAACATGACACGTATACATTTTCGCAGAAATACCACCAAATACATGCAGACAATCCGTGTCACAAAAATACTTCTTCATCACACACACAAGTAGCAGAGTCTGAAAGAAGTGAAGTCCCTGCCACGTGTAAAATACATTGGAATGTGAGACCAGACATTGCAATTGTTGAGGTACCATACACGGCATGTGCCTCACTTAACTATGCACACACAGTAACAACTGCAATCAGCAACTACACAGACACAACCGACTACAGGAACAACAGCATCCAGTCACAGATTACATAGACAGGCGGCAATATTGTTCAACACCAGGGACAGTGGCCAGTCCGATGTGCAGAGTAGTGATACGATAAGCTGCGTATGCAATGTGTGTGAGTGTACCCTGCCATGGCCAGCAACACTGCCATGGCAGTCACAATAGCCATTACAGCCACCACTGTGTCACAGGTAGTTGTGTGAGGGTGCCTACCATTCAAACAGGATGCCAGTCCGACTCGGTGCTGTCTGTGTGCTACGGGACAGCTGGAGGTCCGCCCTGAGAGAGAAGCACAACTGTGGAAGACACACATGTGGCATGCGAAGCGGGAGGGCTGCTTGGCCCAGGTGGGTGGGTGGCACGGGTAGGTGCACTCATGCAGTGTTGTAACAGACTGTGTGGTGAGGATTCCGGAGGGGTAGATTACCACTGTGTTGGGTATTTGGAAAGCCTACCTGTCTGGGGATGAATGTGAACTCGTGTGGGCACAACAGGCGGGCACACGATCAATGCTGCATCAGGTGTAGACGTTAGCCCTCCCTCTGGGGACATGCTGGATACTGCTGTGCGTCTGCCAGGCCCTTGCCAAGGCACTTACATCCCCTGTCCTCCAGGTGTACCCCCAACATTGTCCACCTGCACAGGCTACCCAGGGCACGGGATGGCAGTGGAGCTTGGTGGGTGGGAGGTCATGGCGCCCTTCTCCTGGTCACATCTCGCAGGCGACACATTCTCAGTGTGCAGCAGGGCACAAGTCCTAAATAAGAAGTGGGGGACGCTGACGTCACGACAAGAAGTGACGTCACGAAAGGTGGCTTGCACCATCAGACTCATTGCCGCCCCTCGCTCACCCCTTAGATGCGATTGCATCAGAGAAGCCAGCGCGTGAGCAGCAGCTCCAATCTCGCCCCAGAGAGGCCAAAGTGTGAATGTGTGGCTCCCTTTGCTCCAGTCATCGAGCTTGCGGTAAAATAAGTGGGGGGACGCCATCCACCCACGTGGTACCCCGACTCAAGCCCTGGTGTGCAGGCAAAGTGTCCTATTGGCTTTGAGATATGTGTGAGTTGCATGACACTCGTTGGCGGGGCATGGCTCGGAGGCCCGTCACCCTGAGGACCATATCTCACTCTATGGGTCCCTTGTCAATGGCAGCGGATGTAATGACTATGCGCGCCGGGGTGGGTCTACCTTTCGTCTGGGATGGTGTTTGCGGCCTGGCCCGCTAGGGCAGCTACAGCTTCTGTGTGTTGCATGTGGTGTATCCGGACTCCGGAGACTGTCATGCATTGTCACTGTTGTCCAGGGCTCGAGTCGGGGTACCACGCGGGTGGACGGCGTCCCCCACTTATTTTACCGCGAGCTCGATAACTGGAGCAAATGGAGCCACACATTCACTCTTTGGCCTCTCTGGGGCGAGATCGGAGCTGCTTGTGCAAGCGCTGGCTTCTCCGATGCAATCGCATTTAAGGGGTGAGCGAGGGGAGGCAATGAGTCTGACGGTGCAAGCCACCTTTCGTGGTGTCACTTCCTGTCGTGATGTCAGCATTCCCCCACTTCTTTTTTTATGACTCGTGCCCTGCTGTTGTCAGATGTGCCACTTTCCAGGGGGGTGGAGAAAGGGTCAGGAATGTCAGCCTGAGATTGGCCCAGTTGAAGGCCCACCTTGACTGGGGAGCACAACCATTGGACAGTCTGGTGTAGCCCACACACGCGTACATGTAGGCCCTACATGAACTATGTCACCTGCGGCAAGGTGATGTCATGGGCAATGAAGTAATTGAGGAGAGCTGTCTGCCCCACGCAGAGATGCCGCACAAGCTCAACAGACCCAGCACTGAGGGCAGCAGGGGTCACATGTGCAGGGGCAGCTGTGCCTGGTGTGAAGGACACCCTATCCTTCATCCTTGTGCCGACACGTGTTGCACCAGTGGAAGTAGATGGGAGGGCGGGCATTGGCCTCCGCGTGGCTGAAGAGGAGCCAGAGTCCACGTCCCCTGTGCTAGCAAACATGGATGCATCACCTCTGTCCTCAGATGACGCCGAAATTGCCGTCTCGGCCTGTGATTCATCCAGCACACGTCTGGCCCCTCCGAGGCGCTGGTCACATCTGTCTCACTCAGCTCCTGTGCAGCTGCTTCATCCGATGCCTCACCACTGTTGACCGTCCCCTGTCCCTCAGCACCCACGGGAGATGCCACATGAGAGAGAGCGAGGTGGCCTCACTCATTTGGCATCAATTAAACAGACATGTGCAAGGGAAGCAGCACAGAACATTCCCAAATCCACATGTTGCACGATACCTGTGCAATTGTATACAGCCACCACAATCAACACGTAATGGCTGGCGTACAGAAAATGAAGCCGCTAATAAGTGGCACATGTGTTGTGCACATAGCACAACACCCGGCCTGTGTCACCCTGCGACCATAGCCACAAATCGCTGTGTGCACACCCACTGTCCTGATGGTGGCAAGGATGACCACTACGTAATTAGGCCAAGGACATACCTGCATGGAGCAGAATGGGACACCACTCACACAGACTGCAACATGACAGTCCACAATGGTCATGAGCCCATGCCATCCACCTGTCGTTCGCACGAGCACAACTACTGTTGCACAGTGTGCCGGATGTGTAAGTACCAGGAATATGAGGTGAGGCATCGCACACATATGTCCGAACGAAATCAGAGTAGGCACAGTGCCTCAAACATACATGTGAATTGCCACTCCAGCCTACTACAGGTTGTTCCTGCGGGCTGCGACTCTGAATGCATTGACAATGCAGAGTGCTCAAATTACATCTTGACCCTCAGGAATCGCATATGCATGTCAGATGCACCCAGCACAGAGTACACTTACAACCCACTGCATCACACAACAAACATCACATTACCCAGATTATGGGTAGGCTGTGGACACATGCTGCCTCTCACAGCAAAAGACACCATCCCACAATACTGTACACTTGCTTGCTGCTGATGCCCCTACAAACGTGCATCCGGCACAGGCTGTGTGACTGTCAAGATGCAGACCATTAGTGGTGAAATGCAGCGCCGTGCTAACCTGACAATACGAGGGGGCATCCCCGATTCGTTTTCGCCACGTAGTCGCTCATCCGGCAGATGACGTCACACCCTTTGTGGAATTGGCTGCACTGTCGGTTGCACATACACAGAGGCATCAACTTGGATGCAATGGCTCATCACAAGGCCTTGGGCTGGAGGACTTCCAACTGCAGGGATGGTACACAGGAGGGTTGGAATATCACTCATACACTTCTCATCATCACCCACATCCACCAATCACAATGGCATGATGCTGACCCATCCAAAATACTCAGAGATGTGTAACAGAGCCAAGAAGTAATCGGACATGGCCTAACAGCATGTGTACACCACACGTGAATGCATGCTGGTGGGAGTGTGTACACAGTACCTGTCCATCCCATTCACATGCAGGATGCCAGCACATTGAGCAATGTGTAGTCTGCCCACATCTACTGTCCATTGTCAGGTGGACCAACACATAGATCACAAGGCAACACATCTTTGTGGGTGGACTCACTGTGTCCAACACTGCGCAGCCCTCAACGTACTCGCCCTGTGAATGGCTCACCCCGCAATGGAGGTCACATTCAGTGCCACTATCTCTCACACACATCCCTATCACAAGGCCTGGAGTGTTCAATCACAAGGGCTGAGTTTGCACGTTTCCGGAGAGTTGTGAACAAAAGACACATGTAACCCACTGTACAGTCAGTGTTGTTTCCTCTAGGATTGGGCGGTCAATGTGCAGCCCAGGTCTGCTGAGACTGAGAAGGCCAGCAGGGACCCAGCCAGCCATTCACACAAGCAATAACTGCCCTGAGTCCTGCATTGCCAAGTGGCTGCGTCACTGGATGTTTGACATGAAAATGCCATGTACCACCACTCGGGAGGGACATGCATGGGAAAGCGCCAGAGAGCCTACATACCCCTTCCACCTGTAGTAAGCATGGTAAGCAGTGCATGTTGGAACCCCACAGGGTCAGACTCATAGTGCTGCGGATCAACGACATGTGTGTCTTACACACACAACTTTTGCAAGAAATAGCCTTGGGCAGTGTGCGTGGAGCTCGGAATCCAGGATCTCCAACTCCTCGCTGGTGAGTGTACCTGGACATAGCTTCAGAGTCGTCGACATGAAGGTGGACATGTGGCAGCAGCAGCAGGTGTTGTTGTGGGATGCCAGGCAGCAGTCCCTGGAAGCTGTGGTAATGCCAGTCTCCCCCCCACACTCATGAAGCCCCCTGGGGCTGTTTCAGTGGGTCCAAGCTGCTGCAATTGGTGTACCATGTCTGCCTACTTCAAATGCACACAATGCCCTGCTCCGAGCTGTCCCGGTACGCTTACCTCTATAGTCGAACACGCAGGATGCAACCGCGAGGGCCATTGGAGTTGGCCTCAAGGACCTGGTCCATGGCGGGTACAGTCCGCTGGTGCCATGTGGAATCCACAGTTTAATGTGCGCCATGCATTTGCAGGTGTGGCCATGATTTGTGTGTTGGAGCATGTCCACACCAGACAGGGCCACTTCATGCTGTGTGCATAGGCATTGACGGCCAGTGCTCAGCCCCCACATGTCTGTTGGCACATCATCATGTACACATTAGCATGGGAGCATGGGATGTGCATATGCACACACATGCCATATTTCTCAATGTACATCTCCCACTTGGCACGTGCAACGTTACGTGTCACTTGTGATGTGTATTTGCATTCACACAGCTGTGTTGTCATGGAGTTGTCAATGTGTACACCTGTCAATGTGTGTTGGAGGTGTGATACGTACAGTGCTGTACATTGGGTGAACTAGGGACATCATTGACTGTCTCATATCCCGTTGTGCAACAGGACCCACTTGTTTGGGCCGCTCAGCCTGTGTACATTGTGTTGTTGGTGTGTGCCATACTCACCCAGCCTCGGAAGCTGTGTCAGGCACAGCAGCTAGGTATATTGCCGTGGTGTTGCCGCTTCACACATATGCAGTCTGAAATCATCATCATGCCTTTCAAGCTATTATGGCCTAAATCCCCATGTGCATGCTCATGGCAATGGTTTGTGTCAGTGGTCATTGCTATTGGTAAGGGGACCTGTGTAAGAGTATTGTAGCTGTGCTGTCCCTACTTGTCAGCTGTTCTGTGATTCTATTGCTTTGTCAGTAATTTTAGTTTTGTGTATGTGAAAATGCCATGTGGTGTGTTGCATTGACATGTGTCCACTTCCATCTGTCCTAGGAGGAGACCAAACATACATCGCCCCTACCAATTGCTGGCAGACATGGAGGATGTGGAGGTTATACGGAAATTCCGTCTGGACCGACCCACCCTGCATCACCTATGTGCAATGTTGGAAGCCCACCTTCGTCCTCGCAGGGTGTATCCTACAGCATTCACCCCCACGGCTAAGGTGATGGCTGCACTGCATTTTTTCGCCACCGGATCTTTCCAACACACGGTGGGCAGTGGAGGTGGGATGTCCCAGCCCATGTTCAGCATGGTGCTACGGGATGTCCTGTCAGCTATGATGCTGTACAGGAACCGGTACATCCGATTCCCCAGGGCTCGTGATTTGGCGGCAGTGAAGGGTGCTTTCTATGCCCTTGGACGCATCCCCCACGTTGTTGGTGCAATTGATTGCACCCATGTTGGCCTTGTTGCACCACAGGTCATGGAGCACATCTATAGGAACCGGAAACATTTCCACTCCCTGAATGTGCAAGTGGTGTGCCTGGCGGACATGATTATCACACACGTGTGTGCGAAGTTTCCCGGATCCGCCCATGACTCGCACATCATGCGCCACAGCATCCTCCCACGAATGATGACCAATCTTCAACCGGACCGTGCATGGATTGTTGGTGAGTATGCATACTCGTGTAGCGTGCTGGGTGTGACATGCTGTCTTGTATCCTGTTGGAATTGCAACGATTCTCTGTGTTTCTCACACCCAGGTGACTCTGCATATCCTAACGGGCCTTGGCTGCTGAGCCCACTACGGAATCCTAGGACACCAGCTGATGTCAGATACAATGAGGCACATGGGAGGACCAGACGTGTGGTGGAGCGGACTTTTGGACTCCTGAAGTCCAGATTCAGATGCCTGGACCGCACCGGGGGTGCACTGGCATACTCCCCACAGAAGGTGTGCCAGATAGTGGTGGCATGCTGCATGCTGCACAATCTCGCGATTCGCAGGCAGATCCCCCTGATAGTGGATGACGGTGATCAGCCAGGGCCCCCGCCTGCAGACCAAGCCGTGTCCAGTGACGAGGACAGTGGAGAGGAGGAAGCAGTGAATGAGCGTCAGCAGCTCATCGCCCGCTACTTCACCTGACGGTGAGTGACCATGTACGACGGCTGATGTTGCTGTAGTTGTGTAGGTGTATGTGTGCATTGTCACGGCGGCCTATTGTTCACTGAGTGCTGTGTGGCAATGGTCCATGTCCAGGGTAGTATGCCACTGACAGTGGCTGTAGCATTGTGCCCTGTTGCTCTGTGAGATGTGTGTACATTGCTTAAACTTGATGACAAGTACTGTGTGATGAGTGTGTGACACACACATTCAATGGACTCTTGTTCTGTTTTTCACCCCTAGGTCCCTACAGCCTCTCCTGGCCTATCGACATACCACACTCCAGATGCATTTCTGATCATGGTGACGGTTGCACATCCTTGATTAAACACAGAGCAGATGAAACAGAATGTGATCCAGGTGTATTTATTTTAAGCGGTGACATGTGATTGTGGGCAAGGTGATCACAAAAGTGGTGCATGCTGAAACAATGAGTTGACGGACATGTCCGCGTGATGGTCAAGGTGTACCCATGTTGTTCTGGGTCCACAGTCCGACAGACACATGCCATTCACATGGCAGTGTGGGGTAGGATAGTAGTCCAAGTGAATGCAGTAGATGGCCACCGTGGCTGGCTGACTCACTGGCGTTTGGAGCGTGCAAAGTCATCTCTGGACACCTGTTTCCTCTTCGGACGACCCCTTCCACGTTTGAGAGGGGGTTGTGTTTGTGGGCTGCTGGTGGTGGCTGAGGATTGCCCACTCGCTGTGGACGCAGGGGAACTGGATGTTGCACGACCCTGCACCCCAGCAGGTGGTGGCGGAGGTGGTGTGGTTGGCCTTGATTGGGCCCTCACTGCCACCACTAGCTGGCCCATGAGGTCGACAAGTTTGCCCATATGGGTCACGACTGGCCCATATGGGCGTCCATGGACCTCAACACCCCAAGGACTTCCCGCGTATCGGCAGCTGACCGGGCCCATTGTCCCTGGGCCTCTTCATAGGCCCCAAGGACTCTGGCGATTTGCGGCAGGGCTTGGCTCCCAGGCTCTGATGGCGTTGGCCTGACCCTGCTCCTCCCACCTGAACTGCTGCCACCGACCTGCCCACTCGCCACATTGGTCACCCGGGGCCTTGTTGTGGCTCCCAGGGTCGATGTCGACGTGCGTACCACCCCTTGCGCAGGGTGAGTGGTCAGGGAGGCCCTGGTGGTGGTGGTGGTGGTGGTTGCGGAGGTGGTGGTGGTCGCAATGAGCATGGCAGCAGGGGCCTGGGACTGGTCACCAGCCCTAGGAGATGGGTTGGTGGGGAGGAGGGGTCCTGTGGAGCGGTTCCGCCCTGCCACACCAGATGTGCCTGGTCGGGAGTCCTCGTCCGAAGAGGTGTCCAGGTCTTCCACATCTGTGAGTCCGGGTGGAGGGCTTGTGGACTGGCTGTGATGGCTGCTGTCTCCCTCTCCAGCATCATGCTGTTCGTCACCTGTGGGGCAGAGACGAAAGGTTATTGTGTTGCACCTTGCAAGGTTTGTGTTAGATGTCTGACATTCACAGTTGGTGCACAGTTGTGCACTGATTTCCCAGATGCGTGTGTATGGCTCTACAATGTGTGTGCGTGATCAAGGCAATGGAATAGTGTGATGGGTGCATATGGCATGGGACGGATTTGGTTAGCCAATCGGTGTGTGTTGCAGTACCCCTACATTTTGTGGCTTTGGTGGAAACGGGGTACAGCCCCATGAACGCTTTGGAGATGAAATATGTTTTTGGGGTTCAAATGAAACTCTTAGAAACGCAGATGGCAAAAGGGGTACAGCCCCATGAACGCTTTTGAGGTGAAATATGTTTTTGGGGTTCAAATGAAATGCTTAGAAACGCAGATGGCAAAAGGGGTACAGCCCCATCAACGCTTTTGAGGTGAAATATGGTTTTGTGGTACATACTGTGACATATGGGTGCAGAAGGGGACATGTGTTTTGGCCACACGACACTGCAGAGACAAAGGTGTGTGTATGTCTGACATACCCAGCATATCTGCTCACTGTTATCATTTAGGGACATTACACTGCAAGCATTGTAGTGAGTGAGTAATGGTTGTGTGCCACACAACGTATTGCAGATGGGACAATTCCTTGGTGTGCGTGCTACCCTCAGCCATGTGCAGCAATGCAGTGCTCTTGGGGTGTTGACTATATTAGGTATGTTGTAAATCACAGTGTGACATGCGCTTCAGACACTGCAGACACATTATTGGTCATCGGCAGGAATCTTTGCTGAACTACTGTATATGGGACAACTGTTTAGATATTATACCTTTCATGACACTGGGGCTGAAAGATGAGATGGATGAGATATTGAATGTGCATTGTGTAGCTGTGTGGTTCATGGGTCCAGTGGTGTATGTGACATTACTGGGGTTCCACTCTGTTACATTGAGACAAGATAGACTTACATGGGTGATGTTGTACGATGTCAACGGAACAAGCAGACACGACTACATGGACAAGACTTCGATGGTGTTGCTGATGTGTGTGATGACTGGCACAGTGCACGCCATGTGGGTCAGTACTCCAGTGAGACTTGTGCATGCAGACGTGACTCCTTACGTGTTACTGTATTTGAGATGGCTCATGTGGGCTATGACTCTGTAATTCATGTCCGTGTGCACATTAGTCACATGATTATGACAGGGAGCAGTGCTACCTGTTCCTCTGCTACGTGACATGTCCCAAATGTTAGTCGTAGTACAGTCCTCATGCCTACAGACACCCCGCCCTGTACAGTAGTCTACCTACTTGTTGGTTTGGAGGGAGCAATGCAATGGCTACCACATGGTTATGAGAGGGAGGGGTGCTCCATCTTGCTGGTCTGTGGGAGTGGGGGCCGTGTTGTGAGTTGTGGTGAAGGCTTACCACCCACAGACACCACTCCATGTAGGGAAACATATCTACCTGTCGGGTGAAGGTGTGCACTGCAATGGCTGACACATGGGTGTGGGGTGTGCTCCATCTTGCTGTGCTGTAGGACTAGGGGCCTGGTGGGGGTTGTACTTCTGCAGTCCCCCCTCCGATACTCGGACTTTGTGGTAAGGCTACTTACCTGTTACTTGTTGGTTAGTGCAGCTATGGCTGACACATGAGTGTGGGTATGGGGAGTGCTCCTTCCGGCACATCTGGGGTACAAGGGGACCTGGTGGGAGTTGTGGTGCTGGCTGACTGTACACATGCCCCCATGGTTTTGTTTGTTGGTACCTTTGGGCTGAGTGTGTGGGAGTGTCTGTTGCATGTGTGAGAGATGTCTTGTGGATTGTGTACTGGACATGGGGGTGTTTGGCCCTCGGAGCTATGGCATTCTGGTAGTGCATGACAGTACATAGCGGTGTGCTGGTATACATTTGTTTGTACTTACCAGCCTCCACTCCCCCTGGTATTCCGGTGAGACTCTCCGGATGTAGAATGCCTCGCACCTTCTCCTCCCACGCCTTGAAGGTCTTGAATAGCGCGGGATTTCCGCCGCCAGTCCTGTCAGCCAGCTCACGATTCTTGGCCTCCTTCTTCCTGACCACGCTTTTCAGGTCGTGCCACCTCTTTGTGATTTCACCCCGGTTGCGTGGCACTTTCCCAACTGCATTCACCTGGTCTACGATCCTGCTCCACATTCTGTTTCTGGTGGCTACTGTGTCTGTTGGACCTGGTTCCCATGGATTTGTGGGTGCACCTTGATGATCTCATCGACCATGACCGTCAACTCAGTGGCAGTGTACTTAGGCATTCTTTGTGTTGCCATGGTGTGTGGTTTGCTATTTGTGGTGCTGGTGTGGTGGGTGTGTGGTGTGTGATGTGCAGGGGGTTCGTTGTGCCGTTATTTCAGTGGTGATGGTGGTGGTGGTGTTGGTGATGAGTGTGATGTGTGCGTGCGTGTGGTGTGCTGCTTTCCTTTGTGGCTCTCTGGGTTCTCTGATGGCGTCTTCGCTTTGTAGTAGTGCAAGGGATTGTGGTCTGTGAAGGGGCTGCTTTTGTACTTACCTATGTGGGTGTGTCATGATGGGCTGTCGTTTTCAGGTGTGTTGTGTCTGGTGTCCTGGGATTTGTAGTTTTTAGTTTTGCCAGGGGGATGTGTCTTTGGGATGTGTTCTGTGTTTGGGTATTTTGGCGTAGTTTGCTGTGTGGACTTGTTGGCCATGTTGTGTGTATTTCTTTGTTCCGCAAAGATTTCCGTGCACGGACGTGGCCGCCAGGCCTTCCGCCGTGTCAGTTATTCATCACTGTTGTTGACCATGGCGGGCGGGGAATATGTGGATTTTCCGCGCTCATGTCGGGGAGATCATAATTTTACTGTCGTTGTCTCGGTCGTTAGAGCGGGCGGATTTGGGTTTTCGGGCGGGATTGCGTCCGTGGCGGATGGATAATCTTCTACTCGGACATGGACGGGCGGAATTTTGTGTGTTTTTACCGCCGCGGGCGGAGGTTGCTTCGCGACTTTATAATTGCTCGGTCGGTATTCCCATGGTGCAGGCGGGCGGTTTTCTCAGGCTATAATAGATGGCGGATATTTTAACGCCGGTTATCGTAATGGGCCCCTTAGTGTGGAAATATTAAATTATATATGTTTAGTGTCCAGCACCTTCTTTGATTTAATATTTATTGTAGTGGGAATAGTAAATAATATATGTTTAGTGTCCAGCACATTCCCTGACTTAATACTAACTGGAGTGGGAATAGTAAATTATATATGTTTAGTATCCAGCACCTTTAATGACTTAATACTAACTGGAGTGGGAATATTAAATTATATATGAGTAGTGTCCAGCACCTTCCCTGATTTAATACTAACTGGAGTGGGAATAGTAAATTATATAGGTTTGATGTCCAGCACCTTCCCTGATTTAATATTAACTGGAGTGGGAATAGTAAATTATATATGTGTAGTGTCCAGCACCTTCCTTGATTTAATACTAACTGTAGTGGGAATAGTAAATTATATAGGTTTAGGGGCCGATTCCGATCTCGGCCGGTAGGGCACCTAACAGTATTCGTCCGGAAAAAAACCCAGCCGAATGCGTGTTTCCCGACCGATTCGTACACCCGTCCGGACGAACAAGTATGATGCGTATAACAACCCATTTCCCGAGCGAGCCGTACTCACCCAATCCAGCTCCTGTTCCCCGCCCGAGCCGGATCTGTAAACGCCGAATCGAGTCGCACGGAACCAAATACACAGCACCTTCCGGCCGGACTAGGTACGATGCGCGCTCCGTACGCACCCGAACCAGTCGCTCACGTCCGGCACGTTTCAGCATCCGGGAGAGCCGCACATAAGCTCCGTTTTCACGCCACAAGACGATCCACGGCTACAAGACGAACAAGCCAGCGACGAGTACGAGTCGAAGACACGAGAAACCCGAACGAGATGACCCAACCATGAATCCCATCGCGCAGGTCCTACCTATACTCTACATCTATTACCGGGACCGGTACGGACGCGTACGGCGCAGACGGTAAGTCAAACACCAATACAAACAAACTACACGTACACAAAATATGTCACACACACATAGGGATGCACAAATGACGTACTACTACCATCACTACCCATAGGGGGATGGATGCCTACCACTACCACCACCCCTACTCATGGGGGCCTGGATGCCTGTCACCACTACCATCCCCACCCATAGGGGGATGGATGCCTGCCACTACCACCACCCCTACTCAGGGGGGGCTGGATGCCTACCACTACCACCACCCCTACTCAGGGGGGCTGGAGGCCTGTCACTACCACCACCCCTACTCATGGGGGCCTGGCTGCCTACCACTACCACCACCCCTACTCATGGGGCCTGGATGCCTGTCACCACTACCATCCCCACCCATAGGGGGATGGATGCCTACCACTACCACCACCCCTACTCATGGGGGCTGGATGTCTGCCACTACCACCACCCCCACTCAGGGGATGGATGCCTACCACTACCACCACCCCTACCCAGGGGGCTGGATGCCTGCCACTACCACCACCCCTACTCAGGGGGGCTGGATGCCTACCACTACCACCACCCCTACTCAGGGGGACTGGATGCCTGCCACTACCACCACCCCTACTCAGGGGGCTGGATGCCTGCCACTACCACCACCCCTACTCATAGGACGGGTAATGCATGACACAACCAGCATACTCCCACATAAGGAATGACAGAAAATTATATCCCCCAACACCATGACAAGCGTGTGTAGTCTGTGTCAAATGCCTACAACACTGAACATGACATTGAACATACAATGTGACCCACTATCACATGTGTCACACATAAATGTGTGTGGCCTCCACAATGCAAGCAGACCATGACCACTGTGGCCATGGGGTCGAACACCCCATCATCACAGTGACCAAAAGGTAAGTGTGGGGTCCATAGCTGATGTACCTCTTGAACAGTGTGGCCATGGGGCCTAAAGCCCCATCACCACAGTGACCAAAAGGTAAGTGTGGGGTCCATAGCTGATGCACCTCTTGAACAGTATGGCCATGGGGCCTAAAGCCCCATCACCACAGTGACCAAAAGGTAAGTGTGGGGTCCATAGCTGATGCACCTCTTGAACAGTGTGGCCATGGGGCCTAAAGCCCCATCACCACAGTGACCAAAAGGTAAGTGTGGGGTCCATAGCTGATGCACCTCTTGAACAGTGTGGCAATGGGGCCAAAGCACCATCACCACGGTGATCATAAGGTAAGTGTAGTCATGGTAAAAGCTGCGAAAGCCAAACTGTATGGATGAATCCTGGTCACACAACAACAAACACATCAGTGGCATAGTAGTGCTTGTGTCCCATAGCAACATAGATTGGGCGGGGCAAACAGTGCAGGGTCACAGAAACATCGTTTTGGCCATGTGCATACAAACATCACCCATGGGGGACCACATTGTCAATATTCACAAATAACACAATGACAGAAGTGACCATCATAATGCTGAGCCACATATCTGCACCAATGGACACACAAATGTAGATATCCTGTGGAGACTGTCGATGTCAGGCGAACAAATACCATACCATGGCATCAATGGGACATACAAACCATGATCACTGTGCTGACTGATGACCTAGGAGTCCCAGGGGCAGCTGGGGAAACCAAACAAACAACATACAGACAATGGCACACAACAGAAATGCCAATGCAGTGGTGCAAATGCACAAACACAAACAGGCAGACTCACACTGCATTTCAAACACAACAGGTGATGGGGGTGTGCCAGTGTCCCCAGGCAACCACACAACACATGAGGAGGCCTGAACTCCAATCACACAGATGTGTATACAGTGCCATACAAAAGTTACTCATGGATCGGATACCCCTATGTGGGCAATCAGGCATCGTCAGCTGAGAGGGAGGCCAAATTACACATGTCACACAAGCTTGTAGGAACAGCAACTAACACAGCAAGAGACAGATCCACCACATCACTACCCCCAGGGACCCCACATTGTGCTGACACTAGCCTGCATGACAATCCCACTGTGATGACAAAGGTAGATGTCATTCACACTGTGAACCACAGCCATGTGTCCTGGGCAACAAACTACCATCACACCTACACAAGCTCCAATCAATCAGCACGGCCTGCCAGACAAGGCCAACATGGAGGTAGGGGTCTAGCCGTGCAACAACTCACATTTGCACACTCAACACCACACACCCTGATCTCCACCAATGTGCAGCAGTGAAGCTCACATGGACTGGTGACAGTGCACATGCACCCATGACAATTCCAGGGGTGGTGGGGGAACTAAGGTGCAGATACCCATCACACATGGCCAGTCAATAAGACTCGTCAATGTCTGACACACAGCACAGTACGCCGTACATGGGCATGATGTGAAATCCACCACAATCAATGGGATCCTGGCCAGAGTCACACACCTACGAAGAAGCCAAGGTGACACACAAAGAACACACGTACACAACTTCCAACATTGCAGCTCTGACCCTGAGGAGTGGCAGCAGTCACACACACACCGTGTCACAATCACTGAAAGCTACCACAAACTGAAATTCACATGACTTGTGTAAACAACAAGTGCCAAGGGGAATCCAGAATGTGTCCCATCACCGTTTGCCCACATCCCCAGCCCTGACAACAAAGACAACCTGGGATGACAACCTCATGAACATTAGTTTGCAATGCAACCACATCACAGAGAAACCAGGTCCAAGATGCTGGATGAACACAGACCAACTCTGCAAGCAACACAAACAGGAACATCCCTAGGGACACAGCCTGTGTAGGAAAAGGGAAGGGAACACACACAGACATGCTTACACAACACACAACACGGGCACACGCAATGTCACGGGATTACACACTGCCATGAGGGCACTCCACTCCTGTGGAAGGTCCGCTGTGCCAAACCTTGTCTGTGCACGACTCAAACATGTCAGCAGGACACTCCGTCAGTGAGTCAACAACTACAACACACAGAAGGCTCTGCTCACATCAGCCTGGGTACGGGAGTGTCACGTCAGTCATCTGCATACACCCAAAACACGTGTCAAGCCAGTTGCACTGTATACACAGATGAGTCCTTCAACATTGATGTGCAAAACTGCATGTCCAGTGGAGATGGGCACACAGTCAGGGAAATCGGAACATTGAACAGTGGTAAGCCCACCAGATGTGCATCAGTGTAAGACAAAGATGTTCCTTTACAAATGCAAAACGTACATCCCTGTGTCAAATGCTGAACATTACACCCTCAGACTGCAGCAAAGGATGCCATAGATCCAGAGTAGAACAGGACACATATCCCATGGACCACATGGAGTCCATCACAGCAACACTTCATTTTCCTGAACTGAACACTATAACAACTGCAAATGCAGGATGCTACTCATCTACATCATGTACATCAAAAGAAACACCTCAATTAAACAAAAAGAGGCTTTATTCAGCTAATGTAAAATTAAAAGTTGACGTCCAAAAGAAACTAAGGCCAATGGCCAGTCCAAAATCCATGTCCCAACAGGGTGACAAGTGACAACTGGTCACCCATTGCTTGCCTGCACTGGTACGGACAGGGGACATCCCCCTTGGAGGGGCATACAAGGGGCAGGCCAGGCACTGCAGGGACAGGATCAGGGGATGGCAGAGTGAGGCAGTGAAGGGGTGGTGGGTGCAGGAGTGTCACCGGCAACTGCAGTGGAGGTGTCTGACTCAGGGGGCCAGCACCACCGTGCTACACAAGTCAGTTGGTGTGGGTGCTGCAACCACTGCAGTGGGCTGGTCTGATGTAGTGGACTGGGTCCCCACTGCAGTGCCCAAGTCAGACGGGGTGGTTGTGGACTCCACTGCAGTGCATAACTCCAAGGGAGTGGAAGGGTGGGCAGATGAGGTGGGCAGGACAGAGGGGGACCCGGTCCCCACACCAGTGGCACTAACAGGCAGAGCGTCTGGGTTGGGTGTGGAAGAGCAAGTGGCAGGGGGAGGGCCTAAGCAGTCTGGGGATGCGGTATCGGTGTGTGGGGGAACCTGGGGCAGGGTGTGGCGGGGGAACCTGTGGAGTGGTGGCCTGGGGGATGGAGGAGAGAGACTGGGTGGTGGAGCTGCGTGGTGGTGGTGGGGTCTTGCTCTTCCTGGTCCGGGGGACTTCCGAATGGGGTCCTGTGTCTGCCTGCGCCTGGGGAAGGGTGTCCGGGGGCGAGGGCACTCCCTCTGTGTGGGTGGACTTCCTCTTCCCCGGTATGCTGGATCAGCAGGATTGGAGGGTAAGAGGCCGAGGTCACACAGGAAGAGCTGCTGTGTATGTGGGGTAGCAGGTGAGGCAAGGGAAGGGGTCTTGGAGGGAGAGGATTTGGAGGACTGCGGAGTGACTGTGGATGCCTGTGTGTGTGTGTGTTCCCCATCCTCTGTGTCTGTGGTATCAGTCCCCTGAGGATGCTTGTGTGCACGTCTTGCCTTTCTCTTGGGTGTGTCTGTGCTGCTCGTGTCTGTGTGTTTGGGTGATTGTGCAGGTGTGCATGTGCTTTGGACAGGTAGGGTGGCAGGAAGTGTGGATGGGGCAGAGGTGGGAGGGGTGAGGGACTGTTGGAGGAGGGACACTGCTGCCATCAGGGAGGAGTCCATGGACCTATTGCTCCTCTGTAGGGCAGACATACCCGTCGAGATGCCCTCCATGAACGACACCAGCTGTGTCAACAGAGTGGTGTGTGCATGGAGGACAGTCAGCATTGCTGTCTGCCCTACATGGAGCTGCCGAAGGAGGTACACAGACTCCTCACTCAGGGCAGCAGGGGACACAGGGGCAGGGGTGCGGTGCCTGGCATGAAGGAGACACGCTCCCGAGCACGGGAGCCTCCACGGACCTCAGGAATGGGAGCCAATGGGAGGGCGGTGGTGGTGGTGGTGGTGGCGGGGCCAGACAGACTAGCTTGACTTTGGTGGCTGCTGACACCCGCATCCACAAGGGAGTCATCCTCTGAGCTGCTGTGGTCCTCAGCTGAGGTGGATGGTGCTGAGGACTCCTCGGTGTGGCTCCCCTCGCCCTCCGTGCCACTGGGTCCCTCTGACCACTCGTCGGACGCTGACCCAGTCTGGCTCCGCTGCTCCTCCTGGTCCGTGGAGCTGTCCCCTCCTGTGGCCGTGGATGTATCTGCAAACAATTAGGGAAACAGACAAACATCAGTCACCTGCACTGAACGCACACACCACAGTAAGTACAGCACATCACAGAGCCAGCCCAGGCATCCTTAGTTGAACATTGCCTAAAGTCCTCACACAGATTTGTGGAAGCCAATTGTCAGTCTGATGGTCAACCATGGGACTCACACCCCTCCTGCCCTTGCACCCATCTGTCTGGTGCCTGTCTGATGGTAAGACCCCAGTGTGGACACATGCACCACCTACACAGTTGTTGGACATTGCAGGGAACACGGTGAAGTATGTGAACATGCACACAACACATCTCTTGCCACTAAGTCAGTGCAGGTGTCCGGATGAAGGGATGGCCAGAGTCTAAATAGAAATGCATGTGATGCATACCAGCACCACACACCATGATGCACCCATGTCCGGATAGTCAATGCCACAATGGGGTGCATGTTGCACATGTCACTCCCCTGCAGGATCACTCTTAGGAAGTTTAATGCCATGACACAGGCATGCGTGCAAAGTCATACATCACTGTCTCCAGTCACATGGGCATGGCAGCCAGCCAACAACAGTCTGCACTGTGTCACAATCCTAGGACATGGGGAATGCAAGTTATGTAACTGACAAGTGCACATGTCCATCCCCCAAAACCACATCATCAGTACTACTACTTGTCCACGTCATACCAATTGGACATATGGGGGACATGAAGCACAACTCTCTGAACATGAGCACCTCACAGTGTGCTGTGAATGAGAAACAGCTGCCTGAAAGTCACAGTCACATACACCTGTGTGCACAGTCAAGTGATCAGACACCTAAAAATCACAGAAGTTTCGTCTATCATGGTCACATCTCCGCTGGCATGCTGAGCCCTAACCGATAAACGTACCAGTAGTCCTGACAACGAGGACACAGCACAATGACACAGAGGCAGACACCTGAGGGAACATTTCACTGATCACAACATGCCAGATGGTACACGGGAGTGGGAGTACAGAGTGTATTGTATGCCCTGGAGTAGGCATGACTGTCCAGCTCCACCTGTAAGAGGAATGAGTCCTGGACAGTAGGCATGTGGCTGAGCACGTGTGACACACTTGATACACATACTCCTGAGGCCCAAACATTGTTCCCACCGGCAGCATGGGTGTGTGCCAAATTCCCCAGGGACATGTGGTGATTCAGATCATCAAGTGGACAACATATCAAAGTTACACCCAGATTACATGTCAGAACTTAGGCATTGTGTAAGCAATTGACCCACACATGAATCCCACAACATAGTCACGGGAACAAATGCTGTCCCCCACCTTGAGCGAAGCTAAATGCAATGACACAGTCCCCAAGTGACACAATTTCCTGACTGTAAGGGCCACACATATGCGTATCAGAGGAGAAGTGGGCATGTCACAAATGAGGGACATGGGTCCTGGACCACATGACTGATGTACTGTGGAAGTTTAACCAGGCCAGAGGAGGGCACATAGCATGTCAGACAAAGTGCACAGTGCAGTCATGGACTCACCCCCTCCTTGCTGCTGTCTGGCCTTCAGCTGCCCATCCAGGTCAGGGAAGACCACCGCCAGGATCCGGAGCATGTGGGGGTCAGGGTCCGGTGTCCGCCCCTCCTGCGAGGAGGCGACAGCTTCAGCTGGACCCTTGCGATCCTCCGGGTCCAGCCACGAAGGTCCTGCCACCTCTTCTGGCAGTTGCGGATCCTGCGCCTGTAGACCCCCACGGATCTTACTTTCCGGGCGATGGTCAGCCAGATTTCCTGCTTCTGGTGGGCATCGACCTGTGAGGATGACAAAGTGGAAAAGGACATTACTACACATGCAACATATCCATGCATCACACAGTTGGATATACAAGTCTCAATCACAGGGGCATATGATGTACATAGGCAGTGCAACAATGGCTATGAACAGTTTGCCAGCAGTCACTACATGGTGTCATTGCAATGGGGGTAAACCTTTTTGGAATGCACTGTTACTGCACTGTACCTGTTCAGTGCATGTAACTACACACTTTGGGGTGTGACAACTACTCAGTGAGCATGCTAGCCAGTGGTGTGCACACTGTAAGTCCTGCTAGTCAGACAACATGCACAATTGGTAAGGCAGTGGACAGCACACTCACCTGCTCCCCTGGTTTCCCATACAGCTTGCTGTACTGTGGAAGGAGGCTGTCCAGCAGGGCCTGGTTCTCCTCAAGGCTGAAGGCTGGGGCTCTATCCACAGTACGTGCCATTGCAGTAGCCAGAGGATGCAGAGACAGCAGCAGTGTTGTTGGCAGATGTCGTCCTGGAGCATGTAGTGCAGGCAAGTGAGCTCTCAGGGGAACAGCCAGCATTATATGTGTGCTGCAGAGGCAGATACTGTCCCATGTGTCCAAAGTGATAGGTCCAAGTCGTTTGCATCTTCTGAATCTGACCAATCCATGGAATAGCAGCACTAATACACGCCCACAGCATCCTTCAAATCTTCAAATTCATGACATCCATGATTTTGCAACATTGTTGTGGCTGGCCAACTGAATTCACTGCATCAGACTCGTTGGAGCCACGAAAAACACGTCCGTTGCCATGCCAGGCCCCAGCCAATGCGTGCGCACCGATCGGTCCATTGCTGTACAAGGCGTATTTCGGGGTACAACGCGTACCCGCACACAACACATGCAATGGGCCGGCCGGGCACACCGATCGGTCCATTGCTGTACAACGCGTACCCGCACACATCACATGCAATGGGCCGGCTGGGCACACCAATCGGTCCATTGCTGTACAACGCGTACCCGCACACAACACATGCAATGGGCCGGCCGGGCACACCGATCGGTCCATTGCTGTACAATGCATACCCACACACAACACATGCAATGGGCCGGCCGGGCACACCGATCGGTCAATTGCTGTACAACGCGTATTTCGGGGTACAACGCGTACCCGCACACAACACATGCAATGGGCCGGCCGGGCACACCGATCGGTCCATTGCTGTACAATGCGTATTTCGGGGTACAACGCGTACCCGCACACAACACATGCAAAGGGCCGGCCGCGCACACCGATCGGTCCATTGCTGTACAACGCGTATCCACACACATCACATGCAATGGGCCGGCCGGGCACACCGATCGGTCCATTGCTGTACAACGCGTACCCGCACACATCACATGCAATGGGCTGGCCGGGCACACCGATCGGTCCATTGCTGTACAACGCGTACCTGCACACAACACATGCAATGGGCCGGCCGGGCACACCAATCGGTCCATTGCTGTACAACGCGTACCCGCACACATCACATGCAATGGGCCGGCCGGGCACACCGATCGGTCCATTGCTGTACAACGCGTACCTGTACAGGTCAGTCGCATATGTCACCATGCTTGTCAATGGTGAACATATGCCAGCCACATATACCTGCCAGAGACACAGGGGCACACCTACAACACCACACCCACTCCACACTGTTTCCTAAGACATGTAAGGCTGCATTACCTTTTCTGTGTATGGGGGTTGACATGTGTTTTCTGTGGTGGCACTGGTGGGCATCCACACCCAGGCTGTGCATGTGTTCATGGGGACAGGGTCCTTTGTGTGTTGTGCACATGACCACTGTGATGTGCAACAGTTCATTTCAGAGCATGTGGCATGGTCACATTTCCAGGTTGTGTATGTGTGTGACATGTCACATACCCCTAGGGTCCCATGGTGGAAGGCATGTACGTAACAGGATGACCCATTGCCACAATAGTGATGTCCCTCCACAGTCTGTGTGCATGTTGTGTTACCGATGTCTCTGATTCCATGTGCACGATGGGAGACAGTCTCCACAGCAGCGTTGTTTGTGCATGGACTTTGATGTTGTGCGTGTGTGTGTCACTGACGTCCATGTCTGTCCTGCGGAGGCAACAGGGGCCACTACCTGTGGGAGTCATGTTTGTTTTTCTGACGTGTACATGATACGCCATGTCATGCCAGTGTCCATGTGGCAAGACAGGGTCCCTGGGAATCTACCTGTCAATGTGCTGTGATGCCTGTGGCGCATCTGTCCAGACATGTCACTGTGGTGTGTGTGTGGAACGTGACAGCAGTAAATGGGTACTGTGATACAGCCTAATGAGTTTCCCATAGCACAACCTGGTACCTGTTGTGCACACATGTTGTACTGAGAACTTAGATGATGGCCATGTAGGTGCGAGTTATGTCCGAACAGAACGGCACACACATCAAGTACTTGTGTCTTGTAATGATGTATCATGTGAAATTGAGTATGGTGAAAGGCACATCTGTGGGGTGACTGACAATCTTTCTTTCTTCATCCTATGCACTGCAGGGCTCCAGCTGTCCATAGACCATTCCCTGACCTGGCAACGATGGTGGAACGTGACAGCATCCGACGGTACCGCTTCACCAGGCAGCTGATTGAGGATTTGGCAGTGCGCTTGGCACCACATCTGCAACCGGGCCGGCCGTACCCTACGGCGCTGACACCCAAGGTGAAGGTAATGGCAGCCCTACACTTCTTTGCCACCGGTACCTTCCAACACACTGTGGCGACTGCTGGTGGGATGTCACAGACTATGTTCAGCCGTGTGCTACGCGATGTTTTGGTGGCTATGTTGAGGAACCTGAACCAGTTCATCTATTTCCCCAAACGTCGACAACTCACTGACGTTAAGAGTGACTTTTATGCCCTGGGGAGGATGCCACATGTAATTGGCTCCATTGATGGGACACATGTGGCTTTGGTACCACCACAGGCACATGAGCAGGCCTACCGTAACCGCAAACACTACCATTCGATCAATGCGCTGGTGGTATGTCTTGCAGATATGACCATCACACATGTGTGTGCCCGTTTCCCCGTTCTGCTCACGATGCCTACGTGATGAGGAGTAGTCGCATCCCGAGGATGATGTCACAGATGCCGAACCAGCGTGCCTGGCTTGTCGGTGTGTACTGACTTTGTACCATTGTGTGTGTTCTGCTATGTTGTATTCCGCCCACTTTTTGAACTCAGCTAATGTGCAATTGTCTGTCTGTAGGTGACTCCGGATACCCCAACATGCCGTGGTTGCTGACACCCCTCAGGAACCCTGTGACACCAGCCCAGATGCGCTACAATGAGGCACATGGTCGGACCAGGAGAGTGATCGAGCGGACCTTTGGTCTCCTGAAGAGCCGCTTCCGCTGCCTGGACAAGACAGGAGGGGCCCTCCCATATGCCCCAGCAAAGGTGTGCAAGATTGTCATTGTTTGCTGCATGCTCCACAACCTGGCAGTGCGGAAGGAGTTGCCTCTCATCCTGGATGACGATGACCAACGTCCGCCACCTGTGGAGGATCCTGGCCTGGACCACGATGCCAGTGATGATGATGATGATGGTGGTGATGTCCGCACACAGCTCATCACCAACTTCTTCAGCTGAATGTGAGTATCCAGGGAGATGCAATGTGAATGATGTGAGTTTGCATGATATGTGTGGGTGGTGCCCTGGTGCTGTTTTAGTGTGGCCATGTGCCACTTGACTGGATGCGTGCAGCGATGTGTCCTTACAGGTAGTCTGTACTCCCCAACAGTGTTGACATGCAAACGTGCTTTTGTGTAGGTATCTGTGTGACATGTTTAGGGCATGAGTATTGCAGTTCTGTCCTGTTCTTCAGTGGTTTTGACTGTGTGTCATGTCTGTCCTTCACAGGGTGCTTACAGAGTTGTTTGGTCAACTTGGATCCCCCAACACCATGATTCAGCTTTCAGGGTGGCAGCAGTCGTTTCCCTACAGGTGATGTGCCACACACCCCTGGACTTCATATCTTCTGCACTTGTTGACTGTGTGGCCACTGCCACGGTGGGATTAACTTGCATTTGTAGTGGTAACAACATGTTACAAATGTGTAATAAACCAGTGCTTCACTTTGGGATGTGCGTTGTCTGTGGTCACACATCTGACTGACATTTGCTTACTGCACCTGTGGGCTAGTTGACACAGACTCTGAATAGGTGTGGTGTCTGTGCATTCCACTGTATTTCCTGGCAACATCACTGTGGGCGATGAGTCCGATGGCCCTGGTGTCTGTGTTGTGTAGCCCTAGTGGTGTGTCTCCCTCATATGTATCACGTCACCATGACTCACACGACGGTGTTGTACTTGCTGTAGCAGTTAGCATACACAGTGTAATTTAGCAGAACATCATCACCATAACAGTATCCACATTTGAATAACAACAGTGGCAAGTATGGTGTACTAGTGATTTTATTTACAGAAATGTGTGTGTGTATAGTGCACAGGATGGTGGGTGCTGTACATTGTGATTGTGATCCAAAGTTCCCAGATGAGTTGGAAGTCTTGGTAGCAGAAATGTCCTGAGTGAAGTCCACAGTCATATGATACATTAGTCCAACTTGAACTCCCCATGTCATGTGGGAAAGTAGTGTTGCATTCGACAGGGTGAAACGTTTGCACACAAAGGAGAATTTCCGGAACAGGTGTTGGCTTCCTGGGGGATGTACGTGGCCATCAACCTCTCAGTTTTCCTTCCTCGGATGACCCCTCTTCTTTGTGGGGGACCCTCACGTGCAGGCTGCTGCGGTGCAGGGGACTCTCCGCCAGAGTCCTCCTCCCTCCCTGTGGCGGTGTCAGTTGTTGCAGCACCAGATGTTGTGGGCACACAGGGAGGTGTGGCCATGTTGGTGCTAATCTGGCGGAGGCATGTCAATATGTCCCTATGCACTGCTGTGAGTTCTTGCAATGTATCCCACTTGGACTCCATGCCCGACATGTGTGTCTCCACACGGGCCATGTGTGTCTCCACACGGGCCATGTGGAAGTCCAAGCGGGCAATGTGGGCAGCCTGCTGCTGTTGTATGTCCTTGAGGATCCCCACTACCTGTCTGACCTCTCCGGTGCTATCCTGGTACGCATCAGCGATGCGTGCCAGTTGTGGGTCATCATGCAGTCCAGACCCCTCTGCAAGCAGCGACCTATGTCTACCACCCCTCCCACCACCCCTGGCAACACGTGCAGGACCTGCGGTGGCACGCACAGGTGACCCGAGGCCCACTTGGGGGTTGTTAGTGGTGTTGTCATCCGTTGCTCCACGGTGGGCCTGGGACCCTGTGCTGTTGTCAGCGGTGGTCCTTGGTCTGTCCGTGTCGGCGTGGGTGGTCTGTATGTTGGCAGTTGTTGGAGGGGTGGGTGCAGGGGTGCAGATGTTGGTCCAGCTGGTGCTGCATGATGACTCAGACCGGAGGTGCCAGGTAGGTCTTCGCCATCCGAGGTGGGCAGAGGCTGTTCCACACCAGTGAGCTCTGTGTCCCCCGGAGCCTGGGACAGGGACTCCTCCTCGCCTGCTGCTGTGTCCCCATCATCGTCACCTGTATTTGGAAGAGACACACATTGTATGTAATGTTTCTACAGGCATCAATGGTTCACACACCTGACAGTTGTGACTGTACCTCTGGATGCGTGCATGTACATTGCATTGTCCTAAGTTGTCACAGTAAGAGGTTGATATTGGTGTAGCACATTGTCATGCATACCTGGGGCATTTCACTATGAATGTTGAGGTGTGTGCATGGCCAGCATTGGTTGTATTTGGTGGACATCCGGCCATCCTTCTCCACCTGGCCCAGTTATCCCACCATGAAGCATGCCACCCTTGCAGTGGGTTCAGGTTGACTCTCAGGATGTCATTCAGTGGTGTTGTGCTGTTTGTTGGTGCACAGTTCCCAGCAGGGCCTTGTGCTCCCCACAGCAGTAGCCAGTGTCAGCCATCTTGTAAGTCCTTGTCCACTCCCTGTGATGTGAGCATGGTTCAGAGTAGTGTTGATGGGCCAATTGTGAGGCTGAGCAATATCTGTGACTACAACTCCCATCATGCTATTGGCTACACCCCCTTCCCAGCATGCCCGTACTTCCTTCCTTTGGACTGTGCTTCCCTGTGGGGTAGTGTGCTTGTGCTGACAGGAAGGCTGACAGTGTTGTCCTTGCGTTTGTTTGGCTACAAGTCCCAGGTGTGTCCCTGTGCTTCACACATCATTACCCAGGGTGGTGGTTCTTTGTGGGATCTTCATTTGGTATGTGAGGCATTGCATTCTCCCAGGTGGGTTATGTGGAGTTTGTGTTGAGGGGTGTGTGAGGTGAGCTGCTTGTAACTATGGTCAGTGCTGTGAGTCCTCCTTCCCACCCAGCCAGATATCCCACCATGCAACGTGCTTGCATTGCAGAGAGTGCAAGTTGGCTTTCAGGATGTCAGGCAGTGGTGTTGTGCTGTTTGTTGGTGCACAGTTCCCAGCAGGGCCTTGTGCTCCACACAGCAGTAGCCAGTGTCAGCCATCTTGTAAGTTCTTTTCCACTCCCTGTGATGTGAGCATGGTTCAGAGTGGTGTTGATGGGCCAATTGTGAGGCTGAGCAATATCTGTGACTACCAACTCCCATCATGCTATTGCCTACACCCCCTTCCCAGCATGCCCGTACTTCCTTGCTTTTGAGTGGACTTCACTGTGTGTGAGTGTGACAGCAATGGCAAGATGGCTGACAGTGGTGTCCTGCTGTTTGTTGGTGCACAGTTCCCAGCAGGGCCTTGTGCACCCCACAGCAGTAGCCAGTGTCAGCCATCTTGTCAGTCCTTATCCACTCCCTGTGATGTGAGCATGTTTCGGAGTGGTGTTGATGGGCCAATTGTGAGGGTGACCAATATCTGTGACTACAACTCCCATCATGCTATTGGCTACACTGACTTCACCAGCATCACAGATTTCCTTCCTTTAAGTGAGCTTCCTGTGAGGTGGTGTTCTAGTGGTGGCAAAATATCAGGCAGTGTTTGTTGGTTATATTTGTACCACTGCCTTGCTCTATTTGTTGTTGTGTTTGTACATGTCATGACACAGTTACATATCACTATGAGATGGCATGTATTGTGTTAATCTAACTGACATACACATCTTGGGATGATTATCTTTTGTTTGCTGTTGATTTGCTAGGGGTGGATGGTTTGACTGTCCCCTTGAGAGTGATGTGTGTGTATTGGCACACAATATTGTGTATATTAGTTGTGTACTCACCAGGCTCTGGGATGTCTGTTAGTCCATATACGCTCACTGGTGGTAGGATGGCCCGCACCTTCTCCTCCCAGGGCCTGAGGTATAGTGGTTTTGCAGGAGGGCCACTGCCGGTGTGCTGGCTCAGGAGGTAATCCTTCTTGAGTAGGTCTCTGACCCTCCTGCGCACATCATACCCACCTGTTCTGGATGTCTTCCTTTGTGCGCAAACATGGTGATTGTGCATTCACCCTGTCGACGATCCTCGCCCACATCTTGGTTTTCTGCGACATGGGGGTCTGTTGGACCAATGTGCCAAACAACTGTGGCTCTACCCTCAGGATCTCGTCTACCATGACTTCCAATTCACTATCTAGGAACTTTGGATTCTTCTTTAGGGGCATGGTGATGGGTGGTGGTGGTGATTGATGTGTGTGTGTGTGTGCAAGTGAGGGTGTGTGAGTGTAGGTTTTGCTGTGTGTGTGTGAGGGTGCTATTTGTTGAGGTGCTAATGGTGTGTGGCTTTTGTGTTGGATGAGCTGTGTGTGTGTCTGTGTTTGCTGTGTGATGGTGTTGTGTGCTGGCAGGTCAGTGGAATTTGCAAAGGATCATGGTAGGGATTTGTGGGCTTTATGTAGGTGGAGTTGGGGGTGTGTCCTTGTTCCATTTTTTTCTCCCCTGTATTTATTGGCTTTGTCATTGCTTGTTTGGCCCTTTTTTTGTATTTTTTCATTAGTGATTATTGTGCATGTAGGAGTCGTTCTTCTGACCGAGTAGGACGTTGCAGTTGTCTCGTGCGCGCCTGTCCGAGTCGTTCCCGCTGTGTTTCAGCTCCGTTTCATATGCGGCGTACGCGTCGTTCGCAGGGTATTGTGTTTGTTCGGCTGGCTTTTGTATGCGTGTCGGTCGTACGGCTTGGGCTCCGTGCGAGTCGGTCTGATTTCTCACCCATTGCATCGTACTGCGCGGTTCGGAGTTCGCGGGTACGTTTCGTTCGGGTTGTTTCCTGGTGCGTGTCGGTCGGTGCGATTCGCGTGGTTTCCCGGCCGGATAGCTTGTTTCCGGCCGGGTCGGTCATTCGCCTTGAGTTCCGTACGAGTCGGTCGTGATTCCCATGCATTTCATCGTACTTCCCAGGTCGGGCAACGCAGGTACGTGTCGGTCGGACTATAATCCCGTACCGAGTCGGTCGGTATTTTTTCCGGCCCGAATCAGAATCGGCCCCTAAGTGTCCAGCACCTTCCCTGACTTAATACTAACTGGAGTGGGATTATTAAATTATATGTGTGTAGTGTCCAGCACCTTTATTGACTTAATACTAACTGGAGTGGGAATATTAAATTATATATGTGTAGTGTCCAGCACCTTCCCTGATTTAATACTAACTGGAGTGGGAATAGTAAATTATATAGGTTTAGTGTCCAGCACTTTCCCTGATTTAATACTAACTGGAGTGGGAATAGTAAATTATATATGTGTAGTATCCAGCACCTTCCCTGATTTAATACTAACTGGAGTGGGAATAGTAAATTATATATGTGTAGTGTCCAGCACCTTCCCTGACTTAATACTAACTGGAGTGGGAATATTAAATTATATAGGTTTAGTGTCCAACACCTTCCCTGATTTAATACTAACTGGAGTGGGAATAGTAAATTATATATGTGTAGTGTCCAGCACCTTCCCTGACTTCATACGAACTGGAGTGGGAATAGTAAATGATATATGTGCAGTGTCCAGCATCTTCCCTGACTTTATATTAACTGTAGTGGGGAAAGTAAATTATATATGTGTATAGTTTTGTGAACTTAAAATATTTATATAGTGTGCAGTGGGAATGTGTGTGAATTATAACATTTTAAAATGATAATTAAAACAATTATATAAATATTTCTAGTAAAGATATATTATTTAAAAAAAAGTACATTGCATTAAAACATATATTTTTATTAGACATAAAATATAAATTAATTGATAGACAAATAATCAGATGTGTACATTTTTGGAATGATGTTTATTATTGGTCATTGAGGTAGTAATATTAAAATAACATATTTTATTTAATGCATATAATATACATTAAGACACAGAGAAAAACATTATCTTTATTTTTTATACATTACAGATTTTTGAAATGTTTATAGTTTCACATATAATACTTTTGCAGAAAAAAATTATAACATTGGTAAATTTTTTAATACAGGTATATATATTTTGTAACAATAAAAAATGTTTTACATTTATTTATAACATTTATTTTACAAATGAAACTTTTTATAACAGTTGTACAGTTTTGTTTTGTATTTTCAACATTTATTTGGCTACATATATTGTAAAAATTAAATAATATACATTTTTTCACATTTTTTATACAAGTAAACATTTTAAATGTATAACAATTTTTAACATTTACTAGTAATTTTAATTAATATTATCGATATATAAAATATTAATAATATTAATTATTACATTGTTTAATTTTATATAAACATGTTTTGTAATAGGTAAGTATTTATTTAACATTTGCTACGTTTTGTACATATTTTTAATAAGCATTGTACATAATATAAATATATATGGAATTATAATAATTATTATTATATGTTTTATAATATTTATTATTATAATTTTACAATGTAGAAACAATGTTATTTAATTTTTAACATAGAAGTAAAATATTGTTGTATTTTTAGAAAACATTTTAGTAATTTATTCATTAGTGTTTAACATGTTTTTGAATTCAAGTATTAATTTTAAATAATTTAAGCAGCCAAATTTGTTTCACAGTTAGTATTTTGTAACCGCTTACTTTTGTTTTGGATTATTTCTGAGGGGAGAAGCTCGTGGTTGGAAGCTGCGTTGTGTCGAGGAAGGCACCGCGCGGTGCCTGCCACCTTGTGCATGGCAATGTAGAGGGGTACCATAGGTACCCCCCAAGTGCAGCCCCCCACAGCCCCCGGGGGCCCGCAATGGGCACACAAAGCGAATCCCCGCCAGCCTTTCCATGGCGGCATCGCCGCCATGGAAAGGCCAGTTTCCGCACACATCCTAATATGGATGGCGGTGCCTGGTAGGCACTGCCACCATATTAGTGGCCAAGTTTGCCCGGCCGGCAATTGGAACGATTGGCAACCGGCGGAAAAGCGGTGGACGCACATTGCGTCTGCCGCGATACCCCCGCCATTATAATATGTTGGGGGGTAAATCGGGTTGCGATGGCGGGCGAATCGCCACTGCCGGGCCGGCAATGGAGATCGGCCCGCCATCATAATCACCCCCTAGTTAGGTGGTAGGTAGTGTGTCTAGAGTTAGGTTTGTGTAATTTTGTCGAGTTTTATGTGTAAGTTAGATTTTAGCGAGATGTCGATAGTTAGTATTTGCGGCTTAGTTTAGAGAGGTTAGAATATGTGGAAATATGTGTGAATATGGTGTTAGAAATTTTTCTAATTGTATTTAATTATGGTATATGTGTATGTTTGTGTGGGTGGGATTGTTTTTCTATTTTTTACAGCTTTTCGTTGTTGGAAGTCACCGTTCAAAGAAGATTGTGTTTTTTTTTCATTAAAAAGTGTGTATTAGTTTAGTAAACTAATATTTATTTAACACTTTCTTAATTTTTCGGGTTTTCCTGGAGCGTTTATTTTTTTAAATAATTTTTTCGGGTCTTTTATGGTTTATTCAAATTGGATTTATCGAACTTGGATTGTTTTTTAAACAGATTGATTTTTTCATTTTTTTGGGGGCATTGTTTTGGACAATTGGTATTATGATATACAGGAGTTGGGATATCCTTTGTTTATCTACTGAAATGGTAAGTTATTTTATATTTATTATTGTGGGAGGGAAATGTTAAATAACTTATTTTTATTGTGTGTTATATTTTCTGAAATATAATTAAAATGTCAATTTATATTTATGTTTTTAAAATAAATATATGTGACAAATTATTTATGTTTAGAAAATATAAAAATAATATGTATATTTTGCAACTGTTCTAGGCCTTTTGTTGTTGGATATAGTCTTACTTTTCTTTGTAGGTATTCAAACATTTGTCTAGTTTCTTTGGTAAATTTTGGGCCTATTTGGGTTACAGATTGCTCCATTCTTAGTTGTTGGTAGCTCTATTCTTTTTGGAGAGATTGTAGGAGTTTGTGTAGAGTAGGTGTACCTCTGTCTGTTGTTGCTTGGAAGGCATTATGCCATCCTTCAACAGCATTGTTTGTTTTGGCTTCTTTATTTAGTGTGCTAAGGTATACATTCCACCATGGAATGTGGTACTTAGGTAGTCTTCTGTGTCCTGATCTGTGGAGTCTTCCCACCCAGGTATCTTCAAAATAATCTAAAAGGGGGCTAATTTTTGTTTGTTTCTTTGGTAGTATGGACTTTCTAGTAATAGGTTGTAGTGTTCGGCCACCTCAGTAACTGGGACGTAGTCCAGTGCTACAAGTTTTTTAACTTGATATGCAAAAGTACTGTCAGTTGCATATTCAACACTAAGAGCCCAATTCCGATCTCGCTTGTAAACCTTTCTGACCGACACGGACAGGGACTGGATTCCGACCGACACGTACACGCGCCGTACGACCGGCGTACTACGATGCAATGCGTGTGAAATACAAACGACTCGCACGGAGCACAATCCGCAAGACCGAAACGTACGAAAAATAGTGATTCACCCGTAAACGGACCGGGAACCGTTCCGAACGACACGGACCGGGAATGGTTCTGACCGCCACGAACACACGCTGTACGACCGGCGTAGTACGATGCGATGTGTGTGAAACTAAACCGACTCGCACGGAGCACAATCCGTAAGACCGCAACGTACGGAACACAGTGACTACCACGTTAAAGAGCCCATCGCGACCGACGCGTACGCGAACGCTGCAACATAGCATAATGTGAGTGTGACAGACTCGGTTTAGCCCGCAATTGCCGCTGTAAGCGTCCGTCCCGGACAACTGAACGTCTCCGTCATGCTCAACAAAATAAAATAGAAACAGACTGAAAAAGACCACACAATCATTGTCAAAGTAAATAAAAAATAAAAAATAAAAAAAAACAGACACACCCACAACACTACCTACATAAAGAGCCAAAATCCCTACCATGATCCTTTGCAAATTCTACAGATCTGCCAGCAGAGAACACTACCACACTGCACTCAGAGACACACTCACAACTCACCCACCACACAATCTTTACACCATTAGCACCTCTCAAAAGCACACTCACAAACACCCAGCTAAACTGACACCCACTCACCCTCACTTGCACCCTCACACACACATCTCCACCACCACCATCCATCACCATGCTCCCAAAGAAGAATCCAAAGTTCACAGATAGTGAGTTGGAACTCATGGTAGATGAAATCCTCAGAGTAGAGCCACAGTTATTTGGCACATTGGTCCAACAGACCCCCATGTCCCAGAAAACAAAGATGTGGGAGAGGATTGTCAACAAGGTGAACGCACAAGCACCTTGCCTGCGCACAATGGAGGATATCAGGAACAGGTGCTATGATGTGCGAAGGAGGGTCAAGAAGCTGATTGGCAGAGACCATGCCCTGAGCCAGCGGACCGGCGGTGGCCCTCCTGAAAAACCTACATACTTCACTTCCTGGGAGGAGAAGGTGCGAGTCATCCTTCCACCGGAGGGCATCCATGGATTAACAGGAATACCAGAGCCTGGTGAGTACATAACCAACTAGCCAATATTGTGAGCCAATACACACACATCACTGTCAAGGGGACAGTGAAACCAATCACTGTTAGCAAAGCCACATCAACCGAAAGCCAATTATCCTATAATGTGTATGCCAGTTAGACAAACACAATACCTGCAATCTCAGAGTAATATGGAACTATGTCCTAACATGTACAAACTTACTAACAAATACAGCAAGGTATTGGCCCAGAACACCAGCAAACACTGCCAGACATTTTGCAAGCACTGTCACACTACCTCACAGGGAAGCTGATTCACAGGAAGGAAGGTTGGATATGATGGGAAGGTGGGTGTAGGCAAAAGCATGATGGGAGTCGTAGTCACAGCCTATAGTCCCCATCCCACATGGCCCATCAAGCCCACCCTGAACCATGCTCACCTCACAGGGAGTGGAAAAGTACTGCCAAGAAGGCTGACACTGGGCTCTGCTGTGGGGAGCACAAGGCCCTGGTGGGACTTGTGCTCCAACAAACAACAGGACACCACTGCCTGACATCCTGAAAGTGTACTGTGACTCCCTGCAATGGAAGCATGCTTCATGGTGGGCCATCTGGTCTGGGGGGAGGAGGGCTGCCAGCTCTGACTACATCTACCAGCAGGCCCTGTCACACACACACACCCTCCCACAAACTCCACATAACTCACCTGGGAAAATGCACTCCCTCAGAGCCAAGTAAAATCTCCTACAAAGATGCCTCACACTGGGCTCTGCTGTGTGAAGCACAAAGCCCTGTTGGGACTTGTTTTCAAACAAACACAAGGACACCACTGTCAGCCATCTTGCCAGCACCGTTACACTACCTCACAGGGAAGCTGAGTCACAGGAAGGAAGGTTGGGTGTTCTGGGAAGGTGGGTGTATCCGATAGCATGATGGGAGTCGTAGTCACTGCCAACAGTCCTCCTCCCACATGGCCCATCAAGCCCACCCTGAACCAAGCTCACCTCACAGGGAGTGGAAAAGAACTGCCAAGATGGCTGACACTGGGCTCTGCTGTGGGACTTGTGCTCCAACAAACAACAGGACACCGCTGCCTGACATCCTGAAAGTTGACTGTGACTCCCTGCAATGGAAGCATGCGTCATGGGTGATTACCTGGCCTCTGAGGGAGAAGGAGGTCCTGCAATGCCTCCAAATGCTATCAAGGCCGGCTCTACACACACCTTCTCAGCCAGAACAAATAGCACTCTTGGGACCAGTCACTCCATGACAGTGAAAGTAAATGCCCTGGCAAGATGGCTGACACATGGGCCTGATGTATGAATTGGCTGCAAGTCACAACTAGGCACTGGCCCCCTCACACACATTCACACTCCCAGCCATCTCAACTGTATGTCTCCACTCACTGTCTGGAGATGCAGAGTCTCAGGGGTGCCCCCAGGCCTGGCTGTGAAGGTGTGTGGGTTCTATGACAATTGGGGAGATGCAGACATAGCACATATCAAAACACACATACAAAGCTACATATACATCATTGTCAGGGGACACCTGACAGTGAATGGAATCGCCACAGCAAGATAGCTGACACTGTTGCATGGTGTCATTTACACAAGGCGCTGTTGTGACCTGCATCCTACTCCCACATCATGCAGCGTTGTCAGCATCCTTGACACAACACTCCCCTCACTGTCATTGACACTTGCAACACAAGGAGTAACCTGGAATGGGTTGGAGGAGGCATACAACTTACAGCAGCATAACTCAAACACACAAATCTCTGGCCCTCACTGTCATGAGCATGGAAAATCAAGAGAGCTGCCTTGGTTAACTCCTCTTTCCATGGATGACATTGACAAGATAAATAACGTGATCACGTACAAAGCTCAGCAGCTACATCATTTGCTATGGTAACACCATCACATGTGTGCAATGAGATGTAAACTAGGAACACATACAACAAAATAGTATCGCTTAAGAAATCTCAGACATACCGGACTCTGACCATGTCGCATAGACACACCAATGTGACTCAAAAATACATGCACAAATGCCAGCACACATGCCCCAATCTTGCAACACATCGTAAGAGGAAGTGCACGTATGTCATTGTTAAAGCACAAATGTTGACACGGACAACACACCTGTGTCAGGCACGGTATTGCACTGGAGTAGCAATGGCCATGTACAGTCAATGAATCAATACATGAGCTGTTCATGCACGCAGCTCCATATGCCCATCAAAACTCTTCAGGTCGTCATGACAATGTGCTTAACCAATATAGACCTCTGTCTGTGACAATTGAGGACAATGCAAGGTACATACACTCATTATGAAGTACAGTAGCAACTGTAATGTGTGTGATCCGTTGAAGTGTGCTGAACCACAACATACATTGTGTGTCTCTTCCACCCACAGGGGATGCTGGGGACACTGCAGGAACAGAAGAGGAATCCCAGTCCCAGACTCTGGTTGACCCTGAGCTCTCCGGTGTGGATGTCTCACAGTCCTCTTCGGACGACGACGAACGACCTGGCCCCTCCGGTGTGGGTCAGCGTGCAGCACCAGCAGCTGTAACATCAGCACCCCCTGCCACCACTTCTGCTACATCTGCAAACACCCAGATGACCTCTACCAACACGGACAGACCAAGTCAACATAACACCAACGGCAGAGCTACACAGGGCACTCTGGAGGTGGCGGACAACACCACCAGTGCCAACACAGAAGGAGGCCCAGTGTCGTCTGTGCCTGCAATGGCAGGTCCTGCTCGTGTGGGTAGGGGTGGTGGGAGGGTGAGCAGGGTGAGGCCACGGCCTGAAGATGGGTCTGCACTGCAAGATGATCCACAGTTGGTACGCATCATAGATGCGTACCAGGAAAGCACCGGAGGCTTTTGCCAGGTAGTGGGGATCCTCAGGGACATCCAACAACAGCAGGCTGTCCATCATGCCAGATTGGACTCCCACATGTCCCGAATGGAGTCCAAAATGGACAAAATTGATGAACTCATGGTGGTGCATAGGGACATACTCACATGCCTCCGCCAGATTGCTGGCAACATGACCACACATCCCTGTGTGCCCACTATATCTGTTGCTAGAACATCTGTAACTGCCACAGGGAGGGATGAGGTCTCTGGCAGAGAGTCCTTGGCACCACAGAAGCCTGCACCTGAGGGTCCCCCTAAAAAGAAGAGGAGGGGTCGTCCGAAGAAGGACAAGTGAGAGGCAGATGGCCATGCATACCCCCCAGGAAGTGAACACCTGCTCATGACATCCTCCATTGTGTGCAAAGCGTTCACCTTGTTGACTGTCGCTGAATTCTCCCACATGTGATGGAGGGTCTAAGTCGGAACAATGAACTAAATGACTGTGGACTTTACTCTGGAAATTTCATCTACCAACTCCTCTGTGAACTTTGGATTTCTATCACACTGTCCAGCACTTTCAATTACGTTTACTATTCTCACACATGCATGTAAATAAATTCATAATCAAACAATACTTGCCTCTGTTGTGAATTATACTTGGTTTGTGACATAGAGATGATGACCTGCTAAACAAAGACTGTGCAGGAAAACTACTACAGCAATGTAAACACTGTTTTGTGAGTCATGGTGATGTGACACATATGAGAGATACACACTACTAGGTCAACACAATACAAATTTCTCATGGGCATCATACTCACTGCCTCCACTATTGTGAACTGAAAATACAGTGGAATGCACATACACAACACTCATTCTGAGGCAGTGGCAATCAGCCCACAGGTACAGTATGCAAATGAATGTCGGATGTGTGGATACAGACGAAGCACATCCCAAAGTGAAGCACAGGTTTATTACACAATCACAACATGTGAACTCCACAACAGATGCAAGGTAACCTCAAGTGACAGTGAGCACAAAGTAACCAAGTGGGCAAGAAATGTCAGTACGTGGGTGTGTGGCACTGCATCTGTTCTCCACGAAAACTTGCACTCTGTAACAGGATTGTGTGTTTTGGAGGTCACATGTCACCAGGCAACAGCCAAAGGACCCTGTGAAGGACAGACATACAGCAGTATTTAAATCACAAAATAACTGCATACATCTCCTATAGACATTCCATACACAATTCTTAAGATACATGAAAACAACCTAGTAATCATGTCAACACTGTTTTGGAGAACATACTAAATCAATGGACACCTACCTGCAAGGATCCTGTCATGTAGCAGTCAGCCACACGTATGCAGCGACATTGCACTACATACACATATCAGGCATTGAAAAAACGTAGATAACTCATCACTGTATACTCACAATCATGCGAAAAAGTTGTTGATGAGCTGTGTGCGAACATCCCCCTCACCCTCATCATCACTCGCAACATGACCCAGGGCAGGATCCTCCACGGCTGGCGGCTGCTGGTCGTCATCATCCTGGATGAGAGGCAACTCCTCCCTCACTGCCAGGTTGTGTAGCATGCAGCACACAATTATGATCTTGCACACCTTTTCTGGTGCATATTGGAGGGCCCCTCCTGTCCAGTCCAGGCAGCGGAATCTGCTTTTAAGTAGACCAAATGTCCGCTCTATCACTCTCCTGGTCTGCCCATGTGCCTCATTGTAACGTATCTCCGCAGGTGTCACAGGGTTCCTGAGTGGTGTCAGCAACCACGGCATGTTGGGGTATCCGGAGTCACCTACATACGAACAAACAAACATATCATGGGTCTGAAAAGAGGGTTAAATTCCAAGATACAAAAAGCACACAAGGTAGACAGATATTACACACCGACAAGCCAGGCAGGCTGGTTCTGCAGCTGTGACATCATCTGTGGGACCCGACTATTCCTCATGATGTAAGCGTTGTGTGCCGAACCAGGGAAACGTGCACAGACATGTGATATCGTCATGTCCGGCAGACATACCACCAGGGCATTTATGGAGTGAAAATGTTTTCTGTTCCGGTATGTCTGCTCATGTGCTTGTGGTGGTACCAAAGCCACATGTGTCCCATCTATGGAGCCTATGACATGTGGCATCCTTCCCAGGGCATAAAAGTCACTCTTTATGTCATTAAATTGTCGTGGGGTCGGGAATTGGATGTACCGCTTCAGGAAATACAACATCGCCTCCAATACATCGCAAAGCACATGGCTGAACATGGTCTGTGACATCCCACCAGCAGTAGCCACAGTGTACTGGAAGGTTCCGGTGGCAAAGAAGTGTAGGGCTGCCATCACCTTCACCTTGGGGGTCAGCGCTGATGGATATGGCCGTCCAGGTTGTAAATGTGGGGCCAACTGCTCCGCCAACTCCTCAATTAGTGGTCTGGTGAAGCGGTACAGTCGGATGCAGTCATGTTCAGGCATGGTTGCAAGGTCTGGGAAGGGTCTGTGGACAGCTGGTGCCCTGCAGTACATAGGTGATCAAAGAAAGATTGTCAGTTCCCCTACATATGTGGCAATGACCATGCTAAATATCATATGCTACATCATAGCAAGACACAATTAAGTCAGGTGTGTGCTGTTGAGCATGGACACATATGCCAGCTATGTGCCCCTCATCTAACATTTCAGCTCCAGATGGTTACACAACAAGTGCAATGCTGTGCTGTGAACAATCTATGAGGTCTGTCACAGTACATCTGAACAAATGTCACATACCAAACACACACCTCAGTGACTAGTGAGGATAGATGTGTTGTCCAAATGACAGGTGTTTGTAAGTTCCACACACAGGGATCTTGTGATGCCACATGGCCACTGTCATCATGTAACATCTGATGTACACACACCATCACACCCATGAAACACACATGATGGGCTCCCAGATTTGTTTGCATGGCAAACATGGATGCCTGTGACACACAGACACAACAGCAACTCACATGTCAAAGTCAGAAGGATGTTGGAAATGATTTACAT
Organism: Calotriton arnoldi; assembly: GCA_963921515.1. Classification (NCBI taxonomy): domain Eukaryota; kingdom Metazoa; phylum Chordata; class Amphibia; order Caudata; family Salamandridae; genus Calotriton; species Calotriton arnoldi. Next base: position 1,676,797 of record CAWUFW010003256.1, read on the forward strand.
CTGCCACATACAAAAAGACACATGTGCATAGCACAATACGCAAATACTCTGGATTAACCTCACATTGGCAGCTCAGGAACACTTCGTTACACACAGTCAATTTCAGCCGTAATTCATGGTGTATGTAATCATGTCATCACACAGAGGGCACCTGGAACTGTGTACAGGCCTCGGGTGATGATCTGAAAAGTTGTCACTCACAGTAGTGATATGCATCACACACAATGGTTTTTGTCCCCATGATACATGGCATATCCTGGGAGTGTGTGCTACAATGTGCTTCCTACAATTTGACATGTGATGCCATGTACACACATGTCATGAGGCATTAAATGTGATGTCATACATTGTATGACAGGCTGTTTGTCTGTTGTAAAGCACCTGAGTCTCAGCCAAAATATTGTGGGTGGCATCCTTTGGCTGTTATCTGTAATGGTGACAGACTTGGGTGAGTATTCAAAAGACGCGTCGTACACTTATGGACCGATCCGGACGCACGCATTGGCTATTGACTGTCATGGAGACGGACACGGGTGAGTATTCAAAAGACGCGTCGTACACTTGTGGACCAATCTGGACTCACGCATTGGCTATTGACTGTCATGGAGACGGATGCCGGTGAGTATTCAAAAGACGCGTTGTACACTTATGGACCGATCCGGACGTAGGCATTGGCTATTGACTGTCATGGAGACGGATGCGGGTGAGTATTCAAAAGACGCGTCGTACACTTGTGGACCGATCCGGATGCACGCATTGGCTATTGACTGTGATGGAGATGGACGCGGGTGAGTATTCAAAAGACGCGTCGCACACTTATGGACCGATCCGGACGCACGCATTGGCTATTGACTGTCATGGAGACGGACGCGGGTGAGTATTCAAAAGACGCGTCGTACACTTGTGGACCGATCCGGATGCACGCATTGGCTATTGACTGTCATGGAGACGGATGCGGGTGAGTATTCAAAAGATGCGTCGTACACTTATGGACCGATCCAGACGCACGCATTGGCTATTGACTGTCATGGAGACGGACGCGGGTGAGTATTCAAAAGACGCATCGTACACTTGTGGACCGATCCGGACGCACGTATTGGCTATTGGCTGTCATGGAGACAGACGCGGGTGAGTATTCAAAAGATGCGTCGCACACTTATGGACTGATCCGGACGCACGCATTGGCTATTTACTGTCATGGAGACGGACGTGGGTGAGTATTCAAAAGACGCGTCATACACTTGTGGACCGATCCGGACGCACGCATTGGCTATTGACCGTCATGGAGACGGAAGCGGTTTTGCTACGTGTACGAATCGCGTGCAAACAAATTCCGTTGGCTCCCAACAACAATGTATCAAAGTCAATGGTGTCATGATACGTAATATTTGAACGACACGGAAGGCGTGTACGATGCGTGCAATGTCATGGATTGGCCAATTTCGGATAATGCGAACGTCTTGGACCTATCTCTTTGTACGCATGGAACAGAATCTGCCTCTGCAGCACAGATATAAGGCTGTCTGTTCCCCAGAGACTTCACTTGCCTGCACTACATGCTACAGGATTACATCTCTCACTACCACTGCTGCTGTCTCTGCATCCTCTCTGTTCTGCAATGGCACGTACTGTGGAGAGGGCCCCAGCATTCACCAAGGAGGAGAACCAGGCCCTGCTGGACAGCCTCCTTCCACAGTGCAGCAAGCTGTATGGGAAACCAGGGGAGCAGGTGAGTGTTCAGTCCACTGCCTTTTCAATTGTACATGTTGTCTGACTGGCACCACTAGCATTGTGATCACCAAGGGCAAGCATGCACACCGAGTAAGTCTCAAAGTGTGTAGATACATGTACTGTACCGGTACAGTGATGAAAAAGTGTAGTTGTTCCTGCTTGGAATTTCCAGGCACTGTTTTCATGTTGTTAATGCAGGCTTGCACACAGGACAACTGCCCATGACCATAGTTGCACTACCTGTATACATCATAGGCCCTTCTGACAATGACATGTATGTCCAACTGTGTGATGAACAAACATGTTGCATGTGTATCAATGGTGTCTTACTTTGTCATCCATACAGGTTGATGCCCATCAGAAGCAGGAGATTTGGCTGACCATCGTCCGGGCAGTAAGATCTGTGGGGGTCTTCAAACGCCGCATCCGCCACTGCCAGAAGAGGTTGCAGGACCTTCATGGCTGGACCCGGAGGATTGCCAGAGTCCAGCTCAAGCTGTCGCCTCTTCGCAGAAGGGGTGGGCAACAGACACTGACCCCCCACATGCTCCGGATACTGACGGTGGTCTTCCCTGACCTGGATGGGCAGTTGAAGGACAGACAGCAGCAAGGAGGGGGTAAGTCCATGCCTTTTTGGTGAACTATGTCTAACATGCAATTTGCACTCCTTCAGCCTGGTAACACTCCCACAGTTCGTCTGTCTGCTGAGACAAGACTCATGTGGCTAAATTTGGTGATGCCCCATTCTCATCTGATAACCTGGTGTGTCCCTTTCCGTCTGTGACTTGTGTCACTTGGGTTGTGTTCTTGCTGTTGGCCAAGGTTAATGTAGGGAACAACATCTGCAACAGGTGCATTGAGTTGAGCATCATAAGTGAGGCAATTGTCTGACATGTGTCAGCACATTGACAGAAATATGACCTGTACTCTGTGTGAGCCATACATAAATGTGCAAATTGCTGATCTGGGTCAGCATAGGTGTCTGAGGTATTTACTACACACCCATGCAGCAGGTAAGACCAATGTTGAGGCCTCAGACAAATGAAATGTATGAGTAACAAGTGCATAACTACCTGCCTAGTGCTCCTGTTAAACCCATGTTTCGCATGGACCTTGGACAGGTATGCCAACTCCAGCCATCTGAGACACTGTGGCCTCCTACTCCTGGGTGTCAGCCAACATTTTGCCCATTGTGAAATTAGTAATCATGTGTCTGTCTCTGTGTCAGTGTGGACTGGCATAGTTTTTTGGATTACAAATGTGACAAATATGTTTGTTATGGACTGACATCTAATATGTGGAAATTGTCTCTGCACACAGAACTAAACATATGTGTGTAATCCCTTGACTGTGCCTAATGGTGGATTCAACATATATGTGTATGCAGCTTTACTTTGTTCTTGGGGGCATGCAATATGTTCATGTATACAGATTTGTTGAACCACAAACTCAAATGTCTCATGAGGTCAACGTGGGATTATCAGATGTTTTCAAGTGTGTGTAGCATGTAGTGGACATGTACACTTGACCACTACAGAGGTTGCTTTAACAGTGAATACATGAGTGTGACACGGTGCTGACTGTTAAGTCAGGATGCACTGCCCCTGTGACATGAGACAGTACTGACTGATAGGCCAGACAGGACTGTGGCATGGTGTGCCACATGAAAATCTGGAGGATGCAGTATTGTCACATGTCTGTTGTCCTGCATGCACACCATTCTCGCATTGACTTTCAAGACATGAGCCCATTATGGTGTCTGGGGATGGAAGTATGTTCATCATGTCAACAATGACTTTGGCCATCCCATTTGCTGTGCCAATGACAGAGTCACTTGCATGAGATGAGACATGTGTGTAATGACACATGACACTCACAATCATTGCAGATCAGACAAGAGGCAAAGTAGTGCATGCTTGCCCATGTAATAAGTGAAATCATACATACATCTGACAGATGGGTCCATTGCCAGCATGTGTACGAGAAGCACGGTTCACTGGCAGACTGCCAAGTGCCTGGTTCACATATGTGTTGGTCAAGTTAGCAGTGGCTTTTGAATTATGCAAGGGCTTGCTCTGTGACGTGTTGCAATTAAACTCATGTGTCAAGTCAATACAGGTGACTGATGTGATTCTGTTTCTCCTCCTTGCTCACAGCATCAACTACGGCTATTGGAGGAGACAGCTCCACGGACAGAGAGGAGGCGGAGAGCCAGACTGGGTCCACTGTGGAGGAGGGGGAGGGACGCAGTGGCACGGAGGGTGAGGGGAGCCACACTGAGGGACGCTCAGCAACATCAACGTCAGCTGAGGAACACCCCAGCTCCAGTGACGACTCCCTTGTGGAGCCGGGTGTTACTAGACCACAGACCACAACTAGCGAGTCTGTCCCCGCCACCACCACCATCTCCACCCTCCCAGCTGCTCCCATCCCAGATATCCATGGAGGCTCCCGTGTTAGGGAGCATGTCTCCTTTGGTCCAGGCACCGCACCCCCTGCCTCTGTCTCCCCTGCTTCCCTGAGTATGGAGTCTGTGGACTTGCTGAAGCAGGTCCATGTGGGGCAGACATCGATGCTGAGTGTCCTCCATGCCCACACCAGTCTTTTGACGCAATTGGTATCATACATGGAGGGCATGTCATCACACATGTCTGCCCTACAGCGGACCAATCAGTCCATTGCCTCCTCACTGACGGCAGCAGTGTCCCTCCTCCAACAGTCCCTCACCCCTCCTACCTCTGCCCCATCCACAAACCCCACTACCCTACCTGCCCAAAGCACATTCACACAGGCACATGCACACACCAAAACAGACATGAGCAGCACACAGCAATGTCAGTCAAAGCCAAAACGAACACGCACGCACACTCAGGGGACTGACAGCACACACAAAGGGGATAGGGTACAGAAGCACACACAGCCATCCTCAACCACTCTGCATTTGTCAGATACCTCTCCCTCCAGAACCCCTTCCCTTGACTCACCTGCAACCCCCATTTCCCAGAAGGTCTTACTCTGTGACCTTGGCCTCTTCCCCACAGATCCATCCGAATAAACTCACATGGGGAAGAGGAAGTCACCACGCACAGAGAGGAGATCCCCCACCACACGCACACCCTCCCCCAAGAGCAGGAACACTGAGGCTCCCACCTGAAAATACCCCAGGATCAAAAAATGCAAAACCCCACCACAATCCCTCACTTCCACCACACAGTCTCCGTCCTCCAGACCACAGGCCACCACTCCAAAAGTTCCCACACCACACCCTGTACCAGGTTTCCCAACACACCGTTACACCATCCCCAAGATGATTAGGCCCTCCCCCCTACCACAAGCACTTCCACTCCCACAACATCACACCCTCAGTCAGTTCCTGCAACTGCAGTGGAGACCGTGTCCCCACAATCTGTCCTGACCACTGTATTTGAGCCCCCGCCCACTCCTTCGGACATTGGCATTGCAGTGGAGACCCCGCACACTCCTTCGGACATTGGCACTGCGGTGGAGACCCCACACACTCCTTCAGACATGGGCACTGCAGTGGAGACCCCGCCCACTCAATCCGACAGGTCCACTGCAGTTGCTACAGAGACGCCTGTACCCACCACCCCTCCCCTGCCCAATACTGGTATCCTCTAATCCTGTCCCTGCGGTGCCTGGCCTGCCCCTATGGATGCCCCTCCAAGGGGAGATGTCCCCTAGTCATGTCAGTGCAGGCAAGCAATGTGTGACAACTTGTCATGTATCACCCATGAAGGACTATTGACATGGACTGGCCATTGGCCTTTTGGTAATCAGGAATTAACAATTATTTTTATGACATGCTGAATAAAGCTTATTTTTGTTATTTTGTTGATTTGCATTTAAAGGACATGATGTTGCTGATGAGTGTACTGAAGTTGCTGTTGTAATAGTGTTTGTTGACTATAAGTGAAATGGTGATGTGATGGACTGCATGTGGTCCATGGTATATGTGTCCTATTACAGTATGTATCCATGTCATCATTGGCTGTAATTTCAGGTTGTCATGATCCCAATCCTTTGGCACAGGGAGTGTAACATTCTTTTCACCACTTCACATCTTTGGCGTACAAGGTTGCACATATGTTGGGCTGACATTTGTGCACATTGTAAAGTTTTCTGACTGTAGGCCCATCTCCACTGGACATGCAGATTAGCGCATTGATGATGAACAAGTCATCTGTGTCATCAGTACAAGTTGCTAAACATCTGTTTTGAGTATGTGCAGATGACTTAAGAGACACTCCTGTACACAGGCTGATGTGACCAGAGGTTTCTGTGTGTTGTAATTGTTGGCTCAATGTCCGAGTTTTATTCTGACATGACAGAGCCCTGCAAAGACAAAGTTTGACACAGCTGACCTTCCACAGGAGTGAAGTCACCTCATGGCAGTGTGTTATTCAGTGACATTGCCTGAGCCCATGGTGTGGGTTCTGTGAGCATGTCTCTGTGTGTTCCCATCCCTTTCTCTACACAGCCTGTAGTCCCTGCAGATGTTCCTGTTTGTGATGCTTGCTGTGTTGTCCTGTGCTTTGTCAACATCTTTGACTTTGGGTTTCTGCGATGTGGGTGCATGGAAAACTTCTAGTCATTAGGGTGTCATCCCTGGGTGTGCTTGATGTAATGGCCTGCACTATGGGCAAACGCACATTTCACATATTCAGGATTCCCCGAGTCACATTTGTGTTTCCGACATCAGCTTGTTTTCACCATGTGATTTCTTTCTGTGAGTTTGTAACTTGTATGTGTGTGTGACTGCTCACACTCATCAGATCCTACCCTTCAATGTTGGATGATGGCAACATGTGTTCTTTGTGGGTTTCCTTGGGGTTTTTTAGGTCTGGGACTGAGATAAAGATCCCAATGTGTCTGATACATTTCACGTCATGCACATGTACCTCATACTATGCAGTGTGAAAGACATATCCAAGGTTTGATGACTGACCATGTGTAATGTGTTTGTACACCTTAGATCCCACCACCACCCCTGGGATTGTCATGGGTGCATGTGCAATGTCACCAGTCAATGTGGGCTTAGCTGAGGCACATTGGTGCAGATCAAGGTGTGTTGTATTTAGAATGGCCAAATGTGAGTTGTCTCATGGCTAGGCCCCTACCTACATTGTGGCTTTACATTACAGGCCATGCCCAGTGAGTTGTGTTTGGGTATGTGTGATGGAAGTTGATCTGTCAAGACACATGACACAGTGCGCACAGGTGAGTGTGCTCCTCAGTATGGGCAACATCCAGATTTGTCATTACAGAGGGTCATCAGACAGGATACTGTCACCACAGTGTAGGGTCCTTGAGGGTACTGCTGGAGTGGGTCTGTCTCTTGATGTGTTGGCTGTTGTCCTGCCCAGCTTCTTTCACATGTGTCTGTTGTGAACCAGCTCATCTAACAATGCCCGATTGCCCACAAACAGGAACCCAATTCAGGAGATACTTCTGGATTGTACTGAAAACGCATATGTCTCAGTGGAATTCAGCCCCCCATCATGTGTGTTGTTGTAGCCTGGAGACACTTACACACACACACACATGTTGTGTTTGTTCTGCAGTGTGTGGCTGGCTGGTTGCGTTAGTGCATCTGCACCCATGTATTTATATTGGTTTTGTGGGGCATTGAGTGGATGTTGGTTGGAGGTTTTTTATCTACTAGCCCTGGGACTCCTACATCATCAATCTGCACATTCATCATGTTCACTCCTTCCCATTGCTGCCACAGTATGGAAGTTGATCTCCTAAATGCTGTGGTCTCCGAAGGATTCCTTTGTATGTGTGTCTGTTGGTGAACGAGTGTGTTTAGGCATTATGATGGTCACTTCTTACATTGTCCACTTGAACATTGGAGGCATTGTCAGCCCCCATGGGCGATGATTGTCTGCACATGGCTGAGGGTATTTTTGAAGCCACAACAATGTATCCATCCACAGATCTATGTTTGTTTGGCATACAACCACTACTTTGTCACTACATGGCTTGTGGTTTTAGGACCAGGAATCCTACACGATAGTTTTCACATGCTGGTATTTTGAACCCCTCACTCACATTTTGTTCACTGGAGTGAGGGGGAGGGTGTTAAACCCCATTTCACAGATGTCTCTGACATTACATGAGGGTTTGAACCCCACACTCACCTTTTGGTCGCTGCAGTGAGGGGGGGGTTAAACCCCATTTCACAGATGTCCCTGACATTACATGAGGGTTTGTACCCCACACTCAGCTTTTAGTCACACCTGTGATGGGAGTTTCAGTAAGTGTTCCCTTTCAGTGTCACTGTTGCTAACAGTTTACACACAAACACAGTCTTGGCATGATAGCAGTGGGGGAGTGTTCGGCCTACAACCCCTATGGGCAGAGACTGCTGGTAGTGATAACCATTCACCCCCCTATGGGCTGGACAATGCTGGTAGTGATGGCCATCCATCCCCCTATGGGCTGGACAATGCTGGTAGTGATAGCCATCCATCCCCCTATGGGTAGAGACTGCTGGTAGTAATAGCCTCCACCCCCCTATGGGCTGGACAGTGCTGGGAGTGATAGGCATCCACCCCCTATGGGTAGAGACTGCTGGTAGCGGTAGCCATCCATCCCCCTATGGGTAGGGACTGCTGTTAGTGATAGCCATCCACCCCCCTATGGGCTGGACAATGCTGGGAGTGATAGCATCCATCCCCCTATGGGTAGAGACTGTTGGCAGTGATAGCCATCCATCCCCCTATGGGCTGGACAATGCTGGTAGTGATAGCCATCCATCCCCCTATGGGTAATGACTGCTGTTAGTGATAGCCATCCATCCCCCTATGGGCTGGACAATGCTGGTAGTGATAGCCATCCATCCCCCTATGGGTAGTGACTGCTGTTAGTGATAGCCATCCACCCCCCTATGGGCTGGACAATGCTGGTAGTGATAGCCATCCATCCCCCTATAGGTAGGGACTGCTGGCAGTTATAGCCATCCATCCCCCTATGGGTAGTGACTGCTGTTAGTGATAGCCAACCACCCCCCCTATGGGCTGGACAATGCTGGTAGTGATAGCCATCCATCCCCCGATGGGTAGAGACTGCTGGTAGTGATAGCCATCCACCCCCTATGGGGTGGGCAGTGCTAGTAGAGGTAGATATCCACCCCCTATGTGTGTGTTACATTTTGCGGGATCGTGACGTTTTTGGGTGTGGTGGGTGTCTGACTTACCATCTGCGACGTACGCGTCGGTTCCGGTTGTTGATCCGGTCATAGATGTACAGTACAGGGATGACATGCGCGATCGGATCCATGGTTGGTTCGTCTCGTAGGCGTTGATCGGTGGGTCGTCTCGTAGGCGTTGTTCGTTGGTTCGTCTCGTAGGCTTAGATCGTTGGTTCGTCTCGTAGGCGTAGATCGTTGGTTCGTCTCGTAGGCGTAGATCGTTGGTTCGTCTCGTAGGCGTAGATCGTGTTATGGCGCGAATAGGACCTGAAATACTGCTCTTCCGGATGCTGAGACGTGCTGGAGGTGGTGACGGGTTCGGCACGTAGGAAGTATGCATCGTACTTGGCCGGCCGGGAAGTGCTGTGAAAATGCTTCCGGACGACTCCATTCAGCGTCTACGGAGCCGGCTCGTATGGGAAATGTGGCTGGAATCGGAGCGTACGTGTCGTTCTGGATTTGGACACATTTGCGCATCGTACTTCATCGTTCGGACGGACCGGCTCCCGGAACGTGTCGGTCGGCAGGTAACGCTCGGACAGCTCTTGGAGGGCTGTCCGAGCGAGATAGGAATCGACCCCTTAGTGTTGATTTCTGTAGGTGTCTCCATAGACATTGATTGAAATGATAGTAACAACCCTGAATTGCTGTATGTGGGTAGCATTTTAGGATTGCATTTATCATTGCATGAAATTCAAAATCAATAATTATTTTCTGTGGGAAATAATTATTGGGTTCTTGTTTTATTTTGTTCAGGATTTCCATATAGGTAGAGTTTTGTTTATTAGGGAGTAAGGCGTAGATAAAAGGAATGTTAGTGTTTTGGTATAGTGCATGGACAGTGTATAACTGATAAAATGGTTTGGGACATATTTTAAAAGTCCCATCCACCATCCATGTTTCTCATTGCTGCAGTTTGATTAAATTATTTGCAGTAGCAAACATAATAATTCTTTTATCTTTGAATTTATTATCGTAAAGTATAAATGGTTCATCGTTATGGGTTATTGCTAGTTCTGGGGGAATCTCTACCTCTTCAAATGTTTTTGGGGCAGGTGTAGTGGTGGTAGTGGCTTTTTTTTGTCTAGCTATTGTTCTTTTTAAGGAAGCAATAGAGGGCATTTGGGCAGAAGCATGTTTGGGTACTCTGAGCAACTGTTGTTTTAAAATTTCTGTGGTGGATCTCTCAGAGCTAGTGCTAGCTTCTTTTATGTTATCTAGAGCACTTCTAACTTCAATTTCTGTCACATTTAGGGGGTGGTTATGTTCTTTCACATATGTAACAGTTGTTTCCTGCGTTGTAGCCCTCCTATAACATTTATTGGAATAGTATTTACTACATTTCCAATTAACTTTTAGTCCACTTTGTTTTTCTTGGGTATAGACGTACCCCATGTAACATAGTAACATCTTTCCTTTTTGAGAGGTAATAAATTGGGCGCCTTCAGTCATTGTGGTCTTTTTAATGCTAAGAAAAATGTATATAAAAATTACAAAAAAGAATACAGTACAGATTTATTATTAATATATACATATATTGTTCTTGATATACTTACAATGTTAAGTTTGATGTAACATTTAATGCTGATGCACTTTCTTTGGTGTTTTATTTCAGATTTGTTGAAGATGTTTCTGTTGGTAGAAAAAAAGATAATTTTAATACTTTTGTTCTATTGTGTACTAGGTGGTGGGGAATTTGGGAGAAAGTGGGGTATTGGGTGGGTATTTTAGGTAACTGTTTTGTATAAAATATTTGTATACTTACTTTATTTCTGAGTTATTGTTCACGTTGTTCTTGGATTTTTTGTATGCTTTGAAAAATATCTGTAGAGGAGATATTAATTTAAAAGATAGATATTAGTTATTTATTTTTTATAAATATTTTGTGTTGAAGAGTAGTATTAGTGTTACATTTTATATAGAATTTTACTTACTTTGCGCAGTTTGAAATATTTTTTCTTCAATGCAGTTCTGCGTTCTGGAAGAAATCCGGCAGAGTTTCCCCTTCTTCTTTCTTGTAGGTTTGAGGTGTAAAATAAACATTATTTTCTCATTGTTTATATATTGTTTATTTAATTGATTGTTTTCTGTGATTGGTGTATTTTATTAGTGTGAGGCTTTTATTCGTTGTTGTTTATTGTTTTAATTGTTTGGGCAGTTGTTTTCTATATATGGAAAACTCTAATTAAGAAGTTGTTAGTGCTACCTTTTTTTTTTTTAACGGATTTAGTCTGTTAAATGTGTTTTATATTGTATTTGATGTTAAATGCTTTGTGCATATTATTTAGTTATATTTTAAATATTAATTATTAGTGTGTTTACTATATATTTTAGGATTTTATATTTTAATAGATTAAAAATAGATCGTATTATATTTATTTTGTATGGAGTGCTTGTTTATAGTTAAAAAAAATGTAGGTGTTAATATATGTTAGTTTTAATAATTTTTAAGATGTCGATATTTTTTAAAAGACGATATTATTGCTGTCTATATTGTTGTCGTCGATATTTTGTACATGATGTATATTTTTTAACTATGTTCGATATTTTATGTAACGACATTTGTGCGTTCGATAATACTGAAAACGATATTTATGTTTGGCCATAATATGGTGTCGATATTTGTGTATTTTTTTAAATAAGTATAGGTCGTCGATAATGGTGTAAACAATATTTTGGTGTCGATAAAATGGTAGGCCGATATTGTGTCTGTCGATATGTCAGTGATCAGTTTATAAGCTGACCGAGAAAGTCCTTAGAGTCCTTCTGCAACACAGTCCTTCTGCCCTAAATCATGCAATAAAGGGCATTGGTTGACGATGGTATACGTCTAATCTGGTGGTGCGATATTCACCTCCACCACCTCTAAAATCCCAGTATGTCATCAAAAAGCAGTGCTCATCAAGCCAAATCTAACATGGTCTAGTGAAAAGTGACAGTTGGTATGATATGACAGTTGGACCCATCACAGTTGAACTGTTGGTTGCCCATGAGACAATACCTGTGAGCGGAAGATGCCTATGAGTGGAACACAGCTACTATCACATCTGCTCAAAGGAGCACTGTTGAATTCCTTAGTTCTTCCTTTCCTGATATTGCACATACACAACTGACAATTGGGGATTTCCATGAATTCCCTTGCTGGTGGTGTGGAGTACCAACAAGAGGATCTCCTTGTTTCATTTGCACATGTCTGTGAACATCCCAAGGAAAGTACTTCTAAGGATTACTGTGGTCTGGCTCCTTGAGAATGTCCAATATTCCCTAGTACAGTGACATATATGCCCTTTATTATGAGGAACTTGCAGAGAGTCTCAAGGATGTCCTCAGACTATGGGTTCTACAAGGTTGTGCTTCTGGTCTCCATGCAAAACAACAGGCACTTCAGTACTGTGATGCTTGTACTGCCATTCTTATGACCACCACTGCCCCAGCATTGTACCATTAGGGACCAGATTTGTGTAATAGAGAGCAAAGATATCCAGCAGCAATGACTGGAGCCTGAGAGAAGTGACTTAGACTTGGAGTAATGCAAATACGTTGTACAGAATGGCCTATTCTGTGTTCCTAAGTTTAACACCAGTTTACTGACATGTGTCATTGGCTATACAGTACAATATTTTTTCTTTAGGTAGGATGTCTTCTTACTCTAAATAACCACTTTTCAATGTGTGGGGCCTGATTTAGAGGTGGGGGTATGGTAATGTCTGCAAATTTGTGGAAGCTGCCATTGACCATATTACCACTAGTGAAAATAATATGGATATAATTACCACTGCCATGTAGCATGTTAAATCTGTCAACAAAAATACCACTGTTATACCGCCAATGTAAAATTTATATCACCTGTCGGGAATCAGTGTGTTTTATTTTTACATTATTACAAATCCCCAGTCATGCCTGCTGTTTTGTAGTTTTTCTCTTCATCACATTTTCACCGTCTCCACCTCTGAAGTATCAGATACCCCTATTTAAACATCAGAAATATCACAAGATCTATTAGCGCATTCCATTCTACTGAGCTGTGACAACATCAGACGGGCCATGCAGGACTCTGGCAAAAACCAGGAGGCTTGAAACATGGAGGATATTTTTTTGCAGGGACCACTGTCAATAGTAGCTTGCTGGGAGCTGTAAAGTCATCTTCAATGCGTCAGTGCTCCCCACAGCATGGCCAGTGACATCTTAGGGATTTATTGGGGTCCCAACCAAGTAGTTTTTGGGCCCCTTTTTTTTGGAACAACTTTGAATTACTGCCCTTTTTTGGCTCATTCCACCCCTTGTGATGCCAAATAATATTGAATTACATGTTAAACCTTCTAAAACAGGGGTGCAAAAAAAACTTAAATCTCAAGCTGCCTCGTGAACACCAGCTAAATAGCACCAAAAGAAAGCCTGACCAAGCCTTGATTAAGCCATTTTCTTTTCCGGCGCTCGTGATACAATAGTGAAAATCAAAATGCTGCTCGGTGGATTTTCATCATTCAGTCCGTTGCTATCTGGTTGTTTTCTTCTAGTTTCTCTTTCACTGACTTGGCCCTGCTCTCCACTTTATATATTTGTATGCACTTCTCTCTCTAGGCAGTTACCTGTGACTGCTGTGTAAGAGAAATGCGACAGGGAAGGGCAGTTGAGGACAAAGTCATAAAGAGAACAGTGTATAGAGAGTCAGAAGTAGATGGAGAAGCAGTGTTGGACCTGGCCCTTTCTGCAGGATAATCCCCAAACTTTTTGTCTTCACTCCTCCTATTTATGCAGAATTTGTTTTTGTTGGCCTTAGGACTCTGTGCACTTTAGCATTACCAACCAGCGCTAAAGTGCTTGTGTTCTCTCCTTATAACGTGGTAGAATACGCTTATAATAAATTGGCATATTTACGTTTTTGCAAGTCCCTAGTAAAGTGGCACTACATGTGAACAGGGCCTGCAGCAGTGGTTGTGCCACCCATTTAAGTAGCACTTTAAACATATCTCAGGCCTGCCATTGTAAAGCCTGTGAGAAGCTTAAACTGCCATGACCACCTGGCAAGATAAACCTTTTTCCAGGCCCAATCCTTCCTTTTTAATACATATAATTCATCCCTAGGGTAGGCCCTGGACAGCCCAGAGGGCAGGGTGCAACGTATTTAAAATGTATGATGTACTTTTAAGCTTAACTTTTCCTGGTAGTGAAAAACTCTCAAATTGGTTTTTCACTACTGCAAGGCCTATTTCTCCTATAGGATAACATTAGAGTTGCCTTATTACATTTTATTAGTATAATTTCCAAATGCTAAGAGATAATTGGCTGATGCTCTTGTCTCTGGAATCATAATTTACAGTCCTACTTATATGTTGAAGTCGGATTTTAAATACAATTTCTGAAAATGCCACCTTTAGAAAGTTGCCATTTTCTTCCCTTTGACATTAGGTGACTGCAACCTGTCTCTGGTCCCATGACTGAGTGTAGTTGGCAATTGAGCTTTGTGCATTCCTCTTAGAGAGCCACACACAATGCAGAGCTTTGGTGTGACTGGATAGGTCATCATTGGTAGGATGGGAGGGAGGACCTGAGCGCAGCCCCACTTACACTTGAATAGGCTGTATCCTATCTCCACACAAAAGACTCATTAGAAATGAGATTCCTGGTTGGCTGAGGTATGCACCCAGGCCAAGCAGGAACTACCACTCTAATCAAGGTAAGTTAGATACTCTATAAGATAACCTGTACTCACCCTCAGGCAGCTTGGCACAGAACAGTCAGGCTTATCTAAAGAGGCAAAGCGTAAAGTATTTGTGCAAGACACACACACAGTAACACAATGAATACACCATAAAAAGACTCCACACAGGGTTAGAAAAATAGAGAATATTTATCTGAGAAAAAAAAGACAAAACAACAGAAATCTAATCAGTAGAATTTGAGATATGAACTTTTAAAGATTAAATGCAAAAATAGTGCTTAGAAGTCACTAGCAATCAAAAGGTTACTTGAGGTCGAAAGGGACCAGTGCAAATTCTAAGTTATGACTAATCGCGATGGAGGGCAGGCCGGCTAAAGAACCCACAAAGGGTCCGCTGAGACAGTGTCTTGGATGGAGCAAAACATTGATGCTGAGAGCAGGATGTGTCCTTTTCGATGCAGTCAGGTCGGTGCATCGCCGTCGAGCTTCACTGAAATGAAGGCAATGCATCATCGAACCACACAGAGCATCATCATCAGGCCGCGCAGGCTGTAGAACTGCTGTCGTCAAACAGCCTCTGCGTCGACATCAAAGGGAGATGCATCGGTTCTGACTGGCGCAGTGGTAGGGATGCGTCAGTTTTGTAGAAAACAGTTGCAGAACCCACTTCTGAGATCCAGAACTTGGAGGGGCACCTCAGGAAAGGGTAAGACTCACAGAAGGCAGAGTACAGCGGCACCAGCAGAATTGCAGGAAGTCTTTTGTATCCCTGAGACATCAGAAAACAGGAGGCAAGCCAGCAAGCCCTTGGAGATCATTTGGAGGGAAGGCAGAGTCCAGCTCTCCTTTAGCAGAGTCAGGGAGCAGCAGGCTGCAGGGCAACAAGCAGAAAAGCAGTGCTTCCAGAAAAGCTGCTATTTGAGTACTTTAAGTAGCGCCGCAGTCCATCTGACAGAGGTTCAGTTCAAGATCAATCAGTGTCTTTTTTGAGGGGTCAGAGACCTGTTACTTATACCCAAAAGTGCCTTTGATGTAGGGGGGTGGCTTCAAGGCAAGTCTCTGAAGTTCACAACAATCCCTTTCAAACCAAAAGCCCCTTCAGCCCCTGCAGTACGGGGGGGCCTGAGCTGCCGGGGGCCCCCTCAGGCACAGGTGGCTGGCCCCAGAGGTCCTGCCTGGGGCAGAGCTTGGGGGACCCACTCCATGATCTTTGCAGGAGGGCCACCTCAAGTTTCGTTATCCACTGAGTAAATCAGTGTTTTGTGTGTGGAGAGGACACTACCTATTGAAGTATAATTTTCAGCCCCTCCCATTCTTCCCTGCCCGGGAAGACCCAAACGAATGCAGATCAATGCAGATGGGTGCTGTCACCCAACCCAGAAGTGTATTAGAGACAGGTTGTCAGGCACAATGAACAGTAGGTACAAAGAAAAGTCCACTTTCTAAAAGTGCCATTTCAAAAACAGCTATGGCAAATCCAACTTCACCAGTAAAGAGGATTTATCATTGCCATTCCAAAATTATGAAACATGAAAAAGCTACCCTTCTCTGATCAGGAATTACAGCTGAAAAGTGTATTAAGGAATTCCCAATGCTGGCTTACGAGAGTGGTAGGCCTCACAGTAGTGAAAAATGAAATAGGCTGTTTGTCACTACCAGGACATGCAAAACATACAAGTATATGTCCTACCTTCTTCTTACATGGCACCCTGCCCTTTGGGTTAGGGCCTACCTTAGGGGTGACTTATATGTAATAAAAGGGGAGATTAAGGTTTGGCAAGTAGTTTTAAATGCCAAGTCAAAGTCACAGTAAACTGCACACACAGGCCCTGCAGTGGCAGGCCTGAGACAAGTTTGAAAGGCTACTTCTGTGGGTGGCACAATCGGTGCTGCAGGCCCACTAGTAGCATTTGAAGTACAGGCTCTGGGGGTATATGGTATACCCCTTTACAAGGGACTTACAAGTAAATCGAATATGCCAAACAGGTGTGAACCAATTATACAATGTTTAGAGGAGACAGCACTTGCTTTTAGCACTTGTCAGCCGTGATAAAGTGCCCAGAGTCCTAAAGCCAACACAAACAAGGTCAGAAAAATAGAAAAATAGTAGGAGAAAGGCAAACAATTGGGGATGACCCTTCAGAGAGGGTCACTTTCCAACAGGGCTGCATACCCCTGTAGTTAGTCTGGAGGCAGGACGTGGAAGGCAGGGCATTTGTGCATTTCGAAGGTATGCCTCTAGAAGTTTCTCCTCACTTCAAAGGCACAATTGTGCATACATATAAGGACTTCAAACACCCCCACTTTACTACACTTCTGGACCTGTAGATACTCTGCCAGGAAGAAGGACTGCTGCCCTAAAGGAACTGCTGCCCTGCTGTGCTGACCTGCTGCCTGCTGCCCTCTTGCATGGGGAAGTTGAAATGGACCTGCACCTTCATCTTCAACCCAGGACCCCAGAATGACTCAAAGGGCTAGTTTGCTGGCCTCCTGCTCTGACCGTTAGGGACATAACAGGCTCCACAACAGCTCCTGGAGCCATCTTCAGTGATTTCCTGACCCCCAAGTGGTGCCTCCCAGGTCCTGGACCCTTGGTGTGGATCTTGACCTCTTGAAATCAAGCTTTTGGGCTCTTTGTGACCGGGCCTATTTGCACCCGAACAGTGCTGCTCGCTCTGAAAATCAGCACAAGCCGCCACCAGCCCATCTATTCACACAGCAGCATTAACAGCCCACAGGGGACTGCAAACGCAAAGCTCCAGCCCACCCATCAAAGACACCTGGCCTGCTCTTTGTGCCACACCGACAACCACCTGAGATGCACTCCTTGCTCCCGGCCACCCTCTTCAATGCAAATGGGACTCTTGGCACAAAGCTTGAGAAGGTAAAACTTCAGCAGAACTAATCTGGGACTGTATCTAACCCATGCTCTATCACGGTCAGCCTGAACTTTTGACTTTGACCCGGTACAGCGTGACCAGATGGCTGCGGTTTGCGCTTTATGCTATTAGGCACTATATTCCAGTTTACTTTTTAAATATTCATTACTCTGGTTCCGCTGATCAGACTATTGTTGTTTTGGTCTTATTTTATTAATTTAATTAAGCTGTATATATCTAACCTGCTGTGGGAACTTTTTGTGTGGTGTTTTCACTGTGTTACCGTTGTGTTGCCCAAATACTTTACACATTGCTTCTACATAATCTTAACTGCTCTGTTCCAAGCTACCAGGGGATTGAGCACAGGTTAATTTGGGGTTTGCTTGTGCCTTACCCTGACTAAGATTGGGGTTGGTGCTTGAGCAGGGCTCACATCCTAGTTAACCAGTAACCCAATTTCTAACAAGCGGGTAGAGATAGGGATGATGCAGATAGACATATAAGAAATGTAAACTAAATAAAGAAAGATGCGGTAGGCAAAGTAAAGATAAAGAAAGGTAGAAAGAGGATAATGTAGGAAGACAAAGAGAGGAAATAGGTATGGTTTTTGAATGCTGTAGAGGGCTCACTTTCTGATGCATCAACGTGTAATACAAGCCAGTTGGGATAATGGAGATGCGGAACCTACCCTGTCTCCGATTACATACCATTTTAACAAGGATAGTGCCATTATTACTTCTTCAGTCCTCAGTGATGTCACATCATCAATGATGTCATTTGAGGTGTCAAGAGTGATGCTATCAATGATGTCATTCAACATGACATGAGTGATGTTGTATGTGAAGTCATAAGCAGTGTATGTCTGGGGTAAGTCCTTTGCTCCAGCCTGGATGGGACCAGCTGTTTTCACTGCTCCAGCAGGGTGGGAGCAGAAGTGTGTTTTCATCCCAGGAGAGTGTGGGCAGGGTATGAACGGAATTACAAATCACTAAAAGCAGCTCGCTTTCTGAGACAGTATCTTGCTTTCTGAGAAATTTGTTGTTATTTCCGTGTAGCTATCTTGGCTGTGGCTGTGCCTAATTGTCTTATGGAAAAATGAATGGGGAAAACATGCTTTAGGACCCCTCACCCTTTTTCCAATTTTCTCAGCCTTCTAGTGTTAGTTTATACTGTGTGAAAATGGGCAGATCAAACACTATTTTTCCACCCTTTGTATAGAACATACTCTGCAAAGGGCTGCTGCTCTATATATTACCTACGCAAAATTGAGGCATTCGACTGAATGACCAGCTGTTGCACATTCCTTAAGATGATGTGCTTTAAACTACTTTCATCTGAAGGTAAGCCTTTCCTCTTAGCCCATTGTCTGTATCTCTGATACCCCTCATTGACTTTGCTTTTTGCCATGCACACTCTTGAACTAGACCAAGTACAGGAATAAATAACTGAAGATTGGTCTTAGTGGACAACCCAACCCATGATTCCAAAAGCAATTCAACATTATAAACTTTGGGGCATATTTACGTTCCTGGCGCATCCCTGCATATCAGCAGGGATGCGCCAGGAAAATGCGTCACGCAAGTTTACCCTTGCGCCACGTCCGATGCGCCGCATTTACAATGCGGCGCATCGTGGCGCAGGGATAAGCAGATGCGTGACGCATCTGCCGGCAGAAGGTTAGCGCAGTGCTGAAGTTGTGTCGCAAGCGCGACGCAACTCCAGCACTGTTCCAACCTTCCCTATCCCTAACATGGTGCGTCAATCCTTACACCTGCTTGAAGCAGGCGTAAGGATTTGACGCACCAGCTGCCGGAAAAGTGACTGCGTGAAATCTTGTAGATTTCACTGCGTCACTTTTCCGAGGCGTTCCTGCGCCGGAACGCCCCCTGCACCGGTACGCCCACATGAAACCTGACGCAGGTTTCATGTGGCGCAGGGGTTTACTACGTGACGCATCTCCCTAGATGCGTCACGTTGTAAATATAGCGCAACGCGGCGCATGGCTTGCATCGCCGCTGCGTCACATGCGTGACGCAACGGCGGCGCAAAAGTGGCGCAAGGGGCTTGTAAATATGCCCCATTCTGTTTTCGCGAGGCTTCTATAATAAAAGGGGCCACAGACTATGATAGGTGACTTTGAATGAAAACACTCCTAGGAACAGTTAAACAGATGTTTATTTTCAGTTAATTTCTGCATCTCTAACACTTGGAGTCGTTTCAACAAAAATCATGCTGAGATGTAGACTCTCCAATTACTAGTCTTGTTTGCATTTTGACTTTGTAAAAACCTGACACTTGTAATCTGCCTTTGATTAATCGCATGGCATTGTCAAGAAAGCCAATTGAATACCTTTTTTCTATAAACAGAACACTCATGCTTCCCTCCAGAAAGTTACAATTGTACATCGAATTCCAAACAATTGCTGAAGTTTGTGTGACTTTCAATCGAAATGCCATGCACATGTTTTTGCTTCTAATATGATTTCACTAGAGGTCTTTGTTGAATTTTGGGAAGTGTAGGTACTTGAATGTATTCTTTGATTAAACTATGATGGCACCAGAATCACACCATGTTATTTAACTAAACCGTAGAGGTGACATTAGAAGTTTATTTCATGACACACCTTAGGCTGTTGACAGCAGAGACTCTCTGTGATTGATGGAGTGATACATCTTCCCTCAGCCAGATCACACTACATGTGCCTAATTAACAAACATCTCTTGAACTAGGGGCATTCTAAGAACTGATGTTCTCTTAGTCATCTTGTTTGCAGATTAGAAGCAGCTCAAACTATGTAAGAAGGAAGTAGGGTAAAAGAGGAAGTCTAAGACCATTCTCCTCTTGTTGCCCAGTGTCATTTGCTCAGGATAAGTTGTTATTTGAAGCATTTAATTCTATGTCCATATGCAAAAGGTGCTACATGTCAACCCAACATGTCATGCATGTATTCCTCATCTAAGCACCAATGAGAATCAATAGAAAAATAGGTCCACGGTTTTATTATTGAAATCCCATTTTATGAGATATAGCCTAAAGATAGCTTTAGCTGCCTGTCATATCTTTGTGTTAGAAATTGTGTTTCTGGTAGGCATAGGTATGCACCGTGACCAAGCAGGAATCAAGATCTTAGTTCGGGTAAGTCAGAAAGACACTTTAATTTAACCTGTGCTCACCCTCTGGTAGCTTGGCACAGAGCAGTCAGGCAATGTGTAAACTATTAGTGAAACACTTAAATTACTGTCACACAGTGAAAACACTACAAAAAGACTCCATACCA
Organism: Calotriton arnoldi; assembly: GCA_963921515.1. NCBI lineage: Eukaryota > Metazoa > Chordata > Amphibia > Caudata > Salamandridae > Calotriton > Calotriton arnoldi. The sequence continues at coordinate 1,697,560 of CAWUFW010003256.1, forward strand.
GTTAAGAAAAATAAAGAATATTTGTATGAGTAAAACAAGACCAAAACGACAAAAATGCAATAAGTAGAACTTGAGATATGAATTTTTAAAGAATAAAACTAAATGTAGCGCTTAAAGGCCAATAGCTCTTAGGGGTTACTTGAGGTTGCCCTGGACCGGAGTAAATCCAAAGTTCAGGCCGACCGCGATGGAGGGCAGTCTGGCTACCAGACCCACGCAAGGCCCGCTGATAAAATACCTTGAATGGAGCAAGCGCTGGCGTCAAAGACTTGCTGCGTCAGTTCCGATTCACGCGGTCGGGTAGATGCGTCGTTGTTGAGCCTCGCAGTCGGGTCCCACATCAACATCGAGCCATGCCGGGATGTCCTCGAATAGGTGCTGCGTCGGCATCGAAGCACACTGCATTAGTTCTAATTAGCGCAAAGTCATCACTGTGTCAATTTTTGTACAAAAACAGCTGCAGATCCCACTGTCACACAGGATGGCACCTCTTGGCAGGGCAGGACTCACAGTTGACAGAGCCCAGCATCTGAAGCAGAGTTGAAGAAAGTCTTTGAAGGCCCTGAGACTTCAAAACAGGACTCAAGCCAGCAAAACCTTGGAGTCACTTAAGCGCTTTGAGGGTGTAGAGAAGCAGGTCTAGTCCTTCTCACTTCCAGGCAAGAAGCAGTAGGTAGCAGGCCAACCCAGCAAAGCAGGTAGCACAGTGGCATTCCCTCTTACAGCATAGCAATCAGCAGGCCAACACAGCAAAGCAGTTAGCAAAGTGGCAGTCCCTCCTGCAGCACAGCAGCTCTTCTTCCTGACAGAATGTTCTTAGATCCACAAGCGTACTGAGTTGGTAGTGTCAGGGGTCTAGTGCTTATACCCAGGGGTGCCTTTGAAGTGGGGGATATTTTAAATAAAGTCCTTTGAAGTCCACAAGGTTCCTGCCCTTCCTGCCCTGGCTCCAGACTCACTACAGGGCGATATGCAGCTCTTTGTGTGGGGACAAGCACAGCCCTATTCAGGTGCAAGTGTCAGCTCCTCCCTCCCATCTAAATCGGTAAGGCCCATCAGGATGTGAATGGTCCATCAGGATGTGAATAGCCCATCAGGCATACCTCAGCTCCCTTTATGTGTGACTGTCTGGAGGGAATGCACAAAGCCCAGCTGTCATGCACCCCAGATGTGTAATTAAAGACAGGAAGAGGAAAAGAATGGTTAAAGTAAGAAAATGCCAACTTTCTAAAGGTTATACCAACACAATATCTAGTTACAACCTTTGTTAATTACTTCAAAATAAAGGTACCAAAGTTTGTTGTTTCTTTAGCCCTTGTGATTTATTTCACTTTTCTTTAACCTTTTCAGAAAAGCTTTTTTACATTATCATGGCCTTGTTGAAGGGCAACACTTAATGGTCAAATACAAAATATAAACATACGTTGATATGCATTTATATACAAAAGGTCAGTCAAAACACATTTAAAACATACATTAACAAACTGACATACTCATATATGTGACAACAACAAAATGGGTGTACTTCCTTAGACCTGTCCTATATTCACATATTCACACTAGGTGGATAATTCCTTTTCTATTGTGTTTAGTATATCCTGCCTCTGTGTGTGGCCTTGGGGACACAGGTTTAAAACGTTATCAAGGAGAGAGTTATTCCTTTCTACAAAATCTCTCTCAAACAATCTGAATTGTAAATGCGAGTATTCTTTCCCCAATGGCATTCATCGGTCAACGCGTTTCAAACCCCACTTGATTCCGGGGTTCTCCTCAGGACCTGGACTTGGTCATGTCTGTGAAATTTAAAAAATTGGTGTTTGTTAAGGAGTTTTGACTCTGGTTAAACCCTATCAATACACTACACTCAATTGTAAATTACAAGTTACAGCGTACCTCTAATGATGTCAATGTCGGGACCTCATGTGTAAGGTATGACCACGGTGGATGATTTTTTAAAAAAGTTCCTAAAGACAGGAGTCTACCAAATGTTAATGTTTGCGTTTAAAGTTGATTTAGGTAAGATGGTGTGTGACGGAAACAATGCTTTCACTCACCTTTTACTTCCAAAAATAGATGTGAACTCTCCAGGAAGACCGATCGTTTCTGGTTGTGAATCAATACTAGAGCCAGTCTCAAAATATGTGGATACCGTTCTAAAGCCTTTCCTACCTGAGGTTCACTCCTATTTACGTGACACGATGGAGTTTATCAGCAAAATAGAGGGATTTGACCTCGATCCTACAGTAAACATCTTGGTTACATTAAATGTCACCTCCCTCTACACCCAAATCCCCCAAGAGGATGCCCTAGAGGCAATGGAATTTTATCTTGAGCAGAGACCAAGACCACATCAAGCACCCACCTCGTTTATCCTACGCTTGGCCGCATTGTCTCTCAGAAATAATTTTTTTAACTAAAAGAGTATTTTTTCCTACAAATAAAGGAGTCAGCGATGGGGTGTCCCTCTGCCGCAGAAATGGCAGTGCTATACATGGCCAGATATGAAGATAAATACTTTTACAACAGCAACCCATTCATTGACCATATAGCGCAATGGTTCAGCTATATAGATGACATCTGGTGCATTTGGAAGGGGAACAAGGCAGTTTTGATTAAGTTTCACAAGTGGCTTAATAACCGGAGCCCAGACATCAAATTCAGTTTGTCGCATAACACCAAAAATCTCGCTTTTCTGGATGTGGAGGTTAGAGAATCACCAACCGGACTAATTACCGCTTTGCACAGTAAAGCAACAGATAAGAACAATGCTCTACACTATAACAGTTACCACCCCCCACAATCTGAAAGATAACCTGCCGAATGGCCAATTTTTGTAGATCAGGCGCAATTGTACACGCAGAGAAGACTACGTGCTACACGCAGACACACTGATCAGTAAGTTGGAAGATAGAAGGTACCCGCACAAACTACTGAAACACTCCATGAAAAGAGCATGTTTCACACCTAGAGAGCACCTGCTAACAAAAAAGAATAAACAATCAGCCGAACTTCTAGTTTGTGTCTCAACATATGGGCCACATACCAACGCCTTCAAAAGAATTGTGTGCAACTATTGGCATTTGATTGCAGGAGCTGTCCAAGGAATTGGGCAACCTCTATTTGCCTTAAAAAAGAATAAAAACATTGGACAACACATAATCCGTTCTTGTGACGTTCAAACCAAAAGATCGTACAACTTACAAGCACTCCTAAACTTGAAGCCGATCCAAGGCCACCACAGATGCGGGAACTGTACAGTGTGTAACTCTTCCATTGAAGGTTCCACCTTTATGGACGGTCAGATTCAATGGAGGCACAACGAATTCACGAATTGCAAAACAAAAAATGTGGTCTATGCGGTAATCTGTCCCTGTAAGAAAATATATATAGGCAAAACCAACCAGAAGGTCAAACAAAGGGTAGTTCAACATCGATCCAGACTAAAGAACAAAATTCCTACAGTGCCGATGGTCAACCACTTCGTGGAGACGGGCCACACAGAAAGAGACTTCCAGTGGACCGTGCACAGTGCCATTACGCCAAATCCCAGAGGCGGCGACCCAGAAACTTGGCTAGTGAGAAAGGAGGCGTACCTCATCATGAAGTTCAACACAGTAATGAAGCGATTAAATGAAATGACGGAAACTAACAGACTTTAAAATACAGATTAAAGTCTGTGAACATATACCTTGACCCATGAACTAAGTAACACAGCATCCATCATGATTTTTTTTTTTTTTTTTTTTAAAGGGAAAATAATCCATTTGTTTTCCACAAGCCTGGAACAATACCAATCAAGTACCACAACATCCATCATGCACTTTTAAAAAGAGAAAACAATCCACTCGCTTTTCACAAGTCTGGATCGTCAATCGATTTAACATCCTTGTCTCCTTCAAATCCGGTTGAGTAGTTCATAACCGAGTAGCCACGAGACAGCAGCAGGAACGCCACATCACAAAAAGGAATTCTACAAACGATCAAAGGCAAGTTTTATGGTTCAGTGGTTTTAATAGCTCTACGCCACAAACTCAGCAACGAGTTAGCACGCTGAATAAGGGCCACTTTATTTGGAACAAAAAACGCTTAAATCAACATACTTCTATCAAACGGTCCATTACCTTTCCGGCGTCTAACCTTTCAACGAGGGCACACAGGATGAAGATCATCCATTTTTGGAAGTAAAAGGCGAGTGAAAGCATTGTTTCTGTCACACACATCATCTTACCTAAATCAACTTTAAACGCAAACATTAACATTTGGTACACTCCTGTCTTTAGGAACTTTTTTCAAAATTATCCACCATGGTCATACCTTACACATGAGGACCCGACATTGACATCATTAGAGGTACGCTGTAACTTGTAATTTACAATTGAGTGTAGTGTATTGATAGGGTTTAACCAGAGTCAAAACTCCTTAACAAACACCCTTTTTTTTACATTTCACAGACATGACCAAGTCCAGGTCCTGAGAAGAACTCCGGAATCAAGTGGGGTTTGAAACGCGTTGACCGATCAATGCCATTGGGGAAAGAATTCTCGCATTTACAATTGAGATTGTTTGAAAGAGATTTTGTAGAAAGGAATAACTCTCTCATTGATAAGGTTTTTATCCTGTGTTCCCAAGGCCACACACAGAGGCAGGATATACTAAACACAATAGAAAAGGAGTTATCCGCCTAGTGTGAATATGCGAATATAGGACAGGTCTAAGGAAGTACACCCATTTTGTTGTTGTCACATATATGAGTATGTCAGTTTGTTAATGTATGTTTTAAATGTGTTTTGACTGACCTTGTGTATATAAATGCATAGCAATGTATGTTTATATTTTGTCTTTCACCATTTAGTGTTGCCCTTCAAAAAGGACATGATAATGTAAAAAAGCTTTTCTGAAAAGGTTAAACAAAAGTGAAATAAATTACAAGGGCTAAAGAAACAACAAACTTTGGTACCTTTATTTTGAAGTAATTAACAAAGGTTGCAACTAGATATTGTGTTGGTATAAAGTATAAAGTGGTCTAATCTAGACTCCGCATAGGACCCAATCCTCCCTTGATTAACAACTTTCTAAACGTGGCACTTTCTGTCTTACAATTTAAGTTCTGACTTTACCATAAGTTGTGATTTTAAATCGTGAGTCCAGAGACACTAAACTCAAAATTTCTATCTTGTCCCACTTGAGAATTACATGTTGAAGATGCAAAAGGTCAATCTCAATGTTAATTTATGGGCAAGATTGTCCTTGCAGTAGTGAAGAACAAACTTAAGAGTTTTTCACTACCTGTACATGTCAAACGTAAAAGTCAGTGCTCTATGTTTTCAGTACACTGCACCCTGCCCTTGGGCTGCGAAGGGCCTACCTTAGGGGTAACCTATATGCATTAAAAAGAAAGGTTTGGACCTGGAAAGAAGGTTAACTTGCCAGGTTGACATGGCAGCTTAACACTGCACCCACAGTCTCTGCAGTGGCAGGCCTGAGACATGTTTAAAATGAAACTGAAGTGGGTGGCACAATCAGTGCTGCAGGCCCGCTAGTAGCATTTATTTCACAGGCCCTGGGCACATGTAGTGCACTTTAGTACTAGTTAGCAGAGGTAAAGTGCGCAGAGTCCTAAAGCAAAAAAAGAAAGCAAATTCAGCAAAAAGGAGAGGAGGAAGGCAAAAGGTTTGGGGGTGACCCTACAGAAAGGGCCATTTCCAACAGAAACCATAAATCCACATTTCAGATAATGATAATAATCTCACTCAGGTAATTCTTCAAACCTTCCTTTCATCCAAACCTTTTTAAATTTTAGTAACAAAATGTCACATCTTAATAGCCGTCCCATTCAACATCACATTTGTCTTTGGACAGCCCTTGTTATAAAAGCAGAGTGGGATGCTGTGAAAGACAAATAGATGAAGACAGGGCACAGAAATAAAGGCATGACGCAAAGTAGAAGAGGACTGTAAATTGATGAGTGATGGAAGAGTCATGTGAAGGCAAGTCTTGAGAGCAGAGATAGAGCAAGGAAGTGGAGGAGAGAGGAGCTTTGTGTGGCAGATCCTGGAAGATGAGACAAAGAAGCAACAAGAATCCCTGCAAGAAAATCAGATATAACTCATGTCAGCAGTGCTGTCTGGGAGTAGCTATTAGAGGGCGGAGCAGAGAGTAGCAGGAGGCTGTGGGGGCAGAGAATGTTGAAGTCTGTAAGGAGATGAGAGTAGATATGAGAGCAAACATTGTTTAGAAAGTGCTAGTTTGCTCACATCCAACAGAATTTAAAAATGAAATGGAGCTTGAATTTGTTGTAGCATTAACACAGCGGCTACCCAAATTTGGTGGTTCCCATTCAAGACTGAGGGACAGATTTACTAACTCTTTCCTAGGTTTGCATCACAAAACAGATGCAAACTGGTGCAAAGTGGTGTTTTGGGATTTAATTTCCAGCACAAGTCTTGGTTTGCTTTCAGAAAGTAGCTCAAAAGTAAAGCAAATTAGCACTTTGTGCTACTTAGCGCTACTTTACCTCATGGGGGTGTTCCATGGATAGTACTTGGGTGTTCCCATGCATCCACCTATGACATTTGTTTCAAAACTCTATTTATTAAAACAGGTAGACATGACTTTGTGCCAAAAATAAAAACCTCATGGGTGCAAGTGTAGAGGCTGAGAAACGTTTTCCAACTGCACTGTACAGCACACACACAATGTTAGATGACTAAGCATAGTGTATCCTTCTAGTACAAAACTTATTCTTGACATCATTCACACACCCTTACACTAAAGTGCAATGGTGTACATCATGCAGGGCAGCCTGAAAATGCACCAGCATGGGGAGAGAGAAACATTGTCATATGACACTGTTCTGCTCTCTCCCTTTCAATCAACACAGTGCAACAACTTCGACTAATGTGGTGTGCTGCAGGAAAAGATAGTAAACCTGTCCACAAGAATCAGTGATAGAGGCAGATTTCACAAGCCTGAGGATGCTTTATTTGCATTCAGGTGCTGTTCACCTACATTGGTGCATGAGGAAATACCCTAACAGCCCAAGACATTTGAGGAGATTTGCAAATGGTGTGCTGTTTCTCACTGCCACGTCTGGCAATAGGAGTGCAGCAATGCAGTAAGTAAATACACACACACACACCAACACTCACACAAACACACTGTGCGTGCACAGGTGGAACAACTTAATTCTTGCCAACTTAAATGCTTAGCAGGAGCTGCCCATGCAGGTAAGAGCGGTGAGGCGGTGGGACAGTGGGACGAGGGAAAATTTATTATTTATTTAATTTTCCCTCATTGTCATCTGTCGAGGTCACCCCAACCCACCCCATCCCACAGCACCAACACTCTTACCTGCATGGGCCGCTCCTGATGCTTAGTGTGTGTATGTGAGACAGTAGTGAAGGTAGCAGGCACCAACAAACGCTGATAATTTACAATGAAAATGTCTGAACCTGAGTTCTGACAAGACTTAGCCTAAAGCTAGTCCCCCATAACAACCTTACAGTCTTTAGCAGGCCATTCAATGAGCAGAGGAGGGAGCATCTGGTTTTCAGAGAGCACAGAACAGCTATTACTTGGATGTCAATCTTCCCTGTCTCTACCTGCCTCATCACTTAGCCTTTATTCCTTGATCTTTCCTCAGCAGCCCTGGCTTGCTGCATGTAAGAGCTATGCCTACTGAAGACTCAGGAGAAAAAGAGCTGCCTATGCCTCTTAAACACCGTGGAGGCGTAGCAGTGCATCTGTTAACACAACAAGTCTATGCCTTGTACCTGCACTTGCCTTCTCAATCAACAACACTAAGGGGCGAATTCCAATGCGGTTTGGAAGGCCTCCTGACGGCATTTGCTCCGTCCAAATCGGATCGGGAACGTGTCTATCCGACCGAGGGCCCAATTCTGATCCCGTTAGGCAGGCCTTCAGACGGGTTTCGGAGTGAGCAAATCCGATTCAGAGGCTTTGTGACCGACCGAGTCGTCCCCTGTTCTAAACAACCAAGTACGATGCAAAGATCTCATCCTTGCCGACCAAATAGTTTCCAAACCCGATCCTGGCACTCCGAGTCATTCACAGCCGACTCGTGCCGCGCAATGGAGCTGGCTTCCGAATGAGCGAGTACGATGCAAGATTCTGACAGCAGTTTCGACTCGGTTTTGCTGGGACAAAACGGCTGTGGGAATCGGACTTTCACCCGGGGCCCTCCGAATCGGTCACAGGGGGGTACCCATGGGTCCCCCCTTTCCATGCATGCACAGTGTGACGGGTACAATGGGGTGCCCACGTCAGGGTGCACGCTTTTCCCCACCCACCCCTTTTTGCAATGGGAGCCTGTGTACGTGTTCGCTACACAGGCTCCCATTGAGTTCAATGGGAGTCCGACCGAACCGAGTCTGTCACTATGTGGACACATCGGAATCGGTCGCCCAGACTCCCGGATCGCAAGTCATTCGGAAATCTCTCCAGATCCGAGTCGTCCGGAGGGCTTTCTGAACGAGACCAGAATCGAGCCCCGAATCTAAAGATTTCTGACCGACTGATTACGATGTGAGTTAGGTGTTAGGAATATCCCAATCCGAACCTGACGGCGTTTGGAATGACGGAGCCGTACGGAGCAGAATCGTACGTCTTTACGGGCCGCGTTTCAGAACGACCAATTATGATGCTGGATTTAGAAAGCCTTTCCGAATTGTGCCGTCCGACTCGAATCGACAGCTGGAATCAGACTTTGGGGGCCTGTAGAGGGCCCCCCTGCACAAGGAGCCTTCCCAATCGGGCCCATGGGGGTACCCATGGGTCCCCCCTTACCAGCCATGCACATTGTGGCAGGCACCAGGGAGTGCCCGCCACAGGGTATCCGATTTTCCACAGCCACCCGTTTCTTCAATGGGAGCCTATGCATTCGGTCAGAACATAGGCACCCATTGATGTCAATGGGAATCCAACCAAATAATATCTGGAAAGATCCGGATGCATCGCACTTGATCGGTCGGACTCTCCCGATCCGAGTCAGTCGGAAACCATTCCCAAACCAATTCGGTCGGTAAGATTTCCAAAACGCATCGGAATCGGGCCCTAAGTCAGGAAATGGATAAGGAACCATCAAGGAACCACAGAGTTGAGAGCCATGATCACTGGTTCTGCATGGTACGTAGGTGAAATATGGAGCAGAGGTCAAATTATCCAAATGTACTAATAGGAAGACACTCCTTAAGCAAAAGTAGAGTAACTAATGTTATTTTTATTTCCTTCCTTGTATCGCTAGAGTGAACCAGTCCACGATTAGTCCATTGCTTCCTTAATTCAAATTCAATGAAACATTGCAGTCACCACAATTTTAATTCCTTTCTTGATCCTTATTATAGCCTTACAGCTTAATTGTTAAAGGCCCCGAACCCGAGTTTTATATATGGGAGATGGCCTTTAACAACTGGTGTAGCCAAAGGCACAATGGCTATAAGGCTATTAGAACATTCCATCCAATGATGGCAGAATGTTCTAAATTAAAAAGAGAGAAAAGGAAAAAAAAACACTAGAATATTGGAGCAGAATGCTTAGACTAGCCATTATAAACCTTGAGCCACTTCATTGTCTTCAATGGAGTTCTCAACATTCCAGTATTCTAATGTTCGGTATATCAATTTCATAAACTTAAAAGGGCAGCCCAGCCACCGTGTTTCATTCCTAACTGGACCTTTTTCCAAGGCTGCAATAATCCATTTGCCAGCAATTAAAATGGATTTTACACAACATGTAAAGATATAAATTCATATTCAAACTACTCCTGCTTTCCTACTTTGAAGAATTTGAACCCTTACAATTCAAGTGTTGCCACACTTTTATTTCAACTATACAACCTCTAACCGCTCACAACACGTCCAACTGCTTCCTTGCTGAAATGTTGCTTTGGGTTCTCTCTTCACCTTGCGGGTCAAGATCCGTCCTGGTTTAAATGTAAACCCGGGTCCGTGGCGTCCTTTATTGGGAGAAGATGCGTTTTTGATGTATTTTTTAGTGAACACAGACTAGAGTACGGTAGCTGATGCTGGGGTCAGTGCGGGGGCGTATGAATACAACAGGAAGCTGCTGATCAGACTTGGTGGGTCCATGAGACAACCTCCACCACAGGCAGTAGGACCAAATATTCACAACCTGCACACAGAAGGAATTATTCACTGATTAGTTTTATATTACAGCCTCCTTTGGAGGTAGTGGATGCCTGCATGGCTGTTGGCATGGGTGTGAGAAAGCGTTGGGGCTAAGTTGATAGAAGAACTGCACAGTTAGTGCTATCCATGTAAGAGATTATGTGATTGAGTGGATGTACATGTAATAGATTGTCTGATATTCTATTTGAGTCTCCATATTCCACATGTTTGTGGTTTATATAGGTTTTGCTAAAAAGTGCAGAAAACTGTGATGCAGTATATTCTGAATGTCACCCAATTGGTTGGTTGGTGGTATTAGGATACCAAGATATTTATGTGAAAAAAAATATAAATATATATATATATTCACCCCACAACGGCTCAATTAACTTGGCTCACCATGCAGCGGCACAGATGGTAAAAGATGATCCAGGATTCTCCAAGACTTTAGACAAAATGTCTTTTATTCATTTATCCAGTGAAACGAGCGTGTCAATATGATGTGGTCTACAACAATTACAGCAAGTGAACACGACCGACGCGTTTCAGCAACCGCCTTCAACTGGGTCTCCCGGTTAAAGTGGTAAACAGCTCAGTTCTTTCATTTCAATGGCCCATAGAGACACTGAAACGCTAACCTCACACAAGTTAATTTGGCACAGAACGATCTCCATGAGTCCATATATTTACAAATTGATCAAAAAATGTAATTAAAAAGTCAGGAATACATGAATTTAGGGGCAGATTAATTCATAAAAGTAAATAAAAGACATATAGTATATAATATATTTTTGCAAAACACTTTAAAAAATGGTCCTAATTTTCACTGTGTCAAAAGAAATGCACCAGTTAATTGGTCACTGGACCTTTCTCCTCCCAGGATACCGATAACTATTACACATTGGTTATGTTTTAAATCATCAAAAAGACAAATTTCGGTACCATAGATATAGTGCATATGTGCTCTTCCTAAAATCTAACTAAAGAAATATAAACATAATTAAAGTGCACCATATTGATAAAGTGCATAATTTTTCTCTTCCCTAAAATTCGTCAATCATATTTACCTAAGATTTATCCCACAGTACTTATTATTCTTCATGTGAAAAACAAGCAGAACACTTATTATACTATTAATTCATGGATGTTGTTCACCTAGTGCAAATTACGCAATTTTAAAGTGCAATTCAATTCATATGCCATCATCCTCCCTTGGAGTTCCTGACTAATGGTCGCCACATATTTCTGCAAAGGTGTCTTATGCTTTGAAAGTGCAAACACTCAAGAACATGAAGCCTTCCATATGTTTCTACCACTATCAAGGAATATTCTACGACATCCCATGCAAACTAAGAGTGTCTCGTGCTTCAAAGGTGCATTTAAATATAAGAGTCTCTATATCCCGGTACTCTCATAACCTGATGGGTGCATTTCTCCTATGCCCCATAATATGTTACTGAGATCAGGAAGTCCTACATCTTAAAATTCAGAGCAAGTTTCCCATAAAAGTTCCTAAAACAGTGCAATAGTGTCCTATTCAATTTAAAGATTAAAGTTGTACATATAGCTCAGCATCGATATTATGGACCCAAGGTATCTCTGTTCCTATTGACAGGATCAGTCGAGATTCTTGTTTTCTTAGTTCTCTCACTCGATCTCCTCTTCTTGGGTGTGCTCTGACATGCTTTATTTCAAAATAACCAAAGGTGGACAAAGATCGGTTATGGAATTGTTCGAAATGGCAAGCCAAAGGGTAGCTTTTATCTCCATTCTTTTTGGCTCGTATGTGTTGCAATATTCTTAGTTTTAACTTATTTATAGAGCTACCTACGTATAGCTCATTGCAACCACACTTTAAGGCATAGATCACATAATCCGTGTTGCAGTTAATGTGATCATCAATTTGTACTTCTCGTCCCTCAAATGTCCGATAGCTCTTGGAGTTCAATCCATATTTGCATGCTTTGCACGAATTACATTTCACAAAACCTCTTGTATTGATTAAAAACCAATTTTTGAGTTCATTCCTTGGATAGTAGTAACTGGAAGCCAGGATATCACCTAGGGATTTGACCTTCTTGATGTAATCTGTGGACCTTTATCCACAATGTCCACTAAGTGTTCATCTTTCCTCAAAACAAGCCAATTTTTTTGCAAAATCTTCTTAATATCCTTTTGGGGCATTATATTCCAAAAACACTCTTTTTGTGGTGCTCATTTATTCCAATGATTTATCATTTCATGGGAACAGTAATTAATTCCTTGTTTTCTCATTAATTCTCCTTTTGGCATCATTTAAAACACTAACAGGATATCCCTTTTCCGGAAGTGTTGAACCATATTGTTTAATTCACTGTTAAGCAACTCCACTGTTGAACACACCCGATTTGCTCTAAGCATCTGGCTGTAAGGAATGCCCCACTTCGGAGCCTGTAGGTGTCCTCTGTTAGCATGTGACAAAGAGTTTGTTGCTGTAGGTTTTCTGTGTATCTTTGTGGTGAGCATGTCATATTTCACTTCCAGGGCCACATCTAAAAATTCACATTGAGTGCGACTCAGAGTACTTGTAAATTGTAAATTCAATTCATTATGATTTAGAATTTGTAGGTAGGCTTTAAATTCATTTTCACTGCCTTCCCATAAGATGAATAAGTCATCTATAAATCGAGTCCACATAGTGATCTTTTCAGTATAGATGTCGTTCTCTGTGGCCCAGGCCGCTTCCTTCTCCCACAACCCCATAAACAAATTAGCATAGGTGGGGGCGAAGGAGGTGCCCATGGCTGTGCCCTGTTCTAGTAGATAATATCTACCATCAAAGATAAAAATAATATGGATGAGACAAAAGGTCAACATTTCCAATAACATTAGTGTATGGTCATACCACTCTAGGGGACGATCTCTCAAAAAATATGAAAGGAAACAGGTTGCCCCTAGGTGGGACGCACTCGCAGAGGGCCAGTAAAGATCAAGGAAGGTCCTGTAGTGAACCACACCTCAGCAGCCCTGACGCGTTTCGGGCCAACGCCCTTTCTCAAAGGTAAGCTGCTTGAAATGAACACAAAGGGCTCCAGTATTTTTCCCTCTTTTATTCAATTAGCCTCAGGTGAGTTACTCGCACAGCATCCTGGGACTGGAAGTCCATACTTCACACCCTTGTGGGCTGCATTCATCTTCATGGCAAATTCACTCCATAACGAGTTCACCACCAGTTGCCTTCCCCAGTGCACACAATCTCCTTCTGCTCCGAGTCCCGCAGCCTTTACAGGTAGCAGCGGATCCGCGCTGATAACACGGCGGTGTCGTCCCGCGACCTGGCTGGCCGCATTTATGAAAGGAAAAAGGTTGCCCCTAGGTGGGACGCACTCGCAGAGGGCCAGTAAAGATCAAGGAAGGTCCTGTAGTGAACCACACCTCAGCAGTCCTGACGCGTTTCGGGCCTACGCCCTATCTCAAAGGTAAGCTGCTTCAAATCAACACAAAGGGCTTCCAGTATTTTCCCCTCTTTTTTTGAATTAGCCTCAGGTGAGCTACTCGCACAGCATCCTGGGACTGGAAGTCCATACTTCACACCCTTGTGGGCTGTATTCATCTTCATGGCAAATTTACTCCATAACGAGTTCACCACCAGTTGCCTTCCCCAGTGCACACAATCTCCTTCTGCTCCGAGTCCCGGACCTTCCTTGATCTTTACTGGCCCTCTGCGAGTGCGTCCCACCTCGTGGCAACCTTTTTCCTTTCATAAATGCGGCCAGCCCGGTTGCGGGACGACACCGCCGCATTATCAGCGAGGATCCGCTGCTGCCTGTAGAGACTGCGGGCCTCGGAGCAGTAGAAGATTGACGGCTCTGGGGAAGGCAACTGGTGGTGAACATCGTAATGGAGTGAATTTGCCATGAAGATGAATGCAGCCCACAAGGGTGTAAAGTATGGACTTCCAGTCCCAGGATGCTGTGCGAGTAACTCACCTGAGGCTAATTGAATAAAAGAGGGAAAAATACTGGAAGCCGATGATGGATTAAACCCAGATCAGTTGACTGGGGGTGAGTGTTTGATTAGCTCAAGCGCTCCGTCCATCATCCACTTTGGTATCGCTTTGTTCGCCCTAAGTTGGCAGGGTATGCCCAGACGTGGGTCCCTTGCTCACTTTGCCACTGGATTCAAGCTAGCCTGGCTGATGACGGCTGAATAGCCAGAAACCGGTCCCAGGATGCTTGTTTCCGGTCCAGGGAAGACATGGCTTGGCAGTTCGGGCTGGACTGTTCCCATGAGGCACAGGGTCAGACTGATTTGCATATGGCCATGTCTGAACTGGGGTGGTGGAGTGAGCTAAAGAATGATGATGGATTAAACCCAGATCAGTTGACTTGGGGTGAGTGTTTGATTAGCTCAAGCGCTCTTTTCATCATCCCCTTTGGTATCGCTTTGTTCGCCCTAAGTTGGCAGGGTATGCCCAGACGTGGGTCCCTTGCTCACTTTGCCACTGGATTCAAGCTAGCCTGGCTGATGACGGCTGAATAGCCAGAAACCGGTCCCAGGATGCTTGTTTCCGGTCCAGGGAAGACATGGCTTGGCAGTTCGGGCTGGACTGTTCCCATGAGGCACAGGGTCAGACTGATTTGCATATGGCCATGTCTGAACTGGGGTGGTGGAGTGAGCTAAAGAATGATGATGGATTAAACCCAGATCAGTTGACTGGGGGTGAGTGTTTGATTAGCTCAAGCGCTCCGTCCATCATCCCCTTTGGTATCGCTTTGTTTGCCCTAAGTTGGCAGGGTATGCCCAGACGTGGGTCCCTTGCTCACTTTGCCTCTGGATTCAAGCTAGCCTGGCTGATGACGGCTGAATAGCCAGAAACCGGTTCCAGGATGCTTGTTTCCGGTCCAGGGAAGACATGGCTTGGCAGTTCGGGCTGGACTGTTCCCATGAGGCACAGGGTCAGACTGATTTGCATATGGCCATGTCTGAACTGGGGTGGTGGAGTGAGCTAAAGAATGATGATGGATTAAACCCAGATCAGTTGACTGGGGGTGAGTGTTTGATTAGCTCAAGCGCTCCGTCCATCATCCCCTTTGGTATCGCTTTGTTTGCCCTAAGTTGGCAGGGTATGCCCAGACGTGGGTCCCTTGCTCACTTTGCCACTGGATTCAAGCTAGCCTGGCTGATGACGGCTGAATAGCCAGAAACCGGTTCCAGGATGCTTGTTTCCGGTCCAGGGAAGACATGGCTTGGCAGTTCGGGCTGGACTGTTCCCATGAGGCACAGGGTCAGACTGATTTGCATATGGCCATGTCTGAACTGGGGTGGTGGAGTGAGCTAAAGAATGATGATGGATTAAACCCAGATCAGTTGACTGGGGTGAGTGTTTGATTAGCTCAAGCGCTCCGTCCATCATCCCCTTTGGTATCGCTTTGTTCCCCCTAAGTTGGCAGGGTATGCCCAGACGTGGGTCCCTTGCTCACTTTGCCACTGGATTCAAGCTAGCCTGGCTGATGACGGCTGAATAGCCAGAAACCGGTCCCAGGATGCTTGTTTCCGGTCCAGGGAAGACATGGCTTGGCAGTTCAGGCTGGACTGTTCCCATGAGGCACAGGGTCAGACTGATTTGCATATGGCCATGTCTGAACTGGGGTGGTGGAGTGAGCTAAAGAATGATGATGGATTAAACCCAGATCAGTTGACTGGGGGTGAGTGTTTGATTAGCTCAAGCGCTCCGTCCATCATCCCCTTTGGTATCGCTTTGTTCCCCCTAAGTTGGCAGGGTATGCCCAGACGTGGGTCCCTTGCTCACTTTGCCTCTGGATTCAAGCTAGCCTGGCTGATGACGGCTGAATAGCCAGAAACCGGTCCCAGGATGCTTGTTTCCGGTCCAGGGAAGACATGGCTTGGCAGTTCGGGCTGGACTGTTCCCATGAGGCACAGGGTCAGACTGATTTGCATATGGCCATGTCTGAACTGGGGTGGTGGAGTGAGCTAAAGAATGATGATGGATTAAACCCAGATCAGTTGACTGGGGGTGAGTGTTTGATTAGCTCAAGCGCTCCGTCCATCATCCCCTTTGGTATCGCTTTGTTCCCCCTAAGTTGGCAGGGTATGCCCAGACGTGGGTCCCTTGCTCACTTTGCCACTGGATTCAAGCTAGCCTGGCTGATGACGGCTGAATAGCCAGAAACCGGTCCCAGGATGCTTGTTTCCGGTCCAGGGAAGACATGGTTTGGCAGTTCGGGCTGGACTGTTCCCATGAGGCACAGCGTCAGACTGATTTGCATATGGCCATGTCTGAACTGGGGTGGTGGAGTGAGCTAAAGAATGATGATGGATTAAACCCAGATCAGTTGACTGGGGGTGAGTGTTTGATTAGCTCAAGCGCTCCGTCCATCATCCCCTTTGGTATCGCTTTGTTCGCCCTAAGTTGGCAGGGTATGCCCAGACGTGGGTCCCTTGCTCACTTTGCCACTGGATTCAAGCTAGCCTGGCTGATGACGGCTGAATAGCCAGACACCGGTCCCAGGATGCTTGTTTCCGGTCCAGGGAAGACATGGCTTGGCAGTTCGGGCTGGACTGTTCCCAAGAGGCACAGGGTCAGACTGATTTGCATATGGCCATGTCTGAACTGGGGTGGTGGAGTGAGCTAAAGAATGATGATGGATTAAACCCAGATCAGTTGACTGGGGGTGAGTGTTTGATTAGCTCAAGTGCTCCGTCCATCATCCCCTTTGGTATCGCTTTGTTCCCCGTAAGTTGGCAGGGTATGCCCAGACGTGGGTCCCTTGCTCACTTTGCCACTGGATTCAAGCTAGCCTGGCTGATGACGGCTGAATAGCCAGAAACCGGTCCCAGGATGCTTGTTTCCAGTCCAGGGAAGACATGGCTTGGCAGTTCGGGCTGGACTGTTCCCATGAGGCACAGGGTCAGACTGATTTGCATATGGCCATGTCTGAACTGGGGTGGTGGAGTGAGCTAAAGAATGATGATGGATTAAACCCAGATCAGTTGACTGGGGGTGAGTGTTTGATTAGCTCAAGCGCTCCGTCCATCATCCCCTTTGGTATCGCTTTGTTCGCCAAAACCAGGCAGCAGCAAATCAGGAGAGGAGGCAAAAACAGGAAATCAAAACTTCCAACCACGTATAACGAGGAGCAAAAGGGGCAACAACAAGAAGTGAACCTTCTATCTGTTGTCAACCTCTCAAAACGACTTCTGACGAATTCCGAAATCCAAATATTACAAAAAGGACTCACGTTCTGTCCCACACCAGAATGGGACTCTGCACAAACCCGAATTGACTTGCACCAGTTCATTCGGAAATTAAAATGTAAGAAAATTCATGTCCAACATCCAAAACGGCACAGAGTCAGACTGATTTGCATATGGCCATGTCTGAACTGGGGTGGTGGAGTGAGCTAAAGAATGATGATGGATTAAACCCAGATCAGTTGACTGGGGGTGAGTGTTTGATTAGCTCAAGTGCTCCGTCCATCATCCCCTTTGGTACCGCTTTGTTCGCCCTAAGTTGGCAGGGTATGCCCAGACGTGGGTCCCTTGCTCACTTTGCCACTGGATTCAAGCTAGCCTGACTGATGACGGCTGAATAGCCAGAAACCGGCCCCAGGATGCTTGTTTCCGGTCCAGGGAAGACATGGCTTGGCAGTTCGGGCTGGACTGTTCCCATGAGGCACAGGGTCAGACTGATTTGCATATGGCCATGTCTGAACTGGGGTGGTGGAGTGAGCTAAAGAATGATGATGGATTAAACCCAGATCAGTTGACTGGGGGTGAGTGTTTGATTAGCTCAAGCGCTCCGTCCATCATCCCCTTTGGTATCGCTTTGTTCGCCCTAAGTTGGCAGGGTATGCCCAGACGTGGGTCCCTTGCTCACTTTGCCACTGGATTCAAGCTAGCCTGGCTGATGACGGCTGAATAGCCAGAAACCGGTCCCAGGATGCTTGTTTCCGGTCCAGGGAAGACATGGCTTGGCAGTTCGGGCTGGACTGTTCCCATGAGGCACAGGGTCAGACTGATTTGCATATGGCCATGTCTGAACTGGGGTGGTGGAGTGAGCTAAAGAATGATGATGGATTAAACCCAGATCAGTTGACTGGGGGTGAGTGTTTGATTAGCTCAAGCGCTCTGTCCATCATCCCCTTTGGTATCGCTTTGTTCGCCCTAAGTTGGCAGGGTATGCCCAGACGTGGGTCCCTTGCTCACTTTGCCACTGGATTCAAGCTAGCCTGGCTGATGACGGCTGAATAGCCAGAAACCGGTCCCAGGATGCTTGTTTCCGGTCCAGGGAAGACATGGCTTGGCAGTTCGGGCTGGACTGTTCCCATGAGGCACAGGGTCAGACTGATTTGCATATGGCCATGTCTGAACTGGGGTGGTGGAGTGAGCTAAAGAATGATGATTTATTAAACCCAGATCAGTTGACTGGGGGTGAGTGTTTGATTAGCTCAAGCGCTCCGTCCATCATCCCCTTGTCAGAATCTGTCACTCTAGATTCTTTAGCTTCACAAACTTCAGCTTCTGTTTTTTTATTTTTATTCAACAGTTGCTGCTCACCTTCTTTTTCAAGTGGACTTGGGACTCTTCTGGTATGACTCGCATGGATCCAGTTTGGCAAGCCACCACACTTCACTGCTGTTGTTGTCACCAAAATAATCTGATAAGATCCATGTCACCTGGGTTCTAAACACGACTTCCTCACGTGTTTCTTGTCAAGAACCTACTCTCCTGGACTCAGATCATGTGCTTGATCCGGCTGTGTTGTGGTTGCAATTTCTCCAACCTGATGAGACACAGAACGCACCAGATCAGCCAATCCTTTGCAATAATCAAGCACTAGATCATCAGAAATATTCATCAGTTTGTTTGCTGGTACAATCGCTTGTCTCATTGCTCTTCCCATCAGCACTTCATGAGGACTCAATCCAGTCTTTTTATCTGGGATGCTTCTAAGACTCATCAATACCAGGGGTAAAGCGTTAGCCACTTCAGAGTTGTGGATGCACATACTTTTCCCAGTCTAGATTTTATAGTGCCATTAATTTGCTAGAGCATTCCAGATGCTTCTGGTCGATAGGCACAATGTAGCTTCTGCTCAATCTGTAGTGCTGCACAGATCATCCGAATTATCTCATTATTAAAATGAGATCCCTTATCTGTCTCTAAAGTGACTGGAAAACCAAACCTTGGAATTAGTTCTCTTAGAAGCAGCTTCGCAACAGTCAAACTATCATTTCTTCTTGTTGGATAAGCTTCTACCCATCGAGAAAACAAGCAAGCAACAACTAACACATATTTTAGTCCGTTACATGGGTGAAGCTCGATGAAATCAAGCTGGAGCCTCGTAAATGGTCCGGCTGCTTTTCCTATTCGTCCCCAACTCACAACTGTCTTTCTGCCTGGATTTTGCTGCTGACATGTAACACTCCTCTGGCATAAACTCTTTGCAATGACCCTGAATTTAGGGTTATACCATGACTGCTTGAAGAGCTTTATCATTGCATCTCTTCCAACATGTGCAATTCCATGGTACAGCCTTGCCATTTGGGATAGTAAAGAATCTGGCATAACTGGTCTTTATCTATCTATGTCTAATCTCATCCCAGGTTTCCCAGGAAGAAAACATTAGGTGGCAATTAGTTTTTTTCTTCTCCACCCCTCTGTTTATCGCGATTGAATTTTGTGCACAGAAACGCGCTACTTGATCAGCGTATCTGTTGCCGCTTGTCACATAATCATTTCCTGACTTATGTGCAGAACATTTGACCACTGCAATTTTCTTTGGCAATTGCAAAGCATCCAATAAATCTTCACATTTTTGCTATTTCTGATAGGAGAACCTGAAGAAGTCAGAAATCCCCTTTGCATCCATAACTGTCCAAAATCGTGAACCACCCCAAAACCATATTGACTGTCCGTAAATATGGTTACTTTCAAATTTTTGCCAATTTTGCATGCTCTAATCAGAGCTATGAGCTCAGCAATTTGTGCAGAATATACCCCTTTTAGACAGGATGCTTCCAGAACTGCAGCCACTGTACATACTGCATAAGCAGAACTCAATTTTCCTTTTTCATTTCTCAGACAAGATCCATCAACAAACATCACACTATCTGATTCCGCTAACGGGGTATCCTTAATGTCTGGCCTTGGTTTCGTGCACAAATCTGTCACATCCAAACAATCATGATCTGCTTCATCTCTTACCTCCTCACAAAATGCACTAGGCAACAATGTTGCCATTCCATGTCTCTGAGTTAAAACTAAAAGTGCACACCCATCTCTTTCACAACAGTACAACGCAAAATCTTTTGTATAATCTGGCATTCCCAATGCAGGTGCTCGACAAAGACTGTCTCGTAACTCAATAAAAGCATTCATGCTTTCATCATCCAATTCAATCGGATTAGTCACATCTTTGTGTGTCAACCTCTGTAGAGGTTTTGCAATCAGTGAAAAACCACTGATCCACTGTCTGCAGTATCCAACCATTCCCAGGAACATTCTCACTTCCTTCTGAGTTTTAGGAGGACTCATTTGTTGAAACACACTGATCCTTTCTGGTGTCACCTTTCTCACTCCTTTCTCTATTTTGTGTCCCAAATATTGGACCTCTTGTTTACAGAACTGTCATTTTGCTGGTGACACTTTGTGTCCTCCTTCTGTCAGATGATTCAGTAAGGCAATTGTATCTGTCACACATGCCTCTCGTGTTTTTGATGCCACCAGTAGGTCATCAATGTTGTACTGAACCAAAACCAATTTTCTGGCATAATCAAAGTCTCCAAACATTTTTTCAAAATCTGATTAAAAATCGATGGACTCTCTGTGTACCCTTGGGGAACTCAGCACCATGCCAAAACACGGTCTCCGAACCGGAACGCAAATAAATATTGGGTATCAGGATGTAAAGGAATCGAGAAAAATGCCTGACACAGATCAATTACTGTATACCATTCTGGATCACAGGGAATTTGATATAGAATCACTGCTGGATTTGGCACTATTGGATAACAGGGTACTACAATCTTATTTATTTTTCGTAAATCCTGTACTATCATGTATTTTCCGCTTGGCTTTTTAATTCCCATAATAGGTGAATTACAAGGACTGCTTAGTATTTCTTTTAAAATACCTTGCTCAAACATTTGGTCAATCACAGGAATAACTCCTGCTGTTATCTCAGGACTCATTTTGTATTGAGGTGTGTTTGGAAATGTTGCGCCCGGTTTCACCGTAACCTGAATAGGATCCACACCTTTCATCAGGCCAATCTCTTCCTGAGAAATCTCATACATCAGATCTTACAGTATCTCTCAATTCTGCAGGCAAATCTTCTTCAGTAAGAGGTGAAAATAGTTCATCCACTTCTGTCCCTTGCTTTGCTAACATCATTTTAAACGCAACATCCTCATCTGGTGTTTGAAAAGCAATACCATCTGGTGTACAATAAATTGTGCAATTCATTTTGCACAGTAAGTCTCTCCCTAACAGATTCACCGGACTCGTATCACATACCACGAACCGATGCATGTCTCTGAATCTTCCTATATGAACTTCTATTGGCTTTGTTATTGGGGTTCTGATATGCTTATTGGAAACTCCTACAACTTGGATAGTTTCTCCCGAGAGGGGTAGGTTTGGAATTTCTGCTGCTCTCACAGTAGAACGGGTAGCACCAGTGTCCACTAGCAATGTAATATCATTACTTCTACTTTTCCATCAACAAATGGACCTGACTGATCTACCTCTAGAGTTGCGTGAAGCACGCACTCTTCCTCCCCCCTCAGGCACCGTCATTGAGATGAGTCTGAATCACTCTCATTGCACTGCAACAAGTATTGCAGAATCATTTGCACATTTTGATTCTTACCAATTTGTTCACCCGCGTGAAATCCAGTGTTCGCACCGTATCTCTGCACCTGAGAATTCACATTATTTGGCATAGGAGCTTTTAGTACCTGTAACTGTGGAGTAACCATCTGCTGCTGCTGTTGTTGATTCACAACCACCTCATTCTGCATCTGTGGATTTATATTTTGATTCAACCCATTATTTTTCTGAGCAGATCCACACTCGTTCTTCCAATGCCCACATTTTCTGCACGCATGACAAGGATAATTCCTTTTCATTTCATCTTTGTTCATCTTACCTCTACCTCTACCACCACTCATTACTTGATCATTCTGATTCTGACCTCTCATCTGAAAATCTGTTTGAGAACTTTTGTTTCCTTCTTGCTGCTCTGCTACCTTCACTTGTGCCCACATCATTTTCTCTTTTAGCTTCTTATGTCTCGATTCAATATCATCACTACAATACTTTGCATACCTCAGTATGTCATCAACCGTTTTACTCTGCCAACAAATCAAATGTTGCTGAATCATGTTACTAATTTCTGGTTTTAATCCAAATACAAAACGATACACAAAATGTTCCATATCTTTATCTCCAATATTCTCAAACCCACTGTACTGTTTGAACACCTGCAACAACCTTTCATAATAAGCATGTACCGACTCCTTTGGTTCTTGGGTTGTTCTGTCAATTTTAACCCAATCTGTTTCCTTCTGAGAAATTTTTCCTTTCAGGTATGTAATTACCTGATGATATTTTCTCATCAACTCATCTGAAGGTGCACCTGTTTTCGGATCTCTAGGATATTCTTCTTTAGGCCAATCAACAGTAATCTTACACTCTGTCCATAAATCTCCTGGAACAACAATCTCAAATAAACCATCCAGATCTTTCAACAAGACTTTTAAAACCTTCACAAACCTCTCTACTTGTTTGTACCATTCAACTGGTTTCTCCCTCAACCTAGGAAAGTCATGAGTAAAAGACAATATATCCTGTCTTGTCCAAGGAACGTGAACATATCCACCACCCGGAACTTCTCTCATTGGACACACCCTTTCAGCCTTTTCTGTTTCTCTCAGTGGAAATAAAGACGCATTTTTATTGGCATTCATTTCTTCTTTCTTTTTCGCCCATCTACCTTTCCACCATTCTACATCCCCCCATTTCTTCAGAATATTCATTCTTTTATTTGCAATCTTTTACCAGACGCATTCAAACTCTCTAAATCCTTTTCAGTAAAATCCAGTCTATATGTTTTCTGTAACACTTTTGACTTCTCTATGTCCACTCCATATTCACAAGCAGCCTCTGTCAACTTTTCATGAAGATTTCTCGCTTTCCTAGTAATATTTTTGCACAGAAATAACAACTCTTCATCTCGATAATTACCCAATCTGTCCGGATTTATTGTACCAATAATCATTTCTTCCAAATCCACTCTCAGTTTACCCACATCTATACTCTGTGGTTGAGGTTTTCGCTTTTCCATTCCCCTTATCCAGTCATCTAATTCATCTGGTGAGGGTCCCATTGAACTCCCTGATATCGGAGTGACATTCTGCACTAATCTCCTCGGATCCATTTGCGCACTTCTCTTAGGGGTTTCAGTTAACATCTCACAAACTGGAAAATCAATTAATGAAGTACTTATCTCTGTCTGTTCTACCTGATCATCTATCGTTACCACTTTATTCCTG
Organism: Calotriton arnoldi; assembly: GCA_963921515.1. Lineage (NCBI taxonomy): Eukaryota > Metazoa > Chordata > Amphibia > Caudata > Salamandridae > Calotriton > Calotriton arnoldi. The sequence goes on from CAWUFW010003256.1 coordinate 1,721,264, forward strand.
TCTCTGTTCATTGGGACTGTCAATGTATGTACTTTTGATATATTCTGCTTTTCTCCATACAACGGAACTATAGGTCCAATCATTACTGGCACTGTTAATGCTTCCGCATTCAGATTCAACTGATTAATTTTCTGAGTCAACTCCTCTCTTGCCCTATTCAACATATCCATTTCACTCTCTTGTACTGCTCTAGTCACTACTGGAACTTGTGAAACCTGCGGAATTAGTGGGGTTCCCATTAATGGTGCATTTGGGACTGTTTCACTTGTGTTCTCTTGATAAGGTGAAGGTTTTTTAGTCAAAATATCATCTAATAACTCATCATCAGAATCACTTAGGACAAAATCTATCCTTGATGACTCTACATTTTTCTTCTTCTCTTTACATTTGCCTCCGTTTGCTTCTTCAGCAACTAAAACTGGATACAGACCCTCTGTCACAACCGCTCTCCTCCATTTTTTCCATTCTTTCTCCTCGACTTTCAAAAGGATATCTAGTCATACTATTTCTGTATCTTCTTCCGCCCCTATACTTCTCTCGCTCATATGCCTCATATTCCCATTCCTCAAGCGCTTCATACTGAGTAGGTCTAGGTTCTAGAGAATTCATTAGTTCTCTCAGATTCTGTAGAATCCTTACATTAAATGTACCATGCTCCGGAAAAGCTAAAACACCATCATCTTCCGTGTATTTCACCCAATTCTCTAACCAAGTACACGTATGGTAACCACATTCCAACATCATAAAAGAAGCAGCTGTTCCCGGAGGTGGAATAAGAATTCCCTCTCTCGTAACTATTGGTTTGTCCTTTTTAAAGAATCTCTTTATCTTATTAACCAACTTCATTTTTCCCAAAACTTCTCGCTAAAATACAATTCAATAAACAAACAACAAACTCTTCGTATTTCCGCTTATTCTATTTGCTAACAACCAAACAAACCACTCACAACACTCCTACGTAATCAGTACCTTGACCAATACTAGCGCGGCTCACAGTAATCGACCAATCACAGCACTTTGAACGCCAGCGGCCTGACCAATACCAGCGCGGCTTTTCGTGACGTCAGTATTACTCCTTTCTACTGACCCTCCCTTTACAAAATAATACGGCAATGATTTTCTATACTTTTCTCAATAAAACTTGTTAGAGAACAAACATAAAACAATGCTACTTTGTCTGCTCCACTAAATAAAGAGATAGTCTTTACTTCCAAAAATAAATATTCTCTCACTTCAAGTAAAATAACGACCAGCGCTATTCTACACCCAAACAAGCTACAGGAGGACTTGGTACTCCTCTAGGGATACTAGCCAAAGTTTCGGAAGAGGACTTTCACGTGGAAAGAGGTCTTGGTACTCCTTTGGGGATGTAAGGCCAGAGTTTCGTAAGTGGACCCTTCGCTATTTCTCACAAAATCTATTCTCAAACGAAATAGTCCCTAATATAACACCAACAGCCTCTCGCCATTGAGTATTACGACAACAGACAAAGTACTTATGTATATATATATATATATAAATATATATATATAAATATATATTTTTATTTTTTTATTTACACGTTTAAGTAAATATTCAGGGATAGTTAAAATGATGCATGTCTTGCAGTCACGTGAGTCGACAGGATTGTTATTGAGAGGTGGTGACAAGCCTTGAGGCAGCTTCTGGTTTCTTCTTTTGACTTACTTGGCACCCTACCAAAGAATAAGGAAAGCACAGCCTGTGTCCATTTTTTTCTTCTGCTTCTGTTATTCCTGGAAGCGTTGGCTCTTGCAGTTTCCAGACTTTTGCCAATTTTGGTTGCGATTTAGAGCACTGCATGGTTACACATGCTAATTATAGCCTGCTGTGAGATACTCTAAATCACGGATGCTGGTAAATTTTAGACACTTCCCTTTTGTGATTCTTCTCTTGTGTGGTAGGGCAGTCCCTTTTCTAGGGGTGGTGATTCCCGTGTGGGGCTATGTCGCCTTGGTGTTAGTGATTGTCAAGTAGATCCTTTTCCTTTCTGGCTGCAGATGATTCCCAAATTGCACCTTTGATCTAGGATATTATTCATGGTTTATATGCCTTTTTCCTACAGGGCTTAATTACAACCTGCTGGGCCCTTTCTCATCCAGAGCATTGACTGTCTGGTGGTCTGTACTGGGTGGTTTCCTCTCTGTTGTGGGTCCTTGGCCCATCAGGGTATGGCCTCAGCTTTGCAGTCCTTTCCCTTTTGAGTGGACAATGTTACCGGTGAGCATCAGCTGCCCCATGGGCCCTTTCTCTCTTGAGCATCAACTGCCTGAAGGGCCCCCAACTCCAAAAAGATCGACTGCCTGGTGGGCCCCCAACTCCACAAAGATCGACTGCCTGGTGGGCCTCCAAGTCCCCAAAGATCGAGTGCCTGGTGGGACCCCAACCTCCCAAAAGATCAACTGCCTGATGGGCCCCCAACCTCCTAAAAGATCGAATGCCTGATAGACCCTTTCTCCCATGTACATTGGCTGCCCGGTAGATGTTTTCCGCTCTCAGTATTGACTAACTAATAGATGCTTATTCTTCTGCGAATTACCTACCATGTTGCCTCTTTCGCTTGTGAGCTTTGACGGCCTGGTAGTTCCTTTCCCTTCTGAATGTTGATTGTCTGGTCAGTCTTTCCCCCTAAATGCAAACGTTTCGCTCTTCCATCCCTCCACTATCCTCCTCAAGCCAAATAACAGACTAACATATCCACCCCTTAAATTAATTTCATATTTCACTATACTAATTCACCACTAATCCTTTTAGGTTCCGGAGAAGTGCTTTGACGCCTCGTCAGGGGTAGTAAGCGCTATATAAATGCAATTACAATACAAAAGAATACCTTTTCATTTATACTTGGTAGAAGGTTCTAGTAATATCATGCTAATCTATAATCAACGTGTCGCAATGGAAATAACTGACAAAAACAAATAATTTCTCATTGTATATAAGCTGTAAATTAGACTGTTTAACTAATTCTTATATATTCCAATGCAATTAAGCTAAAGTGTACAGTATCAATTCCACATGTTTTACAAGATCCAATATGAAATCCTTATTGTCACAAATGTAGCCAGTGATAGGGCAAGACAATCATGAGCCTGGTGACGATCTTGTGTTGAGCTGCACATTTGAATTTCAGTAACACGGAAAGTTTGTGATTACTTTCGCTGTTCACACATCTGATGGAATGCTTTACTGTATTCCATGTGTAGTCAATGTAGATGAGTGTTTCCAAAAGTCGTCCACAATGTATAAGGTATATGTACCTGAACACAAAGATGGCGGCCTGTAAGTGCATCTGACATTCGCATACATTATCTATATGTGTCCCCATGACACATATAACATCCATCATTCTTACAAAACACTGCTAATCCATATTTACATGAAATCAAATATTTTTCTAATTTGATATTAATAATTGACACCAAGTTCAAGATTAATGGTTTGTGGCAATGCGATCAGCATTTACACACCCTTTCATCAATAAAGGGCATTTGTCATGGATTGCTGTTTTGTACTCAATAATGTGACTAAACCGTTTTAGCTGAAACAGTATTACATATTGTTTCCTGGTTATAAACTATTTCAGTGTATTTGGAATATAAATGTGGCAGCCATATTGTCATGGTTAATTTCTATTAGATTCACAGAACTACGCCCGCTGTAATTTTATCTACAAATAGTTTTGGATAGTGATCCAGGCAAGTGGCTCAAGGCTAAATGGCACTGGCTCCATTGTGTTTGACCACTCGAACATGCCAGATACCATATTAGCCACTGCGGTCCTGGACTATCTTTGGGCTATGCAGTGGATATCTGTGATTGAAATAGAAATTAAATGGGACAATATGACTGTCTTCTGTGTATTCCAAATACACACATCGTAGATCACCTATAGCTTGAGGAGCTAGCCTCAACACCCACACTTTGATTATTTAAAAATGGCAGATGTTGGACTAGCCATTGCGGTTCTGAGTTACTTCCGGATATGGGACTCAATTTCCACTTATCCTTTATATTCTTTATGTTCTAACACACATTTTGGATAACATATACCTTGAGAGAATACCTTTGACACTGATATTTTGAGCATTCAAAGATGGTGGAAGTCGGATTAGCCACTGTGGTTCTCAGTTACCTCCAGGATATGGTACAAGCTTACACTTATCAAATATAAATAGACGGGTCAATATGACAGCCCTGCTACACCCCAAATACTACAAGCACAGAAACATACTTGATAAGCACATGTCTATGTGAGACCGCCTTGCTTTGTTGTTTATAACATGAACACATTGCCACTAACGCTGCATATTCATGTTTAAGTCTAGATTTATCTGGAAGCACTTTTGTTCCCTATAACGATTCTCGACAGTAAACATGAGTGTGATATATTATTTAAGCAGAACTATTTACTTTCTGGCACATGCATCAAAAATGCCATTTGCGTTTCCTTATTAGCGAAAAATAAGGATTCGCTAATAAGGAATTGCAAAAGCTAATGCATGTAGGAATCGCTAAAAAATAGCGATTCCTACAAATTCCTTAATTGCGACTCGCAAATTGCGAGTCGCAATTAAGGAATGGCTTCCCATTCATTCCTATGGGCCTACAGGCCCAGGCCCATAGGAATGAATAGGAATTGCATGCGCAATTTGCGATTACCCATTAGGTACTCGCAAATTGCGCATGCAATTTCAAGGGTGTCAAAAGGACACCCTGTTGCACCCCTGAAATTGTAATGTGCACCCATGTTGCGCACACACATGCCCCAAGGGCATGTGTGTGTGTAACATGTAACTTTGAAAAGTGCACTTTAGTGCATTTTTCAAAGTTTTTGCAAATTACCGACCAGTTTTTTTTTCGGTAGTTTGCGACCCCTAATAGCGAAATCGCTATTTTAAATTGCTTCTAGCATTGCATTTAAGGAATCGCAATTTGCGATTCCTTAAATGCAATCGCAATTTGCGAGTTTTGCATTTGGGATGATGCATTCCAAATGCTAAAATATCGGTCGCAAAGGGGCAGATTCTGATAATCTGCCCGTTTGCGACCGGTATTTAGTTTGATGCATGGGGCCCTTTGTTCCTTTATATGAACATTCAGTGAATCCTGTGGCTGACCATGACACTGAACCATTTCATATTTTTGAGCTTGGGGATGTCCTTCCTCTATTTTTATTTGTCTAAGATATTCCTAGGTATCCGTCTGTCGAGATATCAACAGATTCGGAAACATGGTGGCAGATTAACATATTAGCTACCATTTGCCTGGAATTATACAAGTTGCATAGTCAAAAATCATTTCAAGATGGCAGCCATTTCTGTTTAGTAGAAATAGTTTAATATAATGTTACATAGCCCTTTTTATGTCAGTTCTCTATCTACATGCATTTTAGTGCTGCATTCGTCCATATAAAATAAGGACCATAGTTCATGTTGGACTGCATCAGTGATTAGGATAATCGGCTATATTTCATGACCAACTTGGATAGTCAAAATGGTCAGGCTAGACCCACTACCTATATCTTATCCTTCACCGTGAATGATTGTTATGAAAATTTTGAGCTGTTGCTGATCATATAAAACAAAGGGCTTAATACATATTGAAATGATTTATTAGAAGGACAGTAGGTATATAATAGTTCATGAATGTTATTGTGCATTATTGTGCCATATCCCATTCTCTCCACCCACGACTATGAAACACATGTTGTAAAAATTAAGATTACATTAATTGTTCAAGATGCCCAGTGATGCTAAAATTAGCACGGGAGCTGTACAGCCAACGTCATGGAGGGACACCATCACTAGAGGACATTACTGCCAGATATTTCGCCCATTGGTTACTTATTTATTCACAGGCAGTGCATAGCTTGTGGTATTGAGCACAAGTTGCAACTCGTTAAACGAAAGGCTTCTCACGACAGTTGGTTAGAACCTGCTTTGAAAAGGTTTATCATACAACCGTAGAATTCGTAGTATGCTTATATTTTTTACCCCATCCTACACTTCTTCTGTTTCAGTGTTTTCTTCATTTGGTCAAGTTTCTCTAGCATTACTTTTATATCATTAGGAATCAATGGTTTTTATTCATACTATTGGTTTACAATTTTGGGATTGTATGTGTTTTCAGAATGATAAATGTTGCATCTTTGTAGTTTGGCCTAATATCAATTGCAAATTGTATTGCCTGTCCACTTCCAGTAATATGTAATGATTGCATTGTGTTTAATAAATAACAGAGATGAGGTAATATGTTATCCCATACTCAAACACTATACTCGCCAAGGACTGTTAACTAGCACATTAAAGACTTCACCGGACTATTGACGATGACATATATGACATTTATTCAGATGTATATTAGGGGGAATGAACATGTGGTTTCTGACCCAGATGACATAAATATAAATTACAAGCCATAGGTGAGTGAGTTTAGTTTACTGTGGTCAGCCTTAATCTCTCTAGCTGGTTCAGTTAGTGCCAGCAACAAACGCGAGACTGTGAACTCCTTCTTTGCATTTGTAAAATTTATAGAAGAAACATCTTCAGAGGATTTGTTTTGCAAGCTGAAGCATTTTTCAACATCTCTATTTCAAACACTAGTAATTGGAAACCTTGGGAAGAACAATATAAAATCCTATTTGTAATATGGCATAAAAGAAAACTGCTTGAAATAAAAGCCTTTCTTTGTAGCTAAAAGGAGTTCACAGAACATGCAAGGAAGACAATATTATCTTATCTAATTGCAACCCAGCAGAAGGCATTTAAAACTTGTAGGAATATGTTGCAAAGTCTGTAGGCGTTAGGAATCTTTTAAATAATTGTATCTTATCACGTATGTCGGTAGGGCTGGCAAGTATTCGACACTCTCCATGGAAAGCAAATCATTGCTGCTCCACTGCACACTGAATGTGCTATTCAAATTTTAAGACATTAATTGAAAGCCCCCATCACTTACATGTATTAATAAACCTCACATCTATATTAATGATTTCAAATAAGCATACTGTTGATAGGCTCCTTTGAGTGGGATTCATGTCCTGAACTATCCTGATTGTCTGGTTTTTAGAAATTACTAGATTTGGCAGGTTTCTCAAGGTGTTGGCCGAGCCCGGACCTAAATGCCACAGCTACTCACATCGTCAAAATGATCCAATTTTAATTGCTAAAATTTGATGTCTTCATTCTGCATTTTTGGGCATTTCTTGTAGAGGGCAATACGTCCACCCACACAAGATGGGTGTCATTTTTACTGTGAAAAGCGTAGAAAGGAAGGGCGGTAGGAATTATTTGCACCACCACTGCTTCTTTTATTTTTGCATTTTTTTCTGGTCTCAAGCAGAATTTATGCCCCTCGGAGGGCAGATGGAGGGTAAACCTCCCCATCTGACCCTTAGGGGGCTTTAAAAGAAGACAGTTAGGACCATTTTCTTGATGAGGGTACTTCCCAATGCCAGGGTGTGGTGCCCCCAACCCCTCTGTTTTTGTACTCTAGTTTTCCCTGATGCCTAGTGGGCTATCCACCCCCTGGGTTTGCAGATTGGTCACAAGCCCCCAATCGTCCCCCAGAAGGGCAGAGAGACTACTTTTTGGGTGGGATCACCTACCAAAGCCTAGTGGGTGCGCCCCCCTCTGTGATGTCAGGGTGAAGAATCCCTGCTTGACGATCGCTGACCTGCAGCAATCCAAAAGCAGGAATCAACCAAAAATTGCTACTGCTGAATTAGAGCAATACCTCTCCCAATTAAATTGCTGCTTTGGATGCTGAGAAATGACCTTGAACACCAATCAAAGTAAGAACAGTCCATCCTAAACGCATAGCTGGTTTTGCTTTCAATTACTGTGACATCAGAGTACTGCGAGCTGCACATCACAGTGACTGAAAAAAACTATCTCAGAACGGAGGACAGCTTTCCCCCACATTCCAACATTATTTTTTGAAAGAAAATCAGTGTGCGAGCACCAGAAGGATGTTCTCAATCAATGTGGTAAATTAACCCTTCACATCCACCACACCTCAAATGTACTGAGGTGGATGTGAATAGTTCATCCATTGCACTGATGAGGTTAAATTCATGAAGGTTTAAAGGGGAAAAGCAGCTTTCACAAAGTTTTTAATGCCATTTAAAAAATATATGTTGGCCATACCGGTAAAATACTTGCCAGGTGGCAGCCCTATTCTTAGCCTGTACCAGTAGCGGCCCGTGGTGTGAGTGCTGCCGGGCGCTGACGTGGGGCGGGGGAGGGGCAGGGTGGGGGGTAGTAAACTACGGATTACGGCCGATTAGAGGTAAATAAACATATAAATAAATAAAACGAATTTCGTTGCGTGCGCTGCATCGCCAAATGCAACGCAGCGCGCGCAACGAAAATCGTTTTATTTATTTATATGTTTACTTACCTCTGATCGGCCATAATCCGTAGTTTACTACCCCCCACCCTGCCCCTCCCCCGCCCCACGTCAGCGCCCGGCAGCACTCCCACCACGGGCCGCTACTGGCCTGTACCTTTTGTGAAATCGTGATACATAGTTCCAGTTTCTGGGAGCACAAGTTTGATAGTTTTGTTTAAACTGAGGGCAGCTGTGTGAGGTATAAAAAATGTTGTCATCTGAGGGCTAGGTATGGTGGATGCTGAATGGCCCAGTAAATTATAAGTCTCCCGAAGAATGACTCTGCTGCTTTGTGCCAGAATCTATGAGTAAGTTGAACCTGTGGGATATGTCTGCTGTGTAAAGCGGGATCATTACAGTTTTATGCTGGCATAAGCATCAATTAATTGGTAACAAGAAGGAATATAGGTGGGGTTTCAGCCCCCTCTCAACGTAGGCTCTTAACCAGTCTTTCTTTTCAATATCGGAACCTTTCCCTTTTAAATCTTCGGCTTTTTACTGATTGTGTGCAGACACTGTAAAATAATGCAGAATATACTGTAGGACTGATCTATGACTGTCACTGACTCTGGATTTGTGTTTCTCGAGTACAGTATCTCAATTTTCAGTTTGGCTTAACATTATCCTATTTGATTCTTTCTTTATTCTGTTGGGACTATTCTCAAACCGAATTTCAGTCATCATGTTTCTTTGGGTTTTGTTACTTCTAATTCTGAATTTTAATGGCTGAACAGGAGAATTGCTACTGGGTAAAAAGATTTTGAGATTTGATAAGTTACTAAAATATGAAATAGGGAGGGAACATAAGAGCACTGAGCTTCTTTTTAGATACCACATAATATCAAAGGCCTGATGTTAGACCTGTCAGCCTTAGGTTGGTCTTCCCCCTAACGTTTTGCCTTACTCCTCCATTTTTCTGAACTCGTTTTTGCTGGCCTTATGACTCTGCACACTTTACCACTGCTAACCTGTGCTAAAGTGTATGTGCTCACTTTAAACATGCTAGCATTGGCTGATACCCAATTGGCATATCTAATTTACTTGTAAGAACCTAGTAAAGTGGCACTACATGTGCACCGCGCTTGTGAATTAATGGTACTAGTGGGCCTGAGGCACTGATTATGACACCTACTGAAGTAGCCTTAACACATGTCTCAGGCTTGCCATTGTAGAGCCTGTTTGTGCAGTTTAAACTGCCATTTCGACCTGGCAGAATAAACCTCTTTCCAGGCCCAAACCTTTAGTTTTAATACATATAAGCCATCCCTAGGGTAGACACTGAACAGCCCAGCGAGCAGGGTGCAGAGCAATTGAAATGTAGGACATGTACTTGTAAGTTTCCAATGTCCTGGAAACAAAAAAACTCTTACATTTATTTTTCACTACTGCAAGGCCTATCTCTTTCATACAATAACATTGGAGTTGCCTTTTTACAAGTTATAAGTGTAATTTCCAAATAGGAAGAGATAACTAATTCATGTCTGGTGTCTCTGGAATCACAACTTAAAATCCTACTTTTAGAAAGTTAACATTTTCCTGCCTTATCCATTTATTAACTATAGCCTGTCGCTGGTCACATGACTGGCTGTAGCTGACAGCTGGGCTTTGTGTATACCTCCTAGAGAGCCACATAAAATAGGGACCTTAGGTGTGCCTGGATGGGCCATCACTGGTATGTTGGGAGGGAGAATCTGGGCACAGCCTCACTTACACCTGAATATGCTGTGTCATGCTTCCACACAAAGGGCTGCATACCCCCTGTAGATTTCCAAATCCAGGGCAGGGGAGGCAGGATGCCTGGGGACTTCAAAGTGAAATCTCTGAAAGCTTTTTCCCCGCTTCAAATGCTCAAATGGGTATAAATAATGGACCTCAGATATCACCACTTCAGTACACTTCGGGACCTGTTGATACTCTGCCAGGAAGAAGGACTGCTGTGCTGCTGAAGGACTGCCACTCTGCTGGACTCCTGCTTTGCTGCACTGACCTGCTGCCTGCTGCCCTCTTACCTAGGTGAGAAAGACTGGACCTGCATCTCTTGAACCCAAAACCCAGAGTGACTCCAAGAGCTAGTTGGCTGGCCTCCTGATCTGAAGCCTCAGGGACATAACAAGCTTCCCACCACCTTGCATCTGCACCTGGACATCTGTGGTCTACCCTACCAAGTGGTGTCACCCCAGTAATGGACCCTTGGAAGTGTGCTTAAGATGGTTAACAGCCTCTGTTGATCCAGCAGAACCGACTCATCTCCTCTGCTGTGCAGCGCAACCCCAAGCAGAAACTACTCAACTCGGCTACTGCATGGATTGGACTCATCACAAAGACCTGCATTACTGCCGCAGCCCACATCGCCTTCGGAACCGCAGTTGCGTGACGCATCTCAGGGCAGGTCCTCGCATCCCTCATTGATGGCAACCTCGATTAGGATGCGGGATTCCGGATGCCAAGCCTCACGACTCTTCAGTAACAATGCATCGCCCTGACTGTGCACCGAATCCTCAACACCGGACTTTGAACCGCAATTGACAGTATCTCCAATGCTGATGTAACAGGCCTCTGCACCACAGCCTTGCCGCATCTCGGAACCGGAACATTGCTTCGGCTACATGATGCAAAGTTTAGGTCTTAAGTTAAGTTTATTTACCAGTCCTAACTGGGTCCCTGTAACTGGCCTACACTCCAACGTGGTTGGCCTGAACTTTTGACTTTGTCCCGGTCAGGCACAACCACATATCCACAATTGGTGCATTACGCCTTCTGGCGCTATTTTCTCTCAAAGCTTCAAAATTCAATATCTCCAGTTCTACTAATTGGATTTTTATTGTTTTTGTCTTATTTTATTCACTGAAGTAAGCTCTATTTTTCTAATCTGGCGCAGGATTCTTTTTGTGTGGTGTTTTTACTGTTTTACTTTTTGAGCCTGACTAATCTGTACGAAGCTACCAGGGGGTTGAACACAGGTTAATTTGGGGTTTGGTTGTGCCTTACCCTGACAAGAATTGTGGTTGCTGCATGACCAAGTTTCACACCCCAGTCAACCAGTGACACAAATCCTTACACCTGGCTTCAAAAAGGTTGTTGTCAGGGCATAGTTTACTTCCGAGCACTTATGAATCAATTAATACTATGCAAAAGAAATACCCCAGTCGTAGAGCATAACACTGACTGTCAAACCAGTAGCAAGCATAGCAAATTCACAAACCAGAGTCAAATTCCCTTTTGTTTAACTTCAAAATGATTTGGAATGAAAATGGTTAAAGCACGTTTAATGGCAAACGTAAAAGATCATCAGCATGAGTTTTCAAAGTCCTCACAAAACAATTAACGACCTAGACCAAAAAGACACATTAGCATTCATGTGTTGTCTTGCAAGAAAACAACTTGGTAATACTAGGGCCCACATTCACAATTGAGCATCTTCAGTAGAATTTGGCTATCTGCCCCTCTGGTCAAGGAGTCATGATTGCAGTTGGAGTCTAGCCCTTCTCCAGCTGCACTTCATTGGGAACGAAACCCAAATATTTTCAATTCTTACAAACAAAATCTCTATACCAATGCATACTGGTAATGACAACGAGGAAGGCAAAGGTACATCTTCCATTGTACTCCCTGACAGATACATTTGATTCAGTCGCCTCATTTTCCATGCTTACAATATAGTATTTGAGTGATGAAGCACGCTTTCTTCTCACCCTTTATTGTATCATCCTGAAAAAGCAATTCACTCATGTTTTGATCTTTTGAGCTGCACAGTATTGTGTAGAAGATTAGGATATCTAACGCATACTCAAGCTGATAGCAAATAGGTCACCGAAAATGTTTCTCCATGGTTCTCATCTGGCAACTTCAAAGTGCCTCAAAAAATGTATCTCAGTCCCAATTATACTTGGAATTGTTGACGTACCCGACTTGCAGGTGTTACAGCAAGCAACAAGGGGTCATCGAGGGCACCTATTGCCAGAGCCACTGTCAGATGATTATATGAACCACAATCATTTTTCCTAGACTCTGTGACATTTCAGATTGACTTGAAAACATCCTGAAAGCAGTTTTATTTTCTTTTACAAATTTGAATTGTAAATGTTTTGTCTTTTTTTTCAAAAAATTAGTTTTCTTCTTGATTAATGTATTACTAGTCAGCATTAGATTTTCTTAACGGTCATGGTCATGTTTACTGTCTTACAGACTTGACAAAGAGCTGAATAGACTTTGATGCTTGAATATATCTTGTATAGACAATATTTTGTGGACTTTGAAATATATATATATATATATATATATATATATATATATATATATATATATATATATATATATATATATATATATATATATATATATATATATGTGTGTGTAAGAAAAACATCGTTTTTGTCTTTGTCTCCCATTTTTCCTTGCCTGACTGTTGCTGACTTAGGCTCTGTGCACCGTGCCTCTGCTAAACAGTGGCACAACGTATGTGCTTTTTCCCTAAAACATGCACTGTGTAATTGGATTCATTATCTTTCCTTTAAGGCCATAGTAAATGGCACAAGAAATTCACCAATGGTGTCGGTATTCAAATGTCATAAGTTGCCTGCAATGTGTATTCCCACCACCCACATATATGGCAACATTATACGGTTTCAGGGAGCACCATTGTTCTCTGACTAAACACATGGCAAGGAAATGTGTCTTTGCCATGTAGGATAACCTTTTATTACACATTAGATTAGTCATTTCTAAAATGTGCTATTTAAGCCCACATGGATGCCCTAACACTTAACAATTGCGCAAAAGCTATTTTTACTGTGTAAGTAAATGTCATTTCAATGAAAAGGCCTTAGCTATAAATAAAATTATACGTTTTATGAATTATACATTTTTATCTTGTCTGGGAAATGTCTAGATTAAAATCATTTTTCATTCATTTTAAAAATCATATTCAATTGTGGAAGTAGATTTTTGATAACGATAGTGAAAATAACTTTAGAAAATGTACTTTTTTTTGACAGAGAGAAAACTGGTTTGCCTCTCTGCCCTACTCAAGAGGCCCCGTAAAACTCCGTGAGTGACTTTTAATGACACTGCTTTTAGAGGGCAGCCTTCTGAATCCTAGAAGGTCGGGGTGTTCTCAATAAATGGCTATTTATCAGTAATTAGCCCTCTGTGAGTACGACAGGAGCAGTTGACAGAACAAAGGGCAGGCTGAACAGATCTTCCTTTCAACAGAAAATGTTAAATTGGGCTGAAGGAACCGCAACCTTTTATTCCCAGAGCCCTTCCAGAATTTCCGTCGTCAACCTCAGCAGGAGGGAGAAGCAGGTTTGACCCTGACAGGGGAGAGGATACTTCATCTCGATATGGGAGTGTCTGGGAGAAGAACCGGAAGATAGCTCAAGTAATTTTTAGGACTTATGGGAAACTTTGCAGTAAACCAAGAGTGAAAGTGCTGCAAAAGGAGGCAGGGAGTTTGCAAGAAAATAACTAGAATTATGTTGAAGGAATGGTCCGATAACTGACTAGTGTATAGCATCTGACTGGCACGTCACAACTAGCTGAAAACACTCCAGGAACCCGTAAGAAAATATGTTCTAGGAAGAAGACGCCTCCTGACTGCTGGATAAAGAAGTCTAATTTACTCCTGTCTTATGCTGGCACCCATGGACTGCAATTTCTCTCCAAGGGTCCAGTTGTTGATCTCAAGTTTGACAGCTCCAGGGAAACAAAAAGCAAAATGACTTCTGACCTCAACAAGGCTTAGTTGACAACTCTAGGCCGGTTCTTGAAGGAGCCCTCGCTGAGAAAAGATCTGATGCCTGTAAGCCTGTACTGAGGAACTGTGGGCTGCAGGAGTGACCCAAAAGAGATTTCCCAGCATTTTGAGAAAAGTGTGACTTAGTAGTTTTTTCCTCCTCCAATGACTCGGACAAGAGACTCCCCTAGATGGGGAAACCTTTGATGAGCACGGCACCCAGTTTTATACTGCTTGAAGAATTTTGCCTCACTGAAATCTGGTTCACTTGAAGCTCATGGCAAAGTTATTAAGCACGTGGAGTCATGCTTGGCTACAGGTTCCAGCCTTGTCCCAGGTGAATTTTGAGAACCTAAAAATGTGACTAAAGGCCTGATTTAGAGTTCAGCAGAAGAGCTACTCCCTTCCAAACATGACGGATATCCCATCCAAAATATTACCAGTGCCATTGGATATAATGCACTTGTAATATGGCGAACAGAATATCTGTCACCTTTGTGACGGCGTAACCCATCTGTGGAACTCTAAATCAGGCCCTAAGCCCAAAGGTTAAACCTTAGAGTAGGGCAACACAGTAAATCTATCCCAGTGGTGAACAATCTCAACAGCTACAAATTCCAGCTTTTTTTGGCTAAGAGCTTGTGGTGCCTAAACTAATTGCTTAAGAGTGAGTAGTCTTCTATTTGGTAATGCGAGCCAATTGTAGATTCTAATCCTTCCAGGGAGAGGGTGGATCATGATTTACTTCTAGAGATTCTTTACACTTTTAAAGTTCTAAGAGTCATGTTCTTGTAGCTTTAAGTACAATGGTGACAGCAATAAAAAGAGATGAATAGAATCTATTTATTAATAAGAGAAAGGGCCCTGGTGCATGCTAAACAAAGATACTGAGTTGGAGGTGAAACTGATGATAACTGTTGGCTCACAAACTGAAGAAAATAGAAACTAGAAATATTGTTAATGTGATTGAAGGTTTAGATGGGAGATTTTTACTAGATGATCTTATTGCTGAAGAATTTTGTAAATTTTAGTTCAAATTTGATGGCAAAAAAGAAATCAATGATGCAAAAATGACAGAATTTATAAGGAAGATTAGTTTTCTTCCTCTGTCTTCACTGAATAGGGACACACTAAACGCAGTATTAGTATCCAAAATTATGAGGACACTAAATGTTGGTAAACCCCTGATTCCTAATTGAATTTATGACTGGATCCAAGGGAAACCTTTTCCCAATTATAAATAAATTGTTTAACAACTACATTAAGAAAGGAAACGTCAAATAAGAGACAAAATAAAAATATATATTCTAATGTGAATAAATAATCATAACCATGTTCATATTATGGTCCATTATCACTAAGAAATGTTAATGTGAAGATGAATTGGTCAAATGACTATGGACCCCACTCATATAAGAGTTTGTTAGAAAGTTGACAAATAAAAACCAAGCAGAAGTCAAAACAGAAAAGAATGACAGAAGGCTTCAAAGGATTTGTTGGAACTTTTTTCAAAACATGAAATTACAGTAATTGTTATAACACAGGAAAAGCACATAACAGTGTTTTATTGGAATATCAATATTAGTTATGAGACAAATTAACCTGAGTGATACAAAAATCTGTAGTGTGAGATCCCTCTTTAGTGGATTAAGAGCAAAGATTTTAGTCAATGGATTTTGTCCTTAAAACTCTTCATATGCAGAGGGTCTAAAGAAGGAGATCATAGTTGAGAATGGAGGAAACTTACACCAACTCAATGATTTTAGAAAGACAAAATAGAGTAATTGTGTATGCTGATCATATGGTCCTCGTAGTGATAAATCCAGTCCTGGTGATTCTTGGTACAGTTAGTGATTTGGTAGTTTCTTGTGATAGCAAATGAACCAGAAAACATCCTCATGACATGATGTTTGAACATCAAAATGAATAAGGCCGATGGTGTGTAGTTGGCACATAGGAGAGATCGCCAGGTCAGATTTTACTAGCTTGTGCACTTTTCTTTGCATTTAGTGACTAAGGGGCCTATTACGATGTTGGTCAGTAAGTCTCCGACCACTCGCCGGACGCTTACCGACTGACACCTTAGGTTTATAGTCTGACCGCCGAAATACAATGTCGGCGGTCGGAGTGTAAAGTGGCCGGTAAATCCCATTGTCTTCTGATGGGCTCAAGGAGCCCGTCGGCCAGTCGCAAACCTCCACATAATTCCTTACAGACGGAGATTCCGCTGTTGGGATTATGATCTTGGCCTCCGTCAGCCTTTCCATGTCAGCCTTTCTGACATGGAAAGGCTGTCGGAGAGTGACTAGCAGGGCCCCCTTCTCCCCTGGCTCTCTGGCCCCCCTGTAAATCCCTGCACCATGTGGCAGGCACCGTGAGGTACCTGCCACATAGTGCAGGAATTTACAGAAACTCCAATTTCTCTATGGGAGCTTGTGCTGCGCCGGTTTCCGACTGCCGCACAAGCTCCCATAGAGAAATGGGACTTTGCGGCACGCACCATGTAAATTCGCATCGTAATTGTGGTTTCTGGAACGCGGACTGGAGGTCGTCGGTTCTGCAACTGCAGAGATATCAGTCGGAGGCAACTCCAACTGACATCATAATGAGGCTCTTTGTGTTTAGTTTATGTTTACCAATACAGCATGCCTGGCTAGAATGAGGGAAAGCAAACCTGAATTGAATATACTGCTCAGGACTGTCTTGAGAAAGTTTAGGAGCTGTGTATGCAATCCAAATGTATGTGCTCTCACAGCACACACATTTAGCCTGAGGGTGCAGCTGACATCATTCAGCAAGAGTACCCTCTGTACTTTGCAGATGCTGTTACTTTTGGTCTTGTCATACTGTGTGAAGTTTCCAGAGTAGCAGTCAGGAATTGAAATAATCCAAACGCTTCCTTTGAAACAGATGGGAGCAAAGCACCACAAGGGTAGGCACCATGTAATAATTATCCCAGCAGCTACACAGACTATTTCCACTAATAAGAGTTCTTGGAGTTGGAAGTCAGGAGCCTTAAAAGCAACAACACTGAAGCTTCACCTTCCAGTAAGAGGTATTGAGCGGAGCGATAGGCAAGTGACAGCAAGAGAATAATTTGTTGTTGAAAGGGCTCCCTCCTCTCATTAGAGTGGCTGTGGAAAGGCCTGAATCAAAGGACCATGAAAAATAAATAGTGGTGTGACACCACTACTCACTTGTATTAAATTACTACGAATGAACAGTGACACCATATTGCTATTACATATGTATTCAGATATGCCTGAGATATGCCTGAGAATAAACATTGGCAATTGATAGGGAGGTTGCAGACTCACTTTTATCAGATTGGAGATAGTAAGGTCTCTAATGAAGATGAGATTTGGTTTCAGATTGGTTAATAATTCAGTCATTTTCAGAACATGGGTACGAGCATCATCCAATTTGAAGCTGGTTATTTTGATGGATGTGTTTATTTCTGTTGCAATGGTATTTGACAAAGTACAGGTTTTATGGATAACAGCACTGCTATCAGGAATGTGAGGAATACGAAGGATTAGGGAATACAGAGAGGCAGAGAAGCTGTTGATTATGGAAAACATGAAAATGACAGCTAGATCTATAGATTAGTGGTATAGTGTTTCAATTTCATCTTAGTAAGAGGTTCCTCTATCATTGGTTCATGCTTCTGGGTCAGCATTTGGCCATGTGCACAAAAAGGTGCATAATTAATTTGCTCACTGCCTGATAGATATGTGCATTGCTTTGGTGTTCAATTTTTGCTGAAATGTGTCACCTGGCCTTCCCATCCTATGTGTTTGTTTTCTTTTCCCCCCCGTGTGTCCCTCAAGTCCTCATTTTCTTCTCCTTTAGTTAGAAAGGTTTAATTGCCCAGGTCTGTCTCTGGTTCCTCCATTTGCAGGTACTGGCTCTCATATCATGGATTTTGCTTTTTCTTTATCGCTGAGAGTGTCTCCTCATGTTCCTCAGTGTCACCAATTGGGAAATTGGGCTTCAACTTCTATTTTCTCATATTGCGGGAATTTCATATGTAATTTTCATTTGGGTTTTGAGGTACAGGCATCTATGCAATATACACTTACTTCTTGAACGCTATTCATCCGAGTGAAATTGCCTTGATACCATTATGGCATTGGCTGAGACCTGAAGAGACAGATCTATGATCTTTGTCTCTTTTCTCTCTCTTTTTCCAATTCTCCCCTTGATGCACACTGAATTTTAGCCATAAATCTGAAACGCTTACAACAGTGAAGGGATCCAAGACCCAAAGAGACAGAGCTCTGATATCTCATCTTTCTCTCGATCTCCCTTGAAATGAAATGAAATGAAAAGGGCATTTATAGAGCGCATGGCTACCAGAAGGCCTCCCAGCGCTTGGCATGACTAGTAGACGGGGGGAGGGACAGAACGATTAGTTTAAGGGAATAAAAGGGTTTTGAGTTGTTTCCTGAAGGCAAGATGGCTAGACTCTTTTCGGAGGTGGGGGGGGAGGGTGTTCCAGAGTCTGCCTGCATTCAGAGAGAAGAGCCTGCCGCCACTTCTGGCTCGTTTGATTCTAGGGATGTCAATTAGGTGGAGATCATCCGAGCGAAGCTTTCTCCTTGCTTTATATGGATGAATTATGGCCGAGATCAGGGGAGGGCCTATCCCCAAAAGGGATTTGTGAACAATGCACAATAATTTAAAGCTGATTCTTTCTTTTACTGGAAGCCAGTGTAGAGATCGGAGAGCAGGTTTTGCGGAAAGAGATCTAGGTGTTCCCGTCAACAATCTGGCTGCACAATTCTGAATGATCTGCAATCTATTGATCACTGAGGTATGAGCTCCCAGATAGAGCGCATTACCATAATCCAATCTAGAGAGTAGAATAGATTGGACCATGATTTTCTTGGCTTGAGGAGGGAGCAGAGGAAGCACTTTCCTCGCCATTCTGATCAAGCCAAAACAGATTGCTACTGTCTTACTGGCTTGCACTTGGAATGTAAGATTCTGATCTAGCCAGATGCCCAGGCTCTTTATCTCAGGCTTAGGGATTGGGACTGGGCCCATGCAAACTGGCCAGATGGTTCTGAGTGACGTATTGTCAAAATTGCCCAGAGTCATGACCTCGGTCTTTTCTCCATTTAATTTCAGGTGGGAAGACCCCATCCATTTTACGACTTCCGTAAGACATGCTTTCAGGGTCGAAGAGTATTGTGTGGATTGGTTTAGAGCTACGACCAGTTGAGTGTCGTCGGCGTAGGTGACCATATGTATCCCAAACGGGGCCACGATTGAAGCCAAAGGGACCATGTACACATTAAAAAGTGTAGGGCTCAATGACGAGCCCTGCGGTACACCACACTGGAGAGGCCAAGGTTTAGAACTCATGCCCTCTTCAAAAACCTGGAATGAACGTCCTTTCAGGACTGTATTTTCTCCTTGCTGTGCACTGGATGTTAGCTGTATGTATGCAGCAATTAAGACAGTGAAGAGAGAGCTGAGTTCACTTCAGATTCGCAACACATTTGACCTATGCTATTTTTCAATGGAGCACCAATCCACTCTGCACCTACCTAAAGCAACATGAATCAGAGACAATGGAGGGTAAGAGTGAAGAATTCTACAGAGGGGTATGATAATTATATCTACTTATACCAATCCTTCGTCTGATACTAACCCAGCTTTTAAAAGCCGCCAGTAAAGTCTTACATCTAGTTTTTGCAATGGCTAATTTCTACACATTGTTAGAAACAACCTCTGGTTTGATCCCCTATCAGTAGGTCATACCCCCACTAGTGAGTTGCAACTTGGCCTGTCAACAATGAGAGATTTCATATACTGGAGAGCTGCAGCCCAGTGGTAAAACTTAGAAATTAGGCACTGCCCAGCCCCCTCTCTCTCATGGCAACATTAAGAACTTTAATGCTCTTCTGGGCTAAGTGTAAGACCATATTAAACCATTTGTTAGCCCCTCCATTACCCTGAACCATTTATTAAAAAAAAAGAGGGGAATTGCTCGAAAAAAAGATAGCATCTTTTGGAGAAAAATCATCTATACTGCATTACATGTCCCCACAATAGAAAGATGGAGGTTATCAAGCCTACTAAAATTCTTCCTCGATTTTTCAATTACGGGAGTGAAATTCAGATCTGCCACTTGATCGAGATCTGCGGAGATGACAACCCCCAAATACCCATCATGGTCTATAATACGATGATCAACCATTTCGAACTTGCCATTAACTACAATTTGAGTCTTATTATGGTTCAGCTTATACCTTGAAACCCCCCCAAACTCGGCAGCTTCCCTAGCCAGCTCAATTAAAACTCTTTCCGGATCAGGAGTTAGAATAGTGATGTCATCCGCATATGCCAAAATCTCTGTGTCATATCCCTGTGTCCGCATGGGTTTAATTAATGGGTTAGCATCAATCCTCCATATCAATGGGTCTATGTCATATATGTGGCATACAAAATTAGGGTTAGTGACAACAGTTTTTATTAGTCACTTGGACTTGGCCGCACTCTCCTATTGTCTGCAGAACTCCAGGCTCAACATTTAAAAACAATGTTCAATCTGTATGATACCCCAGCAAAAATCCCCACGTGGGGGTTAGACAGGAATTTGCTGCCTGCTATGCCGATGAAGGGAAGCAGATCTTGTGCATATGTTTAGTTGTTTCCCTATGCTTGATTCTCTTAAATCAGAAAACTCTTGATTTCTGAGGGTAGTACCTCATTGTGATATTGTTCTAAATCCACAACTGGTTTTATTGGATATGGATGAGGATGCCGAAGCAGAGGATACGGTGGGACATTCTGAATTTCTCTTTCTTGCAATGGCGGTAATGCGTATTTACATTGCTTCTGCCTGGCTTAATCCACTCCCACTGACATATGGTCAATGGCTGGTGCGAGTGCTTTTGAGAGCTAACCTGTAGAGTAATTTATATATAAGGAAGAACAAGAAAGACAGGAAGAGGGGGAGGCGGCTGTGGGGTCCCCCTGAAATGTAGGGCAGGGGGATTTTTAGCTGATACAGGGAGATTTAAGGTGGGTTTTCGGGTATTTATTTTTTAATTCTCTGTGAATTAGAATGTGAATTTGATTTGGAGGAGAAAATGTATTTACAGGAATCACAACTGTATTTATGGGAAGCATTATGAATTTATGGTTTAATGAGGTATCTTTATGTGGCATCTGTAATGAATTTATGTGGTATTATTAAGCTGTATTTGTACCAATGCATTACTGTTGTCAAATTGTGGATAAATATATGATAAAAGTAACATTTAGAATGTTATACCTTTCCTGCCTGAGCACCAATTGGACTAATTAGCATTAGCTTTGCACAGCTAGTCTTCCAGGTGTGAATACTGCTCCCACACCAGAGACTAGGTGAGGAATGGTGTTTTTCTTCACCTTGCAGGAAGGACCATTGTGGTGAGCCAGGAACTTCATTAACGTTCCCAAGGTGAGGTATGCCTTTCACAGGCAGATGTAAATTGAGATCTGGAGGAAGGCAAGCTTCTATTCCCCAGGCCCAACTAGTTAGGGTGCATCCAAACCACTTGGTAGAGAAGCTGCCCCAAAACCAGTTTGGAGTAGACACAGAGGAGGGGTCTACACAATTTCCTGGCCTTAACTCAGGGTGGACACTCACCACAAGGGAAGAAGGGTTTCCCCATCTTGGTTTTTAGGAGTACGGTGCACTGTGGCATTGTTGCAGTATAGTAAACAGGAACTGCTGAATAAGAGGGTAGGGTTACCCCTGGAAACTTTTACCCAATGAGTAGTGAGGAGCCAGGAGTCACCCTTACCAACTGGCTGGTGCAACCATAAATGTGACACTTCAGGAACCCTACTCAAAACTTGTTTCTAGACCTTCAGAAGACCGGAAAAGAGCTAGACTATGCTTGCTGTAAAATGAGAGGACCACTGAAGGTCTGGGTCTGGTCACTCTTGTACCTGTGACACAGAAGTGGACCTCTTGTGTGGCTACTGGACACAAAACGCTGAAAACCCCATTATTTCTGGATTCTTAGCTACCCAGTCACACCTGGTCCTGCACAGGACCCTTCTCAAGGCCCAGAGTGGATCAAGCCCTAAAGTCCTAAAAGCTTCATCCGAAGTCTGGGAGTCTTAGGAAAAGACCTAAGGAAACAGAGATTTACCCTTGCAATGTTTTGATACCAAGAAAACTTCTGACTTTCAGCTGCCAAAGTACCAAAACCAACACCCAAAGCTGATCCTGGGAAGGCGCAACTTCATTGGGCTCAATTAATAGGTTTCTCATGCTCTGAGCTTCTCTGCAGCAGTAAATCCAATTTTCAGAGGGCCCTTGGCAAGGCAATAGACAGCCTTGTAGAGCTCTTCTAAAAAGCAGCCTGCTACCCTGACCACCTGCAAGAAAAGCATGTTAATTTCCAATAAGCAAAGGTTTGATCAGCTGAAGATGCGAAAAGTATCCGGGTGTTGGTTGGACACCGGCGGACAGGAAATTCATATTTCTCCCACTCTGAGGTGTTCCTGCCTAAACCATCAGCTTTGGTGGGACCTGACTATCTTACTTCGGGATACTTTTTCCTCCATTTTGCAGATTAAGTCTGAATTTAAAATCCTTGACTGGGCCATCGCACTTGGTGTACCTGATCTCAGGCTGCATCGTGGTTGGCCTCAAAGTGCACTGAGGTTCCAGTCTCTCATCAGCATAGACTATTACTGGTTCCTAGTACTTTTGGTGCAATTTTCATAAAAAATTTAAAAACTCATATCCTCCGTACCCCGTATTGGATTCTTGTCATTTTGTTTATTAAATCTGACTCAATTTTTCTAAATTGGAGTGGTATTTTATTGTTTGATATGTTGACTTCAGTACTGAATAAGCACTTTAAAAAGTGACCAAAGTTAAGGCTGTCTGCATTGTGCCATAGCTTCTAGGAGATTGAGATCAGTTTAATTTAGGGACTGTTAGTGTTATTATTCCGTGAGATGGGTGGACACCAATCCCAAATAATAATCAGGGGTGGTTGAAAAAGAGAAGTGGAGCAGTTTTTTATCTGGCGAGTGAGAAAAATCACATGCCAAACCTCCTCCCAGCGAGATCTCTCACTGCAGGCAGCCGCAGCAGGTCACGACCGCTCTCATTGAGAAATCTGCAGGAGCCGGCCCTGGGGGGTGGCGGTCCCCAGGGCCACCACAGGCTCCAGGAGGGGGCCGCGCGGCCCCCTCCTTACATTTTGAAAGCCCTGGGGAGGTGGTGGTCCTCGGGGCTTGGGGGTCCAAAACGGACCCCCATTGTAATTTTTCTTAGTGCCCCGGGGAGGTGGTGGTCCTCGGGCGTGTGGGGCTGGAGCCCCCCACACAGGTTAATCAAAAATAAAAAGAAGCCCCGGGGAGGTGGCGGTCCCGGAGCTGCGGGAGGGCTCAGAGCCCTCCCGCACCATTACACATAAAGCCCCGGGGGTGGTGGTCCCCGGGGCTTGGGGGCCCTTAGAGGCCCCCCACACATAAAATTAACCCCCCCCCCAGCATGCCCCGGGACTTGGCCCACCCGGGGCCAATTAACATCGAAGCGCGGAGAACGCGCTTCGATTTTTTTTTCGGCAGGATTCGCGCACCCTGAGCGCATCCTGCCATTTTTTTTAAAAAAACATTTTTTTTTGCCCAGGGGGTCCTTGTGGGACCCCTGAGCAAACCTAGGGGTCAGGGTATTTCTACCCTGCCCCCTTTGTGCGCTTTGCGCACTTAGTTTCTGTCCCTCGGTTCTACCGAGGGATAAAATGGCTGCCAACATTTCCTGAATCGGAATGTTGACAGCCAGCTGACAGCCAATTAACATGCAGCTCGTGATCGGGACGGTGCGCGCAGGGTGCGCTGAGGGTACGCGGACCCTACTCGGCCATAGATATCACTATCTTTTTACTTTTGATTTTCTCAGCAACTACTGAACGGATTTACACCATTTAACAAAAAGGGTTCTTTCTGAACCAAGAACTACCTCTTTGCCAAATTTGGTGTAATTCCGTTCAGCAGTTCGGGCTGTAGCCGTGTCTAAAGTTTCCTATGGAAAATTGCATGGGGAAAACGCGTTTTGGGACCCCCTTTTTCTCGGCCCCGCTAGACGAATCCCCCGAGACTTTCAGGGTAGGAGCGGACCGGAGCGGGCCATAAAGTTTGAAAATTTTGCGAAGATACGTCAACCGGCAAGAGAGTTATTTCAAATAGAATGTCGCGGATTTCCTATGGATAATAGGTTGTAACTATAACTATCTACTGGCGACCGCCAGTAGATAATATATAGATATAGATATATATAGATATATATATATATATGTGTGTGTGTATTCAGTAAACAAACAAAGGTTACAGGGACATTATAGTTAGGCTCAGATTTTACATGCACAAAACCATAGATATACAGCAGTTATATTTACCTGAGCTAACTATAACTTACGCCTCTGCAATGTACTGCTTATGACATCACTTATTGCATCACTAATGACATGGTCAGTAATATTACAGATGACATCACTGAGGACATCTCTAATGACATAATTGATGATATCATTGATGACACCATCCACATAACCACTCTCACACTCACTCACACACCCTCACAAACACTCACACGCCCACTCACACACCCATTCAACCACTCACCCACATATTCACACATCCGTACAACTACTCACACAACCAGTCACACATCCATACAACCACTCATGCACCCACTTACAGACCCATAAAACCACTCACACACCCAAAACATCACTCACACATCCACTCACACATCCATACAACCACTCAGACACCCACCTACATACCCAAAAAACCACTCACATATACAGACAACCACTCACACACCCTTATAACCACTGACACACACATACAGCCATTCACACACCCTTGCACACACCAACACAGCTACTCAGACACCTATTCACACACCCATACAACCTCTCATACACCAATACACCCACTCACACACCCATACAACCACTCACACACCCATACAACCACTCAAACACCCAATCAACCACACATACAACCACTCATGAACCCATTCACAGACCCATCCAGAAACTCACATACCCACTGATAGACCTATACAGCCAATAACACACCCACTGACAGATCCATACAGCCATGCAAGTCTGTTTCCAGCTGGCAGGAGCATTTTTGAAGCTCGCGCATTGTGTGAGTAGGCTTTGTGATTCAAAAATGCTCCCGCAAGGCAAGAGCAAACACAAGTTTCAGTACCCATGCCGGTGCAGTTAGGGAGACCACTGTGTCCTGGTGATGGGCTCCCTCTGCCACAGTATGTGAGCCAGCCCCAGAGGATAGTGTCCCCAGGGCCATTTTAGTCTCAGGGAGGGGGCTCCCTCCCTTTAAAGTTTAGCTATTTTCCTGTTTGATGGGATCCCCAGGGCTTATTAAAGGCTCAGGGAGGGGGGCCCCACTGCCCCCCTCCCTTTAACAAATACTGTGGGCCCAGGGAATTGGGTCCCCGAGGGTAAAATGCAGCTTGGGGAGGGAATTTGTGCACCTCCCACTGCTAAATAAGAAAATTGGGTGCCTGGAATGGGGTCCCTGGGTCCAAATATGGCTTAGGAGGGAGGCTGTATGCCCCCTTCCATAAAAAACTAAATTTGACCCCGTGGGGTGGGATATCTGAGGCTAAAAATGGCCTTGCACCCCCTCCCCTTAATTAAAGAATGCAGCCAAGGACCGCCATTCTATTTTTGTTTTCTGCAATCCCATAGGAGTCCAGTGGGATCGTAGCAAAAATTTTCTTTTTTTTTCAGTTTTGTCCAAAGGGAAGTCCCTCTTTGTCCCCCCATGGGGCCTCGGGTGGCACGGGTATCCCTACTCTGCCCCAGATAGCATTTTTTCCAAAAGTTCAGGACAGGGGACTAAGTCCCCACATACTGTAATGGCTGCCAGTAAAATGTTTACTTGTTGCTGGCAGCCAATCAGAGAGTTCACTTTCAGGGGAGTCTGACCCGCACAGGAGCAAATTGGCCCAAGGGAAAAAAATCGAACACTTGATTTTTAAACTGGTGCTCCCATGAACCTCTCTCAGACCCAACTGCATAGATGTATGATTATTTTTAAACCTTTATTTTTCCAAAACTACTGAATGGATCTATGCCAAATCACAGAAAGCATAATCTGCGGACCAAGATCTAGCTTCTTGCCAAATATGATGTAATTCCGTTCAGCAGATTTTGCTGTAGCCCCACCTAAAAAAGTCTATGGAAACTGCATGGAGATTTTGCGTTTTGGGACCCCCCTTTTTTCTTGCGTGACAGATCACCACAAAACTTTCCAAGCACAAACTAGGCAAAAAAGAGTATACTATAGTTGACCTAACTATAACTACCTAGTTGCAATCACCACTGAATAAATTACAGTGTTTTCCCTGTATTACATGTTCCAACCAACAACAAATCCACAGAGATGACAATCCATTGCAAAAACCACCTGCTTATTTCATTATGGAAAATGTTTTGGCTTTGAAAAGCTTTTGTCAAGTAATGTGCCATAAAACCCATAGACATAAACACAAAACAGTTAATTAACATAGAATACATACTCTGTCTACACACATTAGCCAGTAATTGTTATCAGGTTCTCAAGTTATATGAATTCATTTATTCACAATGTTGTGATAATGCACAAGTATATCGTAATTTACAATCAACTTAGAGCGTGTGATCATTTGGTTGACATCAATTATGCAATAATCATATTTGAACTACTGGCCTCATAGGGCAATGTATGGGATGAGCGTTAATACTTCTGAGATATGTCTGTGAAGTTGCTCCAGCTAGTGTTAGGAAAGGCGTTAGTGTCTCAGCCTTCAACCGCTATTGTAAAAATAATTGCCCATATTACAACAGT
This sequence comes from Calotriton arnoldi, assembly GCA_963921515.1. Classification (NCBI taxonomy): domain Eukaryota; kingdom Metazoa; phylum Chordata; class Amphibia; order Caudata; family Salamandridae; genus Calotriton; species Calotriton arnoldi. The sequence continues at coordinate 1,748,295 of CAWUFW010003256.1, forward strand.
TCACCCATGATCATAGTATCAGAGCTTACTGCAAAATGCATAATTGGTAGTTAGAAATTTTGAGTTAGTAAATCTCCTGACTGTGTCCCTCCATAACACATTATTAATTCTCAACTATGTTATTAGAGATAATTGATGGGGACCATTTGTATAATATGAAAGCATTTTTATTAGACATAAAATACAATGTTGGGGTGCCTCCTGCTGTCACCATGAGAAGGAGGCAGCCCTGTACAAAAAAAAAAGCACCGCCACCTCTGACTCATTGAAAATGTGACAGGGCATCACCCCCTTGTTCCGCCATCATCCACAGGGACTGCACGACTTCTGCGGGGGCACTGCCTGCCTCCGCCATAGCTATAGAGGTCAGTTTGGGTAGGACCGGTAAAAAAAATAAAACTGGAGAAAAAATTGTAAAATAAACAAAAAAGTGTAGTGGGAAAGTGGAAATATGGTGAAACAATGGTTATGAGCTATGTTCCCTCTAAGGTGCGCGCTCGAACGGCCGCCCAACCTCTCTCTTAACAGTGTGCAGAGATAAGCTGGGAGCGCACTAATACCAGAGAGCTGCATCTACAGATGCCCTTAAACCTCCTTTGGAAACACAGCAGGCTTCTTCAACACCTTGGGCACACTGATGCATTGAGTGAGCCCCATACTGTGAAAGCTATCTGTGGTGGACGCCTGTGAGGAGAAAACTTTGCTTACATAGTTTAGCAGAGGGTGTGTGAGCTTTAACACTGAAAGTTCACTCTTTTCTAATACTAATAAGGAGAAATGTGTCAAGGAGGGAGGATGCCATAAACCAGTGGGAGAGGGCCCCTTCTGCAAGAGTAACGGACAGTCGTCACCTGCCTCACTGCAAAAGGCCTGTTTTAAAATGTTTACGGTGGATCAGCAGCCTGTAAAATAAGTATTTATGGCGCTTCATTCTGTACTTCTGCCTTTTCTAATTTATGTAAAGAGGTGCTACTGTTATGATAACAAAATTACCTTTCTCAGAAGTATGGAAGGTCGAGACATGCTTCCTGAGATTTGAACTAATGGCTGCAAATCACTGCATGTCTCAGCAGTGAGCACTTAACACACTGAACTTTCCTCCTTTAACTGTTTCATAGGAAATTGAAGCACAAAGCCCTTCGATTAAATGCTGCACACTAGTGTCCTGTCACACAGTCATAAGTGGGAGTGAACAGTAAACACTAAAAAGTACATGTGCATCTACAGCTAAGCAACTGGAAATGTGTGTTTGAGTTGAGATTACAAACCCTGTATGAGGTGAGGTCATGGTAAGAGTCTCTTTCTTCTCTTGAGAAGAACAGAGCTTCTCCCTATTTCACTTGTCTCCTTCTGTCCTGGAGCCTTGTACAGATAACCTAACATAGCAGACATTTTCAGGCTAAGTAAGCATTTTAATGAGAGTCTAATCAGTGCTTTGAAATGTAAACAAAGTTGCTCCAGGAACCCACAAATTGCTGATAAGGCATAGAGTTAGAAAAGGTGAACCCCTGAAGGGCGGAGTAAGGAGGAGTGAACTAACAGGTTGTCTACATATGGTCTGCTGGTGCATATGCATTATTTTAAAAACTGCACTCCCCTTCCCAAAAAGATGCAACAACAATAATGAAGTTTTTTTATATATAGCTCTTCATTTCACCCTGATGACATTCCTAAACAGTGTAAATAACTAACAGCAGTATTACTCAATTACGGATGGAATGCTGGCTCTGCAATACTTTATTCAAACTTGAAAACTATGCTCACTGTAAACGAGTGGAAAACATTTAACACACTATCTTATCATGAATAGCAAAGCTGTCAAAACTTCTTTATTTGTTACTAAGGGACCATGTTTTGAGATGGTGTAGAATGTAAAGACACCTGCTGAAGAAATCTGTGCATTTATCAAGTCTCAAGGTATAATACTAAAAATACATGTCAAATGGTTAATCTGCCAATCACAGGTTTGAATTGATAGCTCAGAGTGTTATTGTACCGGATGGATAATAATTTATGTAACGTGCAGGTCATTGCTTTCTTATAACAGGATAGGTTTGAATTTTTCATTTTACTAAGGCTGCTGAAATGGGTATAGTTGATATGTTTAGTAATTAACATCAATAATTACGGGCAAAACAGTTCAGTTTGTATTGTCTTATAGTAATTGCATACTTAGGCATACATTTGCATTGATAATGAACATCAAGGTATGGTTATTTCCTCCACAATAAAGTTCCAAATTGTACAACTAGGGGGCATATTCCCAAGGAGCTATTGCCGAATTAACGGCACTTTATCGCAGCCAAAGTCATGATAAATTTACCCCCCCATTCACAAGCCGGTGTTAACAGCCCACAGCACCAGTTTACCCGCGATAGCAGCCGCAAAAAACATCGCCACAGAGGACCCTCGCAAATATCGCTAATGAGATGCAGTGTAGGCGTTCCCGTGACAAAAGCAGAGGCAACAGCACACCTCAACATTCACAACGACCAGCCACATCCGCGATAAAAACACAAAACAGGCGATAAGGCGCGTTAGCACCAGGAAATCTACACCTGCTCTGACCTGGTGTAAAGTCGGACGGCAGCCAGCACCACAAAAGGGAGCACAGCCCAGGGCCACATCTGAAGGGCAACAGATGCCATGGAGCCACCCATCATGCGGCCCGGACACCCAAGAGGGCCACAACACCCACCCCCACCATCCCAGGACCCCATCCCACACCCGGAACACCCCCCCAGACCAACACAGACGCAGCGGAGACAAAGACAGCGGAACCCCAGGAAACGTACCAGCCGCACAGACCCAACATCTGACAATGTCACCTTCCACTACAGGCTGAAAGGGACAACTACCTACGAATCCTGACCATCATCGCCTAACAGGCCTACGGCAACAGCACAGCGGACAACCAACATCCCCCCCACACAAAGCTGATGGCATGGCTGCACCTGTTGGCCCCTGGGACCCCCCATCCAACACCCGCCAGAGTCGGAGGAGTCTCACAGCCAGCCACATACAAGTCCCCCACACCTGTCCTGGACATCACCATCACCCTGGTACCCCAGTCCCCATACGTACAACACAAGGTGCAGGATCCGCTGGAGACCAAGCAAGGACCATACGCCATAGCAGGATGCACGCACGTGTTGGGGGCAACACACAGCACACATGTACTACCTTTGCCCCCTGGTGACACAGCACACAATCACTGCAACAGGAAGCACATGTCTCACAGCAATGTGCAGGCAACAACAGAACACCGTGGAACACCGAACAATGTCGCCTTCAAATACACAGCCAGTGTGCATGATACCTTCATCCTCCGACAGTCCATCATCAAACAGCGTTCCCAGGATGGCAACAAGGGAAATGTACAGCCCCTTGGCAATATACAAATGAACATCCCACACACCTCAACACCACAACCATGCAACTCACAACTCTGGCAATGCACACGTCACAAAATCACATACAACAGGCACAACAATATGCCCACCCACCAGACACGACAGAACAACTTCCAATGTCCACATGGGCAAGCCCTGAAAATGAGCCAGCAACGGCATGGCACCTCAGCCGCATACTAGCCGAATGTGGGGAGAGGTGGCAACCAGGCATGTGTGAAGGATGCAGTAGAACCATGATTGGGAAAGTACACAATGCCAACAGTGCCGGAGATGTGCTGGACACCTCGCAGTATGCAGAACACACCCATATCCATGGCGACATACACCGCTTGCATATGGAGTGTAGTGGACAGTGGACGCCATCATATCACCACAGCCAGTGGGGGTCCTCGCGGAAATGTTGCCTGTTACGCCCCCCCCTAAGCATCAGCGGAGTGGGATGGCCCGGCGTATGCCACGCCAGTGCAGGGGTGTGAATAAAAACCACATAGGCCTGGGCGTGGTCCTCTTCCGGAAAGACCCACGTCTCTGCCAGGGCGGCGGAGTTGCCTGCGATGCCGTGCGCCTGCTGGACCCCGGCACGCTGGTCCATGAACCCGTCAGGCCAGCCCCTGTGCAGCCAGGCCACACTGATCACCTTCCGACACCGGCATGCGTCATGGAGGGCCCACCACGTGCCGGCGCAAGCCACAAGCCCGAGGCCCGAGACCTTGGCAGCCACCTCAGACCATCACAGCCGCCACGACACCGGCCCGCTTTATTCCCTTTTCGTTGACGTACTCCACTGCCGCCCCCGGACTACTCTTCGGACCAGTAGGTCCCACATGTGGAACTGTGTCTTGAGTCATGAATGGCAGTGACCCCATATCCCGGCCAGCGGCCACAGCACCAGACCCCCCCAGTTCAGTGAGGCATAGTTCCATATGGGCATCTTGTGACACATGGTGCCACTAACCCTGTCCAACGCCAGGCTGCTACACGTGGTGCCACTAACCCTGTTCAACGCCAGCCTGCTACACATGGTGCCACTGAACCTGAACTACGCAGGCCGGTGGGGCCATCCAACCTATACCGGCGACACTCGGTGAATGGGCCATGCTGACCGCTGCCTCAGGCCTACACCACGGTCAGGTAGGTCACACATTTGGAACTGAGTCTTGATTACACCATGGCAGTGAACATTATTTAAGGCAGGGAACTATTCACCATACACCCTTCGATGTGGTGGCAACAAGTCTGTGCATGGCATCACAACCACACTTGTCTGTGGGCCTACGCAGACCACTGCCCTCGGCCTACGCTGCGCTCGAGTGGGATCACGGAATTGGAACTGAACATCGGTAATTCAAAAGGCTGAATACATGTCTTCGCACGCACGGAGGGGCATAAGAGGATGACGCGTTGCAGGCCGGAGGGAACAGGATCATCGTCACGGAGGTGATTGAACACTACCAACAACTGCCACTGTGTCACTAACTCTGTGCCCCACGAGCCAACGACAGGTGGCTGTGGGCCCATGCTGACCACTGCCTCCGGCCTACACTGCGGTCCAGTAGGTCACAGAGACTTGATTTGGCAATGTTGGAGTTCATATCTGTGTACCGGCTTCATCGCAGACTGCATCCCCTCTGAGCACCTGTGCCACTAAGTGTGTTCCCCGACATTCATGGACACTCACTGGTCGTACATTGGTGGCGTTTGTGTCAATGGAATAGGGGCTAGTTTTCATCCTCATGTAGCTGATCCCGAATTGTTGGTGACAACGAGTGTTGCGCTTTCCACTCCTCAATTTGCTGCTTCCGGATAACATCAGACCTTCCGCATCATGCCCTGGAGGACACCTTCCACTCTCCCCCTGCAACACTCCGCAACATACACCTCGGACATTGATGGGGACCCACCAGGTCGCATGGCCCATCTGACTGCACCGCAAGTCACCGTCCCGTGGCTGGGTGCCTGTGCCGGCCGCAGTGAATCCGGGGCCACTAACTCTGTGCTGGTCACGCCTGGGACCCCTTCTTCTGAGACATTGAATGGCCTCTGTAGCGATGGTCTTGGTGTCATCAACGCCATGTGTCTGTGGCCCTGTGCTGTCCGCCTCCTCCGGCCCCAACTGCGGGCCACAAGGGCCCACACATGGCATCGAGTCTTGACCGGCCTGGACGTCGCATCACCGCAGGAGGCACATGCCACCACGGCAAGGACCACCTCCAACCGCCATCTGCCAGAGTCGAAAGGGTGGTCCTGACAGACCTACGGAGTTGCCCAGAACTGTTGTGGATGCCATCATCGGCCTGCTGCCCTGCTCAGCACTCCAGGTGCCAGTGACTCAGTGCACCACAAGCCATTGTCCATTACTGATTGAGTTTTGTGCTGTTGTGAGGTTGTGCAGCAATGTCACCTCATGCAGTGGGGAAGACCTGGGACCATGAGGAGGAGGATGTGTCAAGTGTGCAGACGGGAGAAGGAACAGACAATGGGAGGGCAGGTGGCAGCAGTCTCAAGGCAGGAATGCAGACTGGTGGCAGTAGTCAAGCTACACACCCAGATCTGATACTGGGTATTGCGCTGTGGACTGCGGACGCAACTGTCACCTCAGGCAGTGTGGGAGACCTGGGACGTTGATGAGGAAGTTGATGCAGGTGTACCACACCCCACTGCATCTGCATCAGGACTAACCCGAAGGGACACAATCCTAGACATTCCTTCACATGAGCGCGCTCTTCTCTAGTGCCCCTACCTCAGTGCACTGCAACTCACGGAACGTCCAGACTGAATATTGGGTGACCTCTGTTCTTACTCCGGATCCCTCCATGTTGCTCTGCAATTGACTCTGTTATGCTGGTGTTTTCTGTTTCCATTACACTGGTGTCCACTGTTCAGGTTGTTGCCAGCACCAAGCACTCCGTGCGGGCTGGCTTATACTCACCCCACACACATCCAGCACAGGCGTCACTGTACATGCGGCCCTGCCAATAAAGGGGCCGGGCGCACATGCCCGTAGCCAGTTCAACATGATATGTGCATGTGTCTCTGTGGAGGTGTGGGTCTCCTTTTTGGGGTGTAGGTGGTCCCTGAAGGGTATTGGACACCCACGTATGTGTTCTACTTCGCTTTCCATGGGTTAGGCAACACCCTCACCTGTTTGGCCACCTCCTTTTGGCGTTCTGCCACCTGGCATTGGGGTGCCATGTGTGGGTGGGTGACGTGTTGTGAGGCAGCCGTGATTGTGGGTGCTTCATGCTGTGTGGTCTGTTGCAGAGTCTGGGTTCTCCTCTGAGTAGCTTGTCTGCCCTGGTCCTGGTGGTGGGTTGTGTGGGATGTCCATGGGCTGTTGTAGGGCGTCGGGGGTGTGGTGTTCGTCTCAGGCATCACTCATGGGTTGTCTGTTCAGACCTGCTGGAGGTGTTGTTTGTCCCTCTGCATTGTGAAGCGGAGGTGCATGTTGGCATTGTGTTGGCGCCTTGTTCTTGTCGACAGGCAGACTGTGTGACAATGTACATTGTGACTGTCTGGGCGGTGGTGGCTATTTGAGTTGGGGCAGTGTACATTTGGCCTACATGGCTGATTTGGGGTTGTAGGGGTAGATGTGAGTCTCACAGTTCCCTGCTCTGTCCAATGTGATTGTTCTGTTTCTGCGCCTGGGTGGACCCAGTTGTGTCCCCTGTTCTGCAGTGTGGGTGTTGCACTTTGTGCCACATTGTCATGGTATGTGCTGTGATTGCTAGGTGTGTGTGCTGCAGTGTGCTACGGGGAAGGGGGACATGTCCCTGGGTAATTGTGGATGTGCAGTGTGCTACACCTCATTGTGCATGTGTGGCATTGTGCCCATCACCCCCGTCCCCCAGTCCCTGTTGGATCCTCACCCTGTTGTTGTTGTGTCAGGTCCTGTCGAGCTGTGTCCGTACTCCCTACTCCTTGCACCCTCTCCACACTGATGACTGTGGCCTGACTTTCCTCCTGCTCCTCCTGTGTCGCTGGACTGCCACCTCCTGTCGCTGTTGCTGCCTTCCTGTTGGCAGCGGGTTTGTGCCTGGTTTAGGTTGTCACGTCATGACTGAGCCTCTTGGCCTCCTGGGCTCTGCGACTGCATTCCAGGCGGTCTGCTTGTGGGTCATTTGCTGGTAGTGTTCTGTCGCCTCCGTGGCCTTGGTCTTGTTTTCCTGCGGTATGCACCCCGTCTTCCTCTCCATTTTCTCCTTGGCCTTCCCCGACCCACTTGTTCCTTGCTGGTGGTCTGTGGGGGTTGTGGGGTTCGCGTTGCCCTCTGCGCTTGGTCAGGGTGCATGGATGTTGCTACGTGCTTTGGCTTGTTTCTGGTGTGTTGTGCCTGTGGTTTTTATGGTGCAATTGCCCGCCAGACGCGTGGGAGTTGCAGGCCTGAGGTTGCTTTTCGCAGCTTTTTGTACTGCGATTGGACTCATCGCATGATTTCTCGCGTTCACGTTTCACATTTTTAGGCGTGGTGTTGTTTTACACGCTGGCATTTGGCGCGTTATCTGGTGACTATCGCATGCTACCTCCTTGTTGTGAATTCCACGTTGACACAGGGTTATTTTCCCGTGATAGGCTGCGTTATTGGAAGTTGCGTTACGCTACTCTTGCGGTAGTTATCACACGTTCTTGTGAATATACCCCTAGATCTCTTCTACAGCTATATTGGAGAAGATATACTTATCCCCCAATTGGTAGAGCACTCCTGGATTAAATCCCCTCCCCCAATACACTTACAGAAGTGACATCTTGCTCATTTTGAGCACTTAAGAGTAGTTCACCACAAGTGTTGATTCTGCACACAACATAAGAACATGCACACGTGTACATTTTGGTGTAGCACACAGATGACAAATATTATAGGGAACATTGGTTATGAGTGGAGGAAAATGTGTTGAATTGGGTTGGATGGTGCCTAGGGTGTAGAAAAGACGAGGGAATGGCTAAGAAGAAGCAGGCTGGAATAAAAAAAGGGCCATGCTTGCCAAACAAGACATGCTGCTTACACTAATTTTAATGCAAAATGCATCACCGATGTCATTTTTATGATGCAGCGAGCGCCAAACTCATCTCGCATATTTATGCATCATTTTTCTGATTTTTGCGGTAGTTCTGTGTAATTGCGCTACTCAGAAATAAGCGAGTCACACATACTAATGTATTACAACTACTTCACGCATGGAAGCAAATCTTCTAATTGTCACACGGTCTCCTCAATTTTATTTTATTTTAATTTGCATCCACATTTTTGGTCAAAAATCAGTTTTTAAAATATAGTCAAGTCAAGTCAAACATAACTTTATTTTGGCACCAGCCATAAAAGTATTCAATAAATAAATAAAATATACAAAATATAAAAATATCTCCATTAAACCCAAAAAAATCACAGTTAGCAGCATACATATGATTATTCCAGAAACTTTCTAAAAAAAATTCGTATAAACAACAAGCACAATTAACAGCTGACAAAAAAGGTTCACGTTTCAATATGCTAAAATATAAAATCCCACAACATCAATAGCAGCCCTTCTTTTTGCCTACAGCAATCCTAAGAATTTTGCAACTGCACAAGCATGTAAAGGAGAAGGATCAGCTCTTAGAATCCTTAATGCTGGATGATGATTTTGAGGTGCCCAGCTGCCTACAGACTGGTGCAATCCAAGAAGAGCTAAGCTTGGCATATGCAGGACATTCAAAGAGCACACTTGATACTGACTCAGTTTGGCCTTTGCAAACAGGACAATCCTCTGAAACTGGACCTACACAACCTGCTGTAAATGACATTCCAGGGACCAACCCCACTCTAAACTGATGAAATAGCTTCCTGTCTAGCAGAACAGTGATCAAGTACCAATACTGCTCTAGACTATATGAAGGCTTACAGTCCAGGAACTCCCCAGTCAAGGTGGAACTCCTAACGTTATGTTCCTCCCTCTGTGAAACGAAAGCCCAATAATGCTTTTCAGGGCACCCGTAGAGGGAATTTTGTCCATAATAGGATGAGGCCAGAGACCACCCAAACCTAGCGAGTTCAGCAGCTCTCTGATTGAAGACAACCATTGGATTTTTTTGGACCTGTCAGATTTGATTATCTCTTCTAGGTCAGCTGCATAATGCACCAGATCCAGGGTGACCCAAATTATCTGCCAAAAAAGCAGAGAGTGCAATGGAGCCTTAAGGGCTACCTTTTTTAAGTCTATATCCAGAAATAGGGGGTACAGAGGGGTGCTAGGTGGGAGTGAGGCTAATGGTCTTAAAAATGTGTTCTCAGATTTTACCAAGTCAGAAATGTCACCAAAACCCCGTAACTCATCACCATATAAAGATTCTCCTAGGACTTTGGCTTCATAGACTTTCTAAGCTGGTGCAAACGGCTTGTGTGGGAGGCACAATGTTTTTTTTAAATTGCACCATCTCTCTATCTATGTTTTATCGTTGTCATATTAATATGCGGTTACCATGATAAATTGGATGAAATCTTAATTCCCAGATACACAAAGGAATCTACTCTCTCCAATACCTCTTCCCCCAGTACTAGGATTACCTTATATTTTTTATGATGATTTAATGCCATAAGTTTGGTTTTGGGGTCGTTAATCTCTAAGGGGCACATGCATCAAGCATATTTGCCTTCGCAAACGGACAGATTCGCAAAATCGGCCCATTTGTGAATGCAAAAAATGCATTTAAGATGCATCAAACCCTTTTTCGCGATTCGTAACCTAAGAAGGGGCGTGTTTAGGGCATCCCTTCCTAATACCGATTCGCATCAGTATGTAGGAATGTTTTGCGACCGAAATGCGGTCGCAAAACATTCACATTTTACCACCTACTTTAAGTAGGTGGTAACCCATTCTCAAATGGGAATGGGTCCCCAAGGGACCCCTTTCCCTTTGTGAATGTTTATTACAGCGTTTTTTAAGAGCAGGCTGTGGTCCCACGGATCACTGCCTACTCTTAAAAAATGAAAAGGAAACTTTTCATTTCACTTTTTGTAAAGCATCTAGTTTTCCTTTAAGGAAAACAGGCTGCTTTACAAAACAAAAGATTGCTTTATTTAAAAGCAATCACAGTCATGGTGGTCTGCTGACCTCAGCATGCCACCATCCCCATGATTTTTGCGATTCCTAGGGGGTCGCAAATTGCGATCCACCTCATTAATAATAATGAGGTAGAGCGATTTGCGAACGCTTAGGAATTGCTATCTGAAACTGTTTGAGTTTCATACATTGTAAATTACAATTACCTCATTGCGATTCTCAGGAATTCGCAATTAGGTGTTCACAATTTACAATTTTGATGCATGTAGCCCTAAGCCTCTGTCTAAACAGAACACACTAAAACTGGTTAAAGGTTTTTGAAGGCCACTCAGTGTTTTCAAAATTAACAAGGTGTCATCTGCAAACAACAGTATGGGTGTCTTAACGTTGGCTATAGAAGGGACATCGGCTGCAACCTCAGAAAATTGGTGTACCAAGCCATTTTGATATAATGTAAATAGGGTAGGGGCCAATACACATCCTTTACAGACACCCTTCAATACCGGAATCTTGTCAGTCAATTGGTTCTGTGAACTTCATCTCACCCGAGCAAAGTTCTTGTCATGTAGCCTAATCAACAAGGACAATATCTCAAGAGGCATTCCCATCTCTCTAAGGACCAGCCATAGCCTTGAGCGTGGAACCAGGTCAGAGGCAGATTTGAGATCGACAAAGGCAACATATAGGTTGCCCTTGCAGATCAATACCGTCTTCCAGTAAATTATAGCAAATCGTGAAACATGGTCTACGGTTGATGTTTTAGCTTGAAAACCAGCCTGTATCAGGCTTATAATATTATTCCTCTCCAATTCATTGCTGGATTTTTACTAGCACCATGAGGCAAAAAACTTTTTGTAAACAGTCAATTAGGATGATAGGCCTATAAATGGCTCGGAGCCTCTTATCACCCTTTTTAAAAACTGGTACTACCGCAGCTCCCGGCCATGATTCAGGAATGGAAGCACCCTTAGCTATCACATTTACAAGGATTAGTGTGTATTGAGCCCAGACATCTAAATCATGAACAAAAACATCCACAGGTAGAGTATCTGAGTCAGCAGCCCTTCCTTTTGCAAAGGTGGTCAAATTATTAATGACATCCTCTAGAAAAGGGCGGCATATTTAAATTGAAAACGGTGACATTTAAAGACTCCTCAACAGGGATTACAGCCTTATCATATTATAGGACTGGTAAATAGTTAAGCCAGTCAGAAGATAGAACATGGTTCTTGGGTTCAAAGCCTGAACTATTATCACCCCTAGCCACCAACTTCCAGAAGCGTGAATGATCTTTGGATGTGCACGCATCCACTAGATCACACAATCTGTTGTTATCCCACTCTTTCTTGGCTTTATTAATACTCTGCTTATAGGCTTTTCTTGTAGCCAAAGTCGGGGAGCATTTTTTGTCTTTATAGCCTTGGCTAAGGTACACCTTAGCTCCCTAAACTCTCTGTTAAAGCAGTTATGGCTTCCGGGCAAAGACTTCTTGCTCTTTACAGAGGGAGTTAAAAAAAATAATGCTATGCTCTCAAAAAACATTTTATGTAGCTCAATGATCTCCAATGTCTTTTTATTCATTCGGCAAAATCGCTTGGACGGCTTTCCAGATATTTAATAAAAGTTCATGTTTCCCCACCACCTGACACCATGTGAGGCGGCATTTATAAGATGTGTGCTCAATGTCAGTACTAGTAAGAGTAGAAGGATCGACCCAAAACTTGTTGAAAAGTTCAGAAATCGGAAAACATAAAGGGTTGTGGTCACTCTCCAATCTCTATCGAATAATCATATCTTCAGCTGTCGATGGCCGGGCACGATGGTAGGCTTCGGATCCTGGAGACCTTGGCTTTGAGGAAAAGGCGATCCCTTCTTGAAGCCACACTGCCAACAGGGTGAATCCCACACTAGCAGATGAACAAGAAAAGGAATCACTTTTGAAGAAGGAAAAGTGAAAGGCGCAAAAACCTCCAGAAAAATCCAGAAGGGCTGGAAGCACTGAGAAGACCAACTTGGAGCAAAGGCACTAGAAAGGCTTGTCAGAACTAACTGGGAGTGTGCACACAGAACATTTGCAACGCACTCTAGGCAAGGTCTCACTGCCTTATATACTGAAAGGTGACTAGGAACAGGAAACCTCCCAAAGGAAGTAATTCACTGCCATCTTGGAATGGGAAACACCCATAGGCAACAATGGAAGGAGCCATCTTGAATTGGTTAATATAAATATAGAAAATGGCCCCTGAACAAACAAGCACCAAATCCTCAGCATGGTGTTAAGGCATCTATACCCTGGGCCCCCCGTGCTGCCTATAACCACCTGACCTCCCAACCCACAAGTGAGTGTTGATATGGGGAGAATCATGCATCACACACTGTCATGCATTGCGACTGTTAAAGCATGTAGCATTCGGCCCTGGCAAAGCGGCTGCTAAGTCGTGTCACCTTCAGTCCCGAAAGCGAAACGTGGCACCCCCGATAGTATACCTCCTCCCAGAAAGTCCGATTTTGTTGGGATGGTTATTATGGAATCTACGGACAAGAGCAGGGGCATGGGCTGCAGAAGCAGGTTCCCAGGACTGCTCAGAAACAGGATATCCCTTCCATCTGACAAGATATTGCAGTTTCCCTTGTAGATAAAAGAATCTACTATAGCAGGCGCATCAAACTCAGGCTGCCCATCTACCACTACGGGCAGAGGAAGTGGAGGTACCCTGAAAAGCATAAGGTTTTAGTTGAGAAACATGAAATGTAAGATGAACTTTCCAAGTGATGGAAAGGAGCAATTTTACAGTGACAGGGTTAATCTTTTGGGTAATAGGAAAAGGATCCAAAAATCGGGGACTGAACTTAGTAGTCCTACTCTTAGAAGGCAGAAAATGGGAGGACAACCATACCTGATCTTCTACCTGATAGTCGGATTCAGGACGCCGATATCTGTCGGAATACACTTTCATCCTATCCCTAGCCAATTGTAGGTTGTTAGCTACAATTGTTCTTGTTCTGTCATGCAGATGAAACAATTCGGAAACCGAAGGAACAGGTATGAGTTCTTTTAGCATCTCAGTATATGATCTGGGATGAAAATCCTGAAGACAGAAAAAGGAGAGACTTTGGTGGCACTCTGAATATTATTGTTAACAGCAAATTCAGCAAAAGGTAAAAGTGATGTCCAGTTATCAGCAGTGGCAGAACAGAAACACCTCAAATATTGTTCTAAGGTTTGGTTGGTCCTCTCAGTAAGTCCATTGGTTTGTGGGTGAAAACCCAAACAGTGAGTAAAAATCTTTCCCGAAGGGAGACACAAACTGTGAGCTGTGGTTTGATGCTATTTTCTCTGGACAACCATGCAGTCTGTAAACATCACGAAGAAAGAATTTGGCTGTCTTTTTGATGCTAGGTAACTTTTTTAAAGCTGAAAAATCGGCCATTTTGTAGTAGGAATCCACAACAACCATTATGGTTGTTTTACCCTCAGATAGGGATAAGCCCACAATGAAATCAATTCCAGTAGAGAGCCAAGGCCCTAAAGTCACAGTTAAGGCTTGCAACAAACCCATGGGTCTTTGATGAGATTCTTTGGCTTGTGCACAGATCGGACTACAAGAAACATAGCTCTTGGTATCCTGTAATACGGATGGCCACCAAAAATGACAAGAAAGTAGTTCCAATGTATTCTCAAAACCTCTATGGCCGACAAATTTGGTATCATGACGTAATTGAAGAACGGTGTTTTGTAGGTCTGTGGAGGTATCTTGTGTTAATGTATGTGCACATGATCAATAAAGGAGGTTATGCTCAAAAACACCTTGTCAGGAGATAGTATAGTTTGCAGAGGGTTAGCGACATCTGCAATTTTATTTGTAGTTGCCTGGATGTAAGTGACATGGAATTCAAACTGAGAAAAGAAATAGGCCCAGCATATCTGACAACCATTATTACATTGAAGGGTTTTTAAAGACTGAAGGTTTTGATGGTCAGCTCTGATTTCTAAAGGAAACTTTGCCCCACGTAACAGGAGTCTCCATTCTGAGCATGCCTTTTTCATAGCTAATAACTAGGGGTGGTCGGAATTTGCGTAGTCGCGTTACGCAAAGTTCCACAAAACGGTAAAAAATCTCTGCGAGCACGCGGAATTCCGCGAGCACGCAGAATTGCTTGTTCCACCCGTTCGCGATGTGTTTTTCCTGTTCGGGGGACACTGTTTGCGTGCTCGCAGGTAAATATCTCGCGAACTTGCCCATACGGTCGCTAATGGGCGCGGCCATCTTGTTTTTCACTTGTCCCACCCGTTCGCGATGCTTATTTCCTGTTCTGGGTCGCGTATTGCGTGCTCCCTCCCGTTCGCGATGAGTATTTCCTGTTCGGGAACGCGAATTACGTGTTCGCGACGCTTTTTGCGTGCTCGGGGGGGAAATATCGCGCAAACTTGCCCATGCGGTCGCAATGGGCGCGCCCATCTTGTTTTTCACTCTATTGCTATGGTTCTGGGCCTGCTCTTCTATCCTCCCTCTATCTTTGCAATCCTTTGTTTCTGTACACTTTTTTTTATTTTTTTTATTTATTATCTATCTCTCTATTTTCCCGATTCTATATTTTGAGTTTTTTTCTACTTTTTCTGACTTTTTCTACTACTTTTTCACTCTTTTTCTATAACTTGCTTTTTTCATTTCTTTTACTTACTTTTCTAATTCCTCCCTTTTCTTTTCCGCCCCCCCCCCGAGTCCCAGAACCATGGCCAAGGGAGAGGGCAAGGGCAAGGGAAAGGGCAAGGCTAGCCGTAGCCGCAGCCGCGACCGCCTTGCCCACAAGGGGTGCAGGCTAGGGACATCTTTAGCGAGGCGGAGATGGCCGCACTTGGTTTTTTTGTGCAGCGCCACCTCCCCTTAACCCTAGCAGCAGGCGGCAGGTCTGGGTCCGGGTATGGGCTCCGGGAGCGTCGCCAGCGGTGGGGAAAGGTGCGCCGGGCAGTGTTTCGCTGCTCTGGTGTCCGGCGCATCGATACCCAGCTAATGCACCGGTGGTCCGATCTCCTGGACCGGGAGCAGGACCTGCTGGACCTGCTAGGAGTAGACGTCCCAGGGCTTGGTGAGTAGCTATTTACTATTACTACTTTGTGTTCTTCTGCTCTGTGTTATATATTGCGAATATATTTTTTTTCGGAACAGCAAGAATGCTGCTGCTTACATTGCAGGTAAATTACTTTTAAAAATCTTCTGTGATTGTTATGACACAGGTGCTCGGCGCTACTAATCTTACTTGTTTGCAACATTGCGCTCGTTTGGCCTGATTATGTAAGAGTTTACTTTAGAGATCTTTAGTTAGGTAATGCTAGAGAGACTCTAGTCCTTCCTTTGTCCTCCTGCCACTAAGAAGAGATAGTGATGGATTGATAGGTTTAGTTACTTATTAGTATTAGTTGGTAATTTTTAGTGGTCTGCGTGACGCATCCTCTGTCACGTCACATGCTGCTGAGTGCTGCTTACCCCAGTCCTTAGTAGAACCTTTTGTAGTTTGTTTAGTGAGTGGTAACAGGCTTATCACTAGCAGAACATCAGCAGCAACCAACCAACAATTTGGTGTATGCAAAAATGTATGCATGTGTCCTCCATCTATGCATTTTTGAGGACTAAAATAAATGGAAATGCAGACTTAGTGAACAATTGGCCCGTCTGGAATAGGTGGGCTAGGTCAGGTGGTACTTAGGCTTAGTTAGTATTCTGGAATCAGAATGGAACACTGGATTAGTGTTCATAAATAATAACTAGAATCCCGCAATACTAGTCGACCAGATTAGATAGGTCAATTTTATTGTAATTGTTGTTTCCATAAATGTTTTTCTGAGCATTTTTTTAAATATTTTATTTGTTTCACACCAATCATCCATGTTTGGCTCTTTCTTTCTTACATCTTTCATGATCAGCACCCAGGGGCAAGAAGACGGGGTCGGTGGAGTCGGCGGGAGCAGCTGATGGCCAGGACTGCTCCTCTACCGAGGGCTCTGCTGCTGGCCCCAGTAAGTCCTCCTGTTGTTAATATTAATAATTATACTTCCCTAACTTTTACTGCACCTTATTTTTTCTGAACTATTATTTCGGTTTCCTAATTCTATTTTTTACAAAATCTTCTTCGATCTAGACTATCTGTTTCTAAATTCTTGTTATCCCTACCTCTAATTGCCTCTGCTATGACTCTCTGTACTACTACTATTAGTCTGTTGGTAGCTAAGCTTGCCTAGTTGGCCACTCTTTATTACAAGGTTTTAAATAAAACTCAGATTCACCAATAGCTCTAGCCACTGAGTCCAGTCCTTTGGGTTGTCCTCTTCTAGTCTTCTTAATCTTGAAGCTTTTCGACAATTCAAACCAACAAAATGCCCAACCAGATATTTTACTATTTTTGATAGGATAGGACATACTACTACTGTTGTAGGGATTCTGCACATACAGAACTATGCACAAGAAAATAGGACATTGTTGTTTGGAGGTTGGACCTTCCTCACACCTCATAACCCACAATACCCTGACCGACTAGCTATAGTGTCTCATTAGCTCCCCGAACCCCCCAAAGATACCCAATGATTAGACAACCCAGAACGTAACACTCCCGACCTCTCCGAGTCGCGGAAGCAATGCACACCCTTTCGCTCACTCACTCGTGTAAGTCCACACCAAATACCACAGAGTCTATGTAAGTTCAAAAGGTTTATTTTCAACTAACAAGCTCTGTACGTTGTTCTATAATGCAGTATACGAGCCAGCACCAACAGCCAAATTCATAAGATTAAAACAATAAACATTGTTACAACTACAAGTCCATAGAAGACAAAAGGGGAAATCATGATAACTGAACAGTGGTGGAAGAACCACCCTCCCCTTGGTAGGAATATAGTTTATATAAATGAAGATCTCTGAGCGAATTCTGGGGGACCCCTCACCTTGTTAGAACCTAGAAGTACTAGTTACATCATAAGCTCTGCAAAGCTCTGGTTCGTAGAAGGGAATCTTCCGTCTGTTATGAGAAAAATGGTGCGCGTTAGTATAATGCAAGCATTTCTCAGTCTTGCCAAAAAGTGTAGCATGTTATGGCTAAGCAATACGAACTGACCAGAACTCCATAACAAAGTGGCTTGTTATTCGACCTTGTACGCAGTGCTCAAACAGTAGCAGTATGAGCTCATGTGGGCTCAAAGGCGTCTTACACAACAAGCTGCACGGTAACGTGCGCAAAAATAAAAGACACAAAGCTAAAATGGTTGCATGGCTCAGGCTAACTTAGCAAAGACTAGAATGACCCTAGGGACCATATAACACTACTAGTGTCTACTCTACTCTAGTACCCGATTTGTACTAGTGATGTATGTTGTATATGTATGTAATAACTTTTTTTTCAATCTTGCTAGTGAAAAAGAATAAATAGGGGGAGGTGTATATGGCATCTAAAAAATGTGTAATGTTTTATCTATGCGTACTACCGACCACCAGTGCCGGGGCCAGCGGCGATGGCGACGAGGCCACTTGGGAGCCTCAGGGAGCAGGAGATGCGGCAGCTGCAGGAGCTGCAGGGGGTGAGCCAGCAGCAGCGGCGGGCGGTGGTAAGTTATATTCCTTACTTATTGACATTACACTCGCTGCAAGGGTGTACACTGTACTGTTGAGACTTAGTAAGTAAGAAGTTGTTGTGAACAACGGTTGAAGAAGACACCCTTTACTTAGCATTAGCAATAGCATTAGCAGCGGGAGTGTTGTTGAGTAACCAATGCCCTCTTCTATCTGACTTCAACTCAGCTGTGAAAGTTTTATGGAGAAGACTAAAAGTCAGATCAGATGACCTTGATGGATGGGTTGAACGTAAAGGGAAAGAAGGGTGGAAGGAGGAAGGATGGGCGAGATGTAATATTTATGACTGGCAGAGAAGGATACGTGGGATGCATGCATAGGTGGCTGATAGGAATCAGATGCATGGGTGGTTGAATGCCTGAAACTCCCACAAATGTTAGAGGCAGAGGAAGTGGGAGGATAGATACATACCACAAATGTTTATGTACTGTGCTTGCTATTGCTACTGTGCCACTATGTGTAGAATTAATTTGTCTTACTGTTTTGCTAAGAGTATATTGTTACAATAGTCTTTTTTCATCTTGATATAGCTACTCCTTCCACAGGGAAATCTTCTAAACCAGACAGGAAGGAGTTGGCAGCCAGGGCCCGGCGCCGGAAGCTGGAGGCCATACAAACTGAATACCGGCGGCTGGTGGTTCTGGCGGAGGGGGAGGAGGAGGAGGCGGCAGCAGCTGCAGCCTCCTCCAATGCCCCGGGCCCCAGCCAGGCCCAGGCCCCTCCAGTGTTACGGCACCGCCGTCTGGCAGCCGCCCGCCACCGCACTTCAACCAGCACTGCTGCCCCCCCTGTAGATGCAATTGTCGGGCATTGAAGCACCACGTGGCCCGCCTAGAGGAGCGTATAAATGTCCTGGAAAAGCGAGCCTGCCGATGAGAGTTGAACTTGAGACCCTGTTGGATTGCCCCTTTTTTATTGCTTCTTTTGGTGGGTGGGAATTGGGCATTGGGGTTTATGGACATGGACAATTGGTTGGACTTTTTCGTTTTGGACATTGGATGGGGTTAGGGAGAGGGTTGGGTCAGGTGCTGTTGAGGGATTTTTTACATAGTTTATTTTTGTTAGGGGATTAAATTATATTTATACTTTACATACGATATTTTTAATGTTTTGTGGGGGGTTACTGTTTTATGTCACACTGTTTCCTTGCGTCTGCAGGGCCACAGCCAGTGTTTGATTTTAATAATCAGCTGATTTTGTAAGACACAAACAGATAGATGCGGTACCCCTCACTGAGTGACTTGTCCTACTAGTACTGTCAGTCTCTCCTCCTAGTCTATGCATTCTGCAACTGGACTCAAGGGGTGTGTGAATTAATGAATTAATTTCCATTATTAATTATGCCTCCCCCAAACTTCTTCTTTTACCTGTGCTTGATTTTTAACTTAGGCACAGCGATGGCTGCATGGTGATGATGGTTTGGTTTCCCAACATGCCATGGTTGTGGTGGTAATAGTAGACACTGGCAGTAGCATTTGCAAAAAAAGAAAATGAGACAGTCAGTCGCCTGAGAGAGACTGTGGGAGGAGTAGTAGAATGAAGTACAATACAGTACACAAGAAGACTGCCAAACAATAATAATAATAATAGCCTAGTATAACAAGTTACAAACTGTAGTTGTGTCGAGTCACTCGACTAGTCCTACACTCGACACAAGCGTAACCTTTAGTGCTGTGTAGGAGGATGACAAATCCAATCGATGCTGGCAATTAATGTTGATGGATTAGGTTCCTTTGGAAAAAAAAATGACCTTGCAAATATACTGATCATGGGTGGGGAAGCAGAAGAAGATCCTCGCCCTGCCTTGAAATTGAATTTGTGTTGCTTTCGCCACATCCGCCCCAGCAAGCGTGTGATCAATTATTGGTGTACATTTAATTTAGTCACACCTCAATAAATCACACAGCCCGAGGGTTAAGGTTTGATGAATGGTTGGGAAGGGGGGTTTGGGGTAAGGTTTGACAAAGAAAAACTCTACGCATAGACAAACAACAAAACACAATCTTGGCAGACGACCATCATATCCATAAATCTGTTAAGGGAGAAAAAGGAAATGCATGCATGATGATGATGACTTGATGGTTAATGAGAAGTAGTACTTACTAACTAGACTAGTAGACAGTACAGGGCAGCAGTATATTATTAATTATTATGCAATTTGCCGTGACTCTCTGCCCTCAGAGAGACCCAAATTACATACATTTTTATCTTCTGTTGTACCGGGGTTACTTTTTAAAGCTAGCAAAGAAAATTAAAAAATAGTTGTAGGGATCAATTATAAGCAGAGAGCAAACAACAACAAGAACACACAGTATTAATGATTGAAGAGAAAAAATGAATCAAATTATTTAAAAGATAATGAATGTTGATACTAAAGTGTTACTGTATGTTATCCTGGTCAAATTGGGGAGTTGCAACTCGGCGTTCCTCTTGGTCCTCCTGTCCACGCTGCGTCCGTCAATCTTGGGTGCCACTGCCTGCCTGGCAGATGTGGATTCGTAGGTGAGTGTGAGTTGTTTATCCCAGTATAGCACAGGGTAAAGGCCGGCCTGTAAGGGTAGATGGAAAAACAAAAGGGATATTTAAAAATGAAGGAGAAAAAAAAAGCATAAATTACGGAGGAGTGCAAACACTTTCAGAGCGGCATGGCTAAATCATGTCTACTCTGTCTGTTTCCAGCATTATCCTACAACAGCAACAGGACAGAACAGGCCCACGGTGCCCACGCAACCTCCACTTAGCTTAGATTTTGACTGAGCCAGACAGAGCACACATGTCACATATACAGCAACATAGCATTGCCATTTTCCAAAGTAGGTAACTAAAACAATGGCATGCACAGCTGTCAGTCATACCACCACTACTACACTTGTGACTTGACTCCACCACTACACAGACATGTAGGTCAATTGTTGTTGTTGTTGACTTGTTTACCTTTTATGCCACTCATGAAACGCCCTGAGTTATTCCATCAATCATCTCCGATCCTACTGAGTGACTGCGAAGATATTATGTCACTGTGGTCATCATCATGGTGTTGTCCAACTCAGTGTGCAGTGTACATAGTGAGTCCAGATTCTATATTAAAAAATGCAATGGATTGGCCTGCAGTAGAAGTACAATTTTGTTATTAAACAATAAGAAGGGAAACATTGACTTGAGTTACTTTTAGTGCTCTCAGAGTCAGCATCCAATGCATGCCATCATTCATTACCTGTTCCTTCTCATCTTAAGTTAAGGGGCAGCCTCTCTCGGCTCGGAAAGGAGGATAGCTATAGTAGTCATCATGTTCTACTTCTTTTGGAGGGACTCGACGAGGCAACATTTTCTTGCTTGTACTAATATTATTCTACATCCAATCATCATCTGTCTTGAGGGAAATGGATTTAGGGCAAGTCAGGAGGATGGAGGAGTAGGACTCGGAGTAGTGGACTTCAGTTAAATGCAGACAGCTGCACCTCCAATATGGCAATAAAAAGACTAGAAGACGGTGGTGATGGATTTGTTGTGATTCGAAGTTTCGAACCAGAAAGACAGACACACACAAATAAAAGTAAATAAGGAAGGAAGAAAGTAAAAAGTTCAAGCCTAGTTGTCAGGGAAGTATAGCTCGTCCTAAAACTCTGGGGGTTCAACCAGAAGTAGGTAATCATCATCTAACACACTACTTCTGTCCCCTAAGGCGCTGTCCTCATCTTCCTGCGTTGATTCATGTATTGTGTAATTCGGTGGTATAAAGTGCTGATTCATTTTGATCATGGTTAACCTCTCCACGTTTGTGGGCGAGAGACTGGTCCTTTTCACTGTTACAATGGCACCAGCAGCACTGAAAACACGTTCAGAAGAGACACTTGCGACAGGGCAAGCCAGATAGTTTATCACCAGTCTGCTGAGCACTGGCCATTGGCCCCTTTTCTCATACCAATACCGCAATGGGTTTTGATCAATGTAGACCTCTGTTGGGTCATCCAGATAGGCCTGGACCATCCGCTCAATGTTCAGTGGTGCTACACTTTGCTTGGCCTCTTTTGTCTTTGCATCAGCACTGGACCTAGCAAGCCCTTGCTGTAAATACCAATCCTGTGCCGATTTTACTGGGGCTGATGATCCGGTTCTTGCTGTTGTCGATAGTGTTGGTGACCACTCTGAGCCAAACGTACTGCCCTCAGGCTCTGAAGTGAAACTTGACGCCGGATGCCCTGCTGCAGTACTTGTTGTGGGTTTGAGTAGCGGGCCTTTAATTACCAGCCGTTCATTTTCAAAGTCACTGGCTGCCTCAGCTATCCAAGTTTTGTACCGGGCAACCTCCAGTTCTGAAAAAGTAATTAATGTCTTACTGTTCAGTGCCGATTTGTACCGTGGATCCAGAATTGTGGCACAAATGTAATGTTTTTCTGACACAATCTTAGTTTGCACCCTTGTATTTTCAGCTAAGCGACGGGATAAGCTCTCCGCCAACTCATATGCTTCATTTTTTCCTCCACACCTATGTACGCTTCAGACACCTCCTTCAGCTGTTGCTCTAGCATGTGCAACAATGGGATAGCTTGGCCCATAGTACAGTCCTCCTTGCTGACTTCACGTGTGAAGACCTCGAAAGGAAGAAGCATCTCTGTCAGGCATTTAACTAGGCACCATTGGTCCATCTGAAGGGTCATGCCTTTCACAGTAGCATCCCCTCTTTGCATGACATATTCATTGATTGGTCTGTACTGCTTAAACAGACGGTCAAGCATGTAATAAGTTGAGTTCCAATGTGTTGCCACCTCCTGGATGAGTGCTTTGACTGGCATTCTATAGTCACGTTGAATGATCCTCAGCTGCTTCCGGGCTTTAAAAGAATGGCTGAAATGTGTGCATATTCTTCGGCAGGTGGTCAGTAAGTTGCTGACTATGGCTTCTTTTTTCAGAAAGTCTTGAATAATGTTAATGCAGTGCGCCAAACACGGGACCCTGAAATAGGCACCATCCTCCATGGCCTTAAGTACATTACTGCCATTATCCGTGGCAAAAAAGCCAATGTTAAGCCCTCTTGGGCGCAGCCATTCAAAGACCTTGCTGTTAGACTCTTCCAAAATGTTTGCAGCAGTATGAGATTTCTCCATGGCGAACATGGCTACAGTTGCATGTTTCCGAGTAGCATGAAAAATCTCAGCAGTGTCAACAGCACCTGCGTCAGATATCTTTCCTCTAACCCCCACAAAAGAGCTCCAGTGTGCAGTGATGCACATGTAATCAGTGGCTTGGCAACTGGTCCACATGTCTGTTGTCAGGTGGATATTGTGAACAGCACTCTGCTGCACAGCTTGTCCAGGCAATTCCAGCACATCGTGATGTAGTGCTGGAACAGCAACTCTGGCGAAATAGGACGGACTGGGAAAGTTCCATTTAGGGCAGATGGCTGACACAAATTCAAGGAAACCCACCCCTTCCACAAAAGAAAAAGGGAGAAGGTCCAGCGCTAACATTTTAGCCAGCTTCGCATTGTACAAACGTGCCGTTGGGTGGTTGCGTTCGTACTGCCCCTCCGACCTAAGCATGCTGTCAATGGTAGGCTGGATTATTATTCTTTGTGGTGCAGCTGTCTTCTTGAACCCAGTTAGGCTCAACGACGCACTTTTTTTCATTGCAGTACTCTGTTGCCTTGGTGTTTCAGTCTGACTCTGAGTCTGGCTCTTCTTACTACGGTGCCACTGAGATGTTGCTGAGGATGTGGGCGGTACCACTACACTGCTGGGGACAGGGCTAGAAATGTCTCCCTCTTGTTCACCTTCCACCGCGATCATATCTTCTTCTACTTCTTCATCCCCACCAACAGCAATGGGTGCAGTTTTACTTTTTGTAAGCTGAAGTAGGTGAGCCTCCCACTGGATCATGTGGTGTTTTTTGAGATGACTTGTTTGGCCTCCGGTATCATAGTTTGTACCAAGCTTACCCCGCCTAACAGTGTGTCGACAAATTGAGCATATAGCAATGTTCTCCTCCTTACTGCTAACCGAAAAGAAGTCCCAAACTGGGGAGCTGAACTTTCTGGCGCTGCTGGAGGTGCCACTTTCAATGCCAGATGAACTGGAGGGTGGGCGTGGAATTTGACTCTGTGCACTTACAGTACCACTACCTACTGAGGTGGTGGTTGAGCTGGATGTAGGTCTCTGCCGGGCCTTAGCAAATACAAATATGGAAGCTTGAGGTGGTGTTACCTGTCTTGGTGGTATCCGTGCTACATCCCTCGCAGCGATTTGGTATAGGGTAATAATGTTGGTCTCCATCTCCACTGGGCCTGGAGTGATGTTCATGATGACTGGCTCGTCATCATCATCCCCTCTTCTACATCTACCTCCATAACTCTAAGGCTTTTCTCTAGGGGTCGTGACTTGTGACGTGCATGGATCATTGACAGAATATAGAATGCAAAAATATCGACCTGCCAAAATATCGTGGATAAAATATAGAATGCCAAAATATCGAATTCCTATCTACAAACAGGTAAGTACAAAAATATCCAATCCAAAATATCGTTGTAAATAATATAGTTTGTTAAAATATCGAATTTTTTAAATGTCTTAAAATTAATGTAAAATTAATGAAATAATAAATATAATTAACTAAAACATACTTAAAAATACTTAAATAACCTTAAAATTAATAAATAATTAATCTAAGTTATAAAAAAAAAAAAACATTTTTATTTTTTAATACATATATATATTAACTTAATATTAATAAAAAATATTCAATATTTTTAGCGTAGGATAGCGGGAGGGTAAAATTTACTATTATCATTCCAGAGAGTGCAACAGTAAGGAAAGCGTTGGATAGCGTAGGGGTAAAATTACTATTTCCACTCCAGTGAGTGCAATAGTAGGGAAAGCGTTGGATAGCGTAGGGGTAAAAATTACTATTCCCACTCCAGAGAGTGCAACAGTAAGGAAAGCGATGGATAGCAGAGGGGTAAAAATTACTATTCCCACTCCAGTGAGTGCAACAGTAGGGAAAGCGTTGGATAGCGTAGGGGTAAAAATTACTTTTCCCACTCCAGAGAGTGCAACAGTAGGGAAAGCGTTGGACAGCGGGAGGGTAAAAATTACTATTCCCACTCCAGTGAGTGCAACAGTAGGGAAAGCGTTGGATAGCGGGAGGGTAAAAATTACTATTCCCACTCCAGTGAGTGCAACAGTAGGGAAAGAGTTGGATAGCGGGAGGGTAAAAATTACTATTCCCACTCCAGTAAGTGCAACACTAGGGAAAGAATTGGATAGCGTAGGGGTAAAAATTACTATTCCCACTCCAGTGAGTGCAACAGTAGGGAAAGCGTTGGATAGCGTAGGGGTAAAAATTACTATTCCCACTCCAGAGAGTGCAACAGTAAGGAAAGCGTTGGATAGCGTGGAGGTAAAAATTACTATTCCCACTCCAGTGAGTGCAACAGTAGGGAAAGTAATGATTTAATATTTAAATACAAATAAATTAATTATCAATACCGATAAAAAATTAATTAAAATTAATTACCAATTACAAAATATTTAATAATTAATTAATTATAAATACCAATACATATTATTTATTAAAAATTAATTACCTATTAATAATTAACAACCAATTAATTTTCAATACCAAAAATGTAACAAGTAATAAGAAAAATTACCAATTAATATTTAATTAACAATAAATTAATTATCAATACACAAAAATAATTTCATTAATTACTTAATTACAATTAAATTACTTCCCACCCTATTCCCCTATAAACCCACAACCCGCTCCGAATAATAAATTAATACAATTAACATAATTATCAATTTATCAATTAATACAAATTAATTACCAATTAATAAAAATTAATTACCAATTAATAATTAATTAACAATTAATTAATTATCAATACAACTACATTAAAATAAATATTTACTTAATTACAATTAAAATACTTCCCACCCTATTCCTCTATAAACCCACAACCCGCTCCGAATAATAAATTTATACAATTAACATAATTATCAATTTATCAATTAATAAAAATTAATTACCAATTAATAAAAATTAATTACCAATTAATAATTAATTAACAATAAATTAATTATCAATACAAATAAATTAAAATAAATATTTACTTAATTACAATTAAAATACTTCCCACCCTATTCCCCTATAAACCCACAACCCGCTACAGAACTAAAACCCAAAATTAAATAAAAATAATTAATAATTCCTAAAAATTAATATTTAATTTACTATAATTAAATTACTTCCCACCCTATTCCCCTATAAACCCACAACCCGCTACGGAATTAAATTACGCAAAAATTAAATAACATAAAATTAATTACTTTAAAAAATTAAACATACATTACAAAAATAATATACACTTTTAACACATATACTAACATAGAAAACACTTTAAAAAAATCGATATTATTAAAAATTCAATATATTTTAATGGCTATATTATGTACTTCGATATTTTGACAGTCGATATTACTTACCTGCATTTCGATATTTTTAACCACTATATTATGTCCATTCGATATTATGTCCATTCTATATTTTGACTTCGATATTCTGTCCATTCTATAATTTGACTTCGATATTTTGTCTAGTTACCGACGTGCATCACTCTCAGACTGAGCTGGTGGCTTCCAAGTGGCATCTAGATCATCAGAAGCGGGGCTTGAAGAAGAAGTTGATGGACTAACCCTCCTTTTCCTTGCTGGGGATCTGGAAGACAATGGATCTTCTGAAAGAGTGGTTTGCTCCTCTTCGTCTGCAGGAAGCCCGATTTCCTGAACTTCCCCTACTTCAGGAGGAACAACTACTATTGTGGGCTGTTTTTGCGGCTGTTATTGCGGATGTTGTTCCGGCTGTTGTTGCGGCTGTTGTTGCGGCTGTTGTTACGGCTGTTGTTACGGCTGTTGTTATGGCTGTTGTTGCAGCTGTTGTTGTGGCTGTTATTGCGGCTGTTGTTCCGGCTGTTGTTGCGGCTGTTGTTGCAGCTGTTGTTGCGGCTGTTGTTGCGGCTGTTGTTCCGGCTGTTGTTCCGGCTGTTGTTGCGGCTGTTGTTGCAGCTGTTGTTCTGGCTGTTGTTCCGGCTGTTGTTTCGGCTGTTGTTGCCCACTTATCTGCTGAGTTTCTGCCTGCTTTGATTGGGTACTACTTTGCGATAATGACATTTCAACATCACTGCTCGCTAGTAGACTGGCTACCTCTGCGACACTCATGGGCTTGGGCCTAGGTTGGTGGGGCGGGCCCGCTGATGCGGAGGTGCTTCTCCCAGCTTGGTCCCCGGACACCGCTGATGCAGGCATAATTTGTTGTTTCCCAAAAAACATATTGGCCGGCACACCAGTCTTGGTAAGTGGCAGTGCCACTTCCTTCTTCTGTTCCTTCTTCTCACGGGCAACTTTCTTGGTACTGGAGGACCTGGTACCTTTCTTTGGGGCCATCTTCTTCCTTCTGATTTCAGCAGGACGCAGGTGCACAAGTTGCAGAGATGTCTGTGGTCACACGTGGACGTGACGTGGTGCGCAGCAGGACTTCTGTCTGGCAGTACAACGGGTGATGATGACACCTCCTCCTCTGTCTTTTTGTGCACCTAAATGCAAAGAAGCCAGGAGAAGAACATCAGTGAAATGTTGTATTTTTTGTTGTGGTTCAATTACTACTAGTACAAACAAACACATATAATATATAACTTAGTGTGTGGTGGTCACACTTGTTAGTGTTATATTATTAAATTTTATTAACTCAGTTTAAGTTATAAAAAAAAACATAACAGTGTAGCCATTTGTGAGACTTTGACAACAAGGGCTTTCATGGTATACTGTGTACACTCAGGAAGGATAGGATAGAAGAAGAACAAAAACAAAAATACAAATGTAATGGAAGTGGAACCTGTTTGGCATTAAATTATTTGCTCATCACGTCATTCAGGGAGCTGCAGCTGGCAAAGGGGATGGATGGAAGCAGTAAGCCAAGAGGAACATAGGAAAGACATGCAGGCATATATGGCAAAAGCAGCACACTACTAAACTACCACCACAAAATGGCCACCAGCCACATGGACACTCACAGTCACAAGCAACAAGCAGGAGGCCTGGAAAACAATGAACTGAAACAGACCTATAACAGCCAGGCAAAGGAGTCATGCTATACAACACAGCTTTAATGCAATAATATGCAAAAACGAAAATCCACAGGGCTAAACAAGGTGTGCAAGTTACACAACAAACACACCACACACACACACAACAAAGGCATTTATTCAACATACACCAAAAAAGTGAAATACCCCAAACAAACACATTTTGCAATTCAATCCAATGCCATCCATGCCCTAAATGATGTTTAAATTCAACAGAACACACAGAAACAGTTGGTTCATGCACCCATGACTACCTCTGAGCCTACTGGATGAAAGGCCTGTTGGCAGACTAGGCCACAAGCTTCCAGGCCTATGGCAAAAGCACACTGCCTGGCTTCAAAATGGCCACCAGCCACATGGCCAGGCCCACAACAACAAGAAAGGGAAGACAGACAATGCAGGCCTATGGCAAAAGCACACTGCATGGCTTCAAAATGGCCGCAAGCCACATGACCAGGCCCACAACAACAAGAAGCTTAGGCCAAAAAGGAACAAAGGAAACACATGCAGGCCTATGTGGCAAAAGCAGCACACTTATAACTACCACCAGAAATGGCCACCAGCGACATGGACACTCACAGTCACAAGCAACAAGCAGGAGGCCTGGAAAACAATTAACTGAAACAGGCCTATAATAGCCAGGCAAAGGAGGCATGCTAAACAACACAACTTTAATGCAATAAAATGCAAAAACGAAAATCCACAGGGCTAAACAAGGTGTGCATGTTACACAACAAACACACCACACACACACACACACACAACAGAGGCATTTATTTAACACACACCAAAAAAGTGAAATACCCCAAATAAACACATTTTGCAATTCAATCCAATGCCATCCATGCCCTAAATGATGTTTAAATTCAACAGAACACACAGAAACAGATGTTTCATGCACCCATGACTACCTCTGAGCCTACTGGATGAAAGGCATGTTGGCAGACTAGGCCACAAGCTTGCAGGCCTATGGCAAAAGCACACTACCTGGCTTCAAAATGGCCACCAGCCACATGGCCAGGCCCACAACAACAAGAAAGGGAAGACAGACAATGCAGGCCTATGGCAAAAGCACACTGCCTGGCTTCAAAATGGCCACCAGCCACATGGCCAGGCCCACAACAACAAGAAAGGGAAGACAGACAATGCAGGCCTATGGCAAAAGCACACTGCCTATGGCAAAAGCACACTGCATGGCTTCAAAATGGCCGCAAGCCACATGACCAGGCCCACAACAACAAGAAGCCTAGGCCAAAAAGGAACAAAGGAAACACATGCAGGCCTATATGGCAAAAGCAGCACACTTATAACTACCACCAGAAATGGCCACCAGCCACATGGACACTCACAGTCACAAGCAACAAGCAGGAGGCCTGGAAAACAATTAACTGAAACAGGCCTATAATAGCCAGGCAAAGGAGGCATGCTAAACAACACAGCTTTAATGCAACAAAATGCAAAAATGAAAATCCATAGGGCTAAACAAGGTGTGCAAGGTATACAACACACCACACACACACAACAAAGGCATTTATTTAACATACAGCCAAAAACTGAAATACCCCAAAAAATACACATTTTGCAATTCAATCCAATGCCATCCATGCCCTAAATGATGTTTAAAATAAATTCAACACACACCAAAGGAACAGTTGTTTCATCAAGCACCCATGACTAGCTCTGGGCCTACTGGCTACCCACAATATATATATTTTTTTTATGATGAAAAGTACCAAAATTGTAGTTGCAGCAACTGCAATGCCCCAATCAAACAAACAACACCAACTTATTTGTAAAATCTCAAATCCAAAAGTCCTCAAATCCAAAAGTCCTCAAATCCAAAAGTCCTCAAATCCAATGATATATGATGCAGCAGACACAAAGAGTGATCCTTCCAGCTCAAAATTCAAATGAAAAATGAACAGGAGATGGGCAAAGCACTGGGAGGAGCCTGCTGGACAGGAACAGGAAGTTGGAGACTCTGTGGCACTTCCTTCCTCTCCAAAAAAAAAGTTTTAAAAAAAGGACTCCTTGCACAAAAAAGAACAGCCAAATGTCAATCTGAGGAGTTTTTTTCATCCAAATCATCATTTTAGAGAAGGTTTTATGCTGCTGAAGATATTATTCTTCTCCAGATTGCAAATTCTGCGTGTTGGGCATCTTGAGCTTCACCAAACTTCCGCCGGATGTCCGATGGTGCGTCCGAATGACTTGTTCGCGATCACACGCTCTCGCGGTGTCCGATGGCGCGGCGAATGACGTGTTCGCGATCGCACACTCTCGCGGAACGCGCGGCCAGCTACCAAAATCTCGTGGCGCACGCGAACGGATAGGAAAAGTCATCGGCGGATGCAGGGATCCCGGTAAGTCGCTACTGCGCGCGCTAAAACGCATTTTTAAAGCGCGAACAAGGAAAAAATTCCGCTACGCCGCGGATCGCGGAATTTTTGGTAATTCCACGTTCTCCGCGGAACGTGGAATTGCCAAAAATCTGCAAATTCCGCGAGCGGAGCGGATTTTACCGCCCAGGCCTACTAATAACTCTCTCTAACACTAAATAGTTTCATGAAGCAGGTGTTAGAGAACGAGAGTAAAAAATCTGGATGTTCTTTGGAGTCATCATCTTGTCTTTGTAAAAGGACCGCTCCAAGAGCATTCTCGGAGGTAGGTATTCTACCACAAAAGGCTTCCAATCTAGAACTGCAGCTACTTTACTGGGATCCATAGAAACAGTGGTGGTATTCAGGATAAATCCCAAGTATTCTACTTCAGTCTTTTCAAACACACATTTTTCTGGTTTACAAATTTTTCTGCAGTCTATTAACACTTCAAAGACATGCTGGCGATGATCAGATAGACTCTTGGAAAAGATCAAGATATCATCTAGATATATGATAACAAACAGGATGAGAGTATCCCAAAAAATGCTATCCATGAATCGTTGGGAAACTGAAGGAGCATTACAAAGACCAAAAGGCATCACTCTGTCTTTGTGATGTCCACGTGGGGTGTGAAAGGCCATTTTCCACTCATTGCTCTCTTTCATTCATAGCAGATGGTATATCGCTTTTAGATCCAGCTTAGTATATATGCAAGATCCTCAAACAGCTTCCACAATGTCCCTCAGAACCGGAAGTGGATACCATTCCTTAGTGGTTATTTCTTCCTGAAGTCTATAGATGGCCTGAGATCTTTTATCTCTTTTGGAATTAAAAATAGGGGAGGTCCTGCGGGTGATGTAGAATGTGTGATAAGCCCACTTTCTAGGTTCTCCTGTAAATATTGACGTAAAA
Organism: Calotriton arnoldi; assembly: GCA_963921515.1. Classification (NCBI taxonomy): domain Eukaryota; kingdom Metazoa; phylum Chordata; class Amphibia; order Caudata; family Salamandridae; genus Calotriton; species Calotriton arnoldi. The sequence continues at coordinate 1,779,792 of CAWUFW010003256.1, forward strand.
TGTCTTTCTCTGACTCAGACAGGGAGTATACCCGAATAAAGGGAATTCCCATCCAGGTTTTAACTCTATGGCACTATCACATAAACGATGTGGAGGTAACTTTTTCATCTTTGGTGTTGTAGGTATGTCAAGAAATTCTTGATAGAGTTCTGGAACAGCTGCCACAGTGGCCATGAGAGGAATCTGCACCACTTTGCTTGCCTCATTACAATCAACTGGGTCTTGTGGCCCTTCCAGCAACACTGGCTACAGTAGACTAAACTTAAAGAAATAATATGCATTGCCAAGTTAATATATGGATCATGTAGACACAGGCATAGAAGTCCTAGAATGTTTGGGTGATTGGGGGACTTAATCATATCAAAGCTTATTTGTTCATGGTGATTGTAGATCGACATATGTAGCATAGGTGAACACTCTGTAACCGGATCTAAAACCAAAGGTATGCCATAAATAGTGTGGATGACTTCAATACTCTCCTTTGGTTGTTTTGGGATTTGACCAGGTGATGCCCATGTTGCATCTACAAAGTTGCCCATGGCCCCACAATCCAGCAAAGCCATTGTAGATAATGATTTCTTTGAGTCCCATTGCAGAACAATACGTAAGGGAAATAGCTGTGTTCCATTTACTGGTAAGAAATTGGAAAAAGATATTTGAAGAAGATTCTGCACATCCAATCTGTCCTTCCTCTCCAGAAATGGATTTATGTTTTTTCCGATGACTTAAATGGATGAACAGGACATTCCTTGACCAAATGACTTTGTTCTCCACAATATAAACAAAAGCCCTTTCTACAATGGCGTAATTTCTCCTCTTCAGCTAAGGGATCTCACGAAGAACTGATTTGCATAGCTACTTCCTGGGATTCTGTAGACGTTTTGGTTTCAGTGCAAATCGGTGGTAATGGCCTTGGTGCAGAAGATGACAACCCCCCATGCTAATTTCGCCTCTCTTTTTTCCTTTCTTTCAGACAGAATTCAATATGTAATGCTGTTTTGATTGCTTCATTTAGAGAGGTGGGTCGAGTGTTGCGTAGTCACTGCTATAGTCAAGACCCAGAATGTGGGAGCAGAGGGACTGGTGGCCACAAAGAGACTTAGGAATAACAGTAATGGCGTACCGGCACAAAACGCAGTGTCCAGTGCAAGACTGTAAGGGGGTGCCCCTGTCCTGGCTCTTCCTGGCAATGACAGGAAAGTATGGGCCCGCCCATGGCCTGCACACGTCCTGCATGACTGGACACGAGAACGTGCTATATAGCACTTATTTCTGGTGCAGGTGGTGGGAATTACTGGGACGGCTATCTGGGGCTCTGCAGCAAGCTGGATGGTGTAGTTCCCCACAGTACTGCTGCCCTGTGTCCAAAACTCTGGTGCGGTGGGACAGGAGAATATGCTATATAGCGCCTGTTGGTGGTGCAGGTGGTGAGAATTACAGGGACCACTGTTGTGTGCTTCCTATATAGTCCATTGCCGTTTTCCCTATGTTGGCCCAATTATGCACGTTGTAGGCCACTTTTGATTTGCACACGTTACTAAAAATCATGCTTTTTTGCCACATTGTATTTTCACACATAGATAGCCCTTTTTTTTGTATTTTGTTCATTTTCTGGGATTTAGTCGGAACAGCCTAGGCAAGGTCAAACAATATTGGCCCTTGTTATTTTCTGTGGTTAGACACTAGCACCTAGAAATACTAGAGAAACCCAGCTGCTGTTTTCGAACACACATATTTTGTCAGATAACCCGGGATGTGTCGTTAAAAAACTCACAGAGTGGAGAATTGCAGACAGAGCAAAGGTCCTGAGACGAGAGGGCTGCGTCACTTGGGATGTAGAGAAACTATCTATGTATGCTAAGGTATGGAGTCTGCCACTAAACCCAGAGATCTATAATCCATAACCTATAATCACTTTGCTTTTGATGTGAGGGTGGGCTTAGGCCTATCTGTCAGATAATATGATAGGGATTTATCGTATATGGGCTGCTAATCATGCTAAAGACATTACTGACCTGTATCTGTTTCCTAGTTGTGGTGAAATTATTGCATGTTAGAGCACAATAGTTTGAACAAATATTGTAAACGTCCTTTGTGTCTCTTTTCTATTTATTGTGGACAGGTACAAGTGAGAAAATGAAAGGGGGTGACCTGTTACCACAATCCCTGAGAAGGTTCAAAGGGTTGTGTTCTGGGGTGCCCAAATCACTTTTTTCTCTGGAAAGGCTAGGAGGGCAAGGGAGGCCCTATATGCTTGTTGGATTCGGGTCCATGGGTAATAATGAGTATGGAGACTTAGTCCCTACATGCTGATGTTCTATGATCACAAGCATAGTTCTGTTCCTGAGTAGAATCCCTGCAACACCACCTCCTGGAGCCATGATGCATGCTGGATGGAGTTGTTCCCAATAATACGGCTGTCCTGTGTCCAAAGGTCCCATGCGCTACACAGTGCTTGTTGCTGATGAAGGTGGTGGAAATTAGAGGGACTGCCTTCTGGGGTCCTGAAGCGCATTGGATGGTGTAGTTCCCCACAATAATAATGCCCTGTGTCCAAAGGTCCCGCGCGACGGTACAGGAGAACACACTATATAGAGCTTGTTGCTGATGGTGGGAATTATAGGGACCACCTCCTGGGGCCCTGAAGCATGCTAGATAGTGTGGTTCCCCACAATACAGCTGCCCTGTGTTCAAAGGTCCTGTGCAGCAGGACAGGAGAATGAGCTATATAGCGTTTATTGCTGGTGCAGGTGGTGGGAACTACAGGGACCACCTCCTGAGGCCCTGAGGCACACTGGATGGTGTAGTTCCCCACAAATCTGCTTCCCTGTGTCCAAAGGTCCAGCGTAGCGGGACAGGAGAATGCACTATATAGTGCTTATTGCTGGTGCAGGAGGTGGGCATTACAAGGACCACCTCCTAGGGCTCTGTGCATGTTGGAGGGTGTTGTTCCCCACAATACTGCTGCCCTGTGTCCAAACGTCTGGAGCGGCGGGACAGGAAAACATGCTATATAGCGCTTATTGCTAGTCAGGTGGTGGAAATTACAAGGACCCCCTCCTGGGGGCCTGAAGCACGCTGGGTTTTGCAGTTGCCCACAATACTGCTGCCCTGTGTTCAAGGTCCTGCTCGTAGAGACTTGAGAACACCCTATATATAGCGTTTTGCTGGTGCAGGTTGTGGGAATTACAGGAATCACCTCCTGGGGCCCTGAAGCATGTTGGATGGTGTAATTTGCCATAATACTTCTGTCCTGGGTCCAAATGTCCCTCACTATGGGACAGGAGAACGCGCTACATAGCGCTTGTTGCTGGTGCGGTGGGGGGAATTACAGGGACCGCCTCCTGGGGCCCTAAAGCTTGCTGGATGCTGTAGTTCTCCACAAAACTGCTGCCCTGTGTCCAAAGGTCCCACGCTGCGGGACACAAGAAGGCACTAGATAGCGATTGTTGCTGGTGCAGGTGGTGGGAATTGCAGGGACCTCCTCCTAGGGTCCTAAAGCACTCTGGATGGTGTAGTTCCCCACACTACTGCTGCCCTGTATCCAATGGTCCCATTTTGTGGGAGAGGAGAACGCGCTATATAGCGTTTGTTGCTGGCGCCGGTGGTGGGAATTACAGGGACTGACTCCTGGGGCTCTGAAGCACTCTGGGTGGTGTAGTTCCCGAAAGTACTGCTGCCTTGTGTCCAAAGGTTCCACACTGTGGGACAGGAGAAATCACTATATAGTGCTTGTTGATGGTAGTGGGAATTACACGCACCACCTCCTGGGACGCTGAAGCATGCTGGATGGTGTAGTTCTCCACAATACTGCTGCCCTGTGTCCAAAGGTTCTGCGTGGGGAGGCAGAAGAATGTGATATACAGTGCATGTTGCCTGTTCAGGTAGTGGGAATGACAGGGACCTTCTCCTGAGGCTCTGTAGGGCACTGGATGGTGTAGTTCCCCAAAATACTGCTGCCTTGTGTCCGAAGGTTCCGCGTGGGGGCAGGAGAATGCGCTATACAGTGCATGTTGCTGGTTCAGGTGGTGGGAATGACAGGGACCACCTTCTGGGGCACTTAAGCACGCTGGATGGTGTAGGTCCTCACAATACTGCTGCCCTGTGTCCAAAGGTCTGGTGCGGCGGGACAGGAAAACATGCTATATAGCGTTTGTTGCTGGTGCAGGTGGTGGGAATTACAAGGACCGCCTCCTGGGGCCATGAAGCATGCTGAGTGGTCTAATTCCCCACAATACTGCTGCCCTGTGTCCTAAGGTCCCGCATAGTGGGACAGGAGAACGCGCTGTATAGCGCTTGTTGCTGGTGTAGGCAGTGGGAATTACAGGGACGGCCTCCTGGGGCCCTGAAGCTTGCTAGATGCTGTACTTCTCCACAATACTGCTGCCCTGTGTCCAAAGGTCCGACGCTGCGGGACACAATAAGGCACCAGATAGTGATTGTTGCTGGTGCAGGTGGTGGGAATTACAAGGACCGCCTCCTGGGGCCCTCAAGCACGCTGGGTGGTCTAATTCCCCACAATACTGCTGCCCTGTGTCCTAAGGTCCCGCACAGTGGGACAGGAGAACGCGCTGTATAGCGCTTGTTGCTGGTGTAGGCAGTGGGAATTGCAGGGACAGCCTCCTAGGGTCCTACAGAACTCTGGATGGTGTATTCCCACAATACTGCTGCCCTGTGTCCAATGGTCCCGTGTGGTGGGATAGGAAAACGCTCTATATAGCGTTTGTTGCTGGTGTTGGTGGTGGGAATTACAGGGACTGACTCCTTGGGATCTGAAGCACGCTGGATGGTGTAGTTCCCGAAAGTACTGCTGCCCTGTGTCCAAAGGTTCCACGCTGTGGGACAGGAGAAATCACTATATAGTGCTTGTTGATGGTAGTGGGAATTACACACACTGCCTCCTGGGACCCTGAAGCTGCTGGATGGTGTAGTTCTCCACAATACTGCTGCCCTGTGTCCAAAGGTTCTGCGTGGGGGGGCAGGAGAATGTGATATACAGTGCATGTTGCCTGTTCAGGTAGTGAGAATGACAGGGAGCTCCTCCTGGGGCTCTGTAGGACACTGGATGGTATAGTTCCCAAAAATACTGCTGCCTTGTGTCCAAAGGTTCCGCGTGGGGGCAGCAGAATGCGCTATACAGTGCATGTTGCTGGTTCAGGTGGTGGGAATGACAGGGACCACCTTGTGGGGCACTGAAGCACGCTGGATGGTGTAGGTCCTCACAATACTGCTGCCCTGTGTCCTAAGATCCCGCACAGTGGGACAGGAGAACACGCTTTATAGCGCTTGTTGCTGGTGTAGGCTGTGGGAATTACAGGGATGGCCTCCTGGGGCCCTGAAGCTTGCTGGATGCTGTAGTTCTCCACAATACTGCTGCCCTATGTCCAAAGGTCCCACGCTGCGGGACACAAGAAGGCACTAGATAGCGATTGTTGCTGGTGCAGGTGGTGGGAATTGCAGGGACCGCCTCCTAGGGTCCTACAGTACTCTGGATGGTGTAGTTCCCCACAATACTGCTGCCCTGTGTCCAATGGTCCCGTGTGGTGGGATAGGAAAACGCGCTATATAGCGTTTGTTGCTGGTGCCGGTGGTGGGAATTACAGGGACTGACTCCTGGGGATCTGAAGCACGCTGGATGGTGTAGTTCCCGAAAGTAATGCTGCCCTGTGTCCAAAGGTTCCATGCTGTGGGACAGGAGAAATCACTATATAGTGCTTGTTGATGGTAGTGGGAATTACACGCACCGCCTCCTGGGACCCTGAAGCATGCTGGATGGTGTAGTTCTCCACAATACTGCTGCCCTGTGTCCAAAGGTTCTACGTGGGGGGGCAAGAGAATGTGATATACAGTCCATGTTGCCTGTTCAGGTAGTGGGAATGACAGGGACCTCCTCCTGGGGCTCTGTAGGACACTGGATGGTGTAGTTCCCAAACATACTGCTGCCTTGTGTCCAAAGGTTCCGCGTGGGGGCAGCAGAATGCGCTATACAGTGCATGTTGCTGGTTCAGGTGGTGGGAATGACAGGGACCACCTTGTGGGGCACTGAAGCACCCTGGATGGTGTAGGTCCCCCAATACTGCTGCCCTGTGTCCAAAGGTCTGGTGCGGCGGCACAAGAAAACACGCTATATAGCGCTTGTTGCGGGTGGAGGTGGTGGGAATGACAAGGACCGCCTCCTGGGGCACTAAGGCACACTGGATGGTCTAATTCCCCACAATACTTCTGCCCTGAGTCCTAAGGTCCCGCACAGTGGGACAGGAGAACGTGCTATATAGCGCTTGTTGCTGGTGTAGGACATGGGAATTACAGGGACCGCCTCCTGGGGCCCTGAAGCTCACTGGATGGTGTAGTTCTCCACAATACTGCTGTACCTTGTCCAAAGGTCCTGCGATGCTGGACACAAAAACGCGCTATATAGCGATTGTTGCTGGTGCAGGCAGTGGGAATTACAGGCACCACCTCCTGGGGCCCTGAGGCTTGCAGGATGGTGTAGTTCTCCACAATACGGCTGCCCTGTGTCCAAAGGTCCAGCACGGCGGGACATGGGAACGTGCTATGCAGCAGTTGTTGCTGGTGCAGGTGTTGAGAATTACAGGGACTGCCTCCTGGGGCCCAGAAGCACATTGGATAGTGTATTTCCACACAATGCTGCTGCCTTGTGTCCAAAGGTCCCGCATGGCGGGAGAGGAGAATGAGCTATATAGCGCTTGTTGCTGTTGCAGGTGATGAGAATTATAGGGGCCACCTCCTAGGGCCCTGAAGCACGCTGGATGGTGTAGTTGTGCATAATACTGCTGCTTGTGTCCAAAGGACCCGCGCGGCAGGATTGGAGAACGTGCTATGTAGCGCTAGTTGCTGTTGCAGGGAGTGGGAATTACCGGGACCACCTCTTGGGGCCCAGAAGCACGCTGGATGGTGTATTTCCCCACAATAGTGCTGCCCTGCAAAGATATGGAGAGTGCAATATGCTATTTAATGCCATTGTTGTGTAAGGGAGGGGCATCATGACCCACTCCAGGCTTAGCCTCTCAGAAGTCAAGGCCTCTACACACACTCAACAATGGTAATAAATAGCATCTTACACTCTTGGACATCTATCTATCTATCTATCTATCTATCTATCTATCTATCTATCTATCTATCTATCTATCTATCAATCTGTCACTGTGTCTTTCTACATTTTTCTAGCTCTATATAGCTATACCATCTTTCTCTCTATATATATATATATATATTATCTACTGGCGGTCGCCAGTAGATAGTTATAGTTACAACCTATTATCCATAGGAAATCCGCGACATTCTATTTGAAATAACTCTCTTGCCGGTTGACGTATCTTCGCAAAATTTTCAAACTTTGTGGCCCGCTCCGGTCCGCTCCTACCCTGAAAGTCTCGGGGGATTCGTCAAGCGGGGGCCGAGAAAAAGGGGGGTCCCAAAACGCGTTTTCCCCATGCAATTTTCCATAGGAAACTTTAGACACGGCTACAGCCTCGAACTGCTGAACGGAATTACACCAAATTTGGCAAAGAGGTAGTTCTTGGTTCAGAAAGAACCCTTTTTGTTAAATGGTGTAAATCCGTTCAGTAGTTGCTGAGAAAATGAAAAGTAAAAAAGATAGATATATCTAGGGCCGCGGATCCTCCCGAGCACGAGCTTTATGTTAATTGGCTGTCAACACTCCAAATCAGGAAGTGTTGGCAGTCATTTTGTCCCTCGGTAGAACCGAGGGACAGAAACAAGTGCGCAAAGCGCACAAAGGGGGCAGGGTAGAAACACCCTGACCCCCTAGGTCTGCTCAGGGGTCCCACAAGGACCCCCTGAGCAAAAAATATATATATATTTTTTAAATCGGCAGGATGCGCTCAGGGAGCGCGAACACTGCCGAAAAATCGAAGCGCGGTCTCCGCGCTCGATAGCACTGGCCCCCGGGTGGGCCAAGTCCCGGGGGCATGCTGGGGGGGTTAATTTATGTGTGGGGGCCTCTAAGGGCCCCCAAGCCCCGGGGACCACCACCCCCGGGGCTTTATGTAGAATGGTGCGGGAGGGCTCTGAGCTCTCCCGCAGCCCCGGGGACCACCACCTCCCCGGGGCTTCTTTTTTTAATTAAAACCTGTGTGGGGGGGCTCCAGCCCCCCCACACGCCCCGGGGACCACAACCTCCCCGGGGCACTAAGAAAAATTACAATGGGGGTCCGTTTTGGACCCCCAGAGCCCCGGAGACCACCACCTCCCCGGGGCTGTGCACTGAATGGGAGGGGGGCCGCGCGGCCCCCCTCCTGGAGCCCTTGATGGCCCTGGGGACCACCCCCCCCAGGGCCGGCTCCTGCAGTGTCCCGGGGTGCCTACCCCGGGACACTGCTGTTTGCAATGACAGGGACGGAGCCTCGCGGCTCCCGTCCTGTCATTGCAAACTGCTTTGGATATTGGAAGAGAGAGCAGGAAACCTGCTCTCTTCCAATATCCAAAGCTGATTGCTTTTCCACACGGGGAGCAGCATGTTAGCTGCTCCCCATGTGTAAAAGCAATGCCAGCTCCCGTAGGACACGGGGAGCCGGCGGGACTGTGGGGGGCTTGGGGACCCCCCCACAGTGCCCAACGAGAGGCCAGGCCCCGGGGGATGGGGTCCCCGGGGCCATAGTGGCCACGGAGGGGGCCACGCAGCCCCCCTCCCCAAAGGAAAAAAAAAAGGAAAACGATCGGGCCCGCAGGCCCCGCCCCTTCCTTCACCACTCTGCAAACGCGCCCTGGCGCGTTTGCAGAGGGGGAACGACCCCCTTGAATACTGGGGTCCCTGGGGCCAACTAGCCCACCAGGAACCTCCAGTATGCGCCAGGGGCTGCCTTGCAGAGAGGTGTACAGAGGCCACGCCCCTTTTACACCTCTCTGCAACGCAGCTCTATGGCGCTTTTGGAGGTATATGGTGGGCTAGTTGCACCCCAGGGACCCTCAGGATTCAAGGGGAGTTAATCCCCGACTTAAAACGCGCCACGGGGCGCGTTTGCACAGTGGTGAAGGGAGGGGCGGGGCTTCAGGTGACATGTGTGCAAACAGGCCCCGTGGCGCGTTTTAAGATGGGGAATTAAATCCTCTTCAATCCTGAGGGTCTCTGGGGACCAACTAGCCCAACAGGTACGTCCAGAAAGCGCCACAGAGCTGCGTTGCAGAGAGGTGTAAAAGGGGTGTGGCCTCTGTACATGTCTCTGCAACGCAGCCCCTGGCGCATACTGGAGGTTCCTGGTGGGCTAGTTGGCCCGTAGGGACCCTCATGATTCAAGGGGACTTAATCCCCCAACTTAAAACGCACCACGGGGCGCGTTTGCACAGATGTCACCTCAGGCCCCGCCCCTCCCTTCACCATTGTGCAAATATTCCTCTAAAATCAGCCGAAATCCGAATTCCGATTTACTCACCTGTTATCAGGAGAGACCTCAGTGCTGCATCTTTCAGCCCAGTACTGATCCTCAAAAGTAATTTTAACCGTACTTACCGGTAACTTGAATTTCCTTCATAGGCTAACATTGACTGGTTTCACTTGGAAATTCTTCTAAGTGTGCAGTTTTGGAACTTTAAAATATTCCTCTAAAATCAGCCGAAATACGAATTCCAATTTACTCACCTGTTATCAGGAGAGACCTCAGTGCTGCATCTTTCAGCCCAGTACTGATCCTCAAAAGTAATTTTAACCGTACTTACCAGTAACTTGAATTTCCTTCCATAGGATATCATTGACTGCTTTTTGCTGAAAAAGTTTCTAAGTGTTGATTTTTGAAACATACAAATATTCCTCTAAAATCAGCCGAAATCCGAATTCAGATTTACTCACCTGTTATCAGGAGAGACCTCAGTGCTGCATCTTTCAGCCCAGTACTGGTCCTGAAAAGTAATTTTAACCGTACTTACCAGTAACTTGAATTTCCTTACATAGGCTAACATTGACTGGTTTCACTTGGAAATTCTTCTAAGTGTGGAGTTTTGGAACTTTAAAATATTCCTCTAAAATCAGCCGAAATACGAATTCCGATTTACTCACCTGTTATCAGGAGAGACCTCAGTGCTGCATCTTTCAGCCCAGTACTGATCCTCAAAAGTAATTTTAACCGTACTTACCAGTAACTTGAATTTCCTTCCATAGGATATCATTGACTGCTTTTTGCTGAAAAAGTTTCTAAGTGTTGATTTTTGAAACATACAAATATTCCTCTAAAATCAGCCGAAATCCGAATTCAGATTTACTCACCTGTTATCAGGAGAGACCTCAGTGCTGCATCTTTCAGCCCAGTACTGATCCTCAAAAGTAATTTTAACCGTACTTACCGGTAACTTGAATTTCCTTCATAGGCTAACATTGACTGGTTTCACTTGGAAATTCTTCTAAGTGTGGAGTTTTGGAACTTTAAAATATTCCTCTAAAATCAGCCGAAATACGAATTCCGATTTACTCACCTGTTATCAGGAGAGACCTCAGTGCTGCATCTTTCAGCCCAGTACTGATCCTCAAAAGTAATTTTAACCGTACTTACCAGTAACTTGAATTTCCTTCCATAGGATATCATTGACTGCTTTTTGCTGAAAAAGTTTCTAAGTGTTGATTTTTGAAACATACAAATATTCCTCTAAAATCAGCCGAAATCCGAATTCAGATTTACTCACCTGTTATCAGGAGAGACCTCAGTGGTGCATCTTTCAGCCCAGTACTGGTCCTGAAAAGTAATTTTAACCGTACTTACCAGTAACTTGAATTTCCTTACATAGGCTAACATTGACTGGTTTCAATTGTAAATTCTTCTAAGTGTGGAGTTTTGGAACTTTAAAATATTCCTCTAAAATCAGCCGAAATACGAATTCCGATTTACTCACCTGTTATCAGGAGAGACCTCAGTGATGCATCTTTCAGCCCAGTACTGATCCTCAAAAGTAATTTTAACAGTACTTACCAGTAACTTGAATTTCCTTACTTAGGCTAACATTGACTGGTTTCAATTGTAAATTCTTCTAAGTGTGGAGTTTTGGAACTTTAAAATATTCCTCTAAAATCAGCCGAAATACGAATTCCGATTTACTCACCTGTTATCAGGAGAGACCTCAGTGCTGCATCTTTCAGCCCAGTACTGATCCTCAAAAGTAATTTTAACCGTACTTACCGGTAACTTGAATTTCCTTCATAGGCTAACATTGACTGGTTTCACTTGGAAATTCTTCTAAGTGTGGAGTTTTGGAACTTTAAAATATTCCTCTAAAATCAGCCGAAATACGAATTCCGATTTACTCACCTGTTATCAGGAGAGACCTCAGTGCTGCATCTTTCAGCCCAGTACTGATCCTCAAAAGTAATTTTAACCGTACTTACCGGTAACTTGAATTTCCTTCATAGGCTAACATTGACTGGTTTCACTTGGAAATTCTTCTAAGTGTGGAGTTTTGGAACTTTAAAATATTCTTCTAAAATCAGCCGAAATACGAATTCCGATTTACTCACCTGTTATAAGGAGAGACCTCAGTGCTGTATCTTTCAGCCCAGTACTGGTCCTGAAAAGTAATTTTAACCGTACTTACCAGTAACTTATATTTTCTTCCATAGGAATCCATTGTCTGGTTTTCAGCAGAAAAGTTTCAGTGTCGATTTTCACAAACTACAAATATTCCTTAAAATCGCCTGTATGACTTAAACGCATTCTTTCAACTGTTTACAGGAGATGCACCAGTGCTGGATCCAGGATCCAACACTGAGTAAGAAAAAGTAACGATAACAGTTTTTACCTGCTAAGTGAATTTCCTTCCATAGGATAACATTGGTGATTCTATGAGAAAAGTTTCTAAGTGTCAACTTTTAAAATACAATAATATTCCTTAAAAATCACGACTGTAACCAAAACGCTTTTACTCAACTGTTTACAGGAGATGTCCCAGGACTGAATCTAGGATCCAGTCCTGTGGTTAGAAAAGTAATCCATAAAGTAACTAATTGCATTTAACTAGAAATTCACATTGAGCTGAATGTTGCATTGTGTTTGAAAATGTGTTGCCCATTGCAACAACTGTAACTACTGTACTTAAAAGTCTATTGCCTATGTGCAAAGTATTTAAACTAAAGTAATTCATTCTGAGAAAGTATTTTTTGTAATGTAATGTATAATGTAATTACAATGTAATTTAAAAATAAAATATGTAAAAGAAATTGTTTCTAAAAATGTAGTAAATCAGTATGAAAAAAATTAATATAAAAATTAATACATTTAAAAATTGTCATTTAAAAACCTTTGAAATTCACTGAAAAAACTGTAGGTTTCAGGCACGTTATAGTTACAAATTAGCATTTTAAAAACCTTTGAAATTCACTGAAAAAACCATAGGTTTCAGACACGTTATAGTTAGAAATTAGCATTTAAAAACCTTTGAAATTCACTGAAAAAACCATAGGTTTTAGGACAGTTATAGTTAGTTGGACATTGCACTCGTACAAAACCCGTGGAAATTCTCCGTTATAGTTAGTTCAGCTAACTATAACTCGCGCCCCGCAATGCACTGCTGATGATGTCACATATTACATCACTCATGACATGGTCAGTGACATCACTGATGACATCACTGATGACATCTCAAATGACATCACTGATGACATCATCCACGTGATAATCTGATGCAGCTCCTCACACCCTAATATAACCTTTGATACACCCAATCTAAATTACAGAGTGCCATTCGCAAAACCATAGACACTCCAACACCAATAACTACATACCCACTCACTGATTCTTAGGTCTACACACACACATCCACTCACTCACCCGTACAGTCACTCATACTTAAGGTCACTCAGTACAGGACTATCATATGCACTCTTACTCCTATATAGACACTCAAACACCGCCACTCATCCATAGAGGTACTCACACACCTAGTCAGAAATGCAAATAATTAAACACACTGCCATTTACTCACCTATACAGTTATACACACACCAGCTCACTTAATCATACAAATACTAGCACATTGTTACGCTCTTATACAATCACTGATACAAGCACACACTCATCCATACAGCCACTATCACAATCACTCACTCTCGCTTATAGCTATTTATATACTCCAATACACATATATACTGCCTTTCACATATTTAGTTACTCACACATGTACCACTGGGACATACATTCACTCACTAACACACTCTTACACACACTTACCCACCCATACAGTCTATCACAGATGCACTCTTGAAACCATCCACCCAGTGAATCACCCACTCACACATCTATGCACAGTCGCACACACCCCATCCACACAAACACTCAGGCACCCATACAGATACTCATAGAACCAATCAATAACCCATATAGACACTCATGTAGCTATTCGCAAATCCATGCATCCACTTACACACCAACAGACGGATACAGACATTCACACAGTTTAGTCACTAACCCATGCATTCAGTAAGATACGTTTAATCACTCACTTGTAGAGTCAGTCACGCACGTACTAAATCATCCATTCAGACACTTATACACCCACTCATTCTTCAATACGCCTTTCCCTATATATATTAAACATATTTAAACTTTACAGAAACACACAGTCACTGGATGATGTCATCAGTGATGTCATTTGAGATGTCATCAGTGATGTCATCAGTGATGTCACTGACCATGTCATGAGTGATGTAATATGTGACGTCATCAGCAGTGCATTGCGGGGCGCGAGTTATAGTTAGCTGAACTAACTATAACGGGGGAATTTCACGGGTTTTGTACGAGTGCAATGTCCAACTAACTATAACTGTCCCTAAAACCTATGGTTTTTTCAGTGAATTTCAAAGGTTTTTTAAATGCTAATTTCTAACTATAACGTGTCTGAAACCTATGGTTTTTTCAGTGAATTTCAAAGGTTTTTAAAATGCTAATTTGTAACTATAACGTGCCTGAAACCTACAGTTTTTTTCATGTGAATATATATATATATATATATATATATATATATATATATATATATATATATATATATATATATATATATATATATCCTACTGGTGGTCGCCAGTAGGATTATGCTTAGGACCATGTTTCCATAGGAAAAGCATTTTTTGACTTGCTTATAACTTTGCCATTGTTTGACCAATCTTCATGAAATTTTCCAAAAGGTAGGTTCTGTGTGTTGTGGAAAGTTTGGGGCTGATCTGTGCAGTGAGGACTGAAAAATCGGGGTTCAATTAAGGGTGCATTTGCAATGTTAATTCCCATAGGAACGCGTTGTCGAACCTACAGCCCGAACTTCTGGACGGAATTACACCAAAAAGGTAGGCGTAGTTACACAGATTATGCTTTTTGTTATTTGGTACAAATTTGTTCAGTAGTTTTGGAGAAATGTAAGTTGAAAATTCTAATGAAATCTCTGGCTGTGGATATTTCGCAGCGGTTTTACGAGTCATCGCGAATGCAAGCGCCAACAGGAATGCTCTTATTGGCTGGATACAACCTGAACAGATAGTTGCGGCCACCATTTTATCAATTGGGAATGGTTCCCGGGGCTGAAAATTTATGTGAAAGCTAGCATAAGGGGTCAGGGTGGAGGTACTCTGACCCTATGTTTGAGACATGGGGGTGTTAGTGACAGAAGTTATGTGTCCAAAATAGGTATATTCATGACAACGCTGCGACCACCAGCGCAGCCCCAGTGTACCATTCCAGGGATGTCATGACTATTGCGACATTTTTGCAAATATTATTGAAAATATAAAACAAAAACTATTTATATCTATATACACACCATCACTACTCACAGACTCATGTACCTACTCACATATCCACTCAGACACTAATGCACCCACTCACAGACTCATTCAGAGACCTATGTGTGTATTCAGATAAGCATTTAGAGACTCATGCACCCAGTCGCAGACCCAATCAGACACTCACTCACCGACTCACATACCCACTCAGACTTATACACCCACTCACAAACTCACTCAAAGACTCATGCGCCCATTCATATACCTACTCAGAGACTTATGCACCCACTCATAGACCTACTGAACGACTCATGCAGCCAGTCACAGACCCACGTGGAGACTAATGGAAACACTCACATAACCCAGTGAATCATTAATACACACTGTAATTAAGATATTTAGAGATTGATAAATGTTTGTATAGAGATATTTAGATAGTGGTGTATCTAGTGCAATGGTTAGAATGAATTATATAGTTGTAATTTTTTTATCTGATGGTGGCTATTAAATTCCTGCTTTTGCTTTGTGTTACCGATGTCATTGCGACCCCGGCGTCACAGTGAAACAGAAAATAGGTTTTAGAGATGGCTTTTATAGAAACTCAGTAGAAAAACATGAGTTTGGACTGTACAGTAATAAACCCCTAGTGCCAAAAATACTATAATATGCGTGCATATATGTGTCTTTCAGTCTGTAAAAAAGGCATGTTTGTCGTGGTTACCAACATCATCGCGACCCCCGGCATCACCGCGAACACAGAAAATAGGGTTTAGTGATGGTTTTTATAGAAACTCACTAGAAAAACATGAATTCAACAATACAGTAATAAAACCCTAATGTGTAAAATACTGTAATATGTGTGCATATATGTGTTTTACACTTTATGAAAAATGCTCAATCGTCGCAGTTAACAACTAGTTGCGATTCCCTGAATAACCGTGAAACCGGAAAATAAGTTCTAACAAACAATACAAAAACATGAGTTTAAACATGTTTTTTAAAGAAGAATGTATATAGTAATATGTGTAGTGCAATGTTTAGAATGTATTTTTATTAAATTATTTTTGCATGTGCTGGTGGCCATTGAATGTCTTCTTTTGTTTTGTGATTTTGCGACTTATTCGCGGCCATTGCGACATCATTGCGAAGATTCCCAAAAACTAAAAAAAGGATCTTTAGAAAAAAAAATAACAATATTTTGGGTACTGGCATGGCTCTGACACCGGCAGTTCAGTGGACTTGCGCTCCAACTGGAAATATAAAACCTCTTACACCAAATACATCAGTTTACATGAATGATCCAGATAAATCTGCCAACATTCCGGGAGAACTAAATGACCAGTCATTGCTGGATTTATCTTTTTTTTAAACTGATCCTATTAGGACAGGGAGTGCACAGGAAGGATCAGCTTCAAGTCCACTCTGGCCACAACTTCTGCAAACTTTGCAATCTACAGTTTCAGCTTTAAACTACCATTCTGATAAATTAGATCTTCAAGTTGATCTCTTAAATACACTTGCAGTGTACACAGCAGGAATAGACAGCAAACTGATCATAAGAGCCCAAACAAAGACCAACTTTATTCAATAAGTATGCTGTTGTTTGCCAATAATAGACAGCTTGTCTTCACTGCCTACCTTTCTTACTACAGTTTTGAAAGAAATTAAGAAACTCCTGATGGGATCAGCAGAAGGCCTACAACAAATGGACACTGCACCACTGCAGACTTCAAATGCTCATATCAAAGCCACCAACACCGGAAATGATGTAGCCCTAGCTGCAGAAGAAAAAACAAAGGCATCAAGACAAAATATTAGCCTAGTGAATTTGAAGAGTAGAAGCCCTTACTCCCCACAGCTGCCCAATCAAGACCAGCCAGGACCATGGACAAAATCACGAACCGTAATAACGGCATTGCTGGACAGCCCAGGGACAGGATTAAGTAATGTAATTGACGATCCATTGTTTTCGCAATTGCTTAGCAAAAGGGAAAGGAAAAGACTCTAGAAACAGCGGAATAAGGTAAAAAATTCCACACAACATACAACGTGTAAATTTTATCCAATTTTTAAGGACAAATAAAAAACATATTCAATTGATGGCGAAAGCAGCTTTTCTAAATCAGGAACTACCCCCACATTAACCTAAGACACTGTTTCTGAACCCATAAACTCTAAGCAACAGTGTTTAAAGCCACAGGACCATATCCATATAAGGAACCAAGGCCATGGTCGCTCCCAACAGTCGTTGGGGGGAGGGAAAAAGTTGCAGTCCAATTATAGCAGATCCACCAAAGAAGCTTGGGTTAATCCTCCCCCAACGGCTACCTTAAAGGTATCGGGAGCAATCTTGAATACCATCAATAAAAAAATCCCGGCCCAACAATCCCCTATGCTTGTTATAAAAGTGGCCATGGCATGATTTAACAGCAACAAATTGTTCCATAATGATCTAACATTGAGTTCTATGGATTCCATCAGGATCACAGTAGCAACGGACATGGCCATGAAGAACAAGCATAAGGACGTTTCACAACGGGACACAAACAGAAGTGAAGAGGCCTCCAATATGATCGGAGCCCTAAAGGAAAAACTTGGCCGTGACACACTGGATCAGAACCAAAACACCAGGCTATTGTTCGTCCCAGAGTTCTCCTCACAAGGATCACATGACATTTTAAATAGGGGGAACATCCTAAGATTGTTCAAATCTATTCCTGACCTTAGCAATTTGGAGTCCAGTGACATTGAAGCTATAGAATTACTTCCCCCCAAAGGTCATCAAATGGTTGAACCAACATTAGTAACAGTTACATCAATAGCAATTAAAGAACAAATACTAACAGCAGGGAGGTTTTTCTTTCGTGGAGTATTAAAATAACCACTATGAAAGAACCACATTACCCCACGGTACTAGCAAAAGTTTTGACTACTTCAAATAACCCCAGGAAGACCACATTTTCATTATTAAAAAATGCACAGGGTCGTACTCTTTTAAATGATAAACCCCAAAAGGAACCTGTCCTAGATGGTACAAAGGATGACTGGGAATGGCTGTCAGCAGCATTAATTAATAGTAACCAGGATTGAACTACACTCCAAACAGCTGTTAACATCGATACCCCCTGTTAACCATGTGTTCCTGGAATATTAATGGTCTAAAGCAGAAACTTCAATCATTTGACCACCTAAAACAAACATTGTGTGACCTAATTAATGATAATCCAAAAGCAGCCTGTCTGGTCACAGGGGATTATAATACAAATCGCTTCCAAGACCTCCCCGAAGATAACGAAGACACTGACTTTTGGAGATTCCAAACTATGACAGAACAGGTCAAACCCAACGACCGTAAATTTAGTAAGCTCGGCGAGTACATGACTTTGCAACTGGGTAGCATAGGCTACATAATTTTGAACAGCTGTTTTCCGCAGGATAAACCACCAAACTGGACAAGATCCAATGGGAAATCTTATTCCTACCTCGACTATACCATCTGTAATGGCAAGATGTTCTCTCTGATTGATAATTACTATATAGCCCCGAGGGAGGAAAGTGATCATCGCCCACAGATCATAACCCTGTCATTTAAATTGCCACATCACGCTGTAGCAAGATCAACTATTGGCGGGACTCATACGGAGAATCTTAAAAGGCCTAAATGGTTGAACTCATCCATAAACATCATAACAACCACATGTAAAAATCTGTTAGTAAAAAACTGTACAGATAATGCATCACCAATAACAGCATGGGAAAATCAAAAAGTACAATTGCTGGAAAAATTTGGTCAACCAAACCGCCGATCACACAGGGGCAATAATTACATTAACAACTCTAAGATTAGGGACCTTTAAAATAAATGTAATAAAGAATTAAGAAGAGTCTGGAGGCGCCAAGGGGACGAGCTGACGTTAACCACTTACAAGCAAGCCCTGAGAGCCTTTAGACAGGCAATGCGTGCAGAGAAGTATAAACGTCTGGATGACTTTTGGCTAAAATGACACTACACCAGTAAAATGTTTTGCGCAAAGCGGTGTTGGACTCTTGTGAATAGGCAAACAAGAGAACAAAAATCGAGGGGTAGTGCCAATATCTCAGAAGAAGAAGAATGGCCACTTTTTTTTTTTAATTTCCCATTTTAAAGCAATACAACAAGAAAACAGCCGCGGAGTAGACACTGTAAAAACAGTATGTTTATCGGGGCCAACACCTTCCTGTCAAGCACCATCCTTCATAGACACAATCAATATCAAGAGATAAGCTACAACAGCAGATAGCAATACAAGGAAAATGCGCATAGCAGACAATGAACTCCTTCTTGAGCAATGGAATACGTATCATCAAGATACACAGTGCCAAGCTACCCTCATAACCCATAAAGAGCGCTTTATTATAAAGGTACAATCTGGTGGGGCACCGGGTCTAATGGCCTTCCACAGGCATTATATAAACAGTACACCTTATTCTGGGAAGATTGGTTTGCTACACAGTTTGATTATTGCCAGACCACGTCACTGATCCCACATTCATGGTGAAGAGCTATAATACACACTATCTACAAAGGTGGCTTAACATCAAAACCAAAAATTTACAAGTTGACAGCCCTCCTTGACACTGATGCCAAATATTATGCCAGCCTGCTCCTGGAAGATCTCAAGGCATGGGTAGAGCAAAAGCGGCTACTACCATTCAATCAAACAGGGTTTGTGGCCAAATCTGGGACGCTAACCAACTTAATTGCAATATCAGTATTGATGGACCAAGCAGCAGTCTCATAGTCTCTAATCCATTGCTGCTTTGTAGATTTTAAAGCAGCGTTTAATCAAGTTCCAAGGAACCTGCTGTGGGCCAAGCTGCAGAAATGGGCCATACCGCGCCCCCTGTTGGATGCCATTATTCAGCTCCACATCTACTCATGGATCCGTAATAAATTGGGTGAAGGGGCGCATATCTCCAGGAAAATAACAACATCACGAGGAGTAAAATAGGGATGAGTGCTGGGCTCATTTCCTTTTTAACATATTTATTGCAGATTTATCCCAGTCATTGGAAGTTAGCAACAGTGACTCCCCCCCAAAATCGGTGGTACTAGGATCAGTAACCTGCTATATGCAGATGACTTAGCGCTATTTAGCCATACAAGGGTTGGTCTTCAACAACTCCTCGATCAACTATGCATCTACACCACGGCCAACAACTTGGAGGTGAACTTGACCAAAACCAAAATCCTAACCTATGGGCGAAGAAAATATCAAGGAGGAGGCTGGATTTACGGCGGCACAAGCATTGCAACTGACCAGTCCTATAATATTTGGGGGTCCATATCGATACCAGATGCTCTTTTGTGAAACAGAGACAAGAGATTAGGGCCAAAGCCCTGATGTTACAGGTGTTGTTTTCAAAACTATCGAAACGTCTACTAGGCCCAAGCTTGTCCCTGCTAACAACAATTATGAGGGCCATAATCCTCCCTTCCTTATCCTATGGGCAGGAAATCATGGTTGGAAAAGATTAAAGTTTATTGAATACCTCGATTGTAAAAATCTACAAGCAAGTATTTCGACTCCCGAAATCTTCATCCCCCGCTCAGGTCAGACTTGAATTTGGCCTTACTGATCAATAGGTGGCAGGGGCTGTTGCATATCTAAACATTTGTAACAAGTTATGCAAGGCAAGTCAAGGTACCCTGGAAGCTTTGCTCTGGCTTGAACTCAGTCGAAGCCCCCAAGCAAGATTACATCGTCAACACTTTGAGGACTGTCTCCAGGTCCTGGAAGCAAAAGACTTATGGGACAGTAATTTAACCCAACAGAATTTTAAAACATGTATAAGAAAGAGTAGCTGTTTCGTGTCATTTCATTCAGATCGGGCACAATTAGCTAAACGTCAGAGCGCCCGGTCAATTATTGCTAAGTACCACCAGGCATTGCGGCATCTCATATCTCCAGCAATTATGCTGTCCACTGGAAAACAAGATTTATGGCACTTAGGCTAGGGGAGTGGCCTTTCCATAACCATCAGCTCAGGTGCTGCCGTCCAAGTGAGAGTACAATCTGCAGGGGCTGTGGACACACAAAGAATCACTTGAGCATGTGGTATGTCTTTGCCCCGCACTGCTTAATAACAGTAGGTCCACCCTAAGAGGAAAAAGAACAAACTGGGAGTTCGTTCATGCCAGCAGGCAGTAATAGCCTGTCTAAACCCTGACAACACAGTCCTGAATGTTTTTTTACAAGGTTTGTCATCTCGGCAGCTAGCATGTTCAGCTAACAGGGGGTACAAAAAAGTAGTCCTTCGTAAATCTATATTGGATGCTATTTTTGAGTAGTTCTACTTTTAAAGGAAAGTTACTGACAAAAATTTGTTGCACTTTACTGCAAAGTACAAGAAGTACATTTGTTGTTAAAAGATTTGCACCAGCACTTTACCAAAAGCATACCAACCGTATTAATGAAGAGCATGAGAATGCTAGTTTTGGGTAGTTTAATTTTTTAAGAGAAAGTTATGGACTAAAATCAGTTGCACTTTACTGTAAAGTACAAGATGGATATTGGTTGTTAAAAGACTTGCACCAGCACTTTACCAAAACCATATCAACCATATTAGTGAAGAGCATCTGAATGTTTTTAAACTTTTAGCCTATATAATGAAATGTATGTTAACCTTCTGGAATTATTGCTATTTATTAAAGATGAATGAATATCTTTTTATTAAACTGTATGTACTATGTGTGATTATCCCATAAAAATATTGTAAAGGTTTGTGAAAACAACCATAAACAATAAAGATATTATTAAGAGCCGTTGTGTGTATATGACAGCTACACATAAGACCTGATGCAGAGTTTAAGGTTACTTAGAAACCCATGTTGCCTTTGTCTGTAAAGTGCACTTCATCATTTCTATAAAGTCCATGCATGTCAAAATGCAGAATGTTGTTATAGATACAGCCCATGCGTTGGTCTCTGAGGAATGCAGAAACAGTTTTATTAACACGTTTCCTGCATTTGTCAATCTGTGGACAGAATTGATTTGAACACTTCCATTTATGCCTTTGGCATATATTAGAGTACACCAAGACAGGGTGAGGGAAAACTGTCATCAGTTCTGCAAAGGTATCCTTCATCAGGATTTCTGGCCCTACCCCAGTTAGTGTGCCTAGGTCACTTCCTCCACAGTGCACAATCAGGAGGTGAGGAGTGCGGCAATCCACAATGGTTTCAACCAAAACCAGCAGCTGATGAAACTTTAACCCTCTCTGGCCAAACCAAGTAATCTCCACATTTGGCAAATCCAAGTCCCTGTCAATCCCTCTGTTTTTTGTAGACTCTTTAGCCCAATAGACATAGCTGTGACCAACAATCCACACTCTAAGCATTTTGAAGTGAAGGAGCAATAGCAGACAGGAGAAGACTGGATCAGAATGAGGTAGTTTTCCAACTGAAAAGCAGTTAAAATGGAGGTGTTTTCTTTTATGTATATATATTTGATTGGATGCTGTCAGCATGTAAGTGAATAAAATTAGTTCGTGTTTTGGATACATTGGCTGCTACCACGCCCCCTTGCTTCCTCCTCCGCCAACGTCAGACGCCGCGGAAGCTGAGCGGTGTTCGCCGATGCTGCCGAAAAACTTCCGGAGAGGCTGACCATCGTCAATGCTGACGCGGAGACGGAGAGCTTAAGCCACGAAGGCCCCCTGCAAGGTCACGCCATACTCGCAACTATTTCCCAGCCTCGCCGGCTCCCCGCATTACAGCCACGGTGACAGGAGGTGACCGAAGGGAAAGCTGGGGCTCCGGCGAACTGAGGGGAACTGAGCATTCAATGAATAGCAGCTGACGGCGACAGCCTTGTACAAAATATAAGGCGCAAGGCAGAGGGCACAAGGCAGAAGGCTGAAGACTTTTTTTTTTTGTTTGTTTGGTATTTTTCGGTCTCCTAACTGAACCATCGCTGGAACACCAGGTTTTCTCTCCAAGTAGGGGTAAGTGGGGGTCTTTTTTCTTTTTCCCTTTCTACCGGTATATGGGGGACCCCCACACACCACATACTACTTGGTTGAGGACCGCTGGGGAGGCTCCAAGGGGCAGTTCTTTGGGCAATTAACTAGAGGGACACTGTGATTGAGACATTATGCAAAATCTTACTAAAGGAGCTAAAGGTTTTGCTCAATCTGAATCCCCAAATCTGGGCCAAAAAGGAAAAAAGCGCGTAGGCCAGGCAGTAGCCCGTTCCAATCGTGCCGCAGCCTTCAGGAAGGATTTGCCCCTGCATACGTAAATTGCTGAGATGGCAAGCACTGAGGCCACCAAGCAAGACTACCAGGGGACAGAGCTTGATTCAGCAATTAGCCCGAAAGAGGTGGTCTCCTCTAGCGCCGATATATTCAATCTTTCGGATTCAATTAGAGCATCAAATTCCATGCTGGACGGAGCAGTAGGGGAAATTAAAGATCTTAGAAAGTACCCTCTTTTCTTTAAAGCTAAGCCTGGTTTGTCATCGGGTGGGCTGTCGCAGGATACGGCAGGCAATGATCCCCTAGCAGTGGTTAATTCATTGGACTCACGTCGGGACACTCTAAACTTGGCTTGCCATTCCCCCTCATTGGCGTCAGGCCTTCAAAGAGATGAAGAGGATCTCGGGATTTCTGCCGTTCAGCCCATCCCGGTGGTCTCAGGGACATCAGCTAGGTCTATGCCAGCGGAGTCAACTCCACCAGACCCAGAGACCTTTCAGTCAGGGGACTGGCCTAATTTGATTTTGGCTAATCCCGCACAAGACACAAGCTCTTTTTCCATGCAATGGGATGCTAAAAGTCTTCTTAATTTAATTCTAAAAGAAATTCTGGATTTGAAGGCCTCCCAATCGGCCGAGATTGCGGTAATTCATGCCCGCCTGACCAAAATTGAGGAAAACATGGCCCAGATCCCGGCACGGTTACAGGAGGCCGAAACCAGGATCTCGCAATTGGAGGACCAAGTGACATCGATGAATCTAAAAGTCGCCACTTTCCAGAGCCAGAAAACCGCTCTGGAATACAAGTTGGAAGAGTTAGAAAATCACTCTAGGCGTTCCAATCTTCGCATTTTAGGTATTCCAGAGGGCATTGAGGGACAGCAAACTCTTCAATGGGTTGATTCATTTATAAAGAAAAACGACCTCCCAGAATTTAATGGCAACCTGACCATAATGCGAGCTCACCGCGTTCCAGCACATCTTCCTCCCAATGCCAATTTCCCACGGACCATTCTTGTCAACTTTGGGGACTTCAGAGTTAAGGAACAGATCTTAACACGGGCCATTAAACAAAGACAATTTACCTCAGCAGAAGTCCCACTATGCCGTATTTTTTCGGACATGTCTGCCTCTGCAGCTAAAAGAAGGAAAGAGTTTGTTAAATTGTTACACCTTTTTAAAGAACAGGGAGCACAGGCGATGATAGCCCAACAGAATAAGCTGAAGGTGCTCGTCAAGGGCAGATTCCATATCTTTTGTAGTGTCCCGGAAGCACAGGAACTATTGCATCAAATTTCCTTGGAGAAATCTTAATGACTTTCGGATTCTGTTCCCTTTCTTTCCTTCTTACCTGGGAAGGGCTATGAGCTGTTCGTAGGTGGACTTCTGCTGTTTTTTTTCTCTCTCTTCTCTCTGTTTTTCTTTCTGTTGTTCTATTTTCTATTTTTCTCTCTTTTGGGGGGGCCTTTCTCCCTTTTTTCTTTTTTAAATTTTTTATTTTTTTTATTTTTACACTGTTTAGCCTATGTTAAGTTGCTTAATGGTAGGGAGGGGAGGGGAGCGAGGGGCGTGGGTTGTCCGGTACCATCTGGCACTAAGTCATTGTGCCAATAGTAGGGTGGGTGGGTTAGCGTGTCAAGGTTGAGCAGGTATGGCCATCTGCTCACAACGACATTGGGTGGAGGGTGGGGTCACAGGGGTGGAAAGGGAGCATGGGGGAAAAAATGAAATCCATATTTTAAGTTTACATTCATTGGATTACTGTTATGCGAAAGTAAAAAAGGGGCATATGTCCTCTCGACTAGAGTCGGGTTGGAGGCTTTTCTTCTTCCGAATCAGTGAAAGGTATATTTTTAGATATGTGGATTCTCAGAAATTTGTCTTCTCCATGTAAATGGGAAGTAAGGAGATACTGAAAGTGGTTTCGTTCAATGTGAATGGCCTCAATAACAAGACAAAAATGTGGGCCATTGAGGCTTGGATTAAAACAGAGAATCCCTTGGCCATTCTAATACAAGAGACCCACATTCCAGCTGGTAAAATCTCAGATTTTGCAATGTTTAGATCTTGGGCAGCCTACAGGGGTTTCTTCTCATCCTCTGCAGCACATAGGGTACGGCGATATTTCTTAGTAAAAAATTCCAGGTTGAGGTGGTTAGCTCTGCAAGCGATCAAAGTGGTAGATGGTGTTGGGTCACCTGTAATATGGATCACCGGCCTTTGACGCTTGCTAGTATATATGCCCCGGTAGAGGATAATCCTCTCCCATATGAGGAACTTTTTCAATCATTAATTCAAGTTCCGGGAGATCTGATTGTGGGGAGGGGATTTTAATTTGTTAATGAACCCCAATATTGATTCCTCATCTAACTAAAAAAAACAGTCAAAACGTAAAACTTTTAAAACTGTATATAGTTATAGTTCGATGCTCGATCTTGTCGATCCCTGGTGAGCTGCATTTCCTTCGGAAATTGCTTATACCTGCTTCTCAGGGAGATTTCACACCTTTTCACGTATTGATTTTTTTCTTATTTCCAGGAAATTGGTCTTTCTACAACAGAAAATTCTTCAAAATGGTTTTTCAGACCATGCTCTGGTGGTTTTAGAGTTAGCATTGGGTAAAGGCAGTTCATTCTCTAAAAGGTGGTCGTTAAATCGACAATATTTGCTAGAGGAAAATTGGGTGGCTTCTACTAAAATACAAATCTCAGAGTTTTTGAGCGAAACCATGATTCCGCACCACTTCACGTGATATGGGATTCGTACAAAGCTTTTTTTCGAGGCCTAGTTATAGGTAAAGATGCAGAGAATTCTAGAAAAAGGAAAGAAGAAAAGCAGATACTAGAACATAAAGTGCAAAGAGCTCTGGATAGATTTCTCTTTAATCCCTCTGCCTCAAATAGACGTCAGTGGGATCAGGCTAAGAGGAATTTGACTGAAATATACTATGTTAAAAGTGATTCCCTTTTCCAACAGGATAGGCAAAAGATATATGAAGAAAGCAATTACACAGGGAAATTCTTGGCATGGCAGGCTAGGGAACGGGCCACAAGGAATCAAATATTGGCATTAATATGCCCCACCTCTGGCTCTCGTTCTGAGGATTCGGAAGAAATAGGAGATATAATGGTCCAACATTATAAGAATATTTATGGCCAACAATTATCAATAGATATATCTTCCCTGGAAGATTTTCTTCAGGAATTTGAAGTGCCCGTACTATCGGAGGAGGATAAAGGGCATATGGTGAGTCCTTTTACAAAAGATGAGTTAGGGGTGGTCATTAAAAATCTCTCTAATGGTAAAGCTTGCGGCCCTGAAGTCTGCCAGCCGAATTTTTTAAAACGTTTTTAGATGTAATTGTGGATTATCTACTATTAATTATAAATTCAATTTTAGAGGGTGGTCCTATTCCGTTGTCATTTAGAGAAGGAAGTGTAGTCAGTTTTTTAAAAAAGGCAAAAAAGTGAAGATCCCAACTCATATCGTCCCATTACGCTTTTAAACTCCGACTACAAAATATTAACTAAACTTTTAGCTAATCGTTTTAATGGAATTGCTTCATATTTAATTCATTATGACCAAAATGGTTTTATTGCTGGAAGGCAGCTTGGCACGAACACGCACTTTTTAGTGGAGGCACTTGACTATTTTGATACCCAGAAGATACCAGCATTAGTGCTGTTTTTAGATGCCGAAAAGGCATTCGGTTTGGTGATCTGGGAATCTTTATTCTGTATCCTGGGTAAATTTGGTATCCCCTCTAAAATCACGGGGTTGGTTGAGAGGCTATATTCGAACGCTGAGGCTAACATTATCATTAATGCCGTTAAGGCTGGTCAAGTGAAAGTTAAAAGGGGAACCAGACAGGGATGTCCGTTATCCCCGGTACTATTCGCCTTTTTTATTGAGCCCCTTGCGATAGCCATAAGGAATAACATGGATATCTGTCCTCCGCTTCCAAATATGGATAAAATAAAATTATATGCAGACGATATTATGCTCATCATAAAGCCAGAGTTGGAAGTGCAGGCAAAGGCCTTTCAGATTTTCGAACGTTACGAGGCATTTGGTGGGTATAAAATTAATTTAAAAAAAACTGAAATATTATTATGCGGTGGTGGGGCATCCAGGGATCTGCACTCCGATATCATCTCATGTTTAAACACAAATCCGAAGAGATATCTAGGGGTTTACTTCTCACCATTGATTTCGGAACTATATGACTTAAATTTTGCTCCACTACTGCGAAAAGTTCAAGATCTGTTTACTCGATGGAACTCTCTTCCATTGACTATTTTAGGTAGGGTGGCTTTGATTAAAATGTCAGTGCTTCCACTTTTTAATTTTCTCTTTTCAGCAATTCCATGTGTTTCCTTCTTTATGAAATTAGAATCTATGTTTACATCTTTTCTGTGGGCCATGAAGGTCCCCCGAATCGCACTGAGCATTTTATATGAGGAGCGGGCAAATGGTGGGTTAGCTCTCCCCGATCTGAAGGAGTATTATTTTGCATATTTTGCACAATATATGTCTAGATTTAAGCAGGAAACACAGTCGGATTTTTTGTAAACTTTTTTATGAATCTAATCTGCAAGGAAAATCAGATCCACTGCCCACTATCAATTTTTAGATCTTCTAAATTAGTACGCTATAAGTGTTTACATTGGTTTTATCATAAACGTCAGGCACTGTACAGAAGATATTCTATCTCAGTAATTAATTGTTCAACTCCGATAGTGGATCTTATTTCCTCTGCAGGAATTAAAGATTCATCTATAATCATTCAAAATTGGACCAAGGCAGGGTTTCGGAAACTTTCGGACTTCCTGCGGAATGATAGATGGTTAAATATAAGCGAAATGTCTCGATTAATCCCCCGTGATTTTCTTCTCCTAGGGTCATATAACGTTCTCAGGAAATTTCTTAGTAAATTGGACCTGGCTCAGATTATTTATCAGAAAAGTTTAGTCCATGATTTATTAGAAGACACGGTTTTAAAGAAACCTGGGGAATGGAAAAACGTCTAGCCTCAATTAAAGGGAAAGATCTAGAAGCGAAGGCTATAATTAAATGGGAAAAATATGAGGAATTGGAAATTACTGCGGATGTCTGGTCTACAATTAATAAATTACATTTCAGTACGGTCAGAGGGGCTAATTGGCAATGGATGCTATTTTTTAGCAAGTGGCTACTGTATAGCACCCCTAGCTTTATAGCTAAGGCCTACCCAAATCAATCGGGGCAGTGTTTCCGGTGCCACAATTACCCTTCTGCTAATTGGACGCATATAATATTACAGTGCCCTCTGATCCAGAAATTTTGGATCGACATTTTTGAGTATTTAGCAACAGATTGTATATTAATAAGTGAGCCCAATGCTCTGTTGATAGTGCTGGGTTATGATCCAGACCTCAGCCTACCAGACAAAATGATTAAACTCCTATATATCGGAATGGCCGTCGCCAGATCACTTCTACTTCAAAGATGGCGAACGGATTTAATACCTTCGAAAAATGAATGGGTTCGGAAAATGGCACAGGTCAAAAGAAGTGAACGAGTGTATGCCTTACGAACGGGTGGGCTGAAGAAGCTTGATAAGATTTGTGCTGAGTTTTTTAATGGCGATGCTTAAACTGTAGAACCGGTGTCGGAGCTCTCATTGGTAGTGTCCTGAATTTTATGAGTTTTAGGAAAAAAAGTAGTAATATGGTATTTCGTTTAGAATAGTTCTTTCGATCTTAAGTAAATTATATAAGATCAAGTCACACTCGTTGTATACCTTTTTACTTGGTACATATTCTAGGAATGTAAGAACTAAGGATCTGTTTAAATTGATAGTATTATGTGGCAATGGATTTTGTTTTAAGACAATGGGTGTCTTTCCTTGTGGATTGAAAATTTAGTGCTCGATTTGACAGCTGTTGAATCTCTGATTAGATGTTTTTATGTTAAATTATATGTCCTGCAATTCTGATGTTATTGATGAATTTACATGAATGTATATTAATAGGTTAATTTATGGATTTCAATAAAAAAATAAATTTAAAAAAAGTGTTTTGGATACATTAGCAAGAAGTCCTATTATTGGTTGTTGCCTAAAAATAGTAATGTACTACAGACATGGATTTGCTTTTGAATCTGTGAAGTAAACCACACCTGCTGTATCTGATTTGGAAGTATCATGGTCCTTCTAGAATGTGCTGTGAACTTGTGACCTACTGGTTCTCCTGGGTTGCTAGATACACTGAGATAAGAGTGTATTGGGGTTGAAGGGTGTTAAAGAGACAAAACATTTTTTTAAACGTTGAGGAGTTATGACAAAATTTAAGTAATGATAAACTTTAATTTCCAACTCAGGACTATTTCATTAACTGTTGTACAGTATTTACATTTTAAAAAACTGAAGCTAAATATAAGTTTGAATGCCCGTTTTTTTGCAGTTACTCACGATCATCGCAAAAACATCACAACCACGCATATACAGGAATCTCTTTTTGAAAGAGAGGGAAAGGGTTAACAGATGTTAACCATTCACAAGTGGAGATAGAGTCGGCTAAAATGATAGACATGATGTCATTTGCTGCCTTTCCCATGATCATAGAGTGGAAAGTTGAAGAGGTTGGCATTTTATAGTTGCTTTGTATGAGAGTGCTTAGTTTTTACAAATCCTAACAGTGTCAAAACTATCCAAAAAGAGCTAAAACAACAATATATCTATGAACTCAATTCCCTGCTATATACATATCTTTTTAATTATTTAAAAAAAAGTACATTAGAAATGAAGATGTATATGGGAGTTTGATAAAAAAAAGAGTATCCCAGTGACATGAAAACATTTATCAGATGAACTGTATCTGGCAGAGGGTATGTGTTTAAGATGTTAGTACCAAATGTTTTGGAAAGTAAGAGAAATATGAATTAGAGTCCCTTTATTCCAATGTGTACTTTATAGAAAAACAACTGTATAGTATTGTTGAAAGGTGCAATGAGGAATGTATTTAAATCTAAGAATGTTTTAAATGTCTAAGCATTATGTGCAGAACAGATACATCTATGTTATTTGCATTCTGGGAATTGTAGTACTTTTAGTCACATTATTAAACAGGAGAAGTTTAGACACGAATAAAAGATAAGAAAATGTGCTGCGCCTGCATATGAATTATAAAGTAGTAATACTTGTTAGGTATGTATTGGGAAGTGTTTATCAATGTGGTTTTTAACTTACATGACCGGTTTGCATATGTTTAGATGCAACTCTTGAGTTTACTTAACGATGTAGAGAACTATATATTTTTGGGAAGATGACCTGAAGGTGTATTTTATGAAATCACATACATGTTTACATGGTGATCTATGTTCTTTAAAGCTGTTGAACATTTCATGTATATGGTGCGGGTGGTGTATTTCCTTAAACATTCTGGGGCCGATTCCGATCTTGGTCGGAGGCGCACCCAATACCATTCGGTCGGGAAAAAAACCATGCGAATGCCTGTTTCCCGACCGATCCGTACATCATTCCGAACGAGTAAGTACGATGCGCACAACAGCATAGAATCCGGCCGAGTCGTACTCACCCAATCCAGGTCCTGTTCTCCGACCGAGGCGAATCCGGAAACGCAGAATCGAGTCGCACGGAAGGGAAAATGCAGCCCCGTCCGGCCGAACAAGTACGATGCGCTTTCCGTACGCGCCGAATCCGTCGCTACGTCCGGCACGTCAAAGCTTCCGGCGCACATAAGCTCCGATTCGCGCCACAACACGATCCACGGCTACGAGGCGAACACGCCAGCGACGAGGACGACGCGAAGCAACGAGAAAGACGAACGAGACGAACCAACCATGAATCCCTTCGTTCCGATCCTACCAATATTCTACATTTACTACCGGAACAGGCACGGACGCGTACGGCGCAGAAGGTAAGTCAGACACCAACCACAAAAACATACAACACGTACACGACACATCACACACACACAGAGGGATGCAGAATTTACTTACACCAGCAACAGCAGCACCATAGGGGCAGGATGCCCATCACCAATGCCACATATGCACACAGGGGCCTGGATGCGTACCACCACTACCACCCCTACCCAGGGGGGGCTGGATGCCAACCACTACTACCACCCTTAGCCATGGGGGTGCCAGATGCCCACCACTACTACCACCCTTACCCAGGGGGGGCTGGATGCCTACCACCACTACCACCCTTAGCCAGGGGGGCTGGATGCCTACCACTACTACCACCCTTACCCAGGGGGGTGCTAGATGCCTACCACTACTACCACCCTTACCCAGGGGGGCTGGATGCCTACCACTACTACCACCCTCAGCCAGGGAGGCTGGATGCCTACCACTACTACCACCCTTACCCATGGGGGGCTGGATGCCTACCACTACTACCACCCTCAGCCAGGGGGGCTGGATGCCTACCACTACTACCACCCTTACCCTGGGGGGGCTGGATGCCTACCACTACTACCACCCTTAGCCAGGGGGGCTGGATGCCTACCACTACTACCACCCATAGCCATGGGGGTGCCAGATGCCTACCACTACTACCACCCTCAGCCAGGGGTGCTGGATGCCTACCACTACTACCACCCTTACCCAGGGGGGGCTGGATGCCTACCACTACTACCACCCTTAGCCAGGGGGGCTGGATGCTAACCACTACTACCACCCTTACCCAGGGGGGGCTGGATGCCTACCACTACTACCACCCTTAGCCAGGGGGGCTGGATGCCTACCACTACTACCACCCTTAGCCATGGGGGTGCCAGATGCCTACCACTACTACCACCCTTAGCCATGGGGGTGCCAGATGCTCACCACTACTACCACCCTCAGCCATGGGGGTGCCAGATGCCTACCACTACTACCACCCTTACCCAGGGGGGCTGGATGCCTATCACTACTACCACCCTCAGCCAGGGGGCTGGATGCCTACCACTACTACCACCCTTACCCAGGGGGGCTGGATGCCTACCACTACTACCACCCTTAGCCAGGGGGCTGGATGCCTACCACTACTACCACCCTTAGCCATGGGGGTGCCAGATGCCTACCACTACTACCACCCTCAGCCAGGGGGCTGGATGCCTACCACTACTACCACCCTTACCCAGGGGGGCTGGATGCCTACCACTACTACCACCCTTAGCCAGGGGGCTGGATGCCAACCACTACTACCACCCTTACCCAGGGGGGCTGGATGCCTACCACTACTACCACCCTTAGCCAGGGGGGCTGGATGCCTACCACTACTACCACCCTTAGCCAGGGGGCTGGATGCCAACCACTACTACCACCCTTACCCAGGGGGGCTGGATGCCTACCACTACTACCACCCTTAGCCAGGGGGCTGGATGCCTACCACTACTACCACCCTTAGCCATGGGGGTGCCAGATGCCTACCACTACTACCACCCTTAGCCATGGGGGTGCCAGATGCCCACCACTACTACCACCCTCAGCCATGGGGGTGCCAGATGCCTACCACTACTACCACCCTTACCCAGGGGGGGCTGGATGCCTACCACTACTACCACCCTCAGCCAGGGGGGCTGGATGCCTACCACTACTACCACCCTTACCCAGGGGGGGCTGGATGCCTACCACTACTACCACCCTTAGCCAGGGGGGGCTGGATGCCTACCACTACCACCACCCTTAGCCATGGGGGTGCCAGATGCCCACCACTACTACCACCCTTACCCAGGGGGGGCTGGATGCCTACCACTACTACCACCCTTAGCCAGGGGGGCTGGATGCCTACCACTACTACCACCCTTACCCAGGGGGGGCTGGATGCCTACCACAACTACCACCCTTACCCAGGGGGGCTGGTTGCCTACCACTACTACCACCCTCAGCCATGGGGGTGCCAGATGCCTACCACTACTACCAACCTTAGCCAGGGGGGCTGGAATCCTACCACTACTACCACCCTTAGCCAGGGGGTGCCAGATGCCTACCACTACTACCACCCTTACCCAGGGGGCTGGATGCCTACCACTACTACCACCCTTAGCTAGGGGGCTGGATGCCAACCACTACTACCACCCTTACCCAGGGGGCTGGATGCCTACCACTACTACCACCCTTAGCCAGGGGGCTGGATGCCTACCACTACTACCACCCTTAGCCATGGGGGTGCCAGATGCCTACCACTACTACCACCCTTAGCCATGGGGGTGCCAGATACCCACCACTACTACCACCCTCAGCCATGGGGGTGCCAGATGCCTACCACTACTACCACCCTTACCCAGGGGGGGCTGGATGCCTACCACTACTACCAACCTCAGCCAGGGGGGCTGGATGACTACCACTACTACCACCCTTACCCGGGGGGCTGGATGCCTACCACTACTACCACCCTTAGCCAGGGGGGCTGGATGCCTACCACTACTACCACCCTTAGCCATGGGGGTGCCAGATGCCCACCACTACTACCACCCTTACCCAGGGGGGGCTGGATGCCTACCACTACTACCACCCTTACCCAGGGGGGGCTGGATGCCTACCACTACTACCACCCTCAGCCAGGGGGGCTGGATGCCTACCACTACTACCACCTCTACCCATGGGGGGCTGGATGCCTACCACCAACACCACCCCCACTCATAGGATGGACAATGCATGACACAACCAGCACAC
This sequence comes from Calotriton arnoldi, assembly GCA_963921515.1. Lineage (NCBI taxonomy): Eukaryota > Metazoa > Chordata > Amphibia > Caudata > Salamandridae > Calotriton > Calotriton arnoldi. Next base: position 1,813,422 of record CAWUFW010003256.1, read on the forward strand.
CACAACCTAGGGAATGCAAGAAAAAGACATCCCCCCAACACCATGACAAGCGTGTGTAGACTGTGTCAAATGCCTACAACACTGAATATGACTTTGAACATACAATGTGACCCCCTATCACATGTGCCACACATAAATGTGTGTGGCCCCCACAATGCAAGCAGGCCATGACCATTGTGGCAATGGGGTCCAAACCCCCATCATCACAGTGACCAAAAGGTAAGTGTGGGGTCCATAGCTGAAGCACATTTTGAACATTGTGGCAATGGGGTCCAAACCCCCATCATCACAGTGACCAAAAGGTAAGTGTGGGGTCCATAGCTGAAGCACATTTTGAACATTGTGGCAATGGGGACCAAACCCCCATCATCACAGTGACCAAAAGGTAAGTGTGGGGTCCATAGCTGAAGCACATTTTGAACATTGTGGCAAAGGGGTCCAAACCCCCATCATCACAGTGACCAAAAGGTAAGTGTGGGGTCCATAGCTGAAGCACATTTTGAACATTGTGGCAATGGGGTCCAAACCCCCATCATCACAGTGACCAAAATGTAAGTGTTGACAAAGAAAAAGCTGCAACTGCCAAACTGCATGGATGATTCCTGGTCACAGAACATAAAACACATCAGTGGCAAAGTAGTGCATGTGTCCCATTGAAACATAGATTGGGGGAGGCAAATACTGCAGTGCAAATAAGACATACCTTTGGCCATGTGCAGACAAACAACACCCATGGGGGCTGACAAAGTCAACATTCATCAATGACACAATGACAGAAGTGACCATCAGAATGCAGACCCACATATTTGCACCAATGGGCACACAAATGCAGATACCCTGTGGAGACTGTAGATGTGAGGTGAACAGATACCATACCATGGCAGCAATGGGACACACAAACCATGATCATTGTGCTGACCTATGACCTAGGAGTCCCAGGGACAGCAGGGGAAACCCACCAAACAACATACAGCCAATGGCACACCTAAGATATGCCAATGCAGTGGTGCAGATGCACAAACACAAACAGGCAGACCCACACTGCACATCAAACACAACAGGTGAGGGGGGTGCCAGTGTCCCCAGGCAACCACACAACACATGAGGAGGCCTGAATACCAATTACACAGATGTGCATACAGTGCCACACAAAGGTAACTCATGGATCCAAATCCCCTATGTGGGCAATCAGGCATTGTCAGATGAGAGGGAGCACAAATCACACATGTCACACAAGCACGGAGGAACAGCAACTGACACAGCAAGACACAGACACACCACAGCACTACCCCCAGGGCCCCCACAATGTGGTGACCCTGGGCTGCATTACAATCCCACTGTGATGACAAAGCTAAATGTCGTTCACACTGTGAACCACAGTCATGTGTCCTGAGCAACAAACTACCATCACACCTACACAAGCACAAATCAATCAGCACGGCCAGTAAGCCAAGGCCAACATGGAGGCAGGGGTCTAGCCGGGCAACAACTCTCATCTGCACACACTCAACACCACACACCTCGACCTCCAATAATGTGCAGCAGTGAAGCACACATGCACTGGTGACATTGAACATGCACCTAAGACAATCCCAGGGTGGTGGGTGGGAACCAAGGTTCAGAAACACATCACACATGGCCACTCAACAAGACTCCTGAATGTCTGACACACTGCACACTACGCTGTACATGGACATGACGGCAATACCACACCAACCAATGGGATCCCAGCCACAGTCACACACCAATGAAGAAGCCAAGGTCACCCACAAAGAACACACATAGACAACAACCAACATTGCAGCCCGGACCCTGAGGAGTGCCAGCAGTCACACACACAACGTGTCACAATCACTGAAAGATAACACAAACTGGAAATCACATGACAGGTGTAAACAACAAGTGCCAAGGGGAAACCTGACTGTGACCCATCTGCGTCTGCACACAAACTCAGCCCTGACAGCAAACACACCTATGGGTGACACCCTGATGACCAGTAATGTGCCATGCACCCACATCACAGAGAACCCAGGGAGAAGACTTTGGGGAACATAGGTCAACTCAGCAAGCATCACAAACAGGTACAACACTAGGGATCCCAGCATGCACAGCAAAACGGAAGTGAACACACAGACATGCTCATACAACACACACCTTGGGCGCAGGCAATTTCACAGGAGTACACACTGCCATGAGCGGACTCCACTCCTGTGTGAGGAAAGCTGTGCCATATGTTGCCTCAGTAGGGCCCCATCATGTCAGCTGAGCACTTGGTCACACAATCAACAATTAGCACCAAATGAAGGCTCCCGTCACATCAGCCTGGTCATGAGAGTGCCAACGAAATCATCAGCACAGATCCAACACACTTGTATAGCAATGTTGCACTGACAACACAGATGAGTCCTTCCCCATTGATGCCCAAACCTGCATGTCCAGTGGAGATGGCCACACGGTCAGGGAAGTAGACGAATTGAACAATGGCAGGCACAACAGATGTGCAGGGGTGGAAGCCACAGATGTGAAATTGCTAATGTAAGTAGGAAATCCCATTGCCAAATACTGAACACATGACACCCTCAGATGCTGCTAAGGATGACATGGATACACCACAGGATAGGACACATTCCCCCTGGACCACATGTGTTCCTGCACAGTAACACTTCATTATCATGAGACCAAATATCACCATCACTGCAGCAAGGGCATGGTTAGCATCATCAACAACATGTACATCAGAAGCATAAGCACTAGAGAACAGAAAGTTGCTTTATTCAGCATATGTGTGTCCAAAAACTCAGAGAACAGTAATGCTCCAACAAAGGCCAATGGCCAGTCCATCAAGTAAGTCAATACAGGGTGACAGTGGCAGATGTCACCCTACGCATGCCTGCACTGCACAAAACCAGGGACAATCCACTAGGAGGGGCAACCGGGGGCAGGCCAGGCACCGCAGGGACAGGATCAGGGCTCACCAGGAGGAGGCAGGGAAGGGGTGGTGGGTGCTGGAGAGCCACTGACAACTGCAGTGGAGGTGTCTGACATGGTGTGTGCCGGCACAACTGGGGGCATGACTCAGATGTTGTGGGTGCCGGCACAACTGCAGTGGACCCTGCAGATGGAGTGGACAGGTCCGCCACTGCAGTGCCCAAGTCAGACAGGGTGGTAGTGGACTCCACTGCAGTGCCTACCTCCAGGGGAGGAGAATGGGGAACAGGCAAGGTGGGCTGGACAGAGGGGGAGGACACCTCACCACATCAGTGGCACAGACAAGCGCAGCAGGGGGTGTGGTGCCGGGAGAGCAAGTGGCAGGGGGAGAAGGCCGGATCCTCTTGGGGATGGTATATCTGTGGGTGGGGGAACCTGGGGCAGGGTGTGGTGGGGGCACCTGTGGAGTGGGGGCCTGAGGGATGGAGGAAGGAGACCTGGTGCCTGAGCTGCAGGGCGGCGGCGGGGTCTTGCTCTTACGACTCCGGGGGGACTTGCGGGTGGGGGCCTCAGTTTGTCTGCGCCTGGGGGAGGGTGTCCGGGGGCGAGGGGCACTCTGCTCCGTGTGGGTGGGCTTCCTCTTCCCCTGAATGCTGTATCAGCTGGATCGGAGGGGAAGAGGCCGAGGTCACTGAGGAAGAGCCACTGTGTCTTTGGAGTTGCAGGTGAGGCAAGGGAGGGTGCTTTGGAGGGAGAGGCAACTGAGGACTGCGTAGTGCTTGTGGATGCGTGTGTGTGTTCCAGGGCCCCATCCCCTGTGAGTCTGGTTTCAGTCCCCTGACTGTGCATGCGTGCGTGTGCGTTTTGTTTGTGGCGTGTGTGTCTGTGTGCTGGACGTGTGTGTGCTGGTGTGTGCCTGTGCCGGTGTGTGTGTGCTTGGGACGGGTAAGGTGCTGGGGAGTGTGGATGGAGCAGAGGCAGGAGGGGTGAGGGACTGTCTGAGGAGGGACACTGCTGCCGTCAGGGAGGAGTCCATGGACCTATTGCCCCTCTGTAGGTCAGACATGCCCGATGAGATGCCCTCCATGAACGACACCAGCTGAGTCAACAGAGCGGTGTGCGCATGGAGGACACTCAGCATGGCTGTCTGCCCTACATGGAGCTGGCGAAGGAGGTACACAGACTCCTCACTCAGGGCAGCAGTGGACACAGGGGCAGGGGGTGCAGTGCCTGGCCCAAAGGAGACACGCTCCCGAACATGGGAGCCTCCACGGACCTGGGGAATGGGAGCCGATGGGAGGGCGGTGGTGGTGCTGGTGGTGGCGGGGACAGCAACACTAGCTGGGGTGTGGTGGCTGCTGACACCCGCCTCCATAAGGGAGTCATCCTCCGAGCCGCTGTGGTCCTCAGCTGAGGTGGATGCTGCTGAGGACTCCTCTGTGTGGCTCCCCTCGCCCTCCGTGCCACTGGGTCCCTCCGACCACTCCTCGGCTGCTGACCCAGTCTGGCTCTCCGTCTCCTCCTGGTCCGTGGAGCTGTCCCCTTCCGTGGCCGTGGATGTATCTGCAAACAATGGGGAAACAGACAGACATCAGTCACCTGCACCAAACGCACACACCACTGTGAGCACAGCACATTACAGAGCAAGCCCTGGCATCATTAGTTGAACATTGCTAAAAGTGCCCTAACTGAACAGGAGAAGCCAATTGTCAGTCTGATGCCAACCATGGCACTCACATCCCACATGGCCTTGCACACATCTGTCTGGTGTCTGTTGGATAGCAACACCCCAGTGTGGACACATGCACCACCTACACATAGTTGGACAGTGCAGAGGACACGGTGTAGCATGTGGACATGCACACATCACAACTCTTGCCACTGAGTCAGTACAGGTTTCCGGATGAAAGGGATGCCCAGAGTCAAATAGGAAATGCATGTGATGCATACCAGCAACAGACACCATGATGCACCCATGTCCTGATAGCCATCGCCATAATGGTGTGCATGTAGCACATGTCACTCCCCTGCAGGATCACCAATAAGTAGACACATGCCATGGCGGAGAGGCATGACTGCTAAGTCATACATCACTGTCTCAGTGATGTATGACTTGGCAGCCAGACAACAACACTCTGCACTGTGTCACAATAGTAGGTCATGGGGAATGCAAGTCCTGGAGCTGCACAAGTGCACATGTACATCCCCCACACAACACATCATCTTAACCCTCATCTGTCCAGGTCATACCGATTGGACATATGGGAGACCTGTGACACTACCCTCTGAACCTGAGCCCCTCACAATCTGCTGTGAATGGGAAACAGCTGCCTGAACTTCACATTCGCATACCCCAGTCTGCACGGGCAGCTGATCAAACACCTATGTGACACACAAGTATCGTCTCCTATGGTCACATCTCCAGTGGCATGCTGAGCCCCTACCGAGAAACACCCCAGCAGTCCTGGCAACAAATCTACAGCACACTGACACAGAGGCAGACACCTGAGGGGTCAAATCACTGCGCACAACGTGTCAGCTGATACACGGGAGTGGGAGTACAGGTGTATTGGATGGGCTGGAGTAGGCATGACTGTCCTGCCCCACATGAATGAGGGATGAGCCCTGGACAGTGGATAGCTGGCTATGTATGTGTGACACACGAAATCTGCACACTCCTGGGGCCCAAACATTGTTCCCACCCGCTGCATGGGTGTGTGCCACATACCCCAGGCACATGTGGTGGCTCAGCTCAGCAAGTGGACCGCATATCAAAGCAACACATGTCCGAACACAGGCATTGTGTGAACAATGGACCAACCCATGATGCCCACAACAGAGTTAGGGAAACAGATGCTGTCCCCCACCTTGAGTGAAGCAAACTGCAAGGACACAGTCCCAAGGGACACAATTCCCTGAATGTAAGGGCCACACCTGAGTATCAGATGAGGAGTGGGCAGTGCACAATAGAGGGACATGGCTCCTGGACAACATGACTGCTGTACTGTGGCAGTTTAACCAGGCCAGAGGAGGGCACATAGCATGTAATACAGAGTTCACAGTGCAGTCTTTGACTCACCCCTCCTTGCTGCTGTCTGGCCTTCAGCTGCCCATCCAGGTCTGGAAACACCACCGCCAGGATCTGGAGCATGTGGGGGTCAGGGTCCGTGTTCCGCCCCTCCGGCGAGGAGGCGACAGCTTCAGCTGGACCCGTGCAATCCTCCGGGTCCAGCCCCGAATGTCCTGCCACCTCTTCTGGCAGTTGCGGATCCGGCGCTTGTAGACCCCCACGGTTCGGACAGCCCGGACGATGTCCTTCCAGATCTCCTGCTTCCGATGGGCATTAACCTGTCAGGATGATAAAGTGAAAAGGCCATTACTACACATGCAACATATCCGTGCATGACACAGTTGTATATACATGTCTCAATCACAGGGGCACATGATGTACACAGGCAGTGCAACGCTGCCCATGGACAGTTTGCCAGAAGTCACTACATGGTATCATTGCATGGGAAGTAAAACTTTGTTCAAATGCACTGTCACTGCACCATACCTGTCCAGTGCATGTCACTACACACTATGGGGGGTGACAACTACTCAGTGAGCCTGCTAGCCAGTGGCGTGCAGACTTTCAGCCTTGCTAGTCAGACAAAATGCACATTCAGAAAGGCAGTGCACAGAACACTCACCTGCTCCCCTGGTGTCCCATACAGCTTGCTGTACTGTGGAAGTAGGCTGTCCAGCAGGGCCTGGTTCTCCTCAAGGCTGAAGGCTGGGGCTCTCTCCACAGTACGTGCCATTGCAGGGTCCAGAGGGGGCAGAGACAGCAGCAGTGCAGTGGCAGATGTCGTCCTGGAGCATGTAGTGCAGGCAAGTGAGCTCTCAGGGGAACAGCCAGCAATATATATGTGCTGCAGAGGCAGATACGGTCCCATGTGTCCAAAGTGATAGGTCCAAGTCGTTTGCATCTTCTGAATCTGGCCAATCCATGGAATAGCAGCACCAATACACGCCCACAGCATCCTTCAAATCTTCAACTTCATGACATACATGATTTTGCAACATTGTTGTGGGTGACCAACTGAATTTCCAGCAACAGACTCATTCGAATTTCGAAAACGCGTCCGTTGGCAGGCTAGGCCATTGACAATGGGTGCACACCGATCGGTCCATTGCTGTTCAACGCGTACAGGGGTACAACGCGTACCCGCACACATTGAATGCAATGGGCCGGCCGGGCGCACCGATCGGTCCATTGCGGTACAACACGTACAGGGGTACAACGCGTACCTGCACACATTGAATGCAATGGGCCGGCCGGGCGCACCGATCGGTCCATTGCGGTACAACGCGTACAGGGGTACAACGCGTACCCACACACATTGAATGCAATGGGCCGGCCGGGTGCACCGATCGGTCCATTGCGTTACAACGCAGTACAGGGGTACAACACGCACCCGCACACATTGAATGCAATGGGCCGGCCGGGCGCATCGATCGGTCCATTGCGGTACAACGCGCACAGGGGTATAACGCGTACCACGCACACATTGAATGCAATGGGCCGGCCGGGTGCACCGATCGGTCCATTGCGGCACAACGCGTACAGGGGTACAACGTATACCCGCACACATTGAATGCAATGGGCCAGCCGGGCACACCGATCGGTCCATTGCTGTTCAACCCATCCCTGTACAAGTGACTGGCATATGTCACCATGCCTGTCTCAGATGAACATATGCCAGCCACAGATAGCTCCCAGGGAGTGAGGGGCACACCTACAACACCACAGCCTGTCCAAACTGTATCATAAGGCATGTAAGGCTGCATTTCCTATTGTGTGTATGTTGGTGTACATGTTGTCCTGTGGGTGTCACCTGGGGGCAGCCACCCCCAGGCTGTGCACGTGTTCATGAGGACAGGATCCTGGGTGTTACGTGTACATGACCACTGTGATGTGCAACTGTTCATATCTGTGCATGTGCCATGGTCACATTTCACGGTGGTGTATGTGTATGTCATGTCACATACCCCGTGAGTTTCATGTGGGACGGTATGTTTGAGCCAGGGTGTCCCAGTGGCACAATAGTGATGGTCCTCCACAGTCTGTGTGCATGTAGTGTTTACAATGTCTCTGATTTCATGTGCACAATGGGAGACAGTCTCCACATCCACGTTGTGTGTGCATGGACTTTGATGTTGTGCGTGTGTGTGTCACAGACGTCCATGTCTGTCCTGCAGAGGCAAGTGGAACCACTACCTGTGGGGTTCATAGTTGTTTTGCTGTGGTGTATACATGATACTCCATGTAATGCCAGTGTCCATGTGGCAATACAGGGTCCCTGGGAATGTACCTGTCGTTGAGCTGTGATGCCTGGGGCACATCTGTCCTCACATGTCACTGTGGGGGGTGATTGTGACATGGCAGCAGGAGATGGGAACTGTGACACGTCCTCATGATATCCAATGGGCCAACCTGGGACTTATTGATGCCACTTGTTGAAAAGTGATGACAGATGTTGGCCATGTATGTACCATACATGTCCTTACGGAACTGCACACTTCATGTAGTTGTGCCTCATAATGATGTATGATGTGATATTGAGTGTGTTCAATGCCGCATATGTGGGGTGACTGACAATCTTGCTTTCTTCTCCTCTGCACTGCAGGGCTCCTGCTGTCCATAGACCATTCCCAGACCTGGCAACGATGGTGGAACGGTACAGCATCCGACGGTACCGCTTCACCAGGCAGCTGATTCAGGATTTGGCAGTGCAGTTGGCCCCACATTTGCAGCCTGGCCGGCCGTATCCTATAGCGCTGACCCCCAAGGTGAAGGTGATGGCAGCCCTACACTTCTTTGCCACCGGTACCTTTCAACATACTGTGGTGACTGCTGGTGGGATGTCACAGACCATGTTCAGCCGTGTGCTCCGCGATGTTTTGGAGGCAATGTTGCTATACCTGAACCGGTACATCTATTTCCCTAGACTGCAACGACTCACTGACGTGAAGAGTGACTTCTATGCCCTGGGGAGGATGCCGCATGTCATTGGCTCCATTGATGGGACACATGTGGCTTTGGTACCACCACAGGCCCAGGAGCAGGCCTCACCGTAACCGCAAGCACTACCACTCGGTCAATGCACTGGTGGTGTGTCTTGCAGATATGACCATCTCACACGTGTGTGCCCGTTTCCCTGGTTCAGCACACGATGCCTTTGTGATGAGGAGTAGTCGCATCCCCAGGATGATGGCACAGATGCAGAACCAGCGTGCCTGGCTTGTCAGTGTGTACTGACTTTGTGCCATTGTGTGTGATCTGATCTGTAGTATTCCGCCCACTTTTCCAAGTCAGCTAATGTGCACTTGTCTGTCCGTAGGTGACTCGGGATACCCCAACATGCCGTGGTTGCTGACACCCCTCAGGAACCCTGTGACACCAGCCCAGATGCGCTACAATGAGGCACATGGTCGGACCAGGAGAGTGATTGAGCGGGCATTTGATCTCCTGAAGAGCCGCTTCCGCTGCCTCGACAAGACAGGAGGGTCCCTCCCATATGCCCCAGCGAAGGTGTGCAAGATTATCATCGTCTGCTGCATGCTCCACAACCTGGCAGTGCGGAAGGAGTTGCCTCTTATCCAGGATGACAATGACCAACATCCGCCACCTGTGGAGGATCCTGGCCTGGACCACAATGCCAGTGATGATGATGATGATGATGGTGATGTCCGCACACAGCTCATCACCAACTTCTTTAGCTGAATGTGAGTATCCTGAGGTGTCATGTCAATGATGTGAGTTGGCATGATATGTGTAGGTGGTGCTCTGGTGCTGTTGGAGTGTGTCCATGGGCTACTTGACTGGATGTGTGTAGCGATGTGTGCTTACAGGTGGTCTGTACTCCCCAACAGTGTTGACATGCTAACTTGGTTCTGGGTGGGTATCTTGTAACATGTATTGTGCATGAGTTTTGCTGTTCTGTCCTGTACTCCATTGCTTTTGACTGTGTGTCATTTCTGTCCTTCACAGGGTACTTTCAGATTCGTTTGGTCAACTGTGTCCACCGACGACGTGATTGCACATCCAGGCTGGTAGCTGTTGTGTCCCTACAGGTGATGTGCGCCACACCCATGGACTTCCTTCCTTCTACAGTTGTTGACTGTGTGCCCACTGCCAGGTGGGATTACCTTGCATCTGTAGTGGTTACGACATGTTGCAACTGTGTAATAAACCTGTGCTTCACTTTGTGATGTGCGTTGTCTGTGGTCACACATTTGACTGCTATTTGCTTTCTGCACCTGTGGGCTACTTGACTACAACTGGGAATAGGTGTGGTGTCTGTGCATTGCACCGTCTTTCCTGGCAACATCAGTGTAGGCAATGAGTCAGATGGCCTAGGTGTGTATGTGTTGTGTAGCCCTGGTGGTGTGTCTCCCTCATATGTGTCACGTTGCCATTACTCACATGCCTGTGTTGTACTTGCTGTTGCAGTTCGCATACACAGTGTAATTTTGCAGTTCATCATCCCCATGACAGCACCCACGTTGGAATCACAACAGAGGCAAGTATGGTGTATTAGTGTGTTTATTGTGATATATTTGTGTGAATAGTGCATAGGATGGTTAGTGCTGTACATTTACATTGCAATCAGAAGTTCCTAGTTGAATTGAAAGTCCTGGTAGACAAAATCCCCAGTATCGGGGCCACAGTTGTCTGAGACATTGGTCCAACTTGTACTCCCCATGTCATGTGTGGGAGTTGTGTTGCTGTCAACAGGGTGAACAGTTTGTGCACAAAGGTGAACATCCAGAACAGGTTCAGGCTTCCTGGGGGTTGCACTTGGCCATCGGCCTCTCACTTGCCCCTCCTCGGACGACCCCTCTTCTTTGGGGGGGGGGCCCTCAAGTACAGGCTGCTGCGGTGCAGGGGACTCTCCGCCAGAGTCATCCTCCCTCCCTGTGGCAGTTGCAGTTGTTTCAGCACCAGATGTTGTTGGCACACAGGGAGGTGTAGACTGGTTGCTGTTCATCTGGCGGAGGCATTGTAATATGTCCCTATGCACCGCCATCATCTCTTGCAGTTTGTCCCACTTGGACTCCACGCGGGACATGTGTGAGTCCAAGCGGGCATGATGGGCAGCCTGCTGCTGTTTCATGTCTCTGAGGAGCCCCACTACCTGGCTGAGATCTCTGGTGCTGGACTGGTACGCATCGGCTATGAGTGCCAGTTGTGGGTCATCATGCACACCAGACACCTCTGCAAGCAGCGACCTCTGTCTCCCACCCCTACCACCACCCCTGCCGACATGTGCAGTGCATGCAGTGGCACGCACAGATGACCCTGGTCCCCCTTGGGGGTTGGTGGTGGTGGTGGTGTCCATGGCCCCACGTTGGTCCAGGGTCCCTGTGCTGGTGATGCTCCTTGTTCTGTCCATGTCGGCAGGGATGGTATTTGTGGTGACAGTCGTTGGAGGGGTGGGTGCAGGGGTGCAGCTGGTGGTCCTGCTGGTGCTGCATGTTGACTTGCACCGGAGGTGCCAGGTTGGTCTTCTTCATCCGAGGAGGGCAGAGGCTGTTCGACACCAGTGAGCTCCGTATCCTCTTGAGCCTGGGACTGGGACTCCTCAGCGTCTGCTGCTGGGTCCCCACCATCACCTGTTTTTGGGAGACACACACAATGTATGTTATGTTTCTGCAGGCATCAATGGTTGACACACCTGACAGTTGTGACTGTGCCTCTGGGTGCGGGCCTGTACATTGCATTGTCCTAAGTTGTCACAGTCAGGGGTTGATATTGGTGTAGCACATTGTCCTGCATTATTTGGGCATTTCTATGTATTTGTTGGGGTGTGAACATGGTCTGCATTGGTTGTATTTGGTTGACAGCCGGCCCTCCTTCCCACCCAGCTAGTCAGTTATCCCACCATGGACTGTGCTTGCATTGCAGGGAGTGCAAGTTGTCTTTCAGGATGTCAGTCAGTGGTGTCCTGCTGTTGGTTGTTGCACAGTTGCCAGCAGGGCCTTGTGCTCCCCACAGCAGTAGCCAGTGTCAGCCATCTTGTGAGTCCTTTTCCACTCCCTGTGATGTGAGCATGGTTGTGGGTGGTGTTGATGGGCCAGTTGTGAGGCTGAGCAATATCTGTGCCTACTACTCCCATCATGCTATTGCCTCCACCCCCCTTCCCAGCATGCCCATCCTTCCTTCCTTTTGACTCTGCTTCCTGTGGGGTGGGCTGCCTGTGCTGACAGGATGGCTGGGAGTGTTGTCCTGGCAGTTGTTTGGCTAACAGTCCCAAGAGTGTCCCTGTGCTTCACACAACATAACCCAGGGTGGTGGTTCTTTGTGGGATCTTGAGTTAGGATGTGAGGCATTGCATTCTCCCAGGTGGGTTATGTGGAGTTTGTGTTGAGGGGTGTGTGAGGGGAGGTGCTTGTGACTATGGTCAGTGCTGCAAGTCCTCCTTCCCACCCAGCCAGATATCCCACCATGGAACGTGCTTGCATTGCAGGGAGTGGAAGTTGTCTTTCAGGATGTCAGTCAGTGGTGTCCTGCTGTTGGTTGTTGCACAGTTGCCAGCGGGGCCTTGTGCTCCCCACAGCAGTAGCCAGTGTCAGCCATCTTGTCAGTCCTTATCCACTCCCTGTGATGTGAGCATGGTTCAGAGTGGTGTTGATGGGCCACTTGTGAGGGTGAGCAGTATCTGTGACTCCAACTCCCATCATGCTATTGCCTACACCCCCTTCCCAGCATGCCCGTACTTCCTTCCTTTGGACTCTGCTTCCCTGTGGGGTAGTGTGCCTGTGCTGACAGGAAGGCTGACAGTGTTGTCCTTGCGTTTGTTTGGCTACAAGTCCCAGGTGTGTCCCTGTGCTTCACACAGCATTACCCAGGGTGGTGGTTCTTTGTGGGATCTTCATTTGGTATGTGAGGCATTGCATTCTCCCAGGTGGGTTATGTGGAGTTTGTGTTGAGGGTGTGTGTGAGGTGAGCTGCTTATAACTATGGTCAGTGCTGTGAGTCCTCCTTCCCAGCTAGCCAGATATCCCACCATGCAACGTGCTTGCATTGCAGAGAGTGCAAGTTGTCTTTCAGGATGTCAGTCAGTGGTGTCCTGCTGTTGGTTGTTGCACAGTTGCCAGCAGGGCCTTGTGCTCCCACAGCAGTAGCCAGTGTCAGCCATCTTGTGAGTCCTTTTCCACTCCCTGTGATGTGAGCATGGTTGTGGGTGGTGTTGATGGGCCAGTTGTGAGGCTGAGCAATATCTGTGCCTACTACTCCCATCATGCTATTGCCTCCACCCCCTTCCCAGCATGCCCATCCTTCCTTCCTTTTGACTCTGCTTCCCTGTGGGGTGGGCTGCCTGTGCTGACAGGATGGCTGGGAGTGTTGTCCTGGCAGTTGTTTGGCTAAAAGTCCCAAGAGTGTCCCTGTGCTTCACACAACATAACCCAGGGTGGTGGTTCTTTGTGGGATCTTGAGTTAGGATGTGGGGCATTGCATTCTCCCAGGTGGGTTATGTGGAGTTAGTGTTGAGGGGGTGTGTGAGGGGAGGTGCTTGTGACTATGGTCAGTGCTGCAAGTCCTCCTTCCCACCCAGCCAGATATCCCACCATGGAACGTGCTTGCATTGCAGGGAGTGGAAGTTGTCTTTCAGGATGCCAGTCAGTGGTGTCCTGCTGTTGGTTGTTGCACATTTGCCAGCGGGGCCTTGTGCTCCCCACAGCAGTTGCCAGTGTCAGCCATCTTGTCAGTTGTTTTCCACTCCCTGTGATGTGAGCATGGTTCAGGGTGGTGTTGATGGGACAGTTGTGGGGGTGAGCTATGTCTGTGACTATGACTCCCATCATGCTATTGCCTCCACCCCACTTCCCAGCATTCCCATACTTACTTGCTTTTGTGGGGAGTTCAGTGTGTGTGGGTGAGAGAGCAATGGCAAGATGGCTGACAGTGGTGTCCTGCTGTTGGTTGGTGTGCAGTTCCCAGCATGCCCTTGTGCTCCCCACGACACAGCACCAGTGTCAGGCATCTTTGATGGGCCTTTCCACTCTCTGTGGGATGTGCATGCGTGAGTGTGAGCTTGCTGGGCCATGTGGTGGGGGATGTTGAGCTGTGACTACGACTCCTATCATGCTATTGCCTCCACCCCCCTTCCCAGCATGCCCATGCTTCCTTCCTTTTGACTCTGCTTCCCTGTGGGGTGGGCTGCCTGTGCTGACAGGATGGCTGGGAGTGTTGTCCTGGCAGTTGTTTGGCTAAAAGTCCCAAGAGTGTCCCTGTGCTACACACAACATAACCCAGGGTGGTGGTTCTTTGTGGGATCTTGAGTTAGGATGTGGGGCATTGCATTCTCCCAGGTGGGTTATGTGGAGTTAGTGTTGAGGGGGTGTGTGAGGGGAGGTGCTTGTGACTATGGTCAGTGCTGCAAGTCCTCCTTCCCACCCAGCCAGATATCCCACCATGGAACGTGCTTGCATTGCAGGGAGTGGAAGTTGTCTTTCAGGATGTCAGTCAGTGGTGTCCTGCTGTTGGTTGTTGCACAGTTGCCAGCGGGGCCTTGTGCTCCCCACAGCAGTAGCCAGTGTCAGCCATCTTGTGAGTCCTTTTCCACTCCCTGTGATGTGCGCATGGTTCATGGTGGTGTTGATGGGACAGTTGTGGGGGTGAGCAATATCTGTGACTACGACTCCCATGATGCTATTGGCTACACTGACTTGCCCAGCATACACAGAATTCCTTTCTTTCAGTGGTCTTCACTGTGTGTTGGTGTTGTAGTGGTGGCTACATGTCTGGATGTGTTTGTTAGTTATATTTGTGCCACTGCCTAGCTGTAGTTGTAGTTGTGTTTGTACATGTGATGACACGGTTAAATGTAACTTTGAGATGGCATGTGTTGTGTTTATCTGACTGACATACACATTTTGGGATGATCTGTTTTGGTTGGTGTGTATTTGCTAAGGGTGCATGGTTTGACTCTCCCTTGACAGTGATGTGTCTGTATTGTGGCACAATATTGTGTACATTTGTTGTGTACTCACCAGGCTCTGGGATGTTTTCTAGTCCATAGACGCTCACTGGCGGAAGGATGGCCCGCACCTTCTCCTCCCAGGGCCTGAGGTATACTGGCTTGGCAGGAGGGCCACTGCCGGTGTATTGGCTCAGGAGATAGTCCTTCTTCAGCAGCTCCCGTACCCTCCTGCGCACGTCATACCACCTGTTCTGGATGTCAGTCTTTGTGCGCAGACATGGTGATTGTGCGTTCACCCTGTTGATGATCCTCTCCCACATCTTTGTTTTCTGGGAGATGGGTGTCTGTTGGACCAGTGCGCCAAACAGCTGTGGCTCTACCCTGAGGATCTCGTCTACCAGGACTTCCAATTCACAATCTAGGAACTTGTGATTCTTCTTTGGGGGCATGGTGATGGGTGGTGATGGTGAGTAATGTGTGTGTTGGTGTGCAGGTGAAGGTGTGTGAGTGTGTGTTTTGCTGGGTGTATGTGAGGTAGCTATTTGTTGGTGTGCTGATGGTGTGTGGCTTGTGTGAGGGATGAGCTGTGGGTGTGTGGTTGCTGTCTGTTGAGTGCTGGCAGGTGAATAGCATTTGCAAAGGATCATGGTTGGGATTTGTGTCCTTTTTATGGGTGGAGTTGTGGGTGTGTCTTTGTTCTCTGTCCCCACACCCCCCCAGTATTTATTGGCTTTGTAATTGCTTGTTTGGTCTTTTTTTGTGTATTTTTCCTTAGTACTTTCTGTGCATGTTGGAAACGTTCTTGTGACCGAGTCGGACCCTGCAGTTGTCTCGTACGGTCTTCTCCGTTTCGTTCACGCTGTGTTTGTGCAGTTTTCTATGCTGCGTACGCGTCGGTCGCGGTGTTTTGTGTTACTTCGGCTCGCAGTTTTGTATGCGTGTCGGTCGTACGGCTTGTCCTCCGTACGACTCGGTCGTGGTTTTCGCGCCTTGCATCGTACTTTGCGGTTTGGAGTTCGCGGGTACGTTTCGGTCGGATTTGTTCCGGGTGCGTGTCGGTCGGTTCGATTCGCGTGTTTTTCCGGCCGGATTGCTGTTTTCCGTGCGGCTCGGTCGTTCGGCTTGGGTTCAGTACGTGTCGGTCGGATTTTGCACGCTTTGCATCGTACTTGGCGTGTCGGGCGCCACGGGTACGTGTCGGTCGGAATTAATTCCGGCTCCGAGTCGGTCGGTGCTTTTTCCGGCCCGAATCGGAATCGACCCCTCTGTGTTTAAAATTGAGGAGGCTTAATAGTGCAGAATGTCTCTTGAGAGTCCTTGTGCTAGCTTTACTTGGCATGTAACTTTTCTTTGAGAAATGCTGAATAGATATTGTAAAGACACAAGAAATATGTGAGAAATTATTTAGGTATGCCATCCAGGAAATGTTTTGTGCTTTGAAAAAGTGAGAATTTTTTTCAGTTTTAGAAACTTATCGATGCATGTGCACGCTGAGTAACAGAGCAATGTATGCTTCTAGAGAGGCATGTATCCAATTATAGATCAAGTGTGATATGTAGACTTCACTCACACATAGCTCAGTAGAATAGGATAGATACACTAAAACAGGTAATTTGATACTGACAGAGGACTTAAACAAAGAGTCACAGATATAGTCACAACTGTTATGTATCTAACCGCAATGGAGGTACTTTCGCAGTCAGTTAGGCACTACTCAGGTACTCATCCAATCACCCAGCTACTACTCAGACAATCATCAAATCACTCACGCACTATCCACACACTTTTTCAAACAGCCAGGCACTCTGGGCAATAGCTCACTTAATTTCCCCAATGGTCCCCAGCACTTTGAAACCTTAAGGGGCGATATGTTTGCGCCTTACAAATATGAATTATTATTATTATTATTATTATTATTATTATTACAAAGATTGGATCCTTGCAAGGTTAGAAAGCATACAAATTTGGTGGGACACTCACTAGCTTGTTTATCAAAGAATGTGTGCAAAAGCACCTTTTATCATTTCAGGATATAAGCTGTATACCTCTCAACAATGCAAACTTTAGTTAAGAGGCTGTACTATGTGAAAACTCCTGCTTTATGTTTAGGGGAAATGAATAGAGCCCTTTTGCATGGTACTGTGGCAGAGGTAGAAAAGGTTTGTGGTGTTGTTCAGAACAAGACTCTACAGAAAAAGAAGAGTTGATAACAGGAGGAGTTGCAGAACAGGACACAGGTATTATAGTTGATAGTTCTGAAGAAGAGATTACAAAATATAACACAGTGTGCTCTGAAAAAACAGAGTACGTTTGTATATGTTGTTGACACACTCACTACAAGATTCAAACACAGACTGTTGACTTGAATTTAAAAAATGAAAATGAAAATAATGATAACTGGCTAAAGTTTGCAGTGTACTTATTTGTATAGGAATGCTTTGACTTGTCCACACAGCAAGTTAGATGTAAGTACTGTTACAATAAATTAGAGGATAATAAAATGCCAGCTAGAGCTGTGCATAACAAGTTAGTACTGGTTCCCATTCCAGAAACACTTCAAGGTTTAAATGTTTATGAGTCAATTCTTATCCTTAGCATACATCCGTTTCAGGCTATAATCCTTATGAAGCCAAAGACAGGTAAGTTACCACCAACAGAGCTGCAGAAAGGTGTAAAAGGTAGAGTAGTGTTTTGGCATAGTGGTGTTTTCTCAAAATGTTCAGCTGGAGGCTCAAGAAGGAAGACTATGTGAATATCAATGAATTATTTGGTTTAACTTATAAATTAAACCATAACTGTGAACATTGTGAATTCACCTCTAGTACTGAAAGCAATTCAGAATGATTCCTCTACTTGACGTTACCAGATTGCAAAGCTGTGGCCTTTGAAAATGTAACCAGAAATGCCCATCAAGAAACGACCTGTCCAAACTGCAGTTCATGACTTAGGTCTACGTTGTTACTTCAAAAGAATGGTAAATATGTCATAGTCATGCTAGAACGATGCAGAGAGAATGGTACTAAATTCAAAAGTGAATTTACAAACTTTGTAGCTGGACAAATTTCCATTTGAAAAATAACTTTCACAACTGTAGCAATCATATTTCATGAAGGAGTTAATATAACCCCTACACACTACAAAATATATTTAAGATGTTAAAGAGGATGGACAGAGTGCAATGACATAGAAACGACATTCAAATCAAGAGTACCTAAAAAGTTACCAAACTCCTATCTGCTATTTTTAGAACTGAAGTTCTAAGGACAATTTAGAATAACAAAATGTGGTGTTATGTTGACATGTATATGAATTATATGTTTCTGAGACATTGTTCGGCCTATTAGGGGTATTGTCTACAGCAAGCTGTTAGAAATGAAAGACTCCTTCTAACTGCAGAAAAGGAATTTATAAAACATTAGAGGACTACATTCTGTTACTACAGATAAAAATAAAATGGAAGTACTATAATACCAGCAGCCTTAAGTTGCATCTAAGACGTCTCTTCACCACTTCAACATTGTATCTTGTTTTTGTTGCCTAATGTTAAAAATGAAATCCTGAAACATTTTTTTTTGTTTATATTTTTTCACAATGGTTGAACTGCTGCGATAAAAAGGAAATATAATTAACAAGTCTGGTTTTTAACATTCTGCAGAAAAACATCCACAGATTGCTCCCCGGCTGTTATGATGGTGTTACAGTTCATGCAGAAGGTAACAAAACGCTTTAGTTCTGATGGTATTTTACTGCATATTCTCTCCACTTCAGCTGGAACTTTGTCGCCAGGAGCAGGGGCTGGAGGTCTGGAGGCTGATGATCCCTCTCCTTTTTTTTTCTCTGCGCAATTTTAAGTTGTGGTATGTATTCCAGCGGTACAACATGCTTGTTGTACCACATGAATATTTTATTTGTTGTGCCCCAGAGATAATGTCTTCTCACATATGCTGCACCTCACCAATTTAGTAGGGGTCTTCGATTCACCAGACGGAATAGTGAAAAAATCCCAATCTATGCTTTGTTTCTTCATTGGTGGTTCTTCATCAGAAGACTGTTCATGTGCAAATGTGTCCTCCCGGTCTTCAACAACAGTTGTAGGTCTTCCACTGGTTCTTCTGATGCCATTTTATTTTTGTAGAAATAGCCCAAACATGTTAACCAGCACAATTTTCAAAATCAGTTTGGGACAGCTCCTATAATAAACTAACCAGTGCCTGAATGTTCAAGAAGGGAGAAATGGGTGTGTACTTCCTTTCATAAAGGAAACTTTGTAAACCAGTGAAATGAATTTATTTGGTAGTAATGTGCTATTCGCGAGTACTGATGCAGAAGATATTTTTTTCAACTGTTGTTTTGCATTGTGAAGATAAAGTTAAACCAATATATTACTACACAGCTAGACTCAACCTTTATGTAAAATATGTCTATATATGTGTTTTACACATTGTATTTGAATTCGCTACTACCCACATCAACGCGACCACCTGTGTCACTATGAAAAAAGAAAATGCATTTTTGATGTCGTTTTTCCGACAAATGAATACAAAGAGGAAAGTTAAATTAGTATCTTACTAAACAGCTGCACTGAAACTTTATGTAAAACATGTCTATATATATGTTTTACACTTTATCAAAAACAAACAATACTCAAAGTGTGTCCGCAGCGATTGCAATGTCATCGAGAAAAACCAAAAATATCTAGAAATAAGATGATTAATGTACTTTTAAAATAAATAGATGGCAAAAACAACAAGTGGTGCACCATGCAGATGTAATTTTCAATATCTAATTATAGGGAAAAAAGTTATACAAGTTTACCTAAAAAAACCAAACAAAGGTATTATGGACATTAAAGTTAATTAATTAAATCTTATGAACCTTAAAAAATCACTTAAAAAAATAAATGTTGTAGAGACCTTGTAGTTAGGAATGAGAGTTAAACAAACGTACAAATTCACTGACAAAAACAAAGATAGAAAAACGCTACAGTTAGGAAATAGAATTTGAAAAAACTTACAAATTCAGAAAAAAAAGAAAAGTCACATGCACATTATAGTTATGAAATAGAACAGAAAAAAGCTTATAAAGTCCCTGAAAAAACCAAAGGTTACAGGGACAATATAGTCATGAAATAGAATTTAAAAAACCTTAGAAATTCACTGAAACAACCAAAGGTAACAGGGACATTATAGTTAGGCTGTCATTTAACTCGTACAAAACCAGAGAAATTCAGCATTTATAGTTACCCGAGCTAACTATGATTCACACTCCACAATGTATTGCTTATGACCTCACATATTACAACACTGATGACACGGTCATTGACATAACTGATGACATCACTGATATTTTTTGTGTGGGGAGTTTTATATAGCCTGAACTAGACCCAAAGGTATCAGAGTGCTTTACATGAGCACCAGTTGCATTACAGACGGACACATTCATTTTTGTTAGGCACGAGGAGATGATGTGATTTGCCCAGAATCACAGGATGTTGAGCGTCCCTGCCGAGACTTGAACCCGGTTTTCCAGCTCCAAGATCGACCACTCTAGCTGTTAGGCTACATCATGACATCTCAAATTACATAAATTATGGCATCACTGATGACATCTAAAATTACATCACTGATAACATTATCCAGAGAAACACTGACACACTTACTTATACCCCCATAAAACATGTCAGGCCCCCTCTCCCACACAATCACTAACAAACTCATTTACAGAACCCATACAAACTCTCACACATCTCATCACTCATCCATACATCCAGTAACACATCAACTCACCCATAGAGCCACTAATGGAACCACTAACTCACATTTATAGCCACTCATGCGCCTACTCACTTACCAATACAGTCAGTCACAGATCCAGCAATAGAGACATAGACACACCCACTCATATTCCCATACAGCTGCTGACACAGTAAATGAGTTAACCATACACCTACTCACACTCCTACTCACTCACCCATACAGTCGCTCACACAGCCACTAACTCACCCATATAATTACTCACACAGCCACTCAGTTACCTATACATATACTAATCAATATACTCACTCACCTATACAGTGACTGAGAACCACATACTTTCCCATACAACCTCTCTCACACTTACTTACTCACCCACACAACCACTCAAACACCAATTCGCTCACACATACAGTCACACATACACCCACTCACTCACCAATACACCCACTTATACACCCATTGATGCACCAAGACAGACACTCATGTAGCCTGTCACACACCCATACAGACACTTATTTATCTGTTCAAACACCCATTCAGCCACTCATGCACCTTCTCATTAACCATTTACAACTACTGATACACCAACTCAGTCAATTATACAGATACTTACACAACCACTCACTTACTCATACACTCACAGACACATTCACTTGCTTACCTATAAAACAATTCACACACCCACTATCTTATGTATACAGTCTCAATACACAACTTACACACCCACTCTCTTACATATACAGGCACTTCCACAGCAAGTTGCCTAAGTATAAATGTTTAACACTCAGTAACTTTTTAGAAAACACTCACAATTACTGGATGGTGTCATGAGTGATGTCATTTCAGATGTCATCAGTGATGTCATGAGTGATGTCATTTCAGAATTCATCAGTGATGTCACTGATCATGTCATGAGTGATGTAATATGTGAGGTCATAAGCAGTGCATTGCGGGAGCTTGAGTTTCTCTGGTTTTGTACAAGTGAAATGTCAGCCTAACTATAACATCCCTGTAACCTTTGTTCTTTTCAGTGAATATATATATACATATATAAAAAAATATATATAAGTATATATATATATATGTATGTTGGAACAGGGAGAAATAAAAAAAATGCTTGAATTGGTCTAAGTATAAAATTGCAGTGAAAAATGAGTTACTATATGGTATTGCAGAAACACAAGTCCTATCCTCACTGCTGAACACCAGTGTTAGAAATGGGATTCCTGGTTGACTGAAGTATGCACCAAGGCCAGGCAAGAACCACCACTCTAGTCAGGATAAGCTAGATACATACTAAAAGATAATGTGTGCAAACCCTCTGGTAGCTTGGCACAGAGCAGTCAGGCTAAACTAAAGAGGCAATGTGTAAAGTATTTGTGCAACACACACACACAGAGTAACACAATGAAAAATACATAAAAAAACTACACAAAGGTTTAGAAAAATAGATTATTAGAATTTGAACAAAACAAGACCAAAATGACAAAAGTTGAGATATTTAGTTTCAAAAGAATAAATACAGTAAAGCGCATAGAAGAAAGTCACTCTACAAAGGTTAATTTACGTTGTACTGGAGCGGGGCAAAGCCAAAGTTCAGGCTGACCGAGATGGAGCGCTGGCTGGCTGAAGGACCCATGCAGGTTCCTTTTTAACAAAGTACCTTTCCTGGTTGCAAAGAGTGAGATGCGTCGATGTAGAGGACTGCAGGTGCAGGATGCATCAACCTTATTTATTTATTTGAAAATTAGGGGTATCAGAGCGCTGTACAAAGTGGCGAAAGTACAAATAAACCAACACAATGGAACAAAATATATAGTTAAATAAACACACCGTCAAACAAAGGGGGGAAACAATCAAGGGCAGGGGCAGGGGAGTCAGTCAGTCTGGAGGGCCCAGTACAGTTTCAGAAGGTAAATAGAAGGTAAATAGAATGAGATAACAAGTGAACAGAAAAGCATAAAATAAATCGAACAAACGGTATAAAGGAAGTATCAAATCCAGAGAGCGAGGGGGCTTGAAAAGGAAACCAGGTTAATCTTCTCCATGCAGTGAAGGTGATGCGTCAGCTCCAAAGACAGTTGCCAGAGTTGAAAGATGTCAAGTGATGCCAGATTCTACCATGCAGATGAGGGGATGCATCAATCGCACCAAGCTGCAGCAGTGGCAAAACGATGTCCAATACGTCGATCTCTAGAGGCAAAGTGCTGGTTCCTGATGCGATGTGCCGATTTTACTCCCGCAATTGGGCCGATGCACCTGTTCTGCTAACGTAGACTGGAGATGCGTCAAAATCCAAGTTGCAAGAATATGGGCCACTTCCAGTGAGCCAGGCACTGGAGCAGGGGTAGAGACTTTGATATCCCTGAGTATCAAACAACAGGAGGCAAGCCAGCAAGCCCTTGGATATCACTTGGAAGGAAGCAGCAGGTAGCAGGGCAACAAAAAGAAAAGCAGGCCTTCCAGATCAGCAGTCCAGTTGAGTCCTTTGAGCAGCACAGCAGTTCTTCTGGCAGAGCTTCAGTTACAAGTCCAATAGTGTCTGCTTTTAGGGGGTCAGAAACCAGGTTCTTATACCCAAAAGTGCCTTTGATGTGGGGGTGACTTCAAAACAACTCTCTGAAGTGCACAAGTCGACTTTTCAACCCAGTCCTGTCTGCCAGGCTATCTGCGTGGGGCAAACAGTTCTTTGTGTGGGGATAAGACACTGCCAATTCAAGTGAAGTGTTAGCCTCTCCTTTCCATCCCGCCCAGGCAAGACCATCAGAATGCAGATGTATGTAGATTGGTACTCAGACATACCTATCCTTCCTGTGATGTGGCTGGCTAAAGGGAATGCACAACGTGTAGCTGTCACCCACCACACACGTGCATTGTAGACAGTCTGTCAGGCACACATAGCAGTAAGTGCAGAGAAATGTCCACTTTCTAAAAGTGGCATTTCTCAAACAGTAATGTTAAATTCAACTTCACCAGAAAGGAGGATTTATCATTATCAATCTAAACATATGAAACTTGAAAAAGCTATTTCTCTCTGATCAAAATTACATCTTAAAGTGTATTAAGGAATTCCCAATGCTATCCAATGAGAGGAGTAGGCCTCAAAGTAGAGAAAAACATAATACCAGAACATGCAAAACATGAAGGTACATGTCCTACCTTTTACTTACATAGCATCCTGTCATTAGGGTTAATTAAGGCCTTCATTAGGGGTGATATATATAAAAAGGGGGTTTAAGGCTTGATAAGTAGTTTTAAATGCCAGCTCGAAGTGACAGTAAACTACACACACAGACACTGGAGTGGCAGGACTGAGACTGGTTTGAAAGGCTACTTCTATAGGTGACACAGTGCTGCAGCCCATTAGTGGCATTTAAAGTACAGGCCCTGCTTAAAGGGTACACAACTTTACAGGGGACTTACCATTACAACAAATATGCTAATCAGGTATACACCACTGCACACACCATACTATACATAGTTGTTATTCGAGAGATAGGCTAGAAAGTAGAGGGCAGTCCCTCCTCATACTCCAGTATGCACAACTAATATCCAACAGAGGGCTTTTAGGGGAGAGGCTAGTGCTTCACCTATACTACTATTCCTCTACAATTGTGTTGTGATCCTGCAAGAGTCTTGCGAGAGTACAGTGCAAGCTTCAGGGGGTGTGGCTTGCCGCATGAGGCCTGTGCAATCCCACGAGACACTCGCAACACCTGCATGGAAGTTGCTAAGCTGCCATGAGATCTTTTGAGATCCTGCGAGCCTCACGCAGACCCACATGGAGATTTACTGGGCCTGCAATGAGGTGATTAATGATCCCGCCAGACTCTTGTGAGATTGTATGGGTAGAAGTAAAAAAAAGGGCCAAGGCTCGATCAATAGTTACCATTCTTATTGTATGGTTGATGAAATGCTGTAATGAGATTGGGTCGACAACCATAGATAGATCAGTTTGTCCTTAGTGCTGTGGAGGAGAAGGAAGTCTGTTTAAGTTGTCATCAGCAGAAGTGAATTTATGTGGCACTGAAAGTATCTTCATCTGTATTAAAGAAAAAAATTAAAGTTCAGTTATATCATAATACATTTTATAAACTTTTTTGTGAAGTGTCAATGAGTGTACTAATGTTGTTAAACTTATTCTACACAAGGTTTACTGAGTGAAAGTGTAGATTTCTCAATATAGTTTTTGAGAGGTAGACATTTAAATGTAGAGCGATAGCAAGTATTTGCAGATTATGTAAAAAAATTAAGTGTTCAAACTGTATGTACTTGTAAGTGAAGGAAACAGTTTTCCTCAACCTACCATAGAAAGATTGAGGAATTTGTTAATACAAGCCCTAGTGTTTTTATGAAACTCGCTGTAAATATACTTTAGCCCTATGAGGTGTTTGAGTGGTGATATTGCCATTTCTAGTGTGAAACTCTGTGGTGAGTGTTAGCAAAGGTGTGTGAAAATGTATGTATCGCTTTATAAACTGTATTGGAAGCAGAGTTCATGGCATGTTATAATTTAATTGTAAAAATATGAAAATAGAGTGGTTGAGAATGTGGAATTTTTCAGGAGAAAGATAACAAGTTACTGGTTTACAAGATATAAATATGTGACTGTGGGTGAAAATTTTTGTAAAGCTTAGACAGTAGAGTTATATGTCACTGTTATCAATTATTGATCAGTATGTAACTTCTATGGTTTTGGTTATTTTGTCTTTTTTTCTGAGAAAAATGGAAGCTTGTCTCAGAGGGAAGAATTATCTGCTTACATAAGTAGCAAAAAGAGCCCTGTTAAGACAAGCAGGATGATTGTGCTGTTCATCAATAATGCTCTTCAGGCACAGTGTATTCAGGTTGGAAGGATGTGGAAGGGCTTGAACAGTTGTCCGTCCAGTTCAGCAGCACAAGCTAACTCTGCATTAGCTATGTTTTGTGTACTATTTTTTTAAAACTGCAATTTATAGATATGCTACTTTTCTGAGACTATTTTCCCACCTAGATTGCAATGAAACAATAGGAAGATGAGGACTCTCTGGCAGGATAAAATGGCTAAAATGGCTAAAAGACATGAAAAGAAGTGCTACCTACATCAAAATCCAGTAGGAGAATAAAACAAAAAGGGGGAAGCATTACCGCCTGCTTATGAGGGTCAGAGAAAAAGCTTTCATATTAAATTGTTTGTTGTTTGTTTTATAATTATTTATTTAGTATTTTCATATAGTTGCTTTAGTTTTGTAATTTTGTTAAATTGTGTTGTAATAAAAAAGTTTAAAGTTACTTTTGATTTCCTTGTTTAATAGTTATTATGAATTTCGATTTTGTTCTAGTATTGCAATATTGACTAAAACTGGCAGCTCTCAACATACAGGATACTCCATTTTATACTCTACTATGTACATTCATCACTGTGAAAAGAAGTAGGTACAGAGAGAGTAGTCTCTACCCACAGCCTACTTTGGGCATGTGCTACTCTGGGGCGATGTCTCAGCTGATAGAGCATTGTGTTTCCATATCATAGTCTGTAGATATGTATGCAAAACAGATTTCTCAGCATAGAGATATTTTCATCTTTGAACCTTACTTGTACATCTGTCATCTTGGGGAGAGCTATAACTACAAAGGGAAGCCTCATTTTACTGTCTAACTAGCACACCAATCATCCAAGACACCGGTCATAGGAGACAAATCCCTCACCACACTACTACGCAGGCTTATCATGTAAGGGAGATGTGTCAGCAAACATGACAGCTCCTCCCTACAGCCTACTATGCATACCTGTCAGCATATAGAGCAGAGAGAGATAACTTTTTCTAAAAGCCGACTACAGACACCTCTCACCCTGGTAAAAACTTTTAGTGGACCAGTCACTCCTTTTTCAGACACCACTGCATATCCCTGTTCTAGGGAGAGGTGTCAGTAGAAAGGCCACTGCTTGCCCACACCGTACCGCTAATCCATGTTGTCCTAGAGATTGGTGTTAATGTAGAGGACAATGTTTCCATACACCCAACTGTATATGTCTGTCACACTAGAAGACCTCTGTGACTGGACAGTGAATTCCTTTCCTACAACTTAATAAATATGGCCATTTCTCTGGGGAGAAGTCTACGTGGTGAGGTCAGTACTTGCTATATTTACTACAAAATATTAAGGTCTTACACATGAAGTGTGTATCTTCCCCACCCTACTATGCATACTGCTCAGGCTGGGGAAAGGTGTGAGTGGAGATGCAGTGTCTCTTTTCACCCTACTCTACACACTGGTTACCTTCATGCAAGGTCTCACTGGAGAGGCAAGCCTCTCCCCATAGTCTACTATACACACTTGTTAGGCTGTGGAGAGGTGTCAGTGAGAACACAGTGTATCCTTACACCCTAATGTGCACTGCTGCTATACTATGAAAAGGTCTTTTTTGAGTCTACTTTCTCCCCACGCCCTACTAATGGGGACAATAATGCATAAGTACCGTACTAAAGGAAAGTGTAAATTCTTCCTCTAAATAAAAAGTTTATGATCTCGTGAGAATCTCGTGGGATTGTAAAACAAATCATGATTTAACTTTTCTCTGATAATAATAATAAATTGACTTAAAGTAAATAAATGAGTATTAATGTATGCTATATTTCAAAGACCATATAGTAAGATCACGTTTACAGATATTTGTACAGTTTTGGCAAATAATCATTGATGGGAGCACACCTGTTGTTGGGAACCATAAATGCACTCAGTGCAAGGCACGTGACAGTGCTAGTGAGATGGAAACATTCTGCATGAATAAACATACGGTGCACCTGAGGACTCTCATTAATTGTAAGACTAAAAACATCATCTATCCCGTTATCTGCCCCTGTAATCTGGGTTATGTGGGGGAGACAGGACGCAATCTTGCAACTTGTCTTACAGAACACAGATCACCCATCAGAACAGTCAAGATGAATGCACCTCTAGTAAAACATTACATGGACAAAATGCATAAACCAGAGGAAATTTGATTCTAGGAAAATAAGAAATAAAGAAAGGATGGGATCTAACAGAAATAAGGAAAAGAAAGGATTTTGTTTAATCTTCACTCCAGACATGTATGCACGAGGCCTAAATAGTGAAATCCCTTGGGAGAAAGCTATTATATATAACAAATAAGACCTCTAGGTGAGGCGCATATGCTTTGCTATAATCAGCTGTGTTGACACTTTTGTAATTAATAAAGGGACAGATTCTGTTCAGTCCCTTTCAATATGGCTGCCTTGTTTTGAAGGTTTTTGTAATATGGCAGGCGGAGTACTTGCCCACCCAACCGGAAGTTCTGTGCTGGAAGGATGGAGGCGCCTTTAAAACAGCTGAGGCTGGCATCTACCAGACAGGTCTTGTAATTGCCGGCTAAAGCTCGAGGAGGGCACATATACTTCTCCCAGCCACAGGAAATATTCATAAATAGTGGATGATTTGTCACATGGTGAGTGTCTGTGTTTGGTTTTACAGTTGTAGGAGCAGCCCACCTCTCAGCATTGCATTCATTTAATTTTCATCTTTTGCCTTGGTTTCACGTGTTTCACTAATATTCAAGTCGGGCCATTTGTATTTAATGCGGGCTTCGTTACACGGTGTGTGGTTACATGTTCGGTTTGACTGGGTACTAATGCCCCCCCATTTACAAAGTTACTCCGCGCCAACCTCATGTAACCATCAGCTTTTGTCTCGTGTTGGCATTTTCAATCCATTAATATTGAAGTAAAGATAAACAGCTTGGAGGCTACATAAATGTAACGTGGGTCCATACTATTCTGTACATCTGCGTTTACCCAGAGGAACAGGAAAGATGCGGTATTTCATGGACTACTGGCCCCCTGTTTAGAGGTTGCCTTGAGCCGTGCTCATTTAATTTTTGCCCACTGCCTCATGTTAGTGCTCTTAATCGAGAGAACATCAAAGTAATGTTGAACAGCTTGAAGGTGACATATATTTCATGTGGGCCTATACCAGCTTTGATGTCTGCATTCACCCGGATTAAATGAACCTGATAGACACTATATTTTATGGACTAACAGTCCACATGCATGTCATTTGAGTCAACACGATTTGAAGTATCCTATGCCACATAGTTATGAGGTTACTTCAATAATTATATAGATTCTGTATTGTGTTTATGTATTCTAGTTGATGGTTCAGAGCAAGTTAATGTAGAGTGATTGTTTCTTGTATTTACCAACAGAGACACATGTCCATTGTGTGGTGTCTCAGTATGTTCATATTTCTTGGGCAGGTCCAGTATGGGGCATTTATATTTGGTATAAGTTACCTTATGATGCTGCATTCTGCATAAATTCTTTTTTGTTCCTTAGTGAATTCTACTTATTTTAAATACACAGAGAAAAAGCATGCTGATACCAGTGGGCATGACATTTAATCACATATTGGTGAGCACAGATGAGCTATCTTGAACTGAATAGGTGGTCAAACGTATTTTATTAACATGCATCGGAATATCTGTGGCCACACTGGTGGAGGTCTATTAGGAAGCATGTCATTGCAATGACACAAGGTGACAGCATATATCTGGTGTATGTTCTGACCGTGTTGAGCATTATTGATATTTGATATTCATTATTGGTTTTTTTTATATTATGGCTTAGTAGAATGTTATATACGCTTGCAAGCTACACACAGGATAAAAGTCTTGAAGTGTCTTTCATTAAGAAGGCGGTTGTACGC
The DNA here is from genome assembly GCA_963921515.1 of Calotriton arnoldi. Taxonomy (NCBI): domain Eukaryota; kingdom Metazoa; phylum Chordata; class Amphibia; order Caudata; family Salamandridae; genus Calotriton; species Calotriton arnoldi. Next base: position 1,842,781 of record CAWUFW010003256.1, read on the forward strand.
TAAATGCATGTAGAGAGATAAAGGATATAAGCCACAGTGATTGAACATTTGAGAGTTATGAGTATGGAGAAAATACAATGCATATAAAGAGAGATAAAGAACACAAGTTGTATTGATTGAACAGCAGGAGATAATATGTGGAGAAATTACATTGTATTTAAAGATTGCGCTATAAAGAATCATTTGGCAATAGGAATTGTGATTGTTATATATATGAGACAGAAATGTGAACATATCCTGAGTGATATCATTTTTTATTGTAAAATGATGATATATGTATAAGCATGTAGGTATGAAAGATGGTATGCATGGTGATATTGTTGTTTGTGTAGCATGGATTTTAATCTATTGGAGTAATGTTTAATGTTGATTTACAAGATACTGTGTATTCATATGAAAGAGAATATTTAACATTTTCATTGTGTATTTGTCAATAAAGTTATGAATGAAAAAAAATGTTTTCTCTGAGCCACATATAATATAAATTATACATACTACATCAGGATTCATTCAGTGTAAATGCAAAGTCCATTATGAAATGTACTATCCCTTGAGAGGCTTGCAAGAGAAAACCAGGAAGCACTGCTCCCTCAGACTGCGCACAAGGGATGGCCTCCCTTGCTCTCACGATTGTCTTGCGAGAGCTTTGGAGAAAGAAAAACTAGCACACATGTATATCTTAGTTCCTGGTACACACGGTTTAATGTGTTAAGTCTAAATTATCATGTTGACAACAATCTCTCTAATAACTCAAGGCAGCTCACAAAACTTGGTATCTACTACGTAGAATCTTTCCCCTGTAGGAAACCTTTTCTGTTGAACCAAAAAAGCTGTCTGAAGCATAATGAACACAAGTCAACTGTCACCTGCACACAGAGTTACTCTTGAGTAAAAAAAATTATAAAGTTTTCAATACCTCTACACAGCTATGGTGCACTAGAAACACATGCGATTTGTAAACACGTACACGCATTAGCTGAATCCAAGCTGTACAAAATTAGGTAGAAAGGCAATATGATGTCATTAGTGATGTCACTGACCATGTCATGAGTGATGTCATATATCAGGTCATAAGCAGTGCATTGCGGGGGCGTGAGTTATAGTTAGCTCAGCTAACTATAACTGCTGAATTTCTTTGGTTTTGTACGAGTGAAATGTCAGCCTAACTATAACGTCCCTGTAACCTTTGGTTTTTCCAGTGAATTTCGAAGGTTTTTTCTATTTCCTAAATATAACACCCCTGTAACCTTTGTTTTTTTCAGTGAATTTCTAAGGATTTTTAAATACTAATTCCTAACTATAACAACTGCATCCAGTCTTATGTATAGCAGCCATATACGAACAACGAACACAACAGCTCTTGTCAGAGCCACCCTAGTCCCCGAAATATTGTGAGGTTTTTTCTAAAGGGTATTTTTTTATTAGTTTTTGGGGATCTTTGTGATGACGACACGATCCCAGCGTACAAGTCATGAAAACGGAAAACAAAATCAGACATTCAATGACCACCAACCCATCCAAAAATAATACGTGAAAAAATCCGTTCAGAACATTGCCCTAGACATATTACTATAAACATACTTCTTTCAAAGCATGTTTAAACTCGTATTTTTGTACTAAGTTTCTTTAAAAAACATCTTTCAGACCTATTTTCCTTTTTTATGTTCATTCAGGATGTCGTGATGATGTCGTTATCCGCGATGATCGCGCCTTTTCCATAAATCAACACATACTACTGCATTTTAAACACTAGGGGTTTCTTACAGTATTCTCTAAAGTCATGTTTTTCTAGACAATTTATATAAAAACCATCTCTAAAACCTATTTTCCATTTTCGCGGTGACTCCGGAGACCACGATGACGTTGGTAATTGCGATTCTCGCGGAAATGTTGCAAAAACAGAAAACAAAAGCAGACATTCAATGGCCACCAACACAGCCAAAAATAATGCGTAAAAATATCTATTCTGAACATTGACCTACACATAATACTATATACACACTTATTTCAAAGCATGTTTAAACTCATCTTTTTGTACTAAGTTTCTTTAAAAACCATCTTTCAGACCTACTTTCCGTTTTTGCGGTTATTCGGGACAATGCGATGAGGTTGTTAAGCGCGACAATCGCGCCTTTCCCATAAAGTGACAACATATATGCACACACATTACAGTATTCTACACACTTAAGGCTTATTACTGCATACTTCAAACTCATGTTTTTCTACTGTATTTCTAGAACAACCATCTCTAAAACCTAATTTCCGTTATCGCGATCCCCACAGATACATCGCGAAAGCAGAAAGCAAAAGCAGAAATTCAATAGCCACCACAACATTAAAAAATTATAACTATATAATGAATTCTAACCATCACAGTAGATAACTCACTATATAAATAACACTATAAAAACATTTATCAATATCTCTATAACAATGCATACTAATGATTCATTGATATGTTTTTTAATACTTTCACCAATGTCCACGATGACGTTGATAGTCACGATGTCCCTGCGATGGTACACAGGGGCCGCGCTGGCGGTCTGGGCGTCATCGCTAATATCGCGCGCAATTAAAAAAATCAATTTTGGACATATAACTTCTGTCTTTATCACCTCCATTTCTCAGCAATGGGGTCAGAGTTTCTCCACCCTGACCTGTTATGTGGGCTTTCCACACAGATTTTCAGCCCTGGAAACCATTCCCGAGCAATAAAATGGCGGCCGCAACTTTCTGTTCAGGTTCTGTCCAGCCAATCAGAGCATTCCCATTGGCACATGCATTCACGATTCTTTGTGAAACCACTGCGAAATATCACTATAATTTGAAACTTAAATTTCTCAAAAACTAATGAACAGATTTACACCAAATAAGCAAAAGGCACTTCCTTGAACCGACATCTACCTTCCTGCCAAATTTGATGCTAGTCCGTTCAGCGGTTCGGGCTGTAGAGGTGGCTAAAGTTTCCTATGGAAATTAACATTACAAACGCAACCTTATTTCACGGCCCAAATTCTTGGTCCCCACTGCATGGATCACCCCCAAACTTTCCCAATGAATAGTACCCATCGTGACATTTATTTGCCAAAATTCATGCATATTGTTCACACTACGCCAAAGTTATAGCCAAGTCAAAAAATGCATTTCCTATGGAAACTATATAATAACTATAACTACCTACTGGCGACCGCCAGTAGGTAATATATATATATATATATCACTCAAAGGAAGCGTAAAGCTTGTAGATACAGCAAACCATAAAAGCGTTTTTTTGTAACTTATGAGAAGGGTGCAAAAACTATCAATCAGTTCTTGAAATGAAATCCCCTCAATATAATCTACATTCTCAAATATCCTTGTTAAAAAAACTATGTAGGGAGCACGATACGCCCTGTCAACAAGAGAATCTTAGAGCATATGCGAGCCATAGATAAGGGTGACCCCCACTATCTGATGGTCAGACATTTTGCAGAAAGACACTACAAGGACAGAAGCAAATTATCATTCCTTGCTATTGAGCAGATTCCTTATAATACACAAAAGGGTAAAAGAGAACTAAGGTTGAAACAGAAAGAATCATGCTATATAATTGATCTGGAGACCAAAAAGCCTACTGAATGGAACACCGAAGAAGACCTGAAGATTCACTTAGCAGTCATTTAAAGGTAGTGGCAATTCATAGTGGGTTGTGCTAGGCCTTAGGATCCTTAGAGGGTCACATGTTTTTCCTTTCTTTGATTTTGTTGTATGGTTGTGATCCAGCGCGCGGCCAATGCCTATTCAGGGATCAATACTCAATAATATAGCAGAACAATGGCCCATACACACTCACCCAAATCCCTGATGCACTGGGGTTAATTTTTATACAAGTTCAATTCTCTTTCTCATATCTGTTCATATATGTCATTTTCCAAATACCTATCTAATTCATATATCAACTTTTCCTCTACTTGGTCGATGAACCAATTAGTTGAATAGTTGATGGTAATGATACTCTTTTATCTAACTAATCATTTATAACCTAAATAACCACAAACTCTCGTTGAGGTTAATAAAGTTTTATCTCAAATCATAGAATAAAATGCTCAAATGCATGCGGTCACAAATGCAAACAATGAACTCACAAAGGGAGAGAAAACATCAGCAAATCAAATGAAATAAACTCATCAATAAGCAATGACAATGTTGCATGAAGGAGTGGATAGATAAAGAGAGTTTTCAGAGACAAAAATACACTTTTAAGTAAATTATGCAAGAACGAGTTAGAATGATACAAACCCAATGGATTTGTAGTGAAATCCACCCCTCAGGCCTAAGTGGTGGTGGGGGTCCCCCGAAATAGAGTCAGGGGACAAAGATTTCAGGGACAGGATCAGTACAGGACAGGAACAGCTAGGCCTCTCTGCAAACCGACGGACTGCGACGCATCTCCCCTCTCTCAGCCTCTTCAAAACAAGCCTTAAAACCACACCCCTAAAAGCACCCCAGTTATACCCTAAAATCTACATGTCCGTCCCACATCAGTTGAAACATCCAGCGTTACTAGACAGTTGATTGGTGGACTTTGGGGGTGGAATGTCACACCATGATGACTTCATTCACTCTTAAGCTTATTCTTTGTTATATGCCCGTTCCCACCACCTCATACATTGTACATTCACATGATCTGTTACAGGTTACAATTTTATACATTTCGAGCAATGTCTTCAGGAATTGTCCTTCTATCCCACGACCCAGCACGTAGTTTGGCAGACGATCATCACATCGGCCTTCACCCTCTTTCATCTCCTCTGCTGTGCTCAGTGCTTCAGCTTGCTTTTGTCTGAACAGCATTTACTCTATTTTCCAACCCCGCCTTCACTTTGGACAATATAAGAAAACATGGAGTTCATCCTGCCCACTTAAACGAATAGAAAATGAACATTCATTAATTATGTGATAATAAACCTTTCACTGTTTACCACCCACCTTTGTTCTATTCCCTATTAGTGTTTTTCCTAGCATAGCCTTATGCAAAACGATATTATTTATTAATTCAAAGCAAGCTGCAACATGCAAACTACGAAATGCACATGCGGCCTAGTCATGCATTATTTCTCGTTTCTTTCAAAGCATAATGTAAATACAATTTTAGTTCTTTCATGCGTTATCTCACGTTAGTGCATGCATGCGCAAAGCAGTTTTCCCTCATGTTCATGTAAGGTGCACGTTAATTTTCTATTACTACTTACTGTTAGTACGTATTATGGGGGTATTCATCTGAGCAGGTCTTCTTTGCGAAATCCTGCTCCATCAGTTGTATATTTGGTTTTAATGGGAGTGTTTCCCCGTTCTCTTTTTATATTCTTGGTAGAAGCCCCCCACCCTTTGCCTCTTTATGTTTGGGTCATGTTATGTACACATGTTGTCAGATAAGACTCATTTTTTTTCTGTTTCCATTTTTATTTTTTTATTTTTTGTTTCTCTTTTTCTTGAAATGTTAGATTGACAAGATGACAATACCAGGTAAATTCCTGGAAGTGTATATATGAGGGAGGTGGTTTAAGCATGCAGTTGGAATGTGAGGGGTGATATTGTCATTTATTCTGTACAATTTTGTCAGTACTGGGTATTTGGAGATCGAAGATATACTTTACCTTTATGAGTTTTATGTCCCCCTCTTATTTGATTTACAGTCCACTTGGGCATTTTGTAAAGATGTGTAGGTGCATACTAAGTACCTGTGGATATTCTTACATAGGTTGGCTCACTATTTCAATTTTGTGCTTCGCAGAGTTCTGTTGTATAATTCTAAATATCAAACAATATCAATATATAAGCTTTACTCAGTTTTAGAAATAAAAACTGTAAAAGCAGTACAAATAGAAAAAAACACAACCAGTAAAATCCATCCTAAAAACATACTAAACGTAAAAATTCTTGCATAGCCACAATCTTTCAAAATAACCCCCATACAAAAATGTAATCACAGCTTTTCCTCAACCTTACAGCAATTTTTAAAAAACTGAGAACATTGAGAATGATATCTCCTGAACGCATCTGCAAATAAACAAGGGCAGGGCAGGCCTAAGAAAAATTCTCCCTTTTCAGTACAGGGAGGTACAGTATAAAGTTTACAAAACATTGTCAAATGCAAAGTGTCTTGTGGAGACCTATTGTCGCACCCGCAGGACAAAAGCTTTTGGCCCCAATTCCCACAGCAAGGATAGTCTAACAAAAAAGGCAATAGATCAAGAGGGAGTCTCAAATATATTTAAACCAGGGGATATGAAGAAAGTAATCAAGAGACAGGCAGTCTTTTCTAATATCCTTGCTCAGTTGTATACCGGATCGGGACCAAATACACACCCAGAGATAAAGAGGGCAAAACGACAAAAAAATCAGATTTATAGGCCACTCCCATTTGTCCATGTACCACGAATGTCGGAGCACTTTGTGGAACACACAGAAAGAGTCTCAGAAAAGCACTCTCAGCCGTTTTTAGCTAATCCAGGATAATGTATCCCCACATCTCACTCCCATATGCTACTTTAGAGATACAGTTAGCCCTCTAAAATCTTTAAAATAGCCCCAGTGGGTCTGCTGCCCAACTTTGATGCTAAGTTAAAAACAGCAGCATTTGCCCTAACAAAATCCTCCCACTTCCTGTTAACCAAAGGGCGCCATCCTAAGGTGGAGTAGAACAACAAGTTCAAATAAGAAAACTCACTAGTCTTTGGCACCGGAGAAGGTCCGACTTTGAATGTGGATGATTTAGTAGAGGGCAAGCCAACAACCATCACATACGATTGTTGTCATTCACAGAGAAATCTAACTCCTCCATGAAATGGACAAAGGAGTTCAACAGAGCCTGTAAACCCCTGGCAGTTCTCGCCATTAAAACTGCATCATCTGCATATAATAAGACTGGTAGGCAATGCGTCCCCACCTGTGGGCAATCTACATTAAGATCAGCTAAAACTTGCCCCAGTTTATTAATGTATAGGTTAAAAAGAAAGGGGGCCATGATACATCCCTGCTGCACCCCCTTTGGATATTAAAACCTTGTGTAACCTTTAAATCTTTAGAATAGCGTACCGCAGCCACAGTATCTCTATGGAGATCTCTCAAAAATAAAACAATGTCCCGGTCCACCCCCATAGATTACATGATCTGCCAAAGCTTAGATCTATTGACACTATCAAACCCTGAAGAGAGATCCATGAATGCCATGTGGATGGAACTGGGATGAGCATTTGTGTATTTGCTAAGGACTAAGTATAAGTTCAGGCATTGATCTACTGTTGACCGCCCAGAACGAAATCCATACTGGACTTCGGATAAAACATTATTAAAATCAGCCCAATTAGATAGCCTCTCCAAAAGAATACGCCCCACCACCTTGACCTCCGAGTCAAGCAACGAAATGGGCCTGTAAAAGTGGGTACTGTCCCTGTCCCTCTTCTTAATTACAGGGTCAATGATGGATATTGTTAGAATAGAAAAATTCATGTTTGCGTATTGTTCTATATATGTTAGCATTCTCTGCGCCATTTTCTATGTCGGCGCCATTTTGAGTTATAATCGAAACTTATTCTCTGCTATTTCCGAGAAAAGGCCTCTGTTGAGTTGCGTTTCTCCAAGGCTAAGTTTTGCTTCACTAATGAATACACTGTCCTTATTAGCACATACCTTTGCCTCTAGATAGAGGCCTTCTCCCACTTGTCTAGTGGCGGGCACGGGCAGAGCGACCTTGAGTAGCAGATAGTGTGTGCCCTGCCTTAGAATCGAAATGTATCCTCTGTACTTCATTGTTAATTGCATCTGCTTGGAAAATTCCACTGTGGGTGTGCCTTCATTGGTTCTGAAATGTCCATAATGTATCTTTATGCTTGCTACTGTCAGTCCCTCTGCAGCACTCCTAGCGACTGGGTAGACTGGGCTCCACTCTGAGTGTACCTAAAATAAACAGATATTGGTTTGTATTTTCTACTGTCTGACCGACTCTTCATTTGTTATGGAAGGCTGAGAAGTGGTCGTGAGTGACCCGAGTGACCCTAATTGGGCTACTTCCTTCAGTTGGCACCTGAACAGGGACTTCTTTGGGTGAGCGACCCATCCCCTTCCGCGGACGGGGGGGAGGTCGAGGCCATCGTCGGGTCAGACTGACGGTCCAGGGATCCCTGTGTGAGGAGCATTGATTGCTTGCAGCTGCCCCTTCCATCCTCCCAAAGGTGCCTCACCCAGCGTTCATCCTGACTGGAGTCCTAAATGGCAAAACCCTTGGATCTGACCATTTGGTCTGAAGAGTCTGCAGTAGAGAATTAGTTTGTTTAACCTGCATATATCAGGTGAGTTTGTTTTGGTTCTTTGTGGATATGATAAAACTTTGGTACGGTTTGAGGACTTTGGGATAAAAGCATTTGCAAATGCTTTGCCAGGCATAAATAGTGAACTTGTTTTCTTTTGAGGATGCCTGGTATCAGTAAGCTGTTTTCTTTGTGCTGTCGCTGTTGTTCTGGAGATACTCGATTGGAAGAAGCTCAGCCGCCGCCTCCTAAATTTGATATGTATGTGAAGCATGGTGTTGGCGCTATTATGTTTAGTAAATTATGTCACAAATATACGAGGGACAATGCCGAGTTGCAGTGGCCATTGACGGGCACTTTCGATGAACAAAAGATTAGGTATTTACAGGAACAGTTATTCAAAAGACGAAGTAGACAGTCTATGTTTGTTTCTCTCAGAACGTGGCAGAAAGCAGCTAGGCAGAAACGATTGAAGACGGAGAAGGAGAAGGAGGCGTGGAAAGGGAAGATGCAGAAAGCTGTAGCATATGATAGAGAGAAACAGGAGAAGGGAGTTGAATGTGAAGATAGGAGATTTTGATTGCATGTTGATAAATCGTATTTGGCTCAGGAGGAAACTGATACTTTTGTGGAAGAATTGTTAGATACCCGACCCCCGCCCACATTTGCCACGCAAAGGATATATCCCATTATACCTGCCCCATCACAGCCGCCTGTTACTGCTGTTCCCACTGTCCCTGTATCAACTGCTGTCATCTTGACGGCTGTGGCTTCGGCTCCTCTTCCTCCTTCTTTGCCTTCATCGTCTGAGGCAACTGTGATTGGTAGCACACCAATGCACACCTATTGTTTCGGCATCCCTATCTCTGTCTCCCCCGGCGCACCCGCCTGCGATTATCCTACCCGGTGCTTCTGTTGCTTCTCCATCTTTGATGGTTAATTTCCCAGCATTACTGGGTGCTGAGACGGCAACACGTGGGTTTGAGGATAGAGATTTGACAACATTTAAGGAGCGTATGGGCGGTTTTGTACGGTCCATGGTGGGGGATGTGGAGAAGAAGGTAGTAGCTAATCAGGCTGCCCAGTGGGGTCATAATCCCATTTACAGTGTGGAGGATGTTTGGGGTGTGATGAAAGATTATGAGCCTTTTATACAGCAGCATGCTCTTAGACATATGTCTTCTACGTTGATTGGCCTTTGGCAGCAACATTTTGGGAACGATGCGCCCCAAATTTTATTTGATATTAGAGATCACGTGTATGGCAGCGGTTTGGACCCAGGCCAAGTTTTTTGGGAACATTACCATGTTGGTTGCTTATAGAGGCAGGTTGCATGACAAGAGTCCTACCACGGTATCTCAGGTTCCGATGCGAGAGGTTCATCCTATGTATCACCCAGAGATACCAGAGTTAACGGACCAGCGTGGTAATGTTACTCGAGCTGGTGTAGTGGCTTGTTTCCAAGAACAATGGGTTTATACTCCGTGGAAAAGTAGTGAGGTTTTATCTCTTAAGACTCATTTGCCCGATCCTAGAAAAAATCCTACTGCTTATTATAAGGAATTGACTGAAGTTGCCTCTTTGACAGTAATGACTCTTGCTGATATTGAAATGTTTTTTGGTCTTCTTGTTCCGGTTGATATTTGGAGGCAGGTTCAAACTCAAGATCATGTTGCAGAGTTGGGTGGTACATGGGATCAAATCAAAGCATGGAATCAGGAAAGAAAGCCAAGTGATAAGCCCCGAGCAGAGATACTTGCCTTGCCAGGCCGCATTATCACATATATGCATTCTCTTATTCCGCCGAGGAAAGTCAATTGGGACAAGTTGACAGCTTGTCGCTAAAAGAAGGAAGAGAGTGTGTCTGATTTTTTCACTCGGTTCAAGGATACATTTTTGGATTACAGTGGACAGGATCTGTCTATCGAGGGAGGTGTTCGGTTGTTTGTCAATAGGTTTGCTTCTACTTTGCTTCCCGAAATTGCGACTCATTTACAGGCTTCTGAAAGTACCTGGCCCACCTCTTCCCCTTCTGTTATTTTGAATTTGGCTCAATGTTATGAGCATCGGTACCAAGAGGAGAAAGAGAGGGCGGAGAAAAGGTATAAGGATTTGAAGACGAAGGTATTGTTGCAACAGGCAGTTAGAGGGATGGGTAAAGGCCGTGGTGGTCCTGCCGACAGCTTCCACGCACTAGTAGGCAGCCGAGTACGATGCCTTTGGGGCCGAATCAGTGTGCAGATTTTAAGGAGGAGGGTCACTGGTGTAGCGAGTGTCCCGTGCTTTTGCAGAAGGTGGCGGTCCCTAGAGGACGAGGTTCTTGTGGACTGGGTCGTGGAGCTGGTGGGGCTGATAGGGCTCAGAATGCTGCAGCCTCACAGGCTTGTTCTGATAATAATTATTTTGATGACCCTCGCGATGGGCAGTACTGCCATGATGACTATGATATGGATGAAGCAACGGGGATGTCTTACAGCTAGGACAGCCAGGGACAGAGTAGGGGGACCAGTTCCGATACCTGTAGACCAGCGTGGTCCTTATGTAAAAGCGGAACTACAAGGTTCGACTAAAGAATTTTTGGTTGACACAGGAGCGACAAAAAGTTCTGTTTCTCGAAATAGGGTCCCTGGGGCGGCTTTGTCTGGCCATAATAATGTCTCAGTAGGTTTTTCAGGTGTACCAGCTGTGAGCCCTATTTCAAGACCCCTTGCATTGACTATTGGTCATTTTTGTTGACATCTAATTGTGGTGAGAATTTGATGGGTTTGGATTTGTTGAAGAAATTGCATGCCACTATTTATTTTTCCCCGGCAGGTGTCTATATAACAACGGGCCCAGATGTAGTAGGTGTTAAACTCTGTTTGTCCAAGGATGCACCTCTTCCTGTTGAATTTGCTGATATGCCACCCACTTTGTGGGTGACAGTTGATACAGACGTAGGGCTGTTGCATATACCACCGGTTTTGATACGAGTCAAAGACAATGCTAGTTTGGCTCGTATTCCTCAGTATAAAATACCACAGGCAGGAGAGCGAGTTTTATTGCAAAATATTCAGGATTTGATCAAGAAAGGAATGGTTGAAGAGACGTCTGCCAATATTTGTAACAGTCCCATTCTTCCGATTCTCAAACGGGCACCCTTGGGTTCTCCTGATGATCAAGAAGATGTTTACCGTTTTGTGATTGATTTGCGCAAAGTTAACAAAATAGTGATTCCACAGTTTTCAGTGGTTTCGGATATCACCACACTTTTGACAATGATTCCTTCCACTGCCAAATTCTTTTTTGTGATTGATTTGAAAAACTCATTTTTTAGTATTCCTATTCATTCAGATAGCCGGTATTTGTTTGGGTTTACACTAGCTGGCAAAAGCTTTAGATTCTGTCGAGCTCCTCAGGGCTATACTGAGAGTCCAAGTATTTACAGTCAGGCTTTAAAGAGTCAGTTGGATTCCCTTTCGCTTCCTGCAGGTAATGTATTGGTGCAGTATGTTGATGACCTCCTTATTGCTTCTGATACAGAGCAGGGTTGTAAAGATAGTACAGTTAAATTATTGTTGCATTTTGCTCAACATGGTCATAAAGTTTCTCTTTCTAAATTTCAGTATTGTCGACAGGAGGTCACCTACTTAGGTCACCTACTTTCGAAGGAGGTTAGAAGGTTGACCCCTGGGCGCATCAGTATCATAGTTAAAATGCCTATTCCACAGACTCAGAAAGATGTGCGTGCTTTTATAGGTATCACTTCCTACTGTCAGCAGTGGATGCCTAACTACTCCCTACTAATCAAACCCTTGCTTGCCTTAACAACAAAAGAAGTGCATGAGCCTTTGCCTTGGATGCCTGAATGCCAGCATTCTTTTGAGCAATTGAAAACTGCGCTTTGTTTGGCTCCAGTACTTGGCACCCCTAATTACGGCAAACCGCTTGTGTTGTACGTGCATGAGATGGCTGGTTGTGCGCTTTCTGTCCTAATGCAAAAATTTGGAGATAAGCAACGGCTGTGTGCTTATTTCTCTGCTGTCCTTGGTCCAGTTGCGAGAGCCCTCCCGAGTTGTCCAAGAGCGGTCGCGACTGTGGCCACTTCGAGCAGACAATCGGCTGGACTTGTGCTTGATACTGATCTCACAGTCATGGTACCCCTTGCTGTGGATACACTATTGAATAAGAAAAAGATACAGCACCTCACCAGTGCACGTCTTACTGGCTATGAATTGACATTGTTTGCTAAACATATTACGATCAAAAGATGTGCCACTCTGAATCCAGCCACATTACTACCCCTCCCTTCCGAGAGTGATGAAGTCGACAAACATGACTGTATCTTCCGGACGGAAGAAGAGACAAAAGGATGGGTAGACTTGACTGATGTTCCCTTATCTGACCCACAAGGGGAACTAGATGGCACTACAACTGTGGCTTATGCTATTACCACACTGCGTACAGTAGTAGAGACATCATGAGTCCCTTATCAGTCGGCTCAAGCTGCTGAGCTTGCTGCCCTTATTCGAGCTTGTGAATTGAGTGAGGGGCTGGTTGTTAATAACTACACTGACAGCCAGTATGCCTTTGGGGTGGCACATAATTTTGGGCGACTCTGGGCTGAGAGAGGGTTCCTTACTTCCCATTGCACCAGAATCCAGCATGGGCACCTTATATTGAGGCTTTTGTCTGCTTTAACGCTCCCCCAGAAATTGGCCATAGTGAAGTGTAGCGCCCACCGGAAGGTCACCGATGATGTGGGTAGGGGAAATGCTTTTGCAGATCAGACAGCTAAGGAGACGGCTCGGACAAAGATGAAAAGAATGTTCGTAGCAGGTCCGGCTAGGTGGGTGCGTGAGGTTGTCATGTTTGAGGCCACCCTTGAGAATGTAAAAGAGATACAAAGTCAAGCCCCAGTAGAAGAGTTAGAAGTGTGGTAGGAAAGTACAGCACAATCGAACGATGAGGGATGTTGGATTGATAAGTCAGGGAAGCAGAGATGGATGTTGCCCGATGCATATGTTCTCCCTGTGGTAACGATGGCCCATGGTCTAGCCCATATTAGTGCTAAGGGGATTTGCAAGTTGTTAGACCCTGTATGGCAGAATGATAATATTCCTAAGGCAGCTGTACATTTAGTGAAGAACTGTATGGTGTGCATGATGCACAATCCTGGAAAGGGTACCCCAACAACACCTGTTAATTTTGCACCACCCTCTTTCCCTTTTGAAGTCCTCCAAATGGACTATATAAAGCTAGAACGATGCAATAATTTGAAGTATGTTTTGGTGGTTGTATGTGCATTCAGTAAATGGGTTGAGGCTTACCCCACTGAAGACAATACAGCCATTACGACTGCAAAGGTGCTCCTAAAGGAGCTTTTTCCTCGTTTTGGCTTGCCCCGATTGATCTGGAGTGATAACGGAAGTCATTTTAATGCAAAAGTGATTCAATTGATTTGTGATGGTTTGCACTTAAAGCAAAAGTTTCATGCTGCCAATCACTCACAGTCAGTGGGTTTGGTTGATAAGTACAATGGTACTCTCAAACTCAAACTGGAAAAAATTCAGGAGACCACAGGTTAAAGTGGCCAGATGCTTTACCATTAGCTCTTTTGTCAACGAGAACGACAGCACATTCTAGGACAGGGTTGTCACCATAGGAGGTCGTGTTCGGACACCCGGCAAATGTCTGGGGTGTTCGCGATCTCGGCGGTTCTGTGATATTGAGTATCCATCGCTGATTGATTATCTTGGTCAGTTAACTGAAAGTTTGCGTTCTACTCGCCAACAGGTCCAGGACACCCTGTCAGTTACACCAGAGGGACCCGGGCATGACATCCAGCCTGGCGACTTTGTGCTGATTAAAAACTTCCAGAGGAAGAAAAGTTTGGAGCCGCGGTGCAAGGGACCAGAGCAGGTCCTTCTAGCAACACGCACCGCAGTGAAGGTCGCAGGTCGTAAGAACTGGATACATGCGACTCATTGTCGCAGGATTCCTTTGGCCCTGCCCTACGTTCAGTGGGTGAAGGATGGAGTAGGGGACTCTGAGTGCGAGACAGTGCCTCAGTTTGTCCCTTTCAGTGACGCCAAACTGACATTGACGCGAACAGACAAGGAAAATGATGATGTGCTGAATGCAGCGGTTCCTCCGGAAATACGAGCTATCCAGGAGCCCCTGTTTGTTGATCCTTCTTTGTGCCTGGAGCCACTCGATACAATTTGCGCCCTAGGCTGGGGAACGGTACACCAAAGGAGAAGAAAGATTAGTTAGGGATGGACTGTGTAAGTCAGGAGGCACTTTGCTATAGTACCAACGGAATTAGTTTAGATTGATGAGAGTTTTGTGCACTGTTTGAACATTGGACAGGATAGATCGAAGTATCCCCCTGGGGATATATTATCCTGGTCTACGTGGGATACGAGCTTAGGACGGAGCAAGCTCCACCGCCGGTGCTCAGGAGCGCCAACGTATTGATGGACAATAGGAGCCTGTACCAGTGAGGCTCTGACGGACACTGGGAACTTGCATATTTCCTTGTATTTTGCCCCCATTTCATCATTCGTTATGCATCCCTTTGGTAGAATGATTGCTGAGGAAGAGCAGCCAGTGATTCTTGTTGCCCAGCGCAATGCAGTGTGGATCCATAAACAAAAGTTAACATATATTGCCCTTGTGATTTTGCTGTTAATAGTGTTATGTGGGGTATCATGGTTTTGGAAAGTGATCAAAGTGTACCTTTACATAGTAAGGATAAGGTTGTTCCTCAAGTCCGAAAGAAAATGACGGCCCCAAGCAATGTGTTTCTAGATACACACAAGAGGTTCTTTGGAGAAGGGACTGCTTCTTACCCCACTGAATCTGTCACTAGTCTATGGAGAGCATATCCATTGTCAATTGTCAATTATACCTATACTCGGCCCCTTGATTTTGTAGAAGTGCAAGGAGTATTTG
Organism: Calotriton arnoldi; assembly: GCA_963921515.1. NCBI lineage: Eukaryota > Metazoa > Chordata > Amphibia > Caudata > Salamandridae > Calotriton > Calotriton arnoldi. Next base: position 1,858,005 of record CAWUFW010003256.1, read on the forward strand.
GGTTTGGCTATCCAGGTCCTTGTCTATATCATAGAAAGCCACGAGGCATGGGTTTTCCAGGGTGTGACAACAACACTTATTGTGATAACTTCTATATGGAAAAACAGAATGTAACACTGGTGGGTTACCAGTATAAGGAGTTGACAGTTCCCCGAGAAGCTGGTTATTACCCTGCTTGTTGTCCAATTATCAATTTTCGTGATACTATATTGTATGTTAATTGTTCAGGGAAAGTAAGGGCACGTGCTCTGGTAAGTCCAAAGGACCCCAGTACCTTAGGGTGGAATTCCCGATATTCTGCTGTGGACTGTGATAGACCGATTTATGCACACCCAGGATTTTTCTTTCTGTCTAATGGGACGTATTCTAATATTCATAATGGTACGAATGATGTGGCACTTGGGATGGTGCTGCCCTTGGGTGTACCTTGCAAACATGCAAAGCCTAAAGTAAGATGGGTTAAAAGGACATTGACCAAAGAATTTTGTGAAGGAGTGACAGATCTCGAAGTCAATAATTATAGTAATGGTATTACTTTTGGATGCATTCTTTCCTCCTTAATCACATTTGGCGGTACTGCTATGGCCAGGGGTGAGAAAGCTAGAGAATATTTTGGATGTGAGCTGCAAATATTTTCTAACTCCACAGTAGCAGCTTTGTGTGACATCACCACCCAATTGGAAAGTATGCAAATATATTCCAAGCAGACTAGATATGCAGTCGACTTCATCCTAGCTAAGAGTGGTGGTGTGTGCGCTGTAGTAGGAGACCAGTGTGTAGTTGGGATCACAAATATGGAAAAGAATATTACCCAACACATTTTAGACATCTTAGAAAATGTCAAAGGAATGGAAAGTGGGAACTGGAGTTGGTCTCTTTTTGGCGGCTGGGGTTGGATCCTTGAAAAGGTGATTTATTTCATTGTGATCTTGGTCTCTTGCTGTGTCTTTATTCAATGCCTTCCCTTCTGTTGTTCTTATTGCACCACACTTCTCACTCCTAAGAGTAAAATATCGATTTGTGACACCAATGCTGCAATTATGGTGCAAAAGGAGGTCGATGGCCTCGTGCAGATAGATGAGGGCATTTTCGAGACTTCTTCCCTCCTCACGGTCTCTCTTCCTGATGTTGATAACATGGAGTGTGTCTAAGAAGTTTACCTATGACTTCCTTTTTTATTGATTCATATGCTCTTTGTTATTCCTAGAAAATGTTTAGCTCATGCTAAAAGGAGGGTCTGTTAGAATAGAAAAATTCATGTTTGCGCATTGTTCTATGTATGTTAGCATTCGCGTGGCCATTTTCTATGTCGGCGCCATTTTGAGTTATAATCAAAACTTATTCTCTGCTATTTCCGAGAAAAGGCCTCTGTTGAGTTGCGTTTCTCCAAGGCTAAGTTTTGCTTCAATAGTGAATACACTGTCCTTATTAGCGCATACCTTTCCCTCTAGATAGAGGCCTTCTCCCACTTGTCTAGTGGCCAGCATAGGCAGGCAGAGCGACCTTGAGTAGCAGATAGTGTGTGTCCTGCCTTAGAATCTAAACTTATCCTCTGTACTTGATTGTTAGTTGATTCTGCCTGGAAAATTCCATTATGGGCGTGCCTTCATTGGTTCTGAAATGTACATAAAGTATCTTTATGCTTGCTGATGTCAGTCCCTCTGCAGCACTCCTAGCGACTGGGTAGACTGGGCTCCGCTCTGAGTGTACCTAAAATAAACAGATATTGGTTTGTATTCTCTACTGTCTGACCGACTCTTCATTTGGTATGGAAGGCTGAGAGGTGGTCGTGAGTGACCCGAGTGACCCTAATCAGGCTACTTCCTTCAATATTGCCCATGAGGAAGAGGGACCATCCATCACTGCTGCGTTAATAAGGTTGGCCAAGATTGGGGCCAAACATCCACATCTTGGCGAAGAGGTCAGGTGTTATCCCGTCTGGGCCTGGAGCTTTATTCTTAGACAGTCCCAGAATATCCTTTCTATCGTCCTCGTCAGAGAATGTGAGAACTGCTTTCTCTTCTACTGCACCCACATCCCAATAGGATGCGTAAAATGGGAGGCTGTCAATTTCCTTAAAGTGGGCCACTCAACTGTCTTCAGATACATATGCCTGCAGGGGGAGGCAGGTTTGGCTGCAAAAAAGGGGCAGTTGATGATGATCCAAAATTTAGAACTACTGCTCAAGGTGCTAGCCTCAGTCAGGTCTGACAAGTCCTCCTCCTTTAGGATGGTTTTGCCTCTGGTCAGTTCTAGTTTATACAAGCTACAGGTCTTCTTTACTAAGGAGGGATCCCTGGGTTTAGGACACAGTGCAACTTAAGATTTCTCAGTGCCTGGGAGCATCCTGAATCAAACCATCTTGGCAACAAATCCTGTTGCTGTGATGGGGGGGCCTTAAGGAGGGATGAAATAGTGTTCAAGGTTGCAAAAAAGGCCTTCAGAACACACACCGGGCTGCTCAGTTGGGAGGTACAAATTTCGAAATCCTTCTTACATTGAGTAAAAATAGAATTATAAAAAGAGTCCGGTACCCTGTTGGGTGTGTTCCACGTGCATTCCAGTGATAAGGAAACATCCTAAAGCATATACACCTCCTACCCTCGGGTCCCCATATAAATGGACATTAAAATCACCAGCAGCCATTACATTTGTAATGGACAAATTCAAACCTTTCAAATTTGTTAAATAAGAGCCCAAAATGTCTAAGTTACTGGCCCCTGGAGGGGAGGAGTTGGCGTTATAAAAATTCGAAAGAAGCAACTTACGAGACCCTGTGGAAAATACGAGAGCTTGCAGTGTGGGCACCTCTGGTGGATGGATAACCAAACTCGATCTGATAGCTAAAGAAATGTGAATAACCAACCCCCCCCCCTTTGGTTTGCCCGCCAATGAAGGGGTTGCAGATGTAAAAAAAGTCTAATAACCTTTCAAGAAGAAACAGTTCTGAGTGACCAAAGTCTCTTGAAGACAGATCACGTCAAATCCATTGATAAAACACAACCACTTAGGGTCAGCAAACTTGCCAGCAAGTCCAGCGATGTTCCAGCTAATTACTTTGCACTCCTTTCAGTCCTTACAACCGCCAACCAAAGTGTCTGAGGGACTCTGGACTGAAGAGGCCTTCTGCTGCACTGTCTGCAGATTATCCCCAACCAGTCAATCACATCCATCCAATGAAGATAATGGGGCAAATCTTTAAGAAACCACCAAAGCAATAGAAGCCCCCCCTGCTGTGTGGCCCAATTCATAGCCGAGCAACCAGGGGCCTGCCACTGACGGAGATGTGAGGTGTAGTCTGCTGGTCTGTATGAGAATCCCAAGGGAAGGGCCATGATAGAAGAGATCGGGGCACTTTGAGGAGGACCTCTAATAGTTTCGAAGATTCTACCCGCCATGTGTGGTCTATTAAAGTTTATAATGATACAGTCACCAGCAAGTTTTTTCTTGGCCCGACCTACCCAGCTCACTCTTCGTACCATATTGATAGTTCTTTCCACCCAGATCTCTAGGGTGGTATTTAAATCCTGCTGATTCAGGACTTTGTATTTTAATTGGTAAAAATCCTCCAAAGAGCCTGGTGGGAGACATGTTACATTTCCCCAATACTACCACATAGGGAGTAGCTGCAGGTGGTAAGTTAAGGGTAACTGGGTAGAGCGGGAGGGGGCTTGGTGCACTATTTTTTGCCCTGTGAACCTCCACGTTATATGTTCTGACTGACTCTGACTCATAACAATCGGTGACCTCTCCAGGGTGCACATCTGCTATCATCAGTAAGGAGGTAGATTTTGACTGCTTCAGTTGATTATGGGAACTGGCAATGGTGCCAAAACTCTGGAATTTCAATAACTCTTTATCCCTTGCCTTGGCCAAATACTGAAAATCACTTAACCCAATGAAAGGGGATAAGCCAGAGTCCGGCCAGGTGGATTAGAAGCATGAGGTTCTACCGAACATGTCAGGTTTATCACAGTCTGTTTAAAAATTACCTTTTCAATGTCTGCTGAACGTGAACTAATATGTTCCAATTTGGCCTCAACTGCAGCTATTAAGGAGTCATGAAAAGAATTCATCAGAGCCATCATGTCAGACTTTGCCATAACCAAGGAAGCAGGGTTGCCAGACGGAGGGTCATCAATAAACCTAGGACGCCTGGGCTTGATTCCAGTAGTCATGCATTTCATTTTGCCTCCCGCCCTAAGAGACTCACCTAATAGAGGCTGTGTAACAGATGGCAATATATTAACAAGATCATTGGAGCACGTGAGACGCAAAGGGGCCTCTATGAGGGGGAAGCTGCTGTAGTATCCTCCTGGCCTCTGCCTGTCGCTGGGGCTGTTGATAATAGACCCGGATTCTGATCAAGAGAGCTTAACAGAAAAGTGCCAGGTAAACCTCGAGGTAAAGTTAATAAGGGGGAAAGGGGAGAACAGGAAAGGCGATAGGTGACCAGCTCGATTTCCTTGCCCAACATCCCTGCGGCACAATGTAAAAATGCATCCATGGTAGCAACTGTACTTGTGCGTGCCTTGGTGGCAGCCGCCGGGGGCTTAAGTTTCCCCATGTATACCCAAGCTTACCCGAATGCGGCCCCAAGGCCCAAGGTCATTCACACCGCTTTCACACAGCTCCTGTCTCAATTGTCAAGAAAATTAGCCAGCCTTAGCCATTCTTAACAGGGCTCTCCCAATATACTGTCAGTAGTGCTGGTACAGATATAGTTCCTCTGGGCACCATAATAAAGCTCCTTAAGCACTTGCAACATGCAGGTTATAAGTGGACATTGGCTGGTACATACATACAGCAAGTAAAGCAGTAAAACATTTGGTAATATGCAAAGGAGCAGCTCCTACCAGAACCAGCAGGCAGCCTAGGTAACTCCCAATAATGTAGAGGAAGACCTCCTGCTCCACAATGCGCAGAGTCCAAGCGATGAACTCGTAACCAGAGCCTGGAGTCAATTGGGGGGTCCAGCATAGCCTCATCTGGGCTCTGACGGGCGCGGCCCATGCACGTACAGCGCAGCAGTGGGAGTAGGGTCCTTTTCAGGAGAAACTGGTCACGGGCTCCTCTGGATTCTGGGACACAGAGTCCCCAGCACCAACACCCATAAAGCCAGCAAGAATCACCACAAGTCCCAGACTGATGTGGGAGGAGGGCGCTTTTCAGGGCGTGGTGCAGGAGAAACTGGACACGGGCTCCTTGGGATTCTGGGACACCAAGTCCCCAGCACCAACACCAGTTAAGCCAGCAGGAATCATTACAATAATTCAGATTTTATTATGTGAAGCCCTGTCGATGACATATGGTTTAATTCACATAAAAGTCTTTGATTTGGGAATTCTTGATGAAAGACTAACATAGGCAAAGTTTAATTTTCACAATAATTTGCCACCCAATTTGTAAAGATATGTCTTTCTACAATGTCCTTTCACTATGTTGATGACGCTTATAATCTTAAGAGAGGTGGGATTGGCACTGCTGGTCGTGTGATCAGAGCCCTAAGGCTGTAGAGCAATAAACGTTCGTGCACTTTACCTCCGCTTTGTGGAAACGGCTGCATTCTTTTTTTCCTTTGGATGACTGGTGTACAAACAAGCATTTGCAATGTAATAGGTCTCGCATTTACGCGAGTTTAAGCTATTGGCATTGTAAATGACAATGCGTTTTATTTATGTTTCAAAAACCAAAACATAAATAAAAGGCATTGTCATTTACAATGCCAATAGCTCATACTCGGATAAATGTGAGACCTGTTGCATTGCAAATGCTTGTTTCCATTTCAAATTATGCCAGCAGTAGCATAATACGCAAAACATTTCTTTCACGAAGGAAAGGGTGCAGTACCAGGGACACCTAGTAACAGCCTCTGGTACTGCGCACTTTTCTTCATGAAAGGAATTTCTTTGTTTTTTAGGCTACTGCTGGCATACTTTGAAACGAAAAACAATTAAACAATTTACATGACTGTTTGTCAAAGTTGCATTTAATTTTACACGTTTTGTCGGTCTTCTTTTTTGAACAATGTTCTATTGGCGTTGCAGATGCTAATCATTTTTTTCCATTTCAATTATGCCAGCAGTAGCACAATACGCAAAGACATTTCTTTCAAGAAGGAAAGGGCGCAGTACCACAGGTTGTTACTAGGTGTCCCTGGGACACCTATAAAAGAAATTCTAGGGACACCTAGTAACATCCTGTGGTAGTGCTCCCTTTTCTTCGTGAAAGGAATTTCTTTGTTTATTATGCTACTGCTGCCATACTTTGAAACAAAAAAAAATTAAACAATTTACATGACTGTTTGTCAAAGTTGCATTTAATTTTACACGTTTTGTCAGTCTTCTTTTTTGGACAATGTTATCAACTATGTCAGTCCATGCCTCAAAGTCACTACAAATTTGTAGTCCTGCTTTTTTGTCTGCCTCCATGTTCCGGTATGGTTTTTTTTTTTAATCAGGCCATCCAATATATGGGACATGTACCATGAATGACAGAATCCACGTAAACAGGGATACTGCCAGCATGAAGTAAAATGGAGGCTACTCCCTAAACAGCAGCAGGGCAGGAAGGTAAATAAGCATTTGCAATGCAATGAACTCGCATTAATGTAAATGTGAGCTATTGGCGTTGCAGATGCTAATCGTTTTTTTCCATTTCAAATTATGCCAGCAGTAGCATAATACGCAAAGAAATTTCTTTCACGAAGGAAAGGGCGCCGTACCACAGGCTGTTGCTAGGTGTCCCTGGGACACCTATAAAAGAAATTCTAGGGACACCTAGTAACAGCCTGTGGTACTGCACCCTTTCCTCATTACATGAATTTCTTTACTAGGTGTCAGGGACACCTAGTAACAGCCTGTGGTACTGCGCCCTTTCCTTCGTGAAAGGAATTTCTCTGTTTATTATGCTACTGTTGGCCTACTTTGAAATGAAAAAAATATTTGCATCTGCAATGCTCTGAGCAGCCTCCTGTGTGGCTTCAGCCGTGAATAGGTAATTGCGGCAGGAAGCAAAGAACAAACCTTCAATTTGCCCAATCTAAGTTAAAAGGAAAGACAAAGTAAAAGGAAACACGCAGCAACGAGGTAAGAATCAATTAAAAAGAAAGTTCTCCCAAAAGGGAGATAAAGGAGGCATGCGTATGAACACCGTACCGGTGCTCCTCAGCTGAAAGGAAGGCTGAAAGGAAGTGAGGTATCGGCTGCTACAACGAAACAAGAGGCTGCAAAGAAGAATGATGGTGGAATGAGCCTATGGTAAGCAGGAGGTGGGAATAGAATGATTTTAGTGATGACAACAGGTCTTGCAGACAGCGCATGAGCACTGATGCTCGACCTAAAAAGCCAAAAAGCCAGCGTTGCTCCTTCAGCTGCCATTACACCTCCGGTGGGGATGGGGGCTTCCCTCCAGAGCTTTTTTGGATTCTAGTATATATATTTATATATATATATATATATATATATATATATATATATATATATATATATATATATATATATATATATATATATATATATATATATATGTCCAATGTTTTTTCTTTTGCAGAAAAAGATCCACGTGCACTCACGGGTGACATTTGCAATTCAATTCCCTTTATTTCAAGGCAACAGCATTTCGTTCGACAAGCTCAGCAGCCCAACGCGTTTCAGTCTGTCAGCAGACCTTGCTCATGGGTACAAAGCACCGCAATTAGGTTCCTGTTAAATCTACCACAGGTAATTACATCACATCCCTCGTGGGGCGCGCTTTGCATTCTGGTAATTGCAGTTCAAAATTAGTGAAATACAATGAACATTTGTGAAGTGTGTACATAAAACTCAAAAGTGTTTAGTGTGACTGTGATGTTCGTAAAGGCCATTGGTCCCAGGTAAATCCACAAATATGTTTTGGGCAATAAAGTTTGTGATTTTTTTGCATTTAAGCCAACAATGATTCGTTTGTTCACACATGGGATGTACTCCACACGTATTTTTTGTGCCCTATGGGACAAACAATTACTTCAATGGCTCATTGATTTTATTACTGAATTACCACTGCTATTTTAATACTTTAATACCATTTGGCGATATAATCTATTTCTTCAGTCCTGCCCTCTAGTGGGCCTTAATATACCTCTGATTATGGACTTTTTTGAATTCGTAACCCCATTTATATTTACCTCTATTCCATTTGATGGACATTACAAACACATTATTACTACCATATTATTGCAATTATGCTAAAACCCAGGACTTTGTTCAACTAGTTATTCGGTCACACGTAAATTTGTTTAAAGTGCAATTAAAAAGTCGTTTTATAGTGAGGCAAAAAGGGTAGTAATTAAAGGAAAGAAAAACGAAAGCAATAAAGAAAAAAGGGGGGAATGGGGGGAATGGAGGGGGGAAGGGAAAGAAGGGGAGACAAGGAAAAGGGAGTGAAAGACTAGTTAAAAAAAGAGAGAAAGAGAGAAGGGGAAAGTTTATTATCCTGTACATATCCCCACAGTGTCTATATTCATGCAGGAATCTCTATATTCATGCGGGGGTCATCCTTTCTTAGAGGTGCGAGTGCATCTTCTCGTCCTTGTTTAATCTATTGGGAGTTAGAGATCGAAAGGCCAAAATGTGGCGTGATTCTTTTTGTCTCAGGGTTCGTTATATATATATATATACACACACACGCATCACATATACACACACACACGCACACACCGTGCGCACACACAAACACACACACATATATTCACTGAAAAAACAGCGTTATAGTTAAGTGAAATGTTCAGTAACAGTGTAACTCTAAAAACCACTGAAATTTACCAGTCATATATACAGACTACTAAACAGTCCTCTTTTTTGGAAATGGCTCATTTCTCATTATCTCAGTACTGAATATACTTGATTAACGTCGTTTAGACACAGCTAATTTCGATGAGCTAAATGTTGAGCCTTCTTACAAATGAAAGATTGTTTTGCTATATATACTAGTCAAGGCTCATTTCTGTAACATAAGAACATACCCGTGTATGTTAGATCATAAAAGTTATTTTGAATGAATGGCGGCGGGATCACCGTAGAGGAAGCATTACCTCAGGGAGCTGTCTCGACATCTTCCAATGTGCTTCTTTAGGTACAGAGGAATAAAGGCAATAAAGTGTGCAAAGCTACGTAAAGGCAACATTTCTTACAATGACAGTCCTTTAAATAAAATAGCAGCTTGCGTGTTGTAAGCTGATAGTCTGCTTTGCTTCCTCAGTCATATTAACAGGAAGTCTGTTGTAGGATTTTTTTCTTGCTAAATCATTTGCATATAAATATAAACATCATTAATGGGGCTAATTGCCCTGTAGGAAATAAAATGAGATAACTAGCATCTTTACCGTGTGCGTTTTTTACATATTCAGCGCCCATCATGTCTGGTCCTGCATGGTTGCTATAGATAATTACTACCATTAAGTTGCTTAAAGGCACAATGAAAACCATTTACAATGGCATCCAGGGTGACCTAGCACAGTGGGAAGTTGGATAAATGAAGATGTTCCTTTTCAGGCTCATAAATATTCATTGGGACATTCAAATTAACATTAGTGATAAGGGTGCTTGGCAAACTTGACACAGGTCCAGCCCCAAAGCTAGAGATAAGAGGGTACATCAGTACGATCCTCCTTGGAGGCAGCCCGGGAAACTAAAGGAATTATTTATTGAAACTACAGTGGACGAGAGGTAAGGCGGAAGGACATGTAAATTACAGGCTAACTGCGCTGTAATTTGTCATGCTTCATCACACGGGTCAGGTGTGCAAGTTATTCAATGTTCAGGACTCCGACTCAAGCTATGATTTTTGACAATTAGAGCAGGTGGCACACCTGGTAAATTATTCATGAGCCATAGAGAGTCAGAAGAAGAAATTACACCTGAACTTGGGTCCGATGGAACGTTCAGGAAACATTAGCGCCAACAAAACAGTGTCTTCGCAACGACCCCATATAAACTGTCGAAAATTGTTTCTTGCAGCAGCGCAGAGCGTCCCTGTCTTTTTTTTATGTATGGGGCAAGTACTTTGTTTTGCTGAAACACGACTTCTTTTGGATACAAGTTTCCTAACATTCAGCAAATGCTTGCTGTGGTGGAAGAATGTGGTAAATTATAGATTATGAGAAGAGTACAGAAACCTGTACCGATGTTTTTGTTGCAGGGTTTGCACAAGGCTGACAGTATTACGACTTACGTAAAGCAGCCGTTGCCGTATCGGAACATCTGCATAACAGACACGTGCTTATCATTTTAACTCCACAATGTGTTTTGCAGCAGCTATGCTCAGGACTGGAATGAGACGGCGAACCTAGTATGGCTTGTGGCATCATATTCCAGGCAGATGGCAGCAGGCAGAAAATGAGCATGGAAGTTGCAATAATTTGGTTTTCTTACCTTGAGGCAAGGCGAGGTTGTTAATAGGTGCTTTTGAAAACTAAAAAAAAAAAAAGATAACACATTACAGTCTACAGACCGTAGGAAATGGGAAGTGATGCTTTCTAGATTACCGTTGGTTGATTTTCAAAAGTAAAACGTTGCAAAATGTTGATTTCAGACATCTAAACTTCTTTCAGTTTCGGAAAAGTAAATAGCCTGGAACTTGATGTCTAGTTGTCAGAATACCTTATTAGTTTAAGGGATTACAATATATACACATGCAGGATATGAAATTGTAATATGAAATATACATTATGCATAAAACGATGCTACATCGGGACACTGTAACAGTCTGTTTCCTCTTTCAGAAACAAGCTACACCTGCAGTCACTCGTTGCTTCTATGTCTGCCTTTGACTCTGCACTGATATGGGTTGCAGAGGTATGTTTGAAATGTAGTTTGATGTTTAAAACCAAAAACTGTTCCACAAAGAACCTGTGAGAAAGACCAAAGAAGCTTCTGTTGACAGACGATTATCCACCAGTGGTTATCTGACCACATGCCTAAGTTAAATAGTTGTAATCCAGTGCTATAGACAAATTCTTTGTAGCAAGGATGTTTATTTCCAGACCTTTGCTGAAGATTTTGAGGCATTGCAAATTGTTGACTAATGTAGAATATAACTGTTCCCCACTTAGAGGTGGTCTATCTATCTATCTATCTATCTATCTATCTATCTATCTATCTATCTATCTATCTATCTATCTATCTATCCATCTAGCTACTTTTAGTGTTACAACTATATTTAATAGTTATACTAATTATTTTTTCATTTTAACATTTATGGACAAGCTTAAATTACACTTGTAATGTTTTCACACAAAATAATTTAAATTATTTCAATACATAATCTACTACAGTACATAAAAATACTAATGTTAATGCAGGAGGGAATTTCTTTTGAATTAATGTTTTAAATGTATTTAAAATATATTTAAACTGTTTAGTTAATACTCATGCATTTGCTGTATTAATGTGCTATAACATTTTATTTTATTAGTTTTAGTTTAATAATAAATATTTTAAATACATTTACGTTCATAATGTACATCAAAATAATTTCACTTTTTAAAAATAAGCCATGAACTTTAACAATGTTCCCTATTCTCGTGATTTTCAACCACGTTGGTAGATATCTTTACCCACATGTGCAAAGTTACTAGTAGTACCTTTATATTCATAGTGCTACAGAGTGATCCGATTTGGGACACATAATTACTTCCTGGACATTTTTATTTAACAAAGAAACAATGTGTGACCCTCAGGGCTATTGCAAGTTTGGAGTAGAGGTTTGACTTCAAGTCATATATCATGGCGTGCACTTTGCCTACAAATTGAGCCTCTCCCCTCCCTGAGACCTTCTATGCAGCCTTCATCCTCAGGGGGTCCATTGGGCCCTGGTTTTGTATGTAACCCTTACGACTGCTGCTCATGATGCAGGGTTTAAGTGAGGTCCTAGGTTATTCAGTGGGTGCTCCTTCTGTCAATTATGCTCATACAAAACTACTGACTTTAACCCTGTGGCTATCAGGATCAGCTCTCTTTAAACCTGGTGGGTCCACTCTGAAATGTCACCAAGATATCTCTTATGTAACTGTTTCTTTAGAATCTGTGAGAGTACAGTTTTACAATACTGTTGTTCATCAGTAGGGTTGCGGGCCCTTGTGGAGTCCTCAACGTTTACCACCCTCTGCATTTACTGAGGTATGTCCATGTCTGCAGACAGTGAGTTTGTACTCTCAGCTGGGTTTCCAGAAAGACATGAATGCACCTTAACCTTAGATCACAAGAACTTTGCTTTCCAAGTATTAGTTTGTTTGGGGGATATTCTAACCGTCTCTCCTGCATTAAATAATGGTACTAGAGTACAGTGGACTATACAAAGAGCGCCCAGCTATCAGTCATCCGTCATTCATCCAAGGGACCTACTGGGCTAGCAGCACAGGGAAGGATACTTCAAGGATATTTCACATTATAAAGAAAAACTTGCACTAGGTGATAATTATGGCACCCGATACAATCTGAACACATTAGTGTTCTTTTTTTTTGGGTGAGATAATTATCGCACCAAACACTGGCCACTCTTAATGAGGGCCATATCAATCAAACCCAATCAATCAATCAGGGTCTTGTATAACGCGGCTACTCACGCGTGAGGGTCTCAAGGCACTTGCGGAGGGGGGCTGCCTGTAGGACTGGGTGGAGGGCCATAGGTATTCAATATTGCTTCTGAATGAGGACTAAGATGAATGGGCCTAAGATGGCCGCCGAGTAGGAGCCTCCTGAAGAGGTCCGGTTTGGGGATTACCGCATCAGTAGTTATCCCCGTAAAAACCTCGCCATCGGCCTGCCACCCACCTACCCTAGGAGCCGACTGCTCACCTGCACTGAAATATACCTTTGTAGCATATCTTGGACCTCCGACTTACCCGCTGGATCGACTGCTGTTGCTGCCCCGGACTGGCCTATGCTGCTCGGCTGGCCTCCTGCTTCCGATACCAGCCTGCTGCTGGAAAGCTGACATCCACAGGGCTGGCGATATGCCCTGCTTCTGGTGCCCGCTGTTGGCTCCCCCGATCCCGAGCCTGCCGGCCTCCAGAGGATCAAGGCCTCCTGGTGCCAGTGGGTGGCCCTGGACATCGGTGCCATTTTACAGTGACTCTCCTGAGGACCTGCATCGTTGGACGACGAGTCCATGCCTGCTGCCAATGATCTGCGTCGCCTGGGACCTGCTTGGAGTCCGGCGACCAGCATTTGACGGTGAGTCTTTCCCTCTGCCTCCGGAGGACTGTCATCTCCTCAGACCAGCAGGGGTGCCCTGTGTCCTGCGCCACTCGCAATCTGCATCACCGCTATGCCTTTGACCGGCTGGAGCCCGGCTGCCAGCATTGGTGAGTCCTCCCCCCCCGCTCCCTGCCATGTTCCTTGGGGACCGTGGCCTGGCAGCTCCGGGCGAGATCCCACGGAGCGATTGCTGGTCACCAGGGAGTGGGGCCTCGACGTCCGGCACTGGGCGCAAAGGGAACTAGCTACTGAGTAGGAGCTCCTGATATGTGTATGTGGAACAACACATATGTGTTTAGGAAGACCCTCACTCACCAACCTAGTTGGTGACATGCTTCATCATCGGGTCCCACCCAAGGTACCGAGTGCACCTTGGGTGTGCTTCAACGCCTGGATACAGCGGAGCTGGTTCTGTGCAGTGAGTGTGCAGTGAAAGTGAAATGAGTGTGGCTTAAAAAGCTGTCCGTAGGGTCCCGTTAAACAACAAAAGACTATTTTAATGTATGGGCCCTCGGCAGGGGTTAAAAAAGAGAGGTGGATATCCGTGGAGATATTTAGGCTCCGATATCCTATGTGGTCAAGATACCATATTTCTACACGGTTCCAAAAATCCACAAGGACACAAGACCACCACCAGGACGCCCAATAGTGTCAGGAATCAATTCCCTATTGGAGTCACTATCACGATTCTGCGATTTTTTCCTAAACCCCATGGTGCAGAAGTCGTCCACTTATATCAAGGACACTAAACATCTACTAAACCTGATCCAGGACATCAACTTTGATCCCATGTCCCAACTTCTAGTGGGATTAGACATCGAGAGCTTATATACAAGCCTCCCACAGGACGACACCATCAGGGTTCTCAGAACTATGCTACAAGAATCCACTTGGGAGTACACCACACCAAGAGAATTCATATTGCAATGTGCAATCCTAGCTCTAAAGGAGAACTATTTCGAATTTGAAGGTGAATTCTACTTACAGACGAACGGAACGTCCATGGGCAGCGTTTTTGCCCCAAGTGTGGCTGGACTTTACGTCTACCACTTTGGGAAGGAACACATCCTACCAGCCACCAACCCATACAGAACAAACATCCAATTCTGGTATCGATACATAGATGATATTCTTCTGATATGGAGAACTAAGGTGTATTAAATGCAATTGCTCTACAACAGGGGAGTACCACAAAGCAAGGGACATGGCACTGAGTAGATTTAGAGCAAGATAATAAATGAGAGGGGTCCTACAAGAGGCTGTTAATAAAATAGAAAAGGTCCATAGACAACAACTATTATTAGAAAGGGATGAAAAGAGGAACAAGAAGAGCACAAAGTAAGGATGAATATTGATTTCACTGTTAATTCATCTGAAGAGTATCAGATCTTTTGACGAAACTGGCGTACCTAAAGGTGACTCTATAATTCGATCATACCTCTCATCATCTCCTCTCATCACTTACAGAAGGGGCCCCTCACTTAAAGATCACTTAGTAAGAAGTCACTTCTCAGTAGGGCAAAGAAGGAAGGATCCCCTAGCTGGGTTCTTCCCATGCATGAGGTGCAAACCATATAGGAATAGTCAAAAAGTATGTGATGTCAACATTCTGGGCAGGAAAACCAGGAGAAAGATCAGTAAGCTTTTGAATTGTAATTCAGAATTCACTGTCTACTGCCACTACTGTCCATGCGGCAAGCAGTATGTGGGAAGTATTACACACCCCGCTAAAAAAGGGTGCTTGAACATATGACGGCCTTCACGAATAAAGATCACATGTATCCGGTGGCCCGGCACGTTGTACATGAACATAACTGCAATTGCAATTTGCTGAAATATTTCTGTATAGATCAAGTACCAAAAGATGAGAGAGGAGGGTATAGAATAAGAATATGAAGAACCCTGGAATCCAAATATATAGTAGAACTACAGACCAAGACTCCGAGGGGACTAAATAATGCGGAAGAACGATGGGTGCATATAGGCTAACCCACGGGAGAGGAGGATATTTATTAATTCCAGATGGCCCCATTTAAATACACATGTCACCAGATCAGGAAATAATCAGGCTATTGCTAATGTTTATAACATACAGGAAGGAAGAAAGGAGACAGGCTGTAACCGACAAACAATATAGTCCATTCAGGACAGGATAGCAAATACAGGGAATATGGTAATAATACCCACACTTACAAGCCCATACAGGGCGTGATTGGATAGGTATTGTGAGGTTGTGTAACACACATCGGTTAAACATTTATTATGCTGAAATGAATAATTGGATCTCCATTTTGAATAACAACATAGAACATTATATTGAAAGAATTCAAAATGTTTTTTTGTTCTGAATGAATTATTTGTGTAAATATTGAATCACTTCCTGGTATAACAGAAATTAATTTAATGAATTCTGCTGTTTTCATTTTGACACATCAGATTAACATGAGTTGTTGTTTAGTTGTTTAAATATGGCTGCATGAAACTAAGATTCCAAAGTGATTTAACATCTGTCTGCTTTGATGTGATGATTAACCAATGAACTGCCTTTTTGTTTAAACTGTTGTACAAATTGTGGCCCCACTGACATTCAGAAAGGCGATCATGTGGAAAGACGTCTGGCCAGTGTGTTTATCGTGTTGGAAATGAAAAAAAAAATAATCGCAAGGTCTGAGAGTGCACTTCTATTACAGTGGTCATGATGGGCCATGGACACAGCATATATATATTCACTGAAAAAACTATAGGTTTCAGGGACGTTATAGTTAGAAATTAGCATTTGAAAAACCTTTGAAATTCACTGAAATTACCACAGGTTTCAGGGACGTTATAGTTAGGTTGACATTTCACTCATACAAAACCAGAGAAATTCGGCTAATTCACGCCCCCACAAAGCACTGCTGATGACGTCACATATTACATCACTCATGACATGGTCAGTGACATCACTGATTACATCTCTTATGGCATCTCAAATGACAACACTGATGACATCACTGATGACATCATCCAGTGACTGAGTGTTTCTAAAAAGTTTAAGAATGTTATATATATACATGCCAAGGTTTATTGAAGAATGAGTGGGTGTATGAGTATCTGAATGGATGATTTAGTGGGTGCGTGACCAACTGTATAAGTGAGTGATTAAATGTGTCTTAGTGAATGCATGGGTGAATGACTAATCTGTGTGAATGTCTGTATCAGTCTGTCAGTTGGTGTTTAAGTGGCTGCATGGGTTGGTAAGTAGCTACATGAGAGTCTATATGGGTTAATGATTGGTTGTCTGATTACCTGTATGGGTGCCTGAGTGTCTGTGTGGGTGTGTGTGACTCCCTGCATGGATGTGTGAGTGGGTGATTCTGTGGGTTTATGGGTTTATGAGTACATGTGCGAGGTGCTGTATAGGTGAGTGAGTGTGCATATGGTTGTTGTAGGAGAGTAGGAACTGCCTCTTATGTTGCCCCCACTTTTTTTCTGATGTTAGCACTGGTTTCTGGCTATAGTCTGGCTGGGTCCCTGCCAATCAGGGCCCCAGCCTCTCTGTTCTCTCTAAACGACATGGAGTGCACTCTAGGTGCACTAGTGATTGGATACTGTGGTGCCTTATGAGTCCCTAGTATATGGTACCTTAGGTGCCAAGGGCATAGGTACTTCACAGGCCTACCAGGGGCTGCAGCATGTATTATGCCACCCCTGGGAAGCAGTCTAAATCTGACACCACAGGCCTGCTACTGCAGCCTGGGTGAGGTGGTGCTAGCACCCCTCACTGAGATATAGGTTTCCTATATCTCTCCTGCACACACATATAAACCTATCAGTCACCCCTAAGGCAGGCCCTATCAATCCTGAGGGCAGGGTGCTTGGCTTCTATGTGAGGGGGTGCCTCTGCCTGAGCAGGGCCCCTCTGCAGCTCTCAGAGTCTATTCTCTGGTGCTGTTTGTGGATGCGGTTAAACCATATACTATTAAGTGCATTATATCCTCACGGTAAATGCTAACTTTGGAATGGCTGCATCAAAACATGTCGTGTTTGGTGTCAAACATCTTGGAATACTACCCCCCCGCCAATCTTGGCGGCGGGGGTAGCATTCCACCCTTCTAGAGGGATAAGACATGTACCTGCTGTGGAAACGCGGTAGAATCCTAAAGAGCCCTGGCATCACAAAATGGATGCCACCAGTCACAGACACTGGGCTGCCCTCCTGCTGATGACCGAAACTCGCAGTGGAGGAAGCCCAACAATAGGCATCCTGTCACAGGGAGGTGTAACCACCTCCCAGACAGGGTTTAGTGTATTGGGGCTGGGTGGGTGCACTCTTAGAGTGCTTTGAAGTCCTGCACTGGGGGAGCAGAAGGCTCCTCTGTGCATATGCCAGTTCAAACCGGCTCAGGGGCTACCTGCCCCTGCTCTGGCATGAAACTGGACAAAGGGAAGTGGGTGTAGCCACCCCTCCCTTGACCCTCCCATAGGTGGGGTCATAGAGCTAGTCCATCCCCTCTTTTAGTATAAGAGGGGGAACCTTGCCATTGCAAAGCAGATAACCCCTGGACGACGCTCTACAGAAGAATCCTGGCCCTTCGACGTTCCACTACCTTTGGAAGACAGAAGAATCTCCCTTGGAGTCAAGGAGTGACTCCCCTGCTTGGCAGGCACCAAAACGACAACGACGGTCGCAAACTACGCCGCTCCCGCCGGAGTCCGAAGTCCCTGCAGCCCAAGAAGTGGATTTCTGACTTCTCCAAGGCCATCGTGAGTTTCCAGTGAAGCTGAGGCAAGTGGACCCCACGAGTGATGAGGAACCGCGACCCCTGGGTACCGTGCACTATTGTCGAGTGCAACCCCTTCACAACATTCCACGAACTTGTGCTTTGGACCACGTGTGGTCCCGACCTCTAGCAGGAATCCCTCCGAAGATCAGAGGCCTACACCGTCCCGAGTGACCGTGGGCCCCTGTTGAGTGATTCCGCCCGAGGTGTCTTTGCGATCCCTTGCCAGCTGGCTCGTGGGTCCCCAGAAGACTTCTTAAAGAAACCAAAGGGCTCCCCTGGTTGCTCCACGCCTGCCCTGACTTACCCTCGCTGGGTGAGTCCCTCAGACCTTGCTGGTCTGTGCCATCGACTTTTCTTCATCTCCCCAAGACTTCCTGTTGCCAAGGCTTGTTGGCTCCAATCGAGTTGCCGACACCGCAGTAAGCTGCAGACTTCGTGGGACACACAGAATCCAGCTCCTGGTCGTCGTCGACGCCTCCTGGACCTCGTGGCTGAAGAGTCAAGGCACCCGCAACCGACCTGAATCAACCGACGACGGTGGGCATCCATCTTCCTTGCCCCGAGTCACTGCCAAGTGACTTTGAACACTGTCCCCTCTGCTTTCAGGTCATCCTTCTTCAGAATCCAGGCTTGGATTCCACCGGACACTTCTTCAGCTCCCGCAAGCAGCAAGTCTTCTTTGTTCGCCATTGAAAACGACGCCGCGACCCGACACCAAAGGACACCTATGCACCCGGCTTCCCTGGGTGAGGTAACTCCAGCACTATGGTGCTCCTGTGGGTGTGGGCCCTAGAACTACTTACCCTGTAAGTGACTTGCTTGTAGGTTCTCCCGAAGTCTCCTAGAACTCTTAATTTCCAACCGCGACTTGCCCCATTGAAGTTAACGGCGATCCGCGCCTGTGTATCCACACTGCACGCGTCCCCCGTGGGTCCTTTACTTACCTGCCTTGGGTGGTTTCGTGAGGCCCCAGTACTTCTGAAGGCCCTAGGCCTTGTCTCCCTGCAAGTCGTTGTTGCTAAGTCCCTTTTTAGTATATGGTCTGAGTACGCCCCTAGGGCCCCAGCCATATTTTGTGCTTAACTTATTGTGAAACGTTGATTTGTGCATATGTTTGTCTTCTAATCTCATAAAGAGATTAGTAGAGAGTTATTTAGAAATAAATACATATATATTTGATATATATACCTGTGTGGTGTCTTTTCATTTGGTGATTCAAGAGATTATATGGTAAAACAAGCTGCTTTACATTCCTTCAAGACTTAGCCTGAAGGCTGCTCTCCACAGCTACCACTAGGATAGCTTTCTTTAAAGGTTGTCTTAAACCTATCTACCATAAGAGTCGATTTGCCCTGGTGCAAGGTGTCCACTTTAATTAGTGAACAGCATATACCAGGCCAACTTCTCACATTGGTGGGCAGCGTGTGGGATTCCAGCTTGCCATTGTTTTACCAGAAAATCTCTATTTGAATTACTAACTGAAAACCATTATAGGTACTCAAGGTACATATAAAGTCAAGCTTAGTATCAATAAGTTCTACTGAACTTAGAGCTGTGTGCCAAGGGATAGCACACCCTTTCCACAGCTCAAGCTAGGATCAGTAGGCCACAAACTAGTGTAGGTAGTACAACACTGCACAACACTAGAATGTCCTTAAAGGGTGGACCCAGTGGATCCACTCAGCCTCAGTATAAGGACATGGCTTTCTCTGACTTGAGAGCCATGTGTGTTGACAGACACCTGAGGCTAGGACAGAGTCCCTCAACACTACACCTGATAGATCTGCTGACAGCAGATGACCTTAGATTGGCTCTAGGAGCTAAAGGGTTTGAATCAGTGGGTGGGTCAGTCATAGTATCTGGGTCAGATGATGAAAATCAGAATGACCAAGACTCTGTGATTGAAGGGCCAGGCTTCAAGGGGCCTGAAAAGGACAGAGGAATTCTCCCTAAGAGAACTGACAGAGAGGAGGAGAGGCACAGATCCCCTTCCAGGGAATCTGAGCACTCTTATCACTCTGGCAGAGAATTTGTCCAGCAGAGGAGCTCATACTTTTCCTTAAGAGAGACCTCCTCTGAGAGAAGGTGCAAACTGCTCCAGTATGAGGAAGCCAAAGTGGCCCTCAGAACCAAGCAGTTGGCACTGGATAGGAAGCCCTGGAGATCCAGAGAGCTTCTAGAAAAGAGGGGTTAGAACCCCTGGTGGCAGCAACAGTGTCCCTAGAGGCAGAGAATATATTCCTGACCATAGGAACCTGAGCAAGGTTGTTCCTCCCTACCAGAGTGGGGATGATATCCACAAGTGGATAACTGCTATGGAGAGGGCCTGTAGAGTACAGCAGGTCCCCCAAAAGCAGTGGGCAGCAATCTTGTGGCTCTCCTTTTCAGATAAAGGAAGAGACAAGCTCCTCACTGTTAGAGAGGAGGATGCTGATGATTATGAGGTCCTGAAGAGTGCACTGATAGATGGGTTTGGCTTAACCACTGAGCAGTACAGGTTGAAGTTCAGAGATACCCAGAAGGCACAGACTCAGGACTGGACTGACTTTGTTGATTGTGCAACCAAGGCTCTAGAGGGTTGGCTGGTTGGCAGTAGGGTTACTGATTTCAAGGGATTGTATAATCTGATGATGAGAGAACAGATCCTAAATAATTGCCAGAACCAGTTGTTGCATCAGTACCTGGTGGACTCTGATCTGACCTCTCCCCAGGAATTGGGAAAGAAGGCAGACAAATGGGTCAGAACCAGGGTGAGGCAGAAAACCCAGAACCAAGGGGTGACACTAAGAAGCAAGATCCTAAAGGCTCTGAGAAAGGTGGGGATAAGTCAAAAGACCAGAAGTCTTCACAAGGGCCCCAAAAATCTGCATCTGGTGGGGAGTCACAGTCCAACAAGGGAAAAGGCCAAAAGAAGCCCTGGTGCAAATTCTGTAAACAGAAAGGGCACTGGACTTCTGATTGTACCAAGTCCAAAGACCAAACCACCACCACTCCTGCCCCTAAGGCAACTGTGCCCCCTAGCTCAGCTACTGGTGGAGGTGGTACGCAGAATAAGGGTGTAGTAGGGTTGACCCTGGGTTCTGAAGTGGATTCTGACCTAGTCAGAGTGACCACTCAGGCAATG